>OX375868.1:48095006-48137542 GCA_947359475.1 Heligmosomoides polygyrus bakeri | reverse complement strand
CCAGGATTTGCATGTTCTCGGAACTACTCAAGTATGGCGTAAAGTGTTTTGTCATGCCAGGAATCCTCTGAGAGTGCGCCGTGCACTATGCATATAGTAGGATCGAACCTATCAATCGAGGGGGGGGGGGGGACAGTTTGTATAGTGAGCATATAGGGAGATTTATGAGAAATTCTCAGCCGCACTACTCAGAAACTGCTGTACTCTGCTCCGGCGAGACTTTGCAGTGCGCTGTGCATAATGTATATAGGATCGATCCTATCAATCGACTGGGCGCGACAGCTCGCAAATTGCACGCGCGGGCGTGTTCGGAGCGCGATGACTCTGTCAGCTTCCAATCTTTCTGGCTGGAACGTGTGGATTTCGCAGGCAATAATATGCTTTAGTAAAGCGCCAAAGCATAGCAAATTATCTTACGAATTGGCAAGGTTACGGCGGTGCGAGAATGCAGTTGGGCATGTGTGACACGATTTTTTTCAGAATTCGGTCGACCGCTGCGGGTACAAGAGGTGAGCTAACAGCATACAAACTCGCGAATGAGCAAAGCACAGAAGGCACTTTACGATGTTCTGCTCCTAACTCTCCAGCTTCCTAAACTGCCTTAGCCCCAGCTGCCATTTTAGAGCTGCGGGGTGCAGCGGTAAAGATTCTTCCGCCCTTACTCGCCCACATTTGAGTTTTTGACACAACAGATGGTAACTTTTTGTTCAGCTTGAAAAGCTCTATCGAACGGTATTAATCTCGGCCAATTCCGGGAAAATTGATTTTTTGACAATTTCCCTAAGGGCGAGGGCGCTCTTCGCCGAGCCTGCCCGGACGATGACGTCATCGAAAGTCGACGATTTCGAAAACTGCCAAAAGTTCTTGTCCAAACTTCGTTCAAATCCATCTAGGGGGTTATTTGGTGCGGTGGTTACGAATCCGTTTTTGAAAATTCTACCGATTTTGGCATGTTGCAGCCATTTGAGGTTGGTAGGGTCACAGGATCACTGACCACCCTCAGTTTTCGGTATTGGTGGTCTCCTGGCATAATCGGCCAAATGGACTTCGGCATCGTACTCGGCACCCTGAATAACCCCTGCCCTTAGAGGAAGTTTGAGCAAAATCGGTGTTCCTGTCCCTACCACCCTCAGTTATCCAGAAGGAAATCCAAAACCTGTCGAAATCGGCGCAATTTACAGAAACGGACATCGGATTCGTAATCAGCGCACCAAATAAACCCTACATGATTTTGGACGAGGACATTTGGCCAATTTCGAAAATATCGATTTTCGATGACGTCATCGTCCGGGCAGGCTCGGCGAAGAGCGCCTTCGCCCTTAGGGAAATTGTAAGAAAATCAATTTTCCGGAATTGGCCGAGATTAATACCGTTCGATAGAGCTTTTCGAGTTGAACAAAACGGTACCATCTGTCGTGTCAAAACTCAAATGTGGGCGAGTAAGGGCGGAAAAATCTTCACCGCTGCCCTCCGCAGCTCTAAAATGGCAGCTGGGACTAAGGCAGTTTAGGCAGCCGGAGAGGCACTTCATCGCGAAGTACCTTAGCTAATTTGCTAGCCTACGCATTCGAAGTCCGCTAGCTGATCACGTGTTCCTACAGTGGTCGACTGAAATCAGAAAAAATCGTGTCACACAAGGTTCACCTGCATATTCGCACCGTCGTAACTTTGTCCATTCATAGGCTAAATTGCTGTGTTTTAGCGCAGCTATTGAGCTTTCTACTGCTTACAAAATGCACAAGTTTCTGCCCGAAAGATTCAAACGTGACAGAGTTATTGCGCTCAGAAAAGTTATTGAGCTGCATCAAATTTAGCACAACAACGGTCGATGTTCTCCGCGCTCTTAATCGCCCAGATTACAGTTCTTGCTGCTCGCAGAAACACCATTCAATTCATCACCAAAAGCTCTATCGAACGCTATCAGACTTAGTCCGGCTCAAAATATCGGTTTTCGATGACGTCATCGTCCATCTGGCGCGGCCTAGAGGCCGTCTTCGATGAGAAGCTGTCAAAAAATTGATGTTTTCAAAATTGGTCAAAATTGATACCGTTCGATAAGGCTTTTCGAGCTGAGCAGAATGGTACCCTGGCTGGGGCTCGAAAGCTCGAACGTCGGCGAGTATAGGCGGAAGAAGCTTCACCGCTGCCCTCCGCCGCGCAGATCATCGTAAAGAGCCTTCGGTGCTTTGCTCATCTGCGAGTTTGCATGCTGTTAGCTCGCCTCGTGTACCCGCAGCGATCGACCGAATTCTGAAAAAATCGTGTCACACATGCCCAACTGCATTCTCGCACCGCCGTAACCTTGCCAATTCGTAAGATAATTTGCTATGCTTTGGCGCTTTTACTAAAGCATATTACTGCCTGCGGAATCCACACGTTCCAGCCAGAAAGATTGGAAGCTGACAGAGTATCGCGCTCCGAACACGCCCGCGCTGCAATTTGCGAGCTGTCGCGCCCAGTCGATTGATAGGTTCGATCCTATATACATTATGCACAGCGCACTCCAAAGTCTCGCCGGAGCAAAGTACAGCATTTTCTGAGTAGTGCGGCTGAACATTTCTCGTAAATCTCCCTATATGCTCACTATACAAACTGTCCCCCCTCGATTGATAGGTTCGATCCTATATGCATAGTGCACGGCGCACTCTCAGAGGATTCCTCGCATGACAACATACTTTACGCCATACTTGAGTAGTTCCGAGAACATGCAAATCCTGGAATATAAGCTTCTCCAATAGCAAAAAGTCTGCTCCCGTCATTTTTGACCACCCATTGCGAAAATGCGGGGTTTGGCGAAGTTGTATATATGGTTGTGTAGATCTCGAGGAGTCGAATCGAACGGTGCCAACCGTTTCTCAAAAAACCTTAAATTAGAGGAATTGTGAGCATGGAACGGTTTTTGGCGCCTTGCGGCCGACAACTCCCCGCGACCGGCCTTCTCAATGGAGCGCAAGTTTTCAGTTTTGGCCATTTTTGATCTTTCATATGAAATGGATATACCAAACGATAGAGCTCGATCTCCTGAGCTCAAACATGCTCTTGGTTTTTCAAAAGGATGAATTTTGGGCGAGTTATAGCAAAATGACGCAAAAACCGCAAAAGTGCGGTTTTGTCGGCGTCTATTCAAAAGGCGCGTCCGGTACTGTATGTACGGGCTTGTGCACTGAGGCTGCAGTCGAAGGGAACGAGTGTCTGGAAAAGCTCAGGAGACGGTCCCCGAATGCGTTGTGATCGATCAGCGTCAAATAACCCTCCGGACGTTTTTTGCTTGTTGCTTGTTGACGTTGATTAGCCACACGAGATTGGTAAATCCGTTTATTGGCCGACGTTTCGGCAAAATCGCCTTCTTCAAGGGCCTAAATGAGACGGAACATTCACAAAGTTGAAAGACCAAATCCCTTGATAAAACCTTACAGGAAAGTTGATGAAGTACTACTCAGCAAACCAAAGAGATCAACTGCAAAGAACCGACCTTAAGTGGGTGGATCCACAGAAGTGGATGGTTGAGAGACCACAAGCTAGGCAGTCGGTATTTTTAGTCGTGCCTGTGTTTTGGAGGTATTGGACAGTGACTATACAGGACAGTGACTGCCCTCGCACTGTTTTTTGCTTGATTTTTTCTGCCGGCTTTTTCTTACGATTCGTCGACCTAGAATGCGCTCGCCACTCATGGTCAGGCCAACTTGTCGGGATCCACCCCACCCCTTCTCAACCTGCATTGCGCGCACATCCTTACCAAAGGGGTAAAAAATGTGCCGGAAAAGAATTAGATGAAAACGTGTAAGCCCACAGTTAGTATTAGACAAACAGATTTCCAGAATTAGACAAACAGAGACAGAGAGAATATAGGTCCAATGATCCCAAAACTATTCTCAAACAACTCATCTCCAAATCCGTCCACATCGCTTATATTTGACTGCATACCTAAAATAGTTTACAAGAAATGTGCCACACAGACCATTAGCAATGATACTCAATGCTGTTACATACTAAATACCTCTACTTCATGGAAGCAAGAAAATCGACGCTGTCGACTATGGTTTACTTATCATCTTCCTCCACTGACCATGGGTGTCACCATCACCACCCATATATAAAAGAGTCTGTCCGTTGAGTGATCTAACCTAAGTGAGATACGCCGCATCATCTACAGCACGGGCAAAATTTGCTATTGAACCTGGGATGTTGATGCAGCAGGAGAAAACCCTTTACTGCTTAAACTAAAGGGGTAAGAGTAGAAGGGGACTTCGAAGGTGTAGAGCCGACAACGACCAGGAGAGAGGTACCTGGAGGAGGCATCGGTATGGGGGGGGGTCGATGGGGGAACAATGAAGTAGGCCAGCATATTCAGCAAAAAAGCACCAAGAAGGAGTTAGGCAATAAGAAGGGAACAGTGGGGAGTTACCAATAAGGGGTGGGGAGGGGAAGTAAGGAGGATCAGCAAGCTCATCCATTACGTGTAAGGCCTTGTTTAGTGTGCATGCGACGCGCGACGCGATGCATGCGTAGTGACCAAATTGATCGAGCGACGCGATTGATCAATTCGGTCACTACACATGGCATCGCGTCGCGCGTCGCGCGCACACTAAACAAGGCCTAAGGGAGACCGGATTTAGAAGATGTGACACCGATATCGCGCAATGGACGTTCGCTCGCCGTCGTCGTGTCGTGAACGTGGGACGGGCTACTTAATTGGGGTAGAGTAGTAAGGAGGATACCGAAGGGGGGAGCGACCTACCTAGAAGAAGGGACCTGGAGGCGGGACTAGGATGGGGAAGCAACAAGAAGGAGCCGTAAGAGGATTCATACGCGGAACAAGGAATCTGCCATATGCATAGCCTCTTCATGCTCGACACAGCGGCGACTGCGCGTGCTTCTGAGCTTCTGGATTCTTCTCGAAAGACGGGTCTTCTGAGTTTCTGGATCCAGAAGGCGGGCATCCTACGTCGCGCAAAGCGTCCTGATTCTAAACCGTGTCACCGACGTCTGTCGTGAGCATATTAATACCACTAAGGATGTGGTGGAGAAGGGTGGTAAGGGGGCCTCTAAGGTGAACCAGAAGAGCGACCAGGAGAGGAAAGGAACCACATGGAGGAGGGACCAGGACAGGGAAAACAGAAAGAAGAGACCAGTAAGGAGTCAATAGTGGAAACAAAGATGTGGGCGAAGAGTTGGGGCAGCGCGACAGGAGGGTTTATATTTCGCGACAGGAAGGGGGCCGGTGTACCTCCTAACTGTCCCCCAAGAGTTGGGACCAGGAGGGTGGGGGACTAAAGAGGGGGAGGGAAAACCAGTAAAGGCGGACCAGCAATTAGATCCTTTGGAGGAGCAACCTGAGGGACAGAAGTACTGAACAGCACAAACCAATGACGTTACTGGCCGGTGTGATACTGATAAAGTACGCACCAGGTCCTAGATGTTAGCGAATTTTATGTTTCACAAAAACTATTTCCATAGGTTAGTGATGCTGAAAATTCGCGCGTGCTCCGACACGCCGTTGTGTTGAATATAACAGCGGCACTATTGTCAAGTCAGACATGTTGATGTTGTTGAGTGACAAGCATGAATGGTGGATAATTAATGGCAGTACATTTTTCTGGTAACGCGGGAGCTGACTCTTAATCGCTGATTATCGAATTCCTCGAGGAATTCAGTAATCAATGGAACGAAAGTAAGACACGTCATGTACGCTTATTCTGCTTCCTGAACGCTTTCAAGTTGCCGTGTCAAGCACTGGTCAGCAGTTTTGTGATGAAAAGCTATTCTCGGCTGATTCTACATTGATTCGAATTGACCGTGTAATTTGCTCGACAACTGGTGGATCGAACGGAAATGAATTTATGGATAGTCCTGATGATATAATGATCACTATTTGGTCAGTGGTCCTTGGAAACCGAATAACCAATTTGCCAACAGACAAAAATCAACAAGGAAATCTAGTTCACAACTGCTCTGACCAACAAATACATCATGAAGAAATAGATCATACTAGCAATAATATCGAATTTTCATTAGTGCGGTTTCATTCTCCACTTTTTGTTTTCTGCAACAGAGTTTATGAGATTCTATTTTCTAGAAAAAATCCACCCAGTCTGAAATCGGCGGGAAAGTTAGAACACATCACTCAATTTTTCGGTTAACTGCCGCTTCGCTACTGCTTTCTTACTGTTACGCATTTCGCTCATGAGACATGAAAGGATTGTAAAGGTGTGTTTGTAACCTTATCGTGAGATGAGTGCGTATTCGACCTGCACAATGATTTGGTGGTCAGCCGATGGAGAAGTCACTGCTCTATCTCTCCCAGACATATCTTGCAGCTAGTAATCGATTCCGGAGTGTACTTTGTTGACCAGGGCGGAGAAGACGAACCACAGGATCTTCCATTAAATCACTATAACTGACCAGAACCAGAATTAGAGTGATGTTGGCAGTTCCTCGCTGAAGACACCGAAATTGTCGAGCATACAGATAATGTTCTTATCTATACATGTAAAGCATCATACCAGAAAACGATTCTCAAATGTTTCACTGGCGACGAGTTATGTGAATTATCGGTCCAACATCATATTACAAACGTCATCACCTCAGCCATTAGCGTAATCACCTCACCAATTTTCACAAGGGAGGTCAATGAACGTCCCGTGACAATTTTCGAAGGACCTATTGAGGGTTGTAGGGGGTTGTCTGAGAAGCATCGTACTGGTTTTCAAATTTCCTGCTGACAATTGGGTGGGTCACCGTATCACTTAAGCGCGGGCCCATAAAGCAAAGGAGACATCTGGAACTGTCATGTCGTGATTAGAATCTAACCTGCAAAAGGTTTAGGGCTGCATCAGTAGTGGAATTGCAGCGAACTCACAATTTGCTTGCTAGCGATACAATAACCAAAGCGGAATATTGAGGTGCGCCGCTCACGAGCATGGAGGCATCGACTGGATGGCCTAGTTGGTGTGGGAGCGGACTTGCAGGAAGAGGGTGATGGGTTCGGATCCGAGAGGTGCGATTCTGCATTGTTGAGCTTTCTCACTACTCTTTTGCTGGTGTAAAGTGTGCTTTGAACACCGTAGTGTACCACACTGACGTTATAACCCTATTTTATCCCGTACGATAACATAGATAATTTAGAAAAAGTAATGGCAGATTCGTGGTCAGCAAGTAACTAGTTTCCATAAGCGAGGAAAGGTAGAAATCAGTGATCATGACCCCGCCATCCTAACTCACGACACCCACAGTAACCAACCCTGGTCG
This sequence comes from Heligmosomoides polygyrus bakeri, assembly GCA_947359475.1. Taxonomy (NCBI): domain Eukaryota; kingdom Metazoa; phylum Nematoda; class Chromadorea; order Rhabditida; family Heligmosomidae; genus Heligmosomoides; species Heligmosomoides polygyrus. Next base: position 48,130,294 of record OX375868.1, on the reverse strand, counting down.
GCAGAATTTTCAAAAATGGATACCATATTCGTGCTCAGCATCCGAAATAACAGTACTGGACGATGTTCGGGCGAAATTTTTTTTCGACCTCTCCTCGACTTTTGGAGTCACGATAGTATGTACAAGCTTGAATGACCGTGTAATGCTCAGAAATTAACCTGCAAAAGCTAAAGAGCTTTAGTTATAGTTGTATGTTAGAAATCTGGCAATTCGTTAGGTTTCCTCAAGGAGGCTGGCGGGGGGGGGGGGGGGGGGGGTACATTCAAATGTATCATTCACTGCAGGCTGGGCAGCAACTGGGAGGGCGTGTGGATGGCGATGCAGACTTTCAAGGAGAGCTTCCAAACAGGCGGTGAGCTTTTGCGATGCAATTTTCACAGGATGTAGGGTCCGGTGTGCTTCGCAGGTGCAAGGTCGAGGGTTTGATTCTGCTTTGCACTGGTGTATTTGCATTTTGCGACTTATGGTCAATGCGACCTTTTATCCCCATTTACAACACATTTTTGAACAAAAGCACGGCTGCAAATGTCGTTTACGTTCATCAAGCTCTTTAATAGTGAAAAGGTGAGAATTTTTGACCCCCTAGTTAAGTTAGTCAAAAACTGATGCCAAATTCGCGATCAGCACCCGAAATAACCCCCACGCACAAAGTTTGGGCGAATTTAGTGCATCCGACCTCACCACCCCACTTACTCACACCTTCTCTAGCCTGTCATAAGAAAACGGGAAATCCAGAAACCGATTTTAGATTCATGATCAGCACTCCAAGCAACACCCGTAACTGAAGTATGAATTTCTTTTTTTTCGACCTCGCTAGTACAGAACAGTCACGCTGTTTCAAGATGAGAAGGTGTTGTAGGTAACAACGTCTATTATATTCCTTGCATGGATGGAGTCAAAACGCAGTAACCAACCGGTAAGAATAATGCTAACGATGTACTAACCTTCTTCAACAATGATGGAAGGTTGCAAAAAATGCATGTAAGCGAAATACACTGCTCACAAACTGAACATCTTCGCTTCTATCTACCACCCGTTCGAAAAAAGGACGTAGTAGCACCGATATTTACTTTCTGTGTAGCCCTGCACCGTTTAACGTATTCAATCGGTTTCCACCTCGAATGGTTTCACATTTCGATTGGAAACTTCCCTTGTTTGATCATGAAGACCAAAGTGCGAAGCCCGCTCTAGGCCCAGGCTCGAGTGAGAGTGATGAGGTTAGAAGCACCTATATCGCCCAAACTTTGGGCGTGGGGGTTATTTGAACTGCTGATCACGAATCTGGAATCAGTTTATGAACATGGAAATCAAAAATTCTCACCTTTCCACTTTCAAAGGGCACTATGAACGTAATCGACATTTGTTGTCATGTTTTTGTTTAAAAGTGTCTTAGAAATGGAGAGAAAGAGTCTCACTGACGATAAATCTAAAATGCAAATACACCAGTGCAAAGTAGAATCGAACCCCTGACCTTGCACCTGCGAAGCTACAACACTACCACTGCGACAACCAACCAAATTCTGCTGGGTGGCAGCAGGACGTCACGAACACCGCGCTCATGCGTCCGCACGCTTTTTTTCGACCACAGAAGAGTATTCCGAAAAAAGTAACTATGGTTTTGGGCTCCCCACACGGGACCCTGCATCCAGTGAAAATTGCATCTCAAAAGCTCACCGCCAGTTTAGAGGCTCTCCTTGTTAGAGGAGAAAGGTATAGGATTCGGATCCGGGACAGAGTTTTGCGGATTGCCTTCCGTTTTTGCAGATGTAGAATGCGTTTTGACCCCGGCCAGGCACCGTTTTCGTTTTCTAACTCTTTTTTGACCTTTTGTCGGATATGAAAAAGTCGCGTTTTTGTTGCATAGAGCAGCTACTCGCGTTTTCAGAAAACCACGATTGTCTCGCTTGGGAAGCCCTTGTTAGTTGCTACAAGGTTGTGATTATTTTGTAATTTTCTTCTAATTTTTCTAATTTTTTTTTGAAAATGTTCTAATTTTAACCTCATTTACGCCCTTCACCATTTATTTATCCAGGAACGCATGCACAGAAAGAAGCTGGGAAATTCGTGAGTAACATGAAAGCAATCCTCATGTGAATGCATCACGACTCTTACTGAGGAAGGCAAAGCGTTTTCCGTACGAGGTTGTCCATTTACGAACATGATCGAGATGTGTTGCTTCATTACATCTCCTGGATGTGCTGATCAGTCTTCGGGTTTCTATAGAGAACGCTTTTCTTGTAAATTTTACTAATTCTACCAGCTCTTTTGATCCCGTAGTATGATCTCAGCATATTTTTTCTCGGCCACTCTTCCATACTGATAGGTAGTGGAGGGGGGACATTGCAACTATAAGTACTTGTAGTAAGCCTCATGACTTCGTAGGTAGGTAATAAAATTCCGTCAAACTTTGTCTTAATGGTTGATTGGGGTGGTGTTCACGAATCTGGGGAACGCTTCTGGTGTTACGGTACAATAAGTGACGGTCAGTATGTGCAGGTAAAGGGATGGATACAGAATAACCGGAATGTTGTACTACCGTGATTGTAAAGTCGAGGAGAGGTCGAAACATATTTTCCGCCTAAACATCGCCCAGTACTATTATTTCGGGTGCTGAGAACGAATATCCATTCTTGAAAATTCTGCCGACCAGGCTAGGTTACTGTGGGTGTCGTGAGTTAGGATGGCGGGGTCATGATCACTGATTTCTACCTTTCCTCGCTTATGGAAACTATTTAAGTTGCTGACCACGAATCTGCATTCCTTTTTCTAAATTATCTATTTTTCGTGCACTACTTTCCATCTCAAAGTAGAACCCTGATCACTCATGAAAATGTGGGATCACGCGATCACGTGAAAACGTTTATCAGATTTGTGATCAGCACCTCAATTAGCCTACAAGACGAAGCATGGGCGAAAATTGCTTTAGATCTCCAGAGCCGTGGCAGTACACGTCTCTACACCTTCGATTGGCAGAGAGTGGTGGGGAAAATAGCATCGTTGTTAAATCGTATCAAACTGGTTGAAATAACGTTATAACGTCGGCATGGTACACTACAGTGTTCAAGTTACACTTTACATCGGCAAAAGAGCAGTGAGCAAGCCCAGTAATGCAGAACCCCACCGCGGATCCGAACCATCACCCTCCTCCTGTAAGTGCGCCCCTCACACCTCACAACCACTCGGCCATCCAGCCGCTGCCACCTGGCTCGTGAGCGGCGCACCTCAATGTCTGCTTGGCTTACTCTATCGCTAACAAGCAAATTGTGTGTTCGCAGTAATCCCGCTACTGTTGCAGCCCCAAACCGTATGACAGTTCCAGAGGTCTCTTTTGCTTTATCGGCCCGCACTGAAGTGATACGGTTTTTTGCAATTTTTGGCCTACCCAGATGTCCGCAGGAAATTTGAAAACCATCACGGTCTTTCTCAGACAACCCCCTGCAATACTCAATAGGTCACTTTGAAAATTGTCACGGGACGTTAATTAACCTCCCTTGTCAGCGTCTAGTTGAGCTCCATTTTAGCTTATAAATGCTGGGCGTCGGCTACTTCACAGACGTGCGAAGGAGCAGGATTCGTCAGAAGACTGGAGTTGGATTTTTGGAAGACTACTTTTTGAGAAGGTATTTTTGCACTAAGTGGCTTCGGGAAGGTGGTCTTTTCGGAATAGGTGAGCATCAATCTACGTCAAAAGGCAGGTGAATATCACCCCACCAAAAATAGTTCGGTACAACAAACACCAGCGCTGTATAAAACTTGAAACGTCTTGCAACACGACATTGTTCTCGCGCGTTTTATTGTTGCTTTATTGTTTATCGCTTCGGGCTTATCCTCTCTCGCGGTATCCTGAAACCCCTATTGATATCGATCATCCTCGCTCTGTAACGATACCAGATGCTCCCGATAGCCTGTCATGCAGTTTCTTCGATGGCTACAATCATTATAAGCGATGTGCTACTGAAATTATTGAGTTCCTTTGCACTGAATGGTTGCCTTCTATACATCAATGCATATCAGGTAGAATGCGCTAGTGTGATTAATACTTTTCCTGCTCTTGTTTCCTAGAATAGTTCAGTAGGTACTTATGCAGCATCGCTCCGCGGGTGCCGTAGAGTTGCCGCGTTTCCGTTGCCGTTGCCGCGTTAACATGTTTCCCGGCAAGCCCACGGCACCACAGGCTCTCTGCTTCATAAGTACCGTTTAGTATTCTGATGGAATCCTAGAGGTGAAGTGGACCATGACAGGAGAAGGGCAAAATGTCCTACACTGAAGAAGTCCACGCCTAATAAAATTCGTCCCTTACCCACATAGAGCTTCTTCCGCTTGTAAAACCCGAGATATTGCCGTGGGAGTAGCTTGAACAAGGTTATCTTACCTGCCTGTAAATACCTGAGAGAATTTCTGTATCGAATATCTTGTCTGCGTCTATTTCACCAACGCGGCGCTTATATGCGCCCTTCCTTAACTAAAGATGAGAGAAACCGAAAACGTGGTGAGCGACTGCAGGTCGAGCAAACCAATACTGTACCTAGAATATCTTCAAATCTATGTTGCTTATGACTTAACGAGTCATGAAACTACCTCGAACGTTGTTCTGGAGTCCACTCGTACTAGTAGAGATCGGAAAATTTCTAGGAAGTTCTCTGCCATAGGAACAAGGAGTAAATTGAATTTTGTCCAACGTGAGATTCCAACTATTGACATGGTTTCTTCACTTGGCCTCGCATATGTAGTTGCATTGTTCTTCGATAAGATGTGGTCGTGTCCACAAAAAGGAGAGAAACGTTATCTTCTTCTTCGGCGTTTGTTAGTAGTGTGTCTGTTCTGCAGCTATGCTAACAACACTCTTCTTAATGAAATGCTTGGGGGAGATGCAACTTAGATCCATCTTCAAGCCCTGATGCACCTCATCAAACAAACGGCTATGGCCGCCCTCGTGACTGTCTTCCAAACACCTCAAGTTTAAGGCCAGTCTTTCGAGCGGCTTCATCTTTCGAGCTGAGGACATGGAGGTACCATTGCAGACGAGCGACAGGTTTCAAAAATCGGGGTGACACCGAATGTCTATCTTATTGAGTCGCTACCTACTCGATCCAAGCACGTAACTCCAACCGTCCACGGCAGCATCTCCCTTTCGATGACGCTGAAGATCTTGCAATTTTCTAGTCGTGGGCAAGCACTCAGCTCAGTAAATAGCTGCAGGTCGGACGACTTTTCTGTAGGTCTCTGAGTTGAGCCGCTCTGGTATATTCTTGTCGAAAGGCACTCGCTTCAGAGAGCGCCAGCTGGGCGAAGCTGCAATCATGCGTGAGTTCACTTCAACGAGTGTTCCATGTAGTTGAAAGCTAATGTATGTGGTAGCCCAGTGTTTACCTTAATGGAGTGCGACTCATTTTCGTGAGCCCTCGGGTACTCGGTCCTCTTGACGTCAAGCTTGAGTCTGAAAGCTATCGCACCAAGCTTGTACGTGCCGTTGGAGTTCAGTTGTCGCTAGTGGGCATTACATTACCGGTATAATGCAACGTCCAAGGGAGAGGCTACTAAAAACCACGTGGTATGGCATCCATAACGATGACGAAGAGCAGTGGAGAGACCGCAGACCATTGATGCACTCCGACAGGGCGAGCAGAGTATTCGTACCTATTCTGAGCTCCTCGGGGTTCCGTTCAGTCGTAAGGCATATTATATCCCTTAACGCAGTACGCGGTCAAAGACCTCCACATCCACGAAAGGAAAATGCACCGGATCGTGTTTCTTGGGTGATTTCCTATCAGAATGACCCGAGAAACATACCACCTTTCCTAGCGTGTACGGCATCGACAGTGTTGCAGCCAGCTAAACCTCAGTTGTTGGTTGAGAACAAGAGGAGCAGTGCTATACTTATAAAAGATACTACGCTGTACAATGAAGTGTTCAGAGAATCGACTATTAATGGCTTGAAATTTTGGCACATGATATTGTTTTCTGCATTCAGCGGTTAGAGGTATTTTGGTTCACCGTTCACCATCTTGGGATTCTCATAACTCAATAATGTTGTGTGAAGTTAAGAGTGATTTTGCCTGCCATAATGATCCCACTCTGGTGTTAGATGACATCATTATAGCAGACATAGATTAGATTTGAGACATCCTTATTGAATTTAGATATAGGGAGTTCTTCGACATATTCCTGAATCATGAACTAAAACAATTGACTCTGGAGCTGATTAAAGACAATGGCGTTCCTATCTCGATATGTTGATTTGTACTCCTGGTTAGCTGATTAGTAATGCGGTTCTGCGTTTACCTATTGGGAGTAGCTACCACGCCTCTGTCGATTTTCCGACCAGTGTAGTGCTGGCGAGGGAATCTGTGAAGTGGAGAAGAGATTTCGAACGCGCTGAACACTCGGCCACTGGAAAGCATTTTTCTGATATTGACTGGTTTGGCCTATTGAGTGATACGTATATGTTATAACTGCAGAACGATATTTAAGCTTACTGCAGACACGCCAAAGCTACCAGTTAGAAAAAAGACACAGAGTGGACTCCCCGCCCTAGACTTGCATTACTTCCCATGAGGCTCAAATAAGCAAATCATCGTGCTTATTTGAGGTGGCCGTTGGTGAGGCATTTAAAATTATGAGAAAACGCTCTTTCTCATGGTTGTAAATCTGTTGAAACCTTGTACAAAAATGGCAATAACAAACTACAGTTGTGGCCGTAGCCTTTTCAAAAATGCCGAAAAAGCCGCATTTTCCCGGCTTTTTCGGCCTTTCGAAATAACTTCCTTCAAAGTTAACCAATTACGAAAGCAAGCACATTTTTGAGTTCAGCAGTTCAAGCTCTATCAGACAGCTTTAAAAAATTACCAAAAATTTCAAAGTTCAACCGAATTTTTTAAAGGTTAGTTTTTCGTTCAAAATCGTGCTCCATTGCGAAGGGCGGCTGCGGATGAGTTGTCGGTAGCAAGTCGTCGAAAACGGTTGCATGCTCATAACTCCTCCAGTTTTAGGTTTTTGAGAAACGGTTGGTACCGTTCGATTCGTCTCTTCGAGATCCACACAGCAATGTATGCATGTTTTCAGAACACTGCCTTTTTGCAGTGGTGGGCAAAAATGACTTTAACGGGCTCTTTACGATTGGAGAAGCTTATTTTCCGAGACTTGCATGTTCTCGGAGTATCTCAAGCATGGCGTGAAGTGCTCTGACATGCCAAGAATCCCTCGAGAGTGCGCCGTGCACAATGCATACAGGATCGGACCTATCAATCGAGTTGACGTGACAGCATGTAGAGTGCGCGTTTGGGGAGTTTATCAGAAATTCTTAGCCGCTCTACCTAAGCCTTAGAGCAACTCCTGAGGAGGGCGGCTTAGAATTTCTCATAAAACTCCCTAAACGCTCACACTACAAGCTGTCCCCCCTCGATTGATAGGTTGATCCTGTATGCATAGTGCACGGCGCACTCTCATTGGATTCCTGGCATGACGGAACACTTTACGCCATGTTTGATATACTCCGAGAACAAGCATGCCCTGAAAAATAAGCTTCTCCAATCGCAAAAGGTCTGCCCCAGTCATTTTTGACCACCCACTGCGCAAACGCGGTGATCTGGCAAAGTTGTACAAATGATTGTGTAGATCTCGAAGAGGCGAATCGAATGATACCCACCGTTTCCCAGAAAACCTCAAACTAGAGGAATTGTGAGCACGCAACAGTTTTCGACGGCTTGCGACGGCAACTCGCCCGCGACCGCCTTTCGCAATGGAGCGCAAGTTTTCAATTTCGGTCATTTCCATAGCTTCATATAAACAATATGCACCATACGATAGAGCTCGAGCTCCTGAGCTCGAATATATCATTTGTTTTTGAAATTAATGAATTTTAGGGGAGTTATATAAAAAAGACGCAAAAGCCGGGAAAACGCGGCTTTTTCGGGATTTGATCAAAAGATACGGCCATAACTGTAGAAAAGACCCTAGCTGGATTCGTGCGCGTACTTCTGGTATACCCAACGGATTGAATATATCTTGTTACAGGATGTTTTGTTGCGATCAAAACTCTTGCGCCAGGCGGGACTCGAACCCGCATCTTCTGCTTTCCGGGCAGGGATGTTCGCCTTACACCACCGGCGCTGTTTGGCCGCACGTAGGATATCGCGGATAGTTCAGGGCCGCTAGGCCGTGGCAGGATACTCCGCCAGGACTCGCGACTCTCCCGTGACATCCATCAATGGAGTGTCCAAGAATATTGGGTCTCAAACGCCGAATGGAGAATAAGCGCCAATAAGTTGGCGCACCCTGCCTCGTCAGCTCGCGGCCCTCTAAGAAACAGGCTTCTACTGACAGCGCAGAGAGGACGTATGAACGGCTAGAGTGCCAAGAGCGCTGGAGTGCGCTCGGGTCCGATAAGGGCCAAAGGTGAAGCATTCCCCTCCCTGCATTGGTCGTCTTATCGCCAGATCGCCGCGAGGGCGACACTCCGTGAGGAACCAATCAGAAAGAGGAGCAATCGCGATCAATTAGCGACATTTGTGTAGAATTCTTTTCCGCTAGTTTTTTCTTCGTCGACGGTGCTGAAGTTTAAGAGGGACTCTTATTATTAGTACATCCATCATATAGATTATACCTACACCAACAAATAATTATGTAAATATTCTGCTTACGACTACAGGTACACCACCCTCCCGACCCACTGTTATCTGAAATTTCTTCAACAGATGGTGAGCCAACCATAAACACGGGATTTCAGTGAAATGGAGGATTACCGAAAACTGCGCCTGTTGCTTAACTTTGTAGCAGGGATACTTTTTTGCTCATGTCTGTACTATTTTGGTTGGAAAAGGCTCAACTTCGCCGATTTTCACGTGGGCTATGGGATCGCTTTCAAGTGGTTCATGATTTTGTCAACTGCATTCACCTTTGCGCTTAGCCCGGTAAGTATATCTCTTGTTTTCATCGTGTTTCTGTTGAGTAATCGGGTTAACTACTTCCTCGTCGTGCGCATAATCATCCCCTTTCCCTTACTACCCGAGTCCTCTCATGCAGTGGACGGCTACTGAGCTCTTGAGCAAGTGTCAGGGTGTCGATTCAGAACACCATTTTATATCTCTAGTTAGCATTGGGCATTAGAATTATTCTTAACACATGTTAATGATGAATGATTAGTTCAGTGTGTCACGTACTTCCTCCCGCGTAGCACACAACGACTTTATCCATAGCAACCAAGATCTGCGTAATATTAAGTTGGAGAGGGGGTTTGACCAATCTCAATTGGAACATCTGCTCCTATGTATATATCCTGTGCATCGGCACGATTCGGGTGGCGATGTCCGTTCCTCCACGTGGTGCCACTGGAAACTGTTCGCCATGCGAGCTAAGCTAAGCACGGACACTCGATTGCAGGCGACAGGCCCTTGTGACAGGCCGGCCTATGGAGATCCCATGTCACATCACATGGTTGATGGCGTTAACTGTTTGTCGAGATAATGCTACGGCGTCCGCGGGAGCCGACGCGCACTCGCAAAGCCCGGCGAGTGTGAGAAGTATGCGAGGGTCCCTGATGCGAGGACGGCATCGGGGGGCAACTGAGCAAGTCCAAAAGTCCCGTAACGTAAGCAGGACCCGCGTTGCTACGCTGAATGTGGGTACGTTGACGGGCCGCTCGTGCGAGTTGGTAGAAGCACTGGAGCGAAGACGAATCGATTTATGTGCGGTACAGGAGACGAGGTGGTCCTGTTGCAAGTCGAGGGACATAGGCCGAGGCTTTAAGGCCATTCTGTGCGGCAGTCCCAGGACCACCAGCGGTGTTGGTGTGGTCGTCTCCGAACGTTTCCGAGATGCGATTGCAAGCGTGGAACGTTTCAGTGACCGCTTGATGAAGGTCGTTGTTGCTGCTGAACAGCGTATGTATCATTTCTTCTCTGCATACGCTCCGCAGACAGGCTGCTCCGAGCGAGCGAAGGACGAGTTTTGGACCCTGCTTGATGAGAAGACAGCAGAGGTGCCGCCAGAAGACGCTGTCGTTGTCGCAGGTGATCTCAACGGCCACGTTGGGACTGCGAAAGATGGTTACAGCTGTCATGGCGGTTTCGGTTATGGAGCACGTAACGCTGATGGTGAGCGAATTCTTGAGTATGCGGACTCGCATAATCTCACCATCGCGAATACAATGTTTCGAAAGCGTGACTCCCATCTCGTGTCTTTCTATAGCGGGAATACCAAGACACAGATTGACTTTATCCTTGTCAAGCATCGCGATCGAAGGCTGGTCACAGATGCGAAGGTTGTGCCATACGAGACTGTCGCCACGCAGCACCGTCCGCTGATCTGCACACTTAAGATCGCCCCTCCGAGGCTGAGGCAGGTCGAGCGATGCGGACCATCAAGGATCAAGTGGTGGCGGATGAAAGAGAAGGACGCAGCTGTTGTTGCTCGTATTCGGTTGCCGACGGTTACCAATGTTGAGGAGACATGGAAACGTGCAACCGATTCGATACTACAAGCTGCACGTTCCGAACTGGGCATGACGAAGCCTGGACGGCGTAAGATTGAGAAGCAGACTTGGCTGTGGACTGACGACGTCAAGGAAAAGTCAAAGAGAAGAAAAGACTATATCACGCTTTTCTCAGCGACAAGACAGCCGACAATTGGCGTATGTACCAAGAAGCGAAGAGGGCGGCTAAGAAGGCTGTTGCCGTTGCAAAAGCTTCTCATTATGAGTGTGTCAACGAGAAACTCGAGACGCGCGATGGTGAACGACAACTTTATCGGCTTGCCAAAGCACGCCATCGCCAGAGCGAGGACATCGAAAAGTTCTTTGGCATCAACGATGAGAATGGCCATCTGCTGATGAACCGCAAAAGGGCTATGGAACGATGGCATGACTACTTCGAGAGAATTTCAACAGTAGAGTTTGCCCATCCGCCTATCCCTTGCGTCCCTCCTACGCACGGTCCTGTGCAGAAAATCACTGTGGAGGAGACGGAAGCGGCTTTGAAGAAGATGAAGCCAGGGAAAGCAACGGGCCCTGACGACATAGCGGCCGAACTATGGAACTCGAGGTGCTGGAATTCTGCTGAATGGCTAACGAAGTTTTTCAACCAGGTTGTTGCGGAGAAGAAGGTTCCTGGTAGTTGGCAGCAAAGCACGACGATCCCGATCTGGAAGAAGAAGGGCAGTCCCGCGGACTGCACAAGTTACCGTCCAATCCGATTGCTCTCGCACAGTATGAAAATATTTGAGCGAATTGTGGATGGACGTATCCGCGAGATCGTCCGGCTTTCCACCAACCAGTGTGGCTTCGTAGCCGGCTGTGGCACCATCGACGCCATTCATGCTGTTCGTCTTCTTGTGGAAAGACATCGCGAGAAACAAAAACCGCTGCATCTTGCTTTCCTCGACCTGGAGAAAGCATTTGATCGTGTACCGCGTGAGGTCATATGGTATGCCTTACGACAGCACGGTGTCCCTGAAGAACTGATCGACTGGGTGCGCATTCTTTACTCTTGTCCTAAGAGTCAAGTGCGAGCGCCGGCCGGCACATCCACGGAGTTTCCAATCTCCGTCGGTGTTCACCAAGGTTCCGCGCTTTCCCCACTTCTTTTCATTGTCGTAATGGATGCCATTTCGCGAGACCTTCAGAAGCCTGCTCCTTGGACGCTGCTCTATGCAGATGACGTAATGCTTGCCAGTGAGGACAAGGCCGAGCTTGAGCGACAAGTGCAAGCTTGGTGTGACCGCTTGGCGGCGTTCGGGCTCAAGCTAAACGTCCAAAAATCTGAGTACTTGACGACAGACGTAAACGAGACTGGGTCCATTGAGATCAATGGCACTGCGCTCGAACGAGCGACACATTTCAAGTACCTTGGATCTGCAATTGCGTCTAATGGTAGTCTGACGTGCGAGGTGAACTCACGCGTGAGCGCAGCGTGGTCCAAATGGCGCTCAATGACAGGCGTTCTGTGCGACAGAAAGATGCCGGAGCGCTTAAAATCAAAGATCTACAGAACCGTCGTCCGACCAGTAGCGATGTACGGTGCTGAGTGCTGGCCTGCAACGAAGGAAGTTGAGAGCCGCCTCAGCGTGATGGAGACGAAAATGCTGCGCTGGACGGCTGGTGTCACGCGTTTGGATCATGTTCGCAATGTCTCCGTACGTCAAAGGTTTGGCGTCGCTCCAATTGCTGACAAGCTACGTGAAGCTCGCCTACGGTGGTATGGCCATGTTCTTCGTGCGGACGGCGACACCGTTCGGAAGATTGGCCTCAACATAGATGTGCCCGGAAAACGGCCTAAAGGACGACCTAGGCAACGCTGGCTTGATACGTTGCACGTGGACTTAAAGGAAGCTGGAATCCACCCCGATCAAGCGTTTGATCGTGCGAAGTGGCGTCATCATACCAGAAGAGCGGACCCCGCTGCTAAGCGGGACAAACGCTGAAGAATAAGAAGATCGGCACGATTCGGTTGAAATTGCCCATGCCCCTCGTATGGTGACGCAGCCACTATGGCTTTGATCAAACTCATGGTGGTGGAACAAAACACCAAACTAGGATTTCATTCGAAGCCCACCATGCCAATATTTGGGCTTTTTTGCCGCCTGCAATTCTTGTTCTATGCTTTCCTTTTGCGATTCTGAGAATAACACTAGAAGCTATTCCAGGTCGGGGTCGGTGCCTAACTAAAAGCAGCGCACTTCTTTTCAGAGGCGACACGCCGAACAAGATTATGAGAGGATCTTGATTTTCCTAATAGGGAGAATGCAAACCGCCAGTTTTGTGTTTATTCCACACCTGGCTACGATAGATTCTAACACTGAAACAATTGCGTTCTCTTGCCAGGCAGCGTTATAAACAAACATGAATAGACACTCATTCAAGTTCAGCTTCTCTGAAGAAGCAGCCAACGACAAAAGTGTTTGGCATTAAATGAACACAAACACTAGATATTAATGACATCGCTTGTCTGAAACAGCGCATCAGCTAAGTGTATCCTTCAAGCAGTATGGGGAAGTGTTTATAACAATATAGCTAAATAAGTTTAGATGTTTCGATGTGCTCTGCTATGTGTTCTTCTGGGTGCTATGGGCAAAAATGGGCAGGGTGAGTAGATGAGTGTACTTTCAGTCGTAGCCACAACGATTCCAACTCTAAGAATTGTTCTTCGTTTGCAGCTCCGTTATCTCTACTGATACTACACAATTTGAATGAGGGACCTATTACTAACATCGTCAGCAACTACCAGGTAATCGACTTGTGACTAATCTTAGGCGGTGATGTTCGTCCTTCGAGATAGATCCACTAGGATCTGCTCGCGTTTGCTGGCTAAGCTGAATACAGACGCTCGGATGTAGGCGGCGGATTCGTGAAGAAGGACGGCCCACAGGCACCTGATGTCATATCATCAGAAGGTTGATGGTGCTGAATGTTTCGCGAGATAATGCTATGTCGTTCGCGGGAGCCGACGCGCACTCGCAGAGCTCAACGATTGTGAAAAATATGGGTGGTGGAGGACCCAAGACCATCAGCGATGTCGGATTCATTGTCTCCTAACGTCTTCGTGAATCGATCGATTCTCCGAACGTCTTCGTGAATCGATCGATTAATGGTTAGGTACACGATATCCTACTGTATATATGAGCAAGCGTGTCTGTGTGCGTTCGTTTCCGCCACAACCGTAGACGTACCGAACACGTCGGCAACCGTGCCTGGGCATTTTAGACGATCATCGACGGGAGGCGTTCACAGCAGGGCAGGCAATCGATATCGATCGGTATTATCGACTTTTTGTAGATGTCGTTTAAGCGGCACGAAGCTTCAGTTCCGGGGATAATCGAGGTCGCTGAACACGAATCTGAAGTTCGTTTTTAAACTATCGATCGCCATCAATCGATTTTGGTCAATAATCGTTTTTTTGTGGAGGTCGTCCCTTTTTTCGATTTTTTTCTAAATTGCCCCAATCGACGTAGTTAAGATGTTCTTCCTGAGGAAACCATGACATAGGTGTCAGCTACAATTGATGATGAGAAGTTGTTACCACGGCAAAGCCGTCAAGAAGCCTTCGGTGCGGCCGAGAAAGATTTTTGCACATGTAAATAGTTTGTTGTTATTACGCTTTCTCACGACCACAGGAGTCCATTTTAAACCATCAATGCTTAAAACAAACCAAGGCTTTCAATTTGCGCCTTCATATGTGTTTTTCAACAATGCCCATCTGCATCATATCATTTCGCTGGAAATAAAAGGTCTTATTGCACTTCCCTTTTAGTCAACAGTACAGTACAAATCTATGAAACAAGTGAAACAAGCGCTTATCACACCAGCGGCATCTTACAAAACTCAGTGAGGAACAATCTTCTCGCTGGCAAGGAATGACCTTCTTTGTTGAACGAGTAATCTGTGGGTATATAAAAGGGTCCTGGGTGAAGGTCAACGTATCCAATTGCCACCTACGCGTATGATAGACACGGCCGAAACACAGTAACGCAGAACTGTCGTTGTCGCTTGCATTATACTACCTCTAACCTGAACCGACTCTTCTTCCTGACAGTGGTATCTCCATATATGGCGTCCAGGACGAGTCCTTTTACGGCGTACACAACCGCAATCTCTCTCCTTGTCGGAGAAGTGAAATCGGGTGTGAAGGTGGAAATTAGTCAGCCGACAACACGTTCAGGTGAGAACGACATTTTTAGCACACTTATGTACCGATATGGTCCGGGTTCATAGTATTCAACCGTATGGTACGCGTATTTGTGTGCAGTTACGGAAATATTGGTGATATGGTATGATATGGTGGTGGGGTAGATAGGCGTTGTTGAAAAACTAGCACATACGAAAGCGCAAATTGTCTCTTGATTTGTTTTAAGCACTGATGATCTAAAATTAACTCCTGTGGTCATGAGAAAGCGTAATAGCAACAAACTAATATGTGCAAAAATATCGGCAACACCCGGACTCAAACTGAAAATTTCGCCGGTGTGCTCCTATGGGGCGGCGCTCCTACTAACTGCTCCGCCGAGACACATCTCGTTGGGTGTCGCAGGGGTTGATGATAGTTGTGTGCACGCCTTCAGACCTCCTTTTTAGGCCTTTAAAAAAAGCGTTCAGCCAAAACTAACTGTGGTTTTGTACTCCGCTCACAGGGCCCTACGTCCTGTCAAAATAGCATCGCAAAAGCTCACCTTGAGTTGGGAACCTTCTCTTGTCAGCAACACCAAATCTGTACTACGCAGTCAGCAAGTGGACTGTGAACGAAAGATGGGCACTATTGTACTTTCACAACTCCACGAGTCGAGGAGAGGTCGAAAAAAAAATTTCCGCCCAAACTTCGGCTAGGGGGGTTATTTGGGGTGCTGATCACGAATCTGAGATCCGTTTTCAAAATTACGGCCGATTACGGTAGGTTACGGTAGGTACCGGTGACTAAGGCTGCCAAGGTCATGATCGCCGATTTCGCCCAAACTTCGCCTATGGGGGTTATTCGGAGTGCTGATCACGAATCTGACATCCGTTTTTCGTTTTACGGTGGAGTACGGTAGATTACGGTACGTACCGGTGACTAAGGCTGCCAAGGTCATGATCGCCGATTTCGCCCAAACTTCGCCTTTGGGGGTTATTTGGGATGCTGATCACGAATCTGACATCCGTTATTCGTTTTACGTTGGAGTTTGGGAGTAATCGGTGACCATTACCTTACTCACCGGTACCCATACTCACCGGTACCCACCGTAACCTACCGTACTCCAGCTTAAAACGAAAAACGGATGTCAGATTCGTGATCAGCATCCCAAATAACCCCCCTAGCCGAAGTTTGGTCGAAATCGGTGATCATGACTTTGGCAGCCTTAGTCGCCGGTACCTACCGTAACCTACCGTAATCGGCCGTAATTTTGAAAACGGATCTCAGATTCGTGATCAGCACCCAAATAACCCCCTAGCCGAAGTTTGGGCGAAAAAATTTTTTCGACCTCTCCTCGACCCGTGGAGTTGTGAAAGTACAATAGTGCCGAAAGATGTGAAAGAAAAACTGTTTCACGTGTTTCGCGGCGACGAAAGAACAGATAATTTTTAAGAGATTTCAACTGTAGAATTCTCTTGTCCGGCCGCACTTACTGCTTTCATCCGCGGTCGCATCCATAAGAACACGGGAAGGAAGCAGAAGCAACTCTAGAGAACATGAAACCCGAAAAGGTGATGAGAGCCCCAAGACTTGGCAGCCGATTTATGAAAGAAGTGATTATGGTATCCAGCTGAGTGGTTGGCACAAATGTAAGACGATTCCGTTCGGAAGAAATAAGTCACTTGTGCAGATTCATCAAGTCAGTCAGATTTGCTTGCTTGCGCACAGCATGAAGATCTTGGGCCGAGTCCTCCAGGGGTGAATTCCTAACATTGCGCAACTTAGCGGAACAGCTTGGGCCTATTAAGGCACCATTAATGCTACGCACGCTGCCCACCTCCTTTGTGAAGAGCATAGCGAGAAACAGAACACGGTGCATATTACCTTTCACGACTTGTAGAGCACCTTAGATCGCGTCCCTTGTAAGCTTATACGGAAGCTTTACGACAGAACGACATTTCCGAGGAACCTGTATATTGGATGCGGGTGTTCCAGTCTTGCCCAAAGAGTCAAGTGCAAGCTGCAGCAGGAGCCTCGATGGAGTTTCCCATCTCTATTGGAGTACACCATCGTCAGATTTAAGATTAACGACACTGAGCGCACTTCGGTTTTCAAGTATTTGATATCATCAATAGCGTCCGACTGCGGTCTGGTGGTTGAAGTGAAGCATTGGTCCACAAAGCGCTCGTTGACTGTCGTACCCTGCGCTAGGAAGATACCAGAGCCCTACAATTCGAAAATCTACAGAGCAGTCGTCCAGCCAGCAGCAGCGTACGGCGCTGAGTGCTCACCTGCGACCAAGAAAGCTGGTACGCAGCGTCATGGAACCAAAATTCTGCATACGCTGGGTCGCTGGTGTCACATGCATGAACCTCATCATAAACGATGTAATTCGGCATATGTTTGGTTCAAGCCGGTTATTGATAAGATCTGCGAAGTTCACCTGCAACGGAAGAAGAAAAAAGGGTTTTAGTTATTCGTAAGGTAATTTGTGATCTCTGTACTCAGCCGTTTAATCACCAATTGCTTTTAAAGACGCAGAAAAGCAAGCACCACTCCAATTTAGAGAACGGCAGAGATTCTACTATGCCATCTAGAGCTTCAAGCGAAAATCGCTTCCAACCGAGTGTCAATGCTAACTGGCCCAGTAGAAGCGGTGCTTGAGAAGCAGATAGGTAACGAAGATACCGTGCATATTTTGCTTTTTTTAAATAGTATGCCTTTTTATGTACAAATCGCAACTTTAGATAAGCACACTTTCACAAGTTTTTTCTTAGAAGGAGGAAACAACCACTAAGTGTAAGAACGATTTCAGAGGTCGGACTTGAAATGCTGCGTGATCTTGTTCGGAAGATCCGAGCAATGGCTTCGCCGTTTATGGCGGAGGTCAAGGCAGCTCGTACAAAGGAAGACAAGAAAATGGACGAGCGCGACGAGCACCTAAATGTATGACGCTTCTCACGGTTCGCTTCCTAAATCTGCACTATTGGACGTGTAAAGGAGCACAGCATTAGTTAGGTAATTTTGAGGTGCGCCACGCATTCTATGTAGCTCTTCTGGGCGTCGCGGAGACAATTTGAATGCGTATTAGGTCTATACATTGACTTGCGGAAGCTAGTTGAAGAAAAGTCAGTGCTATTTCCTTCTTGGACAGGTCTGGTATCAATTCACCGACCCAGAGTTTGAATGGCATGAGCGCAGAACCTGAACCAAGAACATGGAACTGCGTGCACTCGAGAGCCAGCTCCCCCTCCGAACGCGTCATCATTGGGCGTGTACTAAGCGATAACTGAAAATAATCTCACTCAATGATTAATGCTGAACGTTTTTTTTATTTATTTGGGTGGCGATGTCCGTTCCTACACGTGGTGCCACTGGAAACTGCTCGCTTTTTGAGCTAAGCTAAGCACGGACACTCGAATGCAGGCGACAGGCCCTTGTGACAGGCCGGCCCACGAAGACCCATGTCACATCACATGGTGTATGACAAGTCATGTTTTTCGAGATTGTGCTACGGCGTCCGCGGGAGCCGACGCGCACTCGCAGGGCCCGGCGAGTGTGGAAAGTATGCAAGGGTCCCTGATGCGAGGACGGCATCGGGGGGCAACTGAGCTAGTCCAAAATTCCCGTAACGTAGGCAGGACCCGCGTAGCAACGCTGAATATGGGTACGTTGACGGGCCGCTCGTGCGAGTTGGTTGAAGCACTGGAGCGTAGAAGAGTTGATTTCTGTGCGGTGCAGGAGACGAGGTGGTCCTGCAGCAAGTCAAGGGACATAGGACGTGGCTTCAAGGCCGTTCTATGTGGAAGTCCCAGTACCACCAGTGGTGTCGGAATAATCGTCTCCGAACGATTTCGTGACTCGGTTGTAAGCGTTGAACGCTATGACGATGGGTTGATGAAGATCGTTGTCTCCGCGAAGGAGCGACTGTATCACTTCTTCTCTGCGTATGCTCCGCAGAGTGGCTGCTCCGATCAAGCCAAGGAAGAGTTTTGGAGCCTGCTTGATGAGAAGACAGCAGAGGTACCGCCGAAAGATGTCATTATAGTCGCTGGTGACCTTAATGGGCACGTAGGTGCTGCGAAGGACGGGTACAGCTGTCATGGTGGTTTTGGATACGGGTCTCGTAACGCCGATGGTGAGCGCATTCTTGAGTATCGCATAATCTCACCATTGTGACCGTTTTCCGAAAACGCGACTCCATCCTCATCTCATACTATAGTGGGAGCTCCAAGTCTCAGATAGACTTTGTCCTTGTCAAGGATCGCAACCGAAGCATTGTCACAGACGCGAAGATCGTGCCGTATGAGACGGTCGTCCCACAGCATCACCGCTGGTGTGCACCTTTAAGATCACCCCTCCGAGGGTGCAGCAGGTTGAGCGATGCGGTGCTGCAAGAATCAAGTGGTGGCGAATGAAAGAGAAGGAAGCAGCTGTGATTTCCCGCGTACGGTTGCCGACAGTCACGACTGTCGACGAAACATGGAAGAAAGCAACCGACCCGATACGCCAAGCAGAAAGGTTGGAACTCGGCATAACGAAGCCTGGGCGACGCAAGGTCGACAAGCAGACATGGCTGTGGACAGACGATGTGAAAGCGAAAGTTCGAGAGAAGAAGTCGCTTTATCATGTGTTTCTCAGCGATAAAACAGCCGACAACTGGCAGAAGTATCAGAAGGCGAAGAAAGCTGCAAAGAAAGCCGTGGCTGTTGCGAAAGCCACTCATTATAGTGATGTCAACGAAAAGCTCGAGTCGCGCGATGGTGAGCGGTATTTGTATCGACTTGCTAAGACCCGCCATCGCCAAACCGAGGATATTGAAAAGTTCTTTGGAATCAATGATGTGAGCGGTCATCTTCTGACAGACCGCAAAAACGAGCTGAAGCGATGGCGTGATTACTTTGGGGAAATTTCCATCATGGAATTTCCTCATCCGGCCATCCCTTCTGTGGCTTCTGTTCACGGTCCCGTTCACAAGGTCGCCGTGGAGGAAACAGAAGCGGCTCTGAAGAAGATGAAGCCCGGTAAGGCGACAGGGCCGGATGATCTGGCAGCCGATGTTTGGAAGTCGAAGCTCTGGTATCCTGCTGAGTAGTTGGCTGAATTCTTCAACCAGGTAGTAAAGGAGAAGAAGGTACCGGAGTGTTGGCACAACAGTACGACGATCCCGATTTGGAAGAAGAAAGGCAGTCCTGCAGACTGCTCCAATTATCGTCCAATTCGCTTGCTTTCGCACAGCATGAAGATCTTCGAGCGAATCCTCGATAGACAAATTCGCGAGATCGTCAAGCTCTCGGAAAACCAGTGCGGCTTCGTAGCTGGTTGTGGAACCATTGATGGTATACACGCCGTCCGCCTCCTCGTGGAGAAGCATCGTGAGAAAAAGAAGCCTTTGCATATCGCTTTTTTCGACTTGGAGAAGGCCTTCGACCGCGTACCGCGTAAGGTTATATGGTACGCCTTGCGACAACACAACGTACCTGAGGAACTTATAGAGTGGGCAGATGCTCTACTCTTGCCCAAAGAGTAGAGTGCAAACTGCAGCTGGAACCTCAATGGAGTTTCCCATCTCTGTTGGGGTGCACCAAGGTTTTGCGCTTTCTCCACTCCTCTTGGTTGTCGTCATGGATGCCATTACGCGAGATCTTCAGAAGCCTGTCCCATGGACATTGCTCTATGCTGATGACGTGATGCTCGCTTGCGAAGATAAAGATGAACTCGAGCTGCAGGTGCAAGCTTGGTGCGACCGCCTGGCGAGGTTCGGACTCAAATTGAATGTCAAGAAGACCGAGTACCTAACGAATGACGTGAGCGAGTCCGGCTCCATTAAGATTAACGGTACTGAGCTTCCACGCACTTCGGTGTACAAATACCTGGGATCAGCAATAGCGTCTGACGGCGGTCTGATGGTTGAAGTGTACTCATGCGTCGAAAATCTATCTACAGAGCAGTCGTCCGGCCAGTAGCGATGTACGGCGCTGAGTGTTGGCCTGCGACTAAAGAAGTTGAAACGCGCCTCAGCGTAGTGGAAACCAAGATGCTGCGCTGGATGGCTGGAGTAACGCGCCTGGACCGCATTCGAAACGAAGCTATTCGGCAGAAGTTCGGTGTCGCGCCGACAAGATGCACGAAGCTCGATTACAATGGTGCGGCCACGTCCTGCGTGGAAAGGAAGACAGTGTCCGCAAGATAGGCCTTAACTTTGAGGTAATAGGAAAGCGGCCTAGAGGGCGCCCGAAGCAGTGCTGGTTAGATACGTTACATGCGGACTTGAAGATTACTGGTGTTTATCCTGATCTAGCGCATGACCGGGAAAGGTAGCGTCATGACACCAGAAGAGCGGACCTCGCGACGAAGCGGGACAAACGCTGAAGAAGAAGAAGTTTATTTATTTATTTGCTACGCTACTGAGGGGCGTGCTAAGAACTTTAGCAAAAAAGACAATGTTAGTAGGAGAGGATACCGAGTAAAAAAAAGGAAATAGAAGACCAACAAGAGGAGCCAACAATTCTAAGCAATGGTTAATGGTAATACGGCACCCGAAGGAGAAACAAAAGGCCAACCCTATGTGCGTTCTGAGTGATAAGCATTACTCTCTGTCAATCCAACGGAGAAAAATCCAACGGAAAACCTATAGAAACTACCAAAAACTACGCAAACCGGAGTACGCCACAGACGTGACGAGAGTGGCAACAGGAAGAAAATCTTTTTAGGAGCATCCTATTATAGCACGGAAAACACGTAGTAGTGAGATGAGCCAAACTGCTATCTACTGGAAGGTGAAAACCAGCCGGAGTAGCTCTCAAATGAACTATGTATTTCGAGGCGTAGTTTGTGATCCAGGTCACCCAGGACACGCACCACCGGGTGGAATCCGTATCTCAGGAGTCTGATTATACTGGTACACATCCAGTGGCGGCCCGCAAGGACACAAAAGTGAGACGAAGCATGCAGGAAGGAATGTCCCACATAAAGAAATCGGCTGCTTACGCAAATTCATCCTGTTGCAAATAGGATGCCCGCTGAAAAATAACCCTTGCAACTCATCAATCACAACTCAGCGGATCTCAGGCTAATTGTGATTGTTACAGAAGACTGAAAGAGCATATGCTAACCCAAATCTCATAAAAAGTTGCATCATGCTACTGCTCCTAATCAGAATCCGAAACAGCGACAGCGAGTCACAATATCTCTTCTCTTTGCCAACACACAAAAGGGAGGAAAATCGGCAGACTAGCTCTCATCAATAAAGGTCCAACTGAATGTGCGAAAGTGTAAAAATGAGACTACAACCACTCTCCTTTCCTCTAGTACAGACAAAAGCAATTGCAGTAACAAGAAACATGTACCGAGCTTCGTTGAAACGCGGTGCAGACCGAAACCGAACAGGAAGAAAGAACGTTAGCGGTGAAAATGATTCCATCAGCGAAAAGAGAACGACCAGCCACGTACCCGCTCCGATCAGAAGTCCGGAATACCGAGAACTTGGAGCAGATTGATATCCTCCTATTTAGTTCTGAACACGGATATGTTCGGAGCCTCCAAAAGAGCATCGGAAAGATTTTGCAGCCATCTAGCTCCCCGAAAAAAAACAGCGAGTTGAAGACCTTGATGAATTGATTCCTGCTGAGTACTAACTAGCAGCGAAAACGCATGCCCACGGCAAGGTCGGAAACACTAATATTTGCTCGGCCGCAGTTTCAGATCACCCTTAAGCAATTTAAGGCAAAGGAGTACATCGCTCGTCAATAAAGCAAACTTTTGAGATTGAAACATTTTAATCGAACAGAATAACTTGGAAGGGGAAACGGGTAGTTCGGGTCGGGTTTGCAACGATAAAGTAAAATTCGCGTTAATGCTTGTTGGATTTTCTCAATTTTCGCCTTAAGCTTGTTTGTGTGGGAATTCCAAATCTATGATCCTTACTACAAACCGGAATTACATACGCCCTGTAGAGCTTCAAGTATATGGTAGGATCAGTACCCTAGAAGTTTCTGAATATCGCAGAGACAGCCGCAAACGCTTTTTGAATTATCTGGATGATTTGAATTGTGCGGTTGATATCATTTTGCATTAAGATTGTCATTAGTAAGGATTCCAAGATCACACACCTCCTCAACTATTTCCAGAACCGTACCACTATAATTATAACATTCAGGATTATCCGGTTTTTCAATGTGCAGCACAACAGTTTTATCGAGGTTCACGGGAATGTCCCAAGCGTTAGCCCAGTCCACCATATTAATAATGGAATGTGTTAAGGCCTGATGAACGAAAACCTTCGTGTTTTCTTTGTGTATACCATACACCTTTATATCGTCGGCATCCATCTGAACATTAAGGTCCGCTTGCGTAGCTAAACATGTAGGAAAGCCTATGGTGTATATTAAAAGAGTAGAGGCAAAAGAACACCTCACTGAGGAATACCACTTAGGCACGGAGGACGTTTAGAAAAGCAGTATCCAACTTTAGCGTACATATATCTCTCCGTTAAGTATGAACGGATTCAGCTCAGAAGGGAATTCCTTAGCCCAGCTTCTCTAGCTTAAACAACAACATATCGGGATTGACCCTATCAACGTTGTTCAAGAATGGTAGTAGTAAGACACTGCATACCTCTGCATCCCCTCACGACATCTTGAACTCCCTTGCATCGCCGGCATATTACATTTTTAGAATTTTGCAAAAAGGAAAGCCTTAAAATCGGTCATGAAGAATGAAGAGGAATCAGAAGAGCAACAAGACAATGAAGAAAAGGAGTCTCTTGGCATGCGACAGAGTAAAGCAGACGATTTGCTGGCTTCGAAACCTACCTGGGCCGAGTTTAAAACAAGTGTATGTTGGCACTGTCATACTTAGAGAACAGTGATCAGTATAAAGTGAACGTTGCAGCATGGGAGGCAAATAGCTAAGCGAGCTGCACAGCGATGCAGAGACGTGTTTGTGAAAGGAGTGGACAAGTGTCGCGACTTGATGACTTCGGCTAAGGTAACGCGGCAGTTAGGGGAAATCTAAATTCCGGTTTCTGGATCCATCCTAAAGTTAGATGGTGCCGACATGGTTCATTGTAAACCTACATAACACACTCTTTCTGAAGTAAAACCCCCTGTTCACATATTTGACAGAATTCAGACGCGTATATTTGGCGGCCTATTAGAATAAATTTTGACTGTACTCTTAATATAAGTGAGACAAAACAATTTGCTTACGTAAAAGCACAGCAGCCATGAGTAAGAAGCAAGTTTTTAAAAATCTAAAGGACATCTTACGAATCTCAAAAAACCAAATGGGTCTCCGAAGAATTCACGATTACAAGCTACAAACACATCGAAAGTAAATATTGCTCACAGAAAGTGAACACAGTTACGAATTTTCACCCCTATGAGCAATACTGACTTTCATGGAACAAGCGAGCCGGGAAGCATACTGTGTGCTTCCCGGCTGTATGCTCCTTGTATCTGAAGCATTGCGGAAGGCAAGCCAATTTTTAGTAAACTATGCATGTTACTGGTTTCTCTAGACAATATGCACAAACGCTATAAAAATTCCAAGATTCAAAATTGAAAGACTTTGCCAATACGGTTAAAACCGTGCTGAACACGCATTCTTTCAGACCTATATTTTGCTCAGTTACACCACAGTACTGGTTCCTGAGTATACCTTACTTTAATCATACAAAAGAGTACCAGGCATTGGTTAATTTGTCCCGTTTGAAGGACCTTCACGTTATAAAGATAGATTTAGATAAATTAATAATGCATAGAAAAGTAAATTATATAGACAAGTGGTATACTATAGATATAGATAAATGCTTTATTATTCGGAGCAGTAAGAGCTTCAACCCTTTCACGACATTGTCCGACGATGTCGTCGGACACCATCATAAAAATAGTACATGGAAAATTACCAGGCATTTTATAGTACAATATTAACCAATGAGTCCACTAATATCTACGGTCAAGACGGTTCTTGGGAAACTTCATTCCTTAATGTTTTTCCTATTTAACAAATAATACAAATAAAATAAAATAATTAAAATAATTAGCGTGCAAGAAAAATGCCCGCTGTCCCACGCTGCAGTCACCCAAAAATCGCGCGTGGCGCGAAAGGGTCAACTTTGTCGTCAAGCTCAATATTTCTTCTGATTAAAGGCCCCCGTACACTTCTGCGGCGAGCGGCGCGCGGCTGACGACGAAAACGATCAGTCATGTCGTTCAGCGCCGGCGGCCGCCGCTGAACGGCATGACTCATCGTCTGCGGGCGCGAAAGGGCAGAGCGTAGACAGACTCTCCCGGGGGGACGGTCAGGAGGAACACCCGCCGCCTGCTGGGGGGCATACGATCTTCCTCTCACCCGCATTGCTCAACCACCCTCAACCCCTAGGCTTCACCAGGAGTCTAACGGCTGCTTTACAAAACCTTTGAAACTCTCCGCAGGGCGGAGAGTCGTTGGATACACCGCTCTCAGAAAGGGCGAGGGGCGCGCCAAGGACAAGATGACCGGATCCCTACCTTCACATGAAGGCATTGCATTTCTATTCACTTCCCATAGCTCTGCAGTTCTATCCTGAACTGATTTCGTTCTTGAGACAAGAGTCAGAATCTTGTTCACCATATTTGGAGGAAAAGAGTTTTCAGCTGCAGCGCCAGGGCTTTCTTCAGGTCCCGCCACATTGCTCAGTGCTAAGGCGTCGTCCGCATTTTCCGACAAGTACAGCAACATCTTAGCGAAGAATGTCATGCGACCATCCACTAGAAAGTTCTTCAACAACAGGAGAGTTGTCTGATCCTCGGGAAGAGATGACGGTGAGCCGGTTTTGCGCACAATTACGGATAAGCCTTAATGTAGAACTCCTGACCGGAATCACCCATAGCCTCCAGTTGAGGCGAAAATTTAAAGAACTGTGGTGAAAACTGAAAGAATCTGGAGAGAAGACCAACGTTCTCCTTCCCTCAACTGCCTCCATAACCTAACCGACTGGAAAATGATTTCAGAGTTCCCGAGATGCGCTTCACAATCGTCTTCTATCAGCTGTTAGGTTTTTGGGTGACGTCACGCCAATTAACGACTGTTTCACGTGCAGCCAGTTTGTCCAAATAGGGCGGCGCGGGCAGGACGGGAAGTGGGCGGCGGGCAGCACGGTGTACAGAACGACTGCCCCCCGGTCAGCAGGAAAGCGGTGTACCTCCCGACGCCACGCCTCCAGCGGGGCGGGTGTACCTCCTGCCGTGCTGGCGCCGCCAGCGATTTGAATCATTATCGAATTCAATGATTCGAATCACTGGCGGCGAGCTCTGCATCCCTGCCCTGTGGTTAAAGATAGGGCAGCGACGACGCCGCAGAAGTGTGGGGACCCTTAACATTTGCAGCACTCACCTTCTTTTTCAGTGAGCGCAACACTAACATGTCCTCGAAGCGATTTCCTCTTGTGAACGCATTCGACTACATCTTTTTCTGCTTTCACAAGGATTTGCTCCTTGGCTAGCTTTTGATCACGCCCCGGTCATGTCGTCACAAGCGAATTCCGAGAGGTTGCGAATACTATGCAGAACGCCATTTGGTCGAATTGGTCGACTCTCTTGAATTTTAATAGAGCCTTAGGAAGTAGAACAATTTCTCCTTAAATCATGTGCGCTTCGCGTGTTGTTTGCCATCGAGGTATCATGTCGGCGGCAAAATAGGCCTAATAAGAAGCGATCAGAGCATGTCGGACCTCGGAAAACGACCATCGTGACTAGATTCCTCACCATCGATGTAGTGGAAATCCACAACTGCGGCTGCGTAGCGCCACTCTGAAAAACGTTTTGCACGGAATTCCAAGGCACGGTTACCGCGCTGAGTCGACGCGAGGTAAGTAGAGTGGGGCATTATTTGTGTCTAGTACTATCGTTGAAGCAGAATGATGAGAATGGTTGACACCGCTGGAAGGAATGAGGCGCTTCGATAATACTTCACGTTCTTACACGGGTGTCAAGTTGGTGTCACATTTACATGCCTAAAATGGTTGGATGTAGTGAAATTTCTCACCAGGGAAGGGTCTCAGGCGTAGGTCTGAACGGTGGAAATGGATGGTACTACGAGAATGTTCACCCTTCATATAGTAGGAGAACATGTTTCGTTTTTGCTGATTCCTTGAACCAAAAGAGCTACGATGCCTCGAAGGCGAGGTACAGTAACGCACCGTCAGCACGTGCCCTCGTGCATGCGCGCGCTGTTATATGGGACGCCGCGAAAGCAACACGTTTTCCTACTATTTGAAGGGTGGATATACTATCCATTTCCACCGTTCGGAACTTCGCCTGAGACCCTTCCCTGGTCAGTATTATTTCAGAAAATTCTAGACGTACGACCTCATAAGAGTGTTACGAAGGCTCGCTAGACTTTCGACGTCCTCACGGTCCTTAGCCCTGCCAATTGGGGAGATTTCAACGTGGAACGCCTTTGTGTTGTTCTGGTGTTGAGACAGTGTTACAAAGCAAAACGAGAGCACACCGTAGGTAGCAAGACTAGAGCATCCCGTTTACGAGAGAATCGCCCTATCCACTGCGCCAGGCGAGCATGTCACAGTAGTCCGTCAATGGATGGTCCACCGGTAAGCGGCCTACGGCGTGCTGTTAAATTCTTTGAAAGAAAGACGATTTGCGACGGATTAAACCGTCCTCAAAGCGATCGCACGCTGACCTAGCAGTGAAGCTTTTGCTTTTGGGTCTCCGTTAATTGTTCTACGACCACTGCAAAACCCTAGTGGCGTTCCGCGTACTGTGCGCCGACAACACGGTCCTTGTGCTTTGGGATATCGTCCACAACATTCTTCAGAGTAGCGATGGACTTTTTCCCCACTAAATGGATGTTGAGGAACCAGGCCGTGATGGCTTCCGGGGTCCGAGCGACCGTCTTGCATACTACCTAGTAAATGTCGCTAATAAATGTTGCGTCCAACGCGGGACAGAAGCAGTTTGCAACGCTTTGCAGGACAAATGTTATGAGAATCTTCCGTGGTATCTGATGTTCTTCGTCTGCCCTTTTCTAAATGCGGAAGAATCATGTAATGTAAGTGTCAGTTCATTTTCCAACCTACCAAACTGGTAGTGTCGAGAACTGTGGATAAAGAAGTAATAAAAGGGAAAACGAAAAATCAGCTTTCGCTCTCCACTTTTGGTGTATTCCTTATGGGCATTAAATCCATCCATTAAATTTAAGAAGAAGAAGACGCAGCGTTATTCTCTGATGGTGAACATCTTTCCAGTGATGGTAGCCTTGTTCAGGTTCTGCAGCGGCGGCTGCAGTCAATAAGTGCTTGCAAGCGGTACATGAGTAAAGCACGGATGAGTCCTTCGATGGAAGGTGATATGAACGACGTTGTGAACCTCACGGAAACAATGGACACAGAACTTCAGGCGAATGTAGGCCTTGTCTCATAGCCAAAAGCTAGATAGAAGGATGGGTGATTAGAAGAAGTGAATAGCATCAGAAGAACGGTGGCAGTTGTCACAAAGGAGGTACAATGTAAAGACAAGCTCGAATACACCGGAGCTTATTTCTCATACCAGCTGGCTTCCTTTTGAAATCTCGCTTAATGTGCGACTAATTAAGCCTATCAGTGTAGGAGCGGCGATTTTCAAAATCCGACTTTACAGCTACATATGATGCTCGTTGAGATGCCCCGCCTCGAGAACGTCTTCCAAATCTCTCAGATCAAAATAGTAGTAAGCATTGGAGCAAGCTACGTAAAGGTTCATTTCGATAAATTTCAGATGGACATATTTACACCGTTACATATACCTTATATGTTCAGCTAGCTCTAAGGACTGTCTCGCAGGTGGTGCAAGCGCTGTTTATCTTCTACGTCTACACGATTTTTCGCGACTCAGTAAATATGATCGAAAACTACCGCTCCGACGTCGATTTCAACAACAACTTTATAACCAGGTGACTCTGTATCGTCCACCAGCATTAGCTATCCGATTGGGAAACCAGAGTTCTCTGTGAATCGACTATTGCTGAAAGAGGTCCATTGCTGAAAGGGGTCCACTGAGCAACTGGACTGATACCAGATGGGGAGTTGCTAAGCTCTTCGAGCCAAACCCGTGCAGTGCTAAGGAAGCAGCCTCCAAACAAAATTTCAAGTTGGGTGGCATTATCTGTGCAAGTCCTTAATATATATTTTCAAAATTTTCTCGCTGACAGAAAAGGTTGTAAATGGAAGACCAAATTGTGTTTCTCGCCACATATTCCCAAGGCAGGACCTTTTATTTATTTATTTATTTATTTATTTATTTATAATCAGATGACATTTCGATAAATTCCAAATGGAAAATTTTGAAAATATGTATTAATGACTGAAAGGAGAAATTTTGAAAATATATATTAATGAATTTATGCAAACTGTTATATAAAAGTAATTTTAAAAACTTCAAATTTGTCAAAAACAACTTCAGATAGAATCAAATGAAGTGATTTGCAAAACTGTTTTAAGAACATGCTTAGATGTACCGAAATCTTAACTCAAATTACAGCGTTTTTTGGCAAATTGACCACCATCGAGAGCTGTTGGGACAGCAAGCATTACGATTTATTTCTAAGGAAGAAATGAGGAATTGGAAGCTTATGAACGTGATGAGGTAGGAGCTGGAAGGATCTCAGTCATCGGCAAGAGGCAATTCTAGATTCAATTAACTTTATTTAGCATGCCGACAAGAACGGAACTCGACAGGGCTAAGGCGGCGTTGATGAGCTGGTTCATCACCACGCTGGCAGCAGCGCTTCTCATCCTCCTCGATTACTACCTTTACGCCTTCCTAGATGCGGTGCGAAATAAGACTTAGTATCCTACTCACACGCGCATAGATGTCCAGACAAGAACAAAAACGAACCTTTCGATTCCACAAACGATCGCGTTTCCATGTCCAAACACTACGACTTAGGCTATGTACAGGGGTGTGGACAAATAGAACAAATCACGTTGCAGGTAGTGTCAGCTTCGCATACCAAGATCGAGCAGTTAGGATCATCCAGTGCAGCCATAGAGGTATGCTGTTGACAGCTCTGTTACGCAGCATTCCAACGTTTTGCGAATAGGTGGAAGGGAACGGGTTCCTCCCTGGTTTTTTGCGTACGATGATAGCAGACAATCGCACGGTCGAGGTAGACAACGTGAGTTACTACTCCCAACCCCAAAAGCTGCGAAACGATGCGGCGCTTTCAGACAATGACCAATGCACATTGTCTGTTGCCACCTCAGCGTCCAAACCTCCGACACATCCTTTCTTGGATTGTCATCCCGCTGTCAATTTCTCTCTTTATCCAGGCAGGTCTTAACATCTCGATTTCATTTTTTTATTTGATTTATCGTTGCGCAAACAGAAATTCATTTTTTTTTAATTTAATTACTTTGAGTAACTGCAAGAAGGGCAAGGTTAACAACGCAATAAGGAATAGTAGAGGACACAAAGAACCAGGAATTCCTTACTTCTTCTTCTAGTTCGTTCCCCTCCCTCTGAACAGTAGAACTACCGCAGTTATGCTCTTTGCTCATTTGTATCCAATCAGAGTGCATGCGTTACTGGGCAGAAAAAAGAGCAGGTAAAATTTCGCTTTGTAAGGTTGTTCCAAAAGGTCCTGAACATTTTACTGCGTTTCACCATCGTAGCAGAATACGGAAGTTATGAGAAGATACTGCGCTGTACTGGCTGTATAGATTAGCTACATTCCGTTTTGAATTGGAGGGTGTTTAGCATGGTTTCAAGAGTATCCGGTTTGCTTTTAAAAAGTGTCCATTTTGACATGGTGTGCATTGTTTTCGACCCCGACCTCTCTCCTAATTTTGCTCCAGAATATCACTCGCTACCTAAGGATATGAAAGGATTTGAGGAATGGGCCACAACTTTTGAGCTTCAATTGTGCCGTGTATAATTTTATGTTTGTTGTAAGTTTGTCTGACCTAGTATTTGTTTATGTGTCATCACTTATGTAACGCATAACTATGTCCATGTCTGATAAATAAATAATATGAGATCCCTCGAGGAGGATAGAGGAGGAATGGTGGACATGGGAGAGGGACACAGTGTTACATACAGGGCTGCCCTTTTCTCACGTGTTCAAGAGCGCCTTTTTTCGTCCTAAGTCCAATTATTTTCAGGAACTCTTGCTACCTTACAATAAATTCTTCTTAAAACTTCTCCCCATTTTCCATATCACTAGGTTGAAAACAGCTGATTTATCGCCCTTGAATAACAGCACCGGGTAACGAATTCATCTCGGCGCTGAAACGCGGACGTGCGCTCGGTAACGCATGGTTAGCCACGGAGCGCGAAATTTTCGACGAACTCTCTCGATGGAGATGCCTGGAAGAAAAATAAAGCAGTGAAATGCCTTTGCTTCTGCTTGTAGAATGGAGAAATAGGAAGGTTCTTAGTGACTGCTAAAAGGGTGCCTGCCGATGTCATTACACGTGCAGTCTGACAAGTGGAGTTGGAGAATAGTGACGGTCAAGTGTAGAACGAAATTAGAATTAAGGGAAAAGCTATAGGTTAGTCCGCCATTGATCTGTCTTTGAAATCTAGCAAAAGTTTCACGTCTCAGCAATCCCTGAAAACTTCAAACGCTTGAAAACAAGGCCAACTGTTCAAGGTAAATCTGTTTTAAAAAAATCGGGAACTACAAGCACTTGCTTCCGAAAGTCCTACTTAATAATCCCGGCCCAGTTCCTGTTTCAGATTTTCCTTACCAGGTCCTTGGCCTTTTCCTTCACCTATTTGAAAGAGGTTGAGTCCCATTCCACTCCCACTT
This sequence comes from Heligmosomoides polygyrus bakeri, assembly GCA_947359475.1. Lineage (NCBI taxonomy): Eukaryota > Metazoa > Nematoda > Chromadorea > Rhabditida > Heligmosomidae > Heligmosomoides > Heligmosomoides polygyrus. The sequence goes on along the minus strand of OX375868.1, from coordinate 48,098,912 downwards.
TGTCAGCAAAGGCTCCCACTTCAAGAAGGAATCTTCATGAAGGCCTATTACATAATAGGCCTATTACATAATAGGCCTTCATGAAGATTCCCTTTTGAAGTGGGAGCCTTTGCTGACAAAGTGGGAGTGGAATGGGACTCAACCTCTTTCAAATAGGTGAAGGAAAAGGCCAAGGACCTGGTAAGGAAAATCTGAAACAGGAACTGGGCCGGGATTATTAAGTAGGACTTTCGGAAGCAAGTGCTTGTAGTTCCCGATTTTTTTAAACAGATTTACCTTGAACAGTTGGCCTTGTTTTCAAGCGTTTGAAGTTTTCAGGGATTGCTGAGACGTGAAACTTTTGCTAGATTTCAAAGACAGATCAATGGCGGACTAACCTATAGCTTTTCCCTTAATTCTAATTTCGTTCTACACTTGACCGTCACTATTCTCCAACTCCACTTGTCAGACTGCACGTGTAATGACATCGGCAGGCACCCTTTTAGCAATCACTAAGAACCTTCCTATTTCTCCATTCTACAAGCAGAAGCAAAGGCATTTCACTGCTTTCTTTTTCTTCCAGGCATCTCCATCGAGAGAGCATCTCCATCGAGAGATTGATAGGTTCGATTCTATATACATTATGCACAGCGCACTCCAAAGTCTCGTCGGAACAGAGTACAACAATTTCTGAGTAGCGCGGCTGGGAAATTCTGTAAAACTACCCAAATGCTCACTCTACAGGCTGTCGCGCCGCCCACTCGATTGATATGTTCGATCCTATTTACATTATGCACGGCGCACACTCAGGGGATTGCTGGCATGACAAAACACTTGATGCCATGCTTGAGATGTTCTAAGAACCCCTTTTTCGCACCGCTGTAACTTTGTCCAGTCTTAAGCTAGGTCGCAATGCTTAAGCGCTCTTCTTGAACTTTCTACTGCCTACAAAATGCACAACCTGCAGCCGGAAAGACTCGAAGTTGACAGAGTTATTGCGCTCAGAACACGCCCGCGGTGCAATTTGCGAGCTGTCGCGCCCAGTCGATTGATAGGTTCGATCCTATTTACATTATGCACGGCGCACACTCAGGGGATTGCTGGCATGACAAAACACTTGATGCCATGCTTGAGATGTTCTAAGAACATGCAAATCCTGGAATATAAGCTTCTCCAATAGCAAAAGTCAGCTCCAGACATTTTTGACCACCCACTGCGAAAATGCTGTGGTTTGGCGAAGTTGTATATATGATTGTGTAGACCTCGAGGAGACATCGAACGGTACCAACCGTTTCTCAAAAAACCTCAAATTAGAGGAATTGTAAGCCTGCAACCGTTTTCGACGCCTTGCGGCCGACAACTCGTCCGCGGCCGGCCTTCTCAATGGAGCGCAAGTTTTCAATTTTAGCCATTTTTTTATCTTTCATATGAAATGTATATACCAAACGATAGAGCTCGTTCTCCTGAGCTCAAATATACTCTTGCTTTTTCAAATGGACGCCATTTGGGTGAGTTATAACAAAAAGACGCAAAAACCGCAAAAGTGCGGTTTTTCGGCGTCTATTCAAAAGACGCGTCCGGCACTGTACTTGTAGGTTCACGCATAGGACACATGTATGGAAATATAACAGCCAACTTCGTTAGGATTCTATGCACTCTAATTCGCTACCGGTTAACAATACACTACTACGAGCGGGGTACGCATAGAATTGGGCATAGAGTTTCCCACTAGAACGCATAGAGTTTCCTACCAGCAGATATCAGACGTGTAACATGCAACTACTTTCCTTCTTATACACGCGAAAAACGCGGTGAGCGGTCGCCGGCACACAATTTCGCGCTCCAGCGCGAGGCACTAGCGTCACTGTCGGAAACGTTACTAGCCGTCCCTGCCAGAAGCAGTCAGACCATGACAACTCGTCCAATTTCGTCACGCACCGTGCGCAACACTAGGGGAGTTCGCGCGGCGTTGGAGTTATGTCTGCCCCCGGCATCAGGCGCCTTTTATACTTCCACCGCACAGCGGCGCGAATGCAGCTAGAAAGGGTAGCGTGAGCGACGCGCGGCCACGAGCTGCGTACTACGGTCCGTGCGTCATGACGGATGACTGAGGAGACGGTCCATGAGTCATTGGAGAACCAAACCAGAAAGGGTTCGTCTGGCTGATCAGCGGAATACATCTTGAAAATGCTAGTAGTAGGATTCCCGCGGGGAGCGACGAATCATCTCTCAAGGCTGGGGTCTAAGTCGTCCACTCAACCTACGGTCGGTTGAAACAGGTGAGTGTGGTATTGATTCGAATCCCCTGCAAAGCAAATGGCACTAAACGACCCTTTATTTTGCAGGATGGGCGGGTCCAAAAGAAAATTGCTGGAAGGTACTTATCGTCGAGAATCACTCAGAGTTCTTTCCCATATGGCCGCTCGGGCCCATTGTCACTAAACGATTCTTACCGTAGCAGGTGAAACTCCGGAAATGCCTACAGGTTACCATTCCCTTCCTAGGTTACGGAAGATTCAGGTGACCAAGGTCACGGTCACCGATTTCGCCCGTACTCCAGAGTAATGCGAAAAACGGATGTTAGATTCGTGATCAGCACCTGAATAACCCCCTTAGGCGAAGTTGGGGCAAGATGATTCATCATGTTGGGGCAAGATGATTCAAGATGATTCATCACGGTGATGAAGTCTTCCACTCCACACCAAGTGTGCCGCAGCTGATCGCGCCGCGCCGCGCCCTCCAGCGGCGCGATGCGCCGAATACCGTAACTCGAAATTCCGTCAAATGTGGTGTTTTGAGGCGGCGGAAAGCGATGCGGTGCTGCTGTGCGGCGCGAAAAATGGCTATGTCAGCCGTCACGCCGCGCTACGCGGTGGCGCAAGTATAAAAGGTGCCCTACGCACTCCACTATAAATGCCTGTAGTGGATGCCGTGGAGGCCATTAAATGCGTATTCGCCCATACAATACCTTGCGGTGGCCAGCTGATGAGCAACTCATGCCTTTCCTTCCCAGGAACTCTTGTACCAGTTCATCGGCCCCTGGGGAAGGTTGGCCTAGAGGAAAAAATCCGAACCAGGTACCTCATATCGGGTGCACGCGACAGCCGGCAACTGCTCCGACTGTGCTACGCGCACCCAGTGACCTTACTAACAATTGGGATCAACGAACTCACCGTGGCAATTTTAAAAGTGACCTATTGAGGGCTTGTCTGAAAAGTACCGCAGTGGTTTTCAGATTTCCTGCGGACACCTACGTGGATCAAAAATTGCAAAAAACCGTATTACTTCAGTGCAGGGTGATAAAGCAAAACAGTGTCACAAGTCCCTACCCCTTCGAATAGCAGAGAGTGGTGAGGGAAAATGGGCAGCATCGTTTTTAAATCGTACAATACGGGCTAAATAAAGTTATCATGTCAGAATTGCACACTACAGTTTTCAAGATACACTTTCACCTGTATCACCTGTCGTCCCGTTGATCATCGACTTGCTCGAGCGGGCACCAGCAGCGTCTCCATTCGTCCCTGTAGCGTGTCAGAGTGGTCCAATGGATCCTCTTCGCTCGAGGGATACGAAGAGCGTCATATCGGTCGCTCAGGGCTTTCACGAAGAAGTCCGACCAACGCGTTGGTGGGCGTCCCGGTGTTCTCTTGACATCCCGCGGAATCCAGTCGATAACGGCTCTCGTCCAGCGGGTGTCTGCGAAGCGCATTACGTGGCCGGCCCACCTAATTTTCGACAACTTGGCCCACGCGACAACGTCTCTGATCTTCGAACGTCGGTGAAGCTCGGAACTCCGGAGGCCTTCTCTCACTTGCGTGAGACGTGTCACTCCGAGCATCGTCCTCTCGATTCCACGCTGCGCGACGCTGATCGCGTGTTCATCCTGCTTTCGTATAGCCCAGGTTTCTGAGGCGTATGTTAGGGCAG
>OX375868.1:47825075-48094806 GCA_947359475.1 Heligmosomoides polygyrus bakeri | reverse complement strand
GGTGATGAAAAACATTTCACTAATTTTCAGAACAAATTTCCTCTTAATGATTTATGCACACGTTCTTGAATCACCCCTCTTCTTGTAGGCAGAAGAAGGGCTCGTGAACACGGAAAAGAGCATGATCACCTACGCGGTAAGCAGCGTGATGCCTTAGAGCTTTTATCGTTGCGAACGTCAAAAAATTCAGGATAAATCAAGTCGCCAGCTCGAGCGTGGAGGTGCAAGGAGAAACGTGAGATTCCATCGATACCCTTTCACATCATTCTTCCTTGAACTGAAGAAGAGCTTTAGAGGTCCTGATTAGGAAACTGCAGTGAACCTTAGAAGCTGAGTTCTATGTCTCAACAAGTCCATAATTCGTTATCGTGAACAATAAACATTTACTTTAATTTTACTCAATTTTATGCCTTGTGCAACGCGGTAAAAAAAAGTGCTGCTACAAATTTACAAAGGGGAGCCACCATGTACCTCTTTCATATTTGGCAGTTTTACCCTAGCGAAAGCATTCTTATAGGTCATCCTCGCAACGCAGTCACCCATGTTTGCGTGCCCAGCCTCCGTATTTTAAAAGTTTTCCGACAAATTCCCTTAATTTTAAGGAGAAAAAAGAGAGTGGACACCCTTCCTTTCTAGACATGCACTGAATTGTTCAATTGCATTAACTAAAACACTCCTTAGAAGTTTCAGAACTCAGAAATACCCTGGCCCATTCAGCCTCCCGCGACTATTGGGCTGTGCCGGCAGAGCAAACCAATTTCTCCAATTTTTATTATTTGCAAGACAACTGGAATTTTTGGTTTTCTGCTTGTTCAGTGCTCAGGACTCCACACGGGTAGCGTCCATTAGTCCGTTTCACTTGGCATAAGTTCTGTAAACAACTACTGATCAGCGAATTACAATTCCAGCCCTATCTTTTGTCCATTCGGCGCTAAACAGCGTTTTTTGCGCCGTACATATTAGGCGAAAAAGTGCCGCTTCGTAATAACTTGCTTCGCAATCACCCATTTTTGAAAAGAATGTCATATTCGCAATGGTTATCGGATTTCCTATCCGATAATGTGCAAACCAGGCAGCTAATTTTGAGAAAAAAATCGCGTTAACTGATGCTTACTGTATTGGCTCAAGGAGTTTGCGGCCTCTCCCTGCTCCCTAGAGGTAATTACCTCCTAAGGATCTTTTTGCTTTGGGGGCATTCTTGTGGAAGATTCCGCTGTAAGATCGTGGCAAGCACCCAAAACGCTTTTCCAACGATCTCGCAGGACTCAGCACTAGGGAGAAGACCCGTAGTAGACCAAAACGGACTGTCAGTATTCTGAAGTGGAATTTCGTCAAAAGGCTCGAAGTTTGGGCTCCGAGCAGGACTTTCGTTTGCTCGTGGAGTCCAACCACAGAATGGCAAGACGAATCCACAGAAAAGGAAAGGCTGCCTTCGAAAATCAACTTAAATAACCTATAAAAGCAAATGGTTTGCGCCGAATGCTTTCACATGCCTATTCCCTCTCTTTGTCAGCACTTGAACCAATACCAAATCCTCCAGACAACCAGACTTTTTCCTTCCAATTAGTTGGCGGTTCTTTCAAAATCGGAAAGGAAATGCGCCACTCATTTCAAATATGGAGGTGCTTTCAAAGATGGGCAGCTTTGAAGGAAGTTATTACAAAGCGGTCCTTTCTCGCCTGAAACGGCGCCAAAAACGCGCTCTTGCGTCGAATGGACGAAATATTGGATTGGTGTTGTGTGGAAAAAGTAAAAAAGAGGAAGGGAAGTGATAGGGACTAAATACTTACACATCCTTCATCTTGCAGAGTCACAAAACGTTATTCGCACAGGACTGGTAAGATGGTAAGATATTCCTTTGTTGATGATGTAGCTAACAATGATCTCTAACAAAGCGAAGAAGAACTACAACTGGGGAATGTTAAAACAATGTACTTCTTCACGTGGCATTTAGAATGAGACTACGTCATCCACAAATTTGACGCATCTAACGCGTCCTCCGGCAGGCGAACCATCATTGTTTGATTTTCAGTCGACATGAAATCCTTAGTGAATTCACCTCTAGCAGAGCAAGGTGGAGCGTTATTCTTTGAGTCGTCTTTGGATCAACGGGTGTTTAGAATTAATTTCAAGGGACAGCTTTCCACTACAAAATTTGCGAGCAGTGGTTACCTCAGGGCTCTGTCCTCTCTCCAATTCTCTTTAACGTCAACACCAGAGAAATTCCCTCGATTGTTAACAAGAGTGGGGTAACTTGCTAGGTGTTCGCTGCCGACCTCAAAGTATATAGTTGTGTCTCTGATCCTACTGCCGTGGATAAAGTTCAGGCGGCAATTTTAAAGGTAGTTGAATGGGCTAAATCCAATCAGCTACCTTTAGCTAGAGGTAAAACTAAAGTGCTGCATCTAGGTAGGAACAACAAGAACGCTTCCTATTTCATAGAAGGTCAAAAAATTCTACGGGCTAGAGAGGTGAAAGATCTTGGCTTTCTCTTCACCGAAAATCTAGAATTTGATAAGCGCTGCAATGGTGTAGCAGCAACGGCTTTACGTAGAATGTACAATCTCTTTAAAAGCTTGAGCACGAATGATGAGCAAACATTTCTCTGAGCACACAAGATGTGCTTTCGTTCGCTTCTCGGATACGGCACCCTGTTTTTGGTCCTACAAAGGTAAAAAATATTGAACTCCTCGAAAAGGTACAAAACAACTTCACGGGGAAACTTGTCCTTAGATCGAGAAAATCTGGGTTTCGTATGGTCCCATCAAGCTCTGAACGAAATACCCTGCTGGGTCTAGGATCACTAAACTCCCGTAAGAGGAAATTTGACCTTCTTATATTATACAAAGTAATGCACGGTCTTGTCCATGTGAGCGGTCGCACTTTTTTCACATCCCGTAATTCCTTTACTAGGGGTACTACAGTCAAGCTTCGGTTCCCGCGAGCCAGGAGCTCCGTCCGCTCAATTTCTTCGTATGCCGAGCGGGCGCTGAGTATGTCAAGTTGAGTAAGCGCATCCAGATTCCTCCAATAAACGAGGCCTTCAAAAGGGTACTGCGAATCCACCATTAACCCTCGCTGACCGTTTTGCTTTTTTTTCTTTTTTCTGTGATTACACTGTGGGGCGGAGTCGCCGATCGTCCAACCGTTGTTAAGCCGTGATCATAACTGATTGTTAATCATAACGTAACTGATTTATTTGTTCGACTGGTTTTAAAGTTACGTTTACTGTGTTCGTTGGTTGCGATGGTGAGCTCGCTCATGTGGATCGCTTCGCTTGTGTTGTATCACATTAATCCATTGGAGCTCGCTATGCCGGAATAACTAAATGAATAAAATAAAAAATAATAGAGCAAAATGACGCGTTATTCTTTGAGAGACCGGAGCAAAGACAACGCAATAAAGTGCACTGCATAGACGACATGAAAAGGATGGCAGCGAAAACTACATCGCAAGTCCACAAAACACTGCGAAGATAACATATGTACAAATAGTCGTCCGAAAAACTAGGAATGAGGCAAGAAGTGGCGAGGCAAAAAACATTTCAACTGCTCTCATCATGGTCGCTTATGGGAAGGCTTCACCTATTATTCAATGAAGGTCAGGCGAAAATGCCTGATTCCACTTCAAGAAACACTTCTGGTGCTGATGAAAATGACAGTGAGATTTTGCTGCTGTTAGGGTGTCCTAACATATCGGGGGCAGAAGACGTCGAGCCGTTAACCGGAACGAAGATGTCGGCTGGGTTGAGTTACGTGACGCAAACCTGCACTTTTAGGCACAGGATCAATGAACCAATGACAAGCATAGCGCCAGTAAGGAGACTGGGGTGCCAATGAACGAAGGACTCGAAGAAGAAAATTGAAAGCAGGTCTAGAGTCTGTCTGTGGACGGTTTTGAAGCTTTGGGTGTGGTTTTAGCAACTCTTTACTTCCAAATTTCTTATACGGACTTTGAAAAGCAGATTTCGAGGAATTTAGTACGTGTAGAAGATCCGTCGCGATCGGATGGGTGAGCCCCGCTGGCAGCTCGAGACGGCGGAACGGATTCTTTGGTAATCGCGCAGAAATCTCATTAGCACAACGCTGACTGCAATCCCTAAGGCGCCTTTTATACTTGCGCCGCCCCGCGGCGCGGCGTGATGGTCGGCATGGCTATCGATTTTTCGCGCCGCGAGGCGGCGCCGCATCGCATTCATACTCCGCCGCCGCGAAACACCACACTTGACGGAATTTTGGGTTACGGTATTCGGCGAATCGCGCCGCTGAGGGGAAGGGCGCGGCGCGGCGCGATCAGCTGCGGCGGACTCGGTGATGAGTCGAAGATTTCACCACCGTGGTGAAGAAATTGCTGTGCCCTTTGCATTTCGGTCCCGCAGAAGTGCATCTCTAGGTCGTGGTGGAGGGGGGTCTGTTTGTCATGTACATTGCTCTGTGCTCTTGTTTCGCAACTCGTTTCGTTGGTTTGTTTCGTAACTTGCTTGCAAATGATTTCCGCGCTAATTTCGAAAAACGGAGGTCGAAAATGGGCGAAATGGACAAAAGAGTGAGGAAAGCAAATGATTTCCGCGCTAAATTCGCAAAACGGAGGTCGAAAATGGGCGAAATGGACAAAAGAGCGAGGAAAGCAAATGATTTCCGCGCTAATTTCGGAAAACGGAGGTCGAAAATGGGCGAAATGGACAAAAGAGCGAGGAAAGCAGCAATAAATGGAAAGAGTGACTCATGGAGTGTCTCTGTCGTCATCATCGGCGCACAGTCCGTAGTACGCAGAAGCTCGTGGCCGCGCGTCGCTGACGCCCCCCTTTCTAAGCCCCCCCCCCCCCCCCCAGAGTTCTGCGGCAGCGTCGCGGCCCCATGCTTAATCATAGGGCAGAGACGCAGAGCTCGCCGCCGGCGGCGTCCCTGCCCTATCCTTAACCATTGCGGCGAGCGGCGTTGCCGCAGAACTCTGTGGGGGCCTTTAGTCACCGGTACGTACTGTAATCTACCGTAATCGGCTGAAATTTCAAGAACGGGTGTCAGATTCATGATCTACCGTAATCAGATGATCTTCGTCCAGGGGGTTATTTGGGGTGATCAGCACCCCAAATAACCCCCCTGGACGAAGTTTGGGCGAAATTTTTTTTCGCGCCGCGCTCAGAATTGACGCGCCGCTGCGCGGCGGGAGTATAAAAGGCGCCTAACGCGCACTCCCCTATCTTGTTGTTCCGCCACTCTAGTTTTTACCTCGCGACGAACTCTTCCTAGGGTTAATTCTCCACCCTGTCGCGTCACTCTGAGCCCTCGCACACTGTTGCACGGAAAGAACTGCGCTTGTCGCTTGATGAACTGTGTTAACACTACTCGTGCTGACCGAACGTTTGTCCTCTTGCTGTTTTCGGAGACTGTCGCAAACAGTTCTTGTCACAGCGTCACTAGCAATTCATCTCGATTTCATCTTCCTTTAGCTGAAGGGTTTTGACTAAATTTCCTTAGCACTCGTCTTACAACTCGTACAACTCTTACAACGTCCTACACTCGTCATGTTAGATGCTGTGCGAAGCAAACGCAATGTTAATCCATTGGAGCTCGCTATGCTTCCTGTTTTCTAAAGAATTATTTTGTTCAACTGCTGATCAACATTGTCACCTTGCCAAAGCCAGGATTTTTTGGGGAGCCTGCCATTCCCGTTCAGACCCTGGGAATGACAGACGCATATCTTCCCCAAGAGTACTTCTCAGACTTCTCAACATTTGAGTGAACCCATCTAACAGGATCAATGTTATGACCATTAGAGGATAAAGGATGAAAGAAAGTGTCACTCAGCCCCTCTTGCAATGTACCACGCATTCTGTTGAACCTCTACGGGATGTTGTGGAGGCGATTTGAATGTGTATTTGGCTTACAGAATGACTTGCTGCGGCCAGCCGATGACCAGGCCAGCGCTTTATCCTTCCCACAGAAGAAGTACCAATTCATCGACCCGGGGGATAGAAGATTTGGTTGGGCTGGGGCGGGAAATCCGAACAGGAACCTGGTGTCAGGTGCACGCGACAGCCGACCCTCCCTACTGCGCTTTAGGGCTTCTACAGAGTCTCGCGGCAGCACCCCGAGAACTCGTCCATATCGCTCCCGTCACAGTGGGGCCCACGCTGCCACTATGGTGAAAGCCGCAGCGCGGACGAGTTGTCGCGGAGCCGCCGCACGCAAAGGTCCCCGAGGGCTGCCGCAGTCCACGGCGGCTCTCACCCGCAGCGCCAGGAGCTGCGGGTGAGACCCACCGGAGGGCGTGGTCGATTGGAAGCTTGAGGGGAGGGGTTTTTTGGGTTTCGATTCTCGTTTTCATGATCGTTCATGCCTCTACGTTGTTAACCATTTCGCTAAACGTAAATAACATGAGTTCTTCCGTCTGTGCTAACACGAACCGTACGGTCGGCTCGTGATAGCACAGTCGGAAAAATTTTAACATAATTTTCTTTAAAGTTTTAAATCACGTGCCCAATAAGTGAACACCTTGTTCTATATTTTATAAATTTCTTATTTTTTAGGAAAAAGAATGTTCGAAAGAGTTCGAAAGAAGTTCGAACTCTTTCGAACTAGTTCGAACTCTTTCGAACTAGTTCGAACTTCTTTCGAACTAGTTCGAAAGAAGTTCGAACTCTTTCGAACTAGTTCGAAAGAGCGTTCACTTTTTATTTTTAAAAGAAAGGATGACACCAAGCCCTCATCCGAAACGTCGCGATTTTTATTCGATTGATAGTAAAATTTCTGTTTGCATGGAGTTTCACACCTGTAAGCGATGCGACAAAAATAACTGAAAAAGTCACACGCATACACATATATGATGTCTCATGTAAGCAGCCTTAACACTTTCAAACAAATAAAAATCGCGAACCTTTTCGGCGCTTCAGCCGGCAAAAGTACGCAACACTACGTACAGTACCATCGCGGGGCCGCACCACCCGCCGTCGTCATGGCGGGTCCGCGGCACCCGCAAGACTCTGCTGCCGGCCTTACGCGTCGTTGTACACCATTATATGCTGAAAAACACTGTTCTTCAACTGTATATATGAGTACTGTGCCAAACGAGAGGTTGCAGGCTACATAAGGTGTCGACTGAACCGTCAGCACTATGTAGAGGCACAAAAATGGCGCAAGATTTCTGACGTACTACTCGATCAAAAGCCTTAGCCGCTCTAGTGGTTCCAACTTGGTCTAAGACCTCATTACACGATACTTACAAGGGAGGCCCCTGAACTTCCCTCAAAGATTCTCAACTTGATCTTTATGGTCTTGTAGAGCATCGGACGAGGATCACATAACTGTGCTTCGTTCTTGCTACGGGCCACTGGGTGGTCCGAAAATGGCAAAAAATGGTACCGCTTCAGGGCGGGCTGATGAGGCAAACGTGACACCTGGAATGGCCCTGTCGTGCTCTGAACGTAACCTACAAAAGGTTTGGAGCTCAAATTAAAGTTTGATTATAGTAATTTCCTACGTTTCCTAGACGAAGCTGCGGCGTACATTCAACAATTCATTCGCCGCTGAATGACGCAGCTACCGGAACCGAGACATGCGGAAGGGGTCGAGGGTTTGATTCCGGTGGTGAGGTTTCTGGTCCCTAGAAGGCTGTTGGCGTTCTTGCAAATGGAGATAACATTTTAGCTCCAGTAGGGTACCTTCTTCGCGTCCTACCCTACTCTCAACCTGCTGTCAGATGTGGAAGAAGCTGGTTTTGTTGCGTGGAGCCATATCGCGCATCCACTAAACGATGCTTGTCTCGCTGAGGAAGGTTCCGTTAGATGCGATCCCCATACGACTTTTTTGGTATGTTTTCAATTACTTTTCGAAGTGTTTCTCACTGTCACCTCTTTCATGAACATTCATGAACAAGCATTGACTTGATCCATCATCAAGACAAGCTCATTGATTTTCGGATTTCCTCATAAACTGCTTTTTATTTTTCTCCCAACTTTCACTACTTCAGCTAACTGTTGCCAAGTACTATAGATTTATTATATAGTACCATCGTCCGTCGCCGGCTTCGGGTATGGCGGGCCCCGCCGGGAACGTAGCCCAAACCCAGCTGGGGATGCTTCCTCAGCCAGCGTCCGTACGCTGGGTAAGGAAGCATCCCTAGCGTCGAAGTCGTACATGTTGAAACGAAGCCTACTACAGATTGCTTGATGCCTTACTGAATATCAGTCATATCCCAGTACAGCACTCAGGAAAATGTCCGCAGCACTCCCGCTTCGTCTAAGGTTGTGTTCACAACCTATTGCAGCTCGTCAAACCTAATCGAATTTCTGACGTTTCTGTCCAGTCGTCGTGCTTTAAGCCACGAGGTGTGATGAATTTCGGAAAGGATGACTTAAGACAGAAAATACTATCCTCCTCTGCATATAGTATGGAGACTGGTCAAAGCACTGCCGAAAATTGAGGACCAAGGAGCAAGACTTGGTTACAACCGTAGTCGAACCGAGCGTAGGTCCGACGAACTTTCTTGGGTGACCTCTCCTGATCCACCCCTTGAAATTGGATGACCTTGGCAGGTGGAAATAGCTTAATAATCCAGCGCGAGAAGTATGTACAATACCGGCCTAAACTTTTGGTCGTTGGGCGGAAAAAGCGAAAAAACACCTTTTCCGCCGCTTTTCTGTAGCGCTCTTCAAATTGAGCGCATTGCAAATTGAAACACATATTCGTGATCAGCACCGAGTCCTTTTCCCGATGAGCTCCAAACCGCATAGCGAGCGCCTGAAAAATGCTTTAGTGACCTAATTCCTGGCTGTCGCGTCTGACCCCTTCCTTCGCGGGAGATAATTACATCCGCAGCTCCTAAGCGGCTAGTGATGGAAGAGATTCGACCTATTAAAGCCTATTTTCTACTTTATTTGTAGTAACATATAGTTCTCTGGATTCTCTAGCATTTCTCGATCACGATGATGCACTTTTTTAAAGGAACTGATAATTTAAGTGCTATTATTTTCAGAAAATGTCTCCACTTTGGAGGACAATAATTTCGGCACGTCAAGCTTATGTGTTCTTATACTCGTTTGTCCCGTTGAAAGCAACAGTGGAAATCATGCTGCGAAAGTGGAATCTTTGGGGTTGAAATTGCTAGTAATTACACCCCGGCAAAGTTGGCCACACGAAAGTCCTTTGCACTTAGCCATACACTTTTTACATGATTGAAGTGATCACAAAATCGTTTCTTTGAATAAAGAAACACAAATATTTGGAGGCCTATGAAAACACCTTATAGGCCTTAATAGGTGGAATTTCGACTAGGCTGGAAGACATTTTGGCCACGTAGTTACGAGGCAAACTCATCCCAATGCCAATTGAGTATCAATTAAAAAATTGCTCAAAAACGGAAAAATGGTCTACGAGAGCATTCCCCAGTTAATTCTGACTTGAAGTGTGGTTCGATTTCAAATTTTGGTTCATTTGTACCGGTTCATCACGAGTGAAATATCCAATAGCCGTGGTCGGGACCCAGATTAGCTCTGGAGCCAGTTCACTCTCCTGCCTCTGTGACCCCTCGCGCCATCTGAAAACGCCGTAAATCGCCTAACTAGAGTCTTCACACTTCCTGTGCCGCGGCGCTATATTGATCCTTCCAAACGAGGGTGGAGTAGAATACGCGGCGTGCACCAAATAAGGTTTGGATAACATCAACCTCCCCTTTTCATTTAACATGCTTGTGTTTTCCATTTCGTGTTCTCTCCATCTTACCAGAAACATGTCTTTCATATTTATTTATTTATTTGTTTTCGGGGCGTTTCACTAAAATGTTGCTTCAATAGCTTGTAGCGCATCTTGAGGAGCACCGGACGCGTGTCGTGCGTTTCCATTGCGTAGTTTGCATGATGGTAGAACGCATGGCGCGTCACAGTATCATAGGCATAAGGGGGTGGGGAGGGCAAAATGTATGGCGCAATCTAGTGGCATTGAATAGCCTATTCTCATGTCTGAGCGTTTAAACTAACAGTTGTACTAAGGCCGGGTCATCCATACTACTCTCTGCGGCTTCGTTTTCGACATTGACAGTAATTAAGGATGACATATGGCTTTATTGAATCATCTTTTTGGAATGCGCCACGCATTCTACTTCTAGAGATACCAACCAAGGAGACAGTTTGAGTTTTTTATTTGGCTTAAACAATGCATGTATACCTATAAATAAAAGATAGAACATAGAAAGAGAAATAGAACCATTAGAAGGAAGTGATCAGCCCATTATTCCTTATAATTTCGTATCTTTCTTATCGTACTCGAGCACGCTGTAGAGCAGTCGGAGTAGGAGCCAGGTCGAATTGTTAGTAGGCCTAAATGTTGAATGTTGCTTAATCAGTACACAGAACCCCATTTGGAAAATGGGGAACTCTGCTCACATTCAAATTGTGCAATCAATAAACTCACACGTCTCGTGTCTTCCACGTGATTGTCAAGTTCCAGACATTAAAAGAAGCGCGGCAAAGGTTAATGTGGCCAGGTACTAACAAAAATGTGACAAGCATTCAGTTCATACACAATCAATCAAGTCTGAAATGCAAGGTTTTAGACGGGGGCATGGTGAAATCTTGACCATTTCTACGCCAAAAAATCTCGCTACCCTGTGCTTTCATATGAGTCTCAAACATCTTCAAAAGCTTCAATAGCAGCAATGTTAGAACCTTTCAAATAGTGCATGCATTTTTAGGATACCCTTCATTTTTCGCAGGCAATAGTGTGTTTTTAAGTTCTAAACCTTAAAGCAACCACAAATCAATCGAAACGGCCTCTTTGTAAAAACGCTTTAACAAGTATTCAAGTGAAACACAATCAATTGAGTGTAAAATGCAGAATTTCAGATGAGGGCATGGCGCATCCCATGCCACTCATATATCAGAAAATTTCTATTTTCTTAAGCTTTCACTGGTGGATGCTACTGAAGGCCTAGCATTCCTAGTTACGGAAGGCTAGAATTCTTCCATAACGATCGAATCGCTTCAAAAAGAAAACTAGCAGAACTGATATCCTAAACTGCGTTCAGGATTTAAATGTTGTTCAGACTGGCCTCCTCCGACTGCGATACACACGCCTCTCGGGATGGGCCACGCATTCTCGAAATTCTTGGGTGAGGGTTCGGTGAGCTTCGTACTTCTGAGGACATACCTGCTAGGAACAACGGGATAATCCCAAAGGTCGAACCATCAGTCCCGAATAAGGCCGAATTCATCGGTTTATCCGTGGTAAGGTTAAAGAGGGCACTTGTACCATATGTAGCGCAGTCAGAGGAGGTGCCGGCTGTCGCGTCAACCATATTTCTGATCTGGATTTTCCGCCCATGCCAACAAAGCCTTCCTTCCCTCCAGGGTCGGTAAATTGGCACCAAGGTTTACTGGGAGGGATAAAGCAATGATTTATTTATCGGCTGACCACCGCAAGCCACTGTTTGGTCAAATTAGTAAGAGTACAATACCGCCCGCGTCGCGCGGTCAAAAAGACGGTTTGCGACGGAAAAATCCGTCGCAAACCGTCTTTTTGACCGCGCGACGCGGGCGGTATTGTAATTAGTATTAGTAGAGATTGTAAGAAGCATTCAGCCAGATTGTAATCAATCGAGTCTAAAATGCAAAGTTTAAGGTGAGTGCATTACGCAATCTTGACCATTTGCAAACCATAGAAATCTCGTAAAAAACCTAAGAGAACGAAACTGAACCAAACTAAATTTCAATGAGTTGTACTATAAAAAAATCAAGTCTTTCATCAGCGATTTTTTATGAACAGGGCAGGTTCGATTTTTGGGATACGTTTTTCGGCAAATTCGAGCCACCTAATCTTATACAATATCGTTTCATAAAATTATGCTTTTCTGTATTCGAAGTCATTGGCTTTACCCGCTTCCCTTCTCGATTACCCAGCCAAGTCTGTAGTGTGTCAGACTGCTGCAACGAAGTGGAAAAAATCGCTTCTTATCTCCTCAAAGTTATCACAGGTCATACCTAGGCGAGCATTTGCTACATCTCGCTTCTTCTCTGTGATGCTTCCATAGAAACTGAATTATGCCCAACCACATCTGTATCCGTGATATATCAAACTATGTAGATAGAACTGAATTATGAATAGTAAAAACAGCTCAGCGAAATAAATGTCAAGAAATAACAAGTTTGTATGGGCATAGGTCCTCTGCACTGATGCTCTAAGGAACTGTCAGCGATAATTCATAAACAGTAGACATGGTGCTCCCAGTGGTCAGTGTGAAAATAAAAACTGAAGCCAAACGAGAGAACACGGCTGTATGTGACATCGGCAGTTGAACAAGGCTGATATCGCAATGACAAATGTATCGTGGAAATCAAACAGGATCTGCAGTTCTCAAAACAAGCGGTGTATGAATTTGACATTTTCATATCACACTATTGAGCTCCGAAGTGTAGTAGAAGCCGAAGAAGTAGAATGTTTTACGCATCGTCTCCGCCAAGCGCCTTTACTGAGCGCTTTCTTTGTTTTCAGTGGAACCGGCCGACTTGATTGCATATAGGAAGGTTCAATTGTACAAGTTCATTCTGTTGTTATTCGAGCTGCCCCAGAACATTATTGTTCTCGCTTCTGTGATTTCAACATACCTAATCATTTACATAGCTACGGCCACACAGATATCATTTACATGGGGATTGTAGTTGGAATTTTACGATCTTTCTTGTTTTACCTCTTCAAGCCTTTGTTTAAAAAACTGTTTGGTTTATCCAAGTTTATCCACTTGCTGTGAAACTTCGATCAGGAACTAACGACTGCACTGAAGGAAAGCCGAGAATAGGGCAGCTACGTCAAACTTCACAAAGGAAGTAGTTTTTTTTACTAAAATAGTCTTCGAATTTAAGTTAGAGTAGATCACGACTTACGAACAATTAAATAGTCGCGATCTCTCCACCAATCGTATTTATCGCTCTATGTTTGTATCTCGGGCGCGTGTAGCGCAGTCGGAGGAGGCGCCGACTGTCGCCTGCGCCCGATAGGCCTATGCCATACCATCGCTTACCCCGAGCGATGCCTAATGATAAGCTCCCATATCGATCGGGCGAAGCGACTAGTCGATATGGGAGCCTATCATTAGGCTTCGCTTAGGGTGAGCGATGGTATGACATAGGCCATAGGAGGTTCCTGGTTCGGATTTCCCGCCCAGGCCAACCAAGCCTTCCTTCCTCCGGTGTCGGTGAATTGGTACCAGACGTGTCTGGGAACGATAAAACGCTGACTTGTTCATCGGCTGGCCACCGCACAAAGCGAGTGAACCAACGATGCACTGTGGTGCGGCTTACTACGGTCCCTCTCTCCAAATGCGTCGGTGATGTTTAATGGGCAAAGTTTAAAATTTTTGCTGCAACATCTTCTTGCACAGGTCGTTTGTTTCAGGTAGAAAATGACAATTTTGAATACGACTCCTCCAGCTTATCAAACCCAATATCAATAGGTAGAAGCCTGGTTTTTTAACCGTATAATAATCATGGCCTAAAATTTTACAGGGAGCAATTTCGATGTTGTTCCTTCAGATGGGACGGAATTGTTTCCGTGACAAGCCGATCCTTCGCGAGCCATCCATGAAATCAGAGATAGTCAGAGCATGCTGTGCCGGTACTTAAGTTATCATAACTCAAAAAGTTTTTGGATTCTCTAAAAAAAACCAATAACGCTTTAAAAACTAGGAGAAGTGTGGTTTCTTCGAGCTAAGAAGCACATTCCAAGAGTTTTATCTTCCATGTGATTAGAGGATTCGATTTCTGAGACATTTTTTCGGCAAATGGGGCAAATTTAAGCTCACTATGTGAATGTGGACTATAATACTATGTGGAATCAGAATACAGCCTTTTATTTTTAGCTGTACACAAAAATACCTCCGCATTACTTAGGTCCTCAATGCCTATACCATGCGCCCAAAAATGCAATTTAAAAGGGTAAACGTCGAAATTGCAATCCATGTAAAAAAAATTGAATTAAAAATAGAAATATTACAAATAACAATGCACAGAGAATTAGTAAAAATATGCAACAAAAGGAATAAAAGGGAGAAGAATACGCAAGATATGGACAACACCTCTCCGGTGTTTGGGAGGATCCATAATACGCCGCGACGCCGAAATTGCGAAGACCCTGCTTAGGCGATTTACGGCGTTCTCAGATGGCGCGAGGGGTCACAAGGGCAGGGATGGGACTGACTCCGGAACAAATCGGCGCCACGACGAGGGCCACTGTATATTTGATCCGACTATTAGCGAGGAAATGAACAAAAAATTGAAATTAGACCACTGTTCAAATCAGATTTAACTGGCGCAACCATTCGCAGGCTATTTTTCCGTTTTTGAAAAATTTTCTAAACGACACTCAGATCACATTTGGAGTGAAATTGCTGCGTAATTGCATGGCCAAAATGTCTTCTAACCTAGTGGAAATCTCACCTGTAAAAGACTACAAGGAGTTTCCACAGGCCTCCAAATCCCTATGTTTCTTTCTTCAAAGAAATAATTCTGTGTTCACTTTAATCATGGGAAAAGTGCGCGGCTAACCGAGAAGAAGCGTCGTGTGGGCCACTTTGCCAGCGTATAATTGCTAACGATTTCAACCCAAAGGTTGCACTTTCGCAACTTGACTTCAATTATAATGTTTTGTGGGACAAATGAGTATAAGCACACATAAACTTGCAGTTCCAGAGTTAGAGTCCTCCAAAGTCGACACATTTTCTGAAAATAATGTCAATTAAACTATCGGATCCTTTAAAAAATTACACCATTGTGACCGCACAAAACTAGGGAATCCAGTGAACTATGTGTCGCCGTATATAAGGTAGAAATTAGGCTTTAACAGGCCGAATACCTTCCTTCATTAGCTAGTTAAGAGCTGTGGGTGTAATTATCTCCCGCGAGCGGAGGGGCCAGCCGCGCCAGGCAGAAATCAGGTCACTGAAATATTCTTTAGGCACCCGCTAGGCGGTTTGGGGCTCATCGGGAAGAGGGCTCGGTGCTGTTCACGAATATGTGTTTCAATTTACAATACGTTCAATTTGAAGAGCGCTACAGAAAAGCGGCGGAAAAGGCGGTTTTTTCGCTTTTTCCGCCCAATGACCAAAAGTTAAGGCCGGTATTGTATGCCCTTGAAATCAGTGAACAATTTCCAAATCAAAAGAAGCGTCTTCCAGACTATGACATTGACCAATCAATAATATCGGTTGATATTGACTGCTTGATGGAAGCTTCAACATGGTGGCTGATTAGCTGGTCGACCTTCCGTCGGTCATTATAATCACGGAACACCCACCCCGATCGATTGAGTTTGAGAGAGAACAGGTGAAACGATCGATAATACTGATCGATATAAGGTCTGAGAGGATACCGATATCAGCGCTCAAAATATCAATAATATCGGCCGATATAGATTGCCTGTGCGAAACCGCCGTCATGGTGGCTGATTGCCTGACCGACCTCCCGCCATCATAATCACGGAGCACCCACCCAGATCGATTAAGTCTGGCGAGAACCAATTGCTTCGCTCAGGCATGGATAATATCGATCGATATTGATTTTCTGAGCGACTAATAGGACCGACTGCCCGATCGAAACACCATCGGCCATAACAATATGCTGTTGCTAATGTTAGATAGCTGAACGAAGACGTACACGCCAACAGATACGTCATTCGAAACTTCATGGATTGTTCTTTGATTTCCAACCCTCTGGTAGTTGGTCGATAAACACCCTAGATGTGATCAACATGCGCCATCTACAGGTCACGTGTCGTTGGCAGTAAACACCCGCTGTCGCCGCGGGCTTCGTACAGCGCGGCGGGCTTTGGGCAGCGCGGTGGGCTTCGTAATGATGGTAATGATAATGATAAAGATGATAATGATGACTCCGCAACCAAGTAGATGCTATGAGCCGATCAACATCTTCCGTCAACACCTTATGTGTCGTCAGCAGGGCAGATCCGCTGTCGCCGCGGGCCTCGGGCAGCGCGGCGAAGTTTCAGACATGACTCATGCCTCTCCCGATTATATATAGTAAAGATATTTTATCCAACTCGTCGCTGTGTGTTCCTTCCTCACCATTGTTTTACAGACTTACGGGAGACGGGTCGGGGCATTGCAGATAGGAACACTTGCACTCACTCCCTCTACTCTAGAGGTCGAGAAAAATTTTTGTCCAAAATTCATCTTGAGGGTTATTTGGGACGCAGAGCACCAATTTCGCAACCAATTTCGGTGAAACGATAGATTACAGAAGGTTACGATGGATATGTGTAAGTTAAAGGAGTATAAGCAGAATAACCGGCTCTGCTGTCTTTCACGACTCCAAAGGTCGAGGAGAGGGCGAAAGAAAAAGTTTTGCCCAAACATCGCCCACGGGCTTTGTTGGGGTGCTAATCACGGATATGACATCCATTTTCAAAATTTCGGTCGATTACGGTAGGTACGGTAGATATGTGTGGCTAAGGCTGCGCACGTTAGTGGGATCTCTTCGTTCTCCAATGTTGTCAAACATATTTTCCAACCTTCGACTTCAACTTTGATAAAAAGTAGTACAAGCAAGGTGATAATTTAGAAAAAGAAGTGACAGATCCGTGGTCAGCAGCTTAAATAGTTCCCGACAGGGCCATTCTAGGCGTCACTTATGCCTTATCAACTCGCTCTGAAGTGATACCATTTTTGCCATTTCTGGACCACACAGTGGCCCGTAGCAAAAACGAAGCACAGCTCTGTGATCCTCGTCCTATGCCCCTGCAAGACTGTATAGGTGTCGTTGAGAATCTTTGGGGGAATTTCATGGGCTTCTCTTGTGAGGAGTCTGAGGAACGGGGGGCGGGGGGGGGGGGTCACCAGCCACGCTTCTTGCCAGTTAGGTGTTTTTTATACACGCTGCTAGCGTCCTAAATGTTTCCCCAATGTATTAGGTGTATTACCTAAGTTCTGTCGTTTTTTGACCTCTAACTTCAAATGTAAATATCTTGGCCCAATCATAACTT
Organism: Heligmosomoides polygyrus bakeri; assembly: GCA_947359475.1. Classification (NCBI taxonomy): domain Eukaryota; kingdom Metazoa; phylum Nematoda; class Chromadorea; order Rhabditida; family Heligmosomidae; genus Heligmosomoides; species Heligmosomoides polygyrus. The sequence goes on along the minus strand of OX375868.1, from coordinate 48,077,827 downwards.
CATTAATCGAAATAAGAACCATTACAATCTACACATTTTTGCCAATGAGACACTAGTTTATTTATTTTAGTAGCACAGAACTCTGGAGATCTAGAAGCGATGAATTCATGTTCTGCATCTTGTCGCTTCCTGAAGTATTTTCCGCGAAGGAAGCCATCGGGATGTTTGAAAAAATGGAATTCCGGTGGATGGTCGAGTGTTTCATACCCCAAAGAATGGAGCTTCTGCCTGCTGATCATCGATACAACCAGCCTAGCGGTGTCGCGCAAAAGTATCGGTCCCCTTCTGTAGATCAGCGCTAGGTAGATTTGCTGGAGCTTCTTGTGCACCTCGTCTAGCTTCTGGCAGTACACTTCCATCGTGATTGTTTCACCAGGTTTGAGAACGATATAGTGGATTAAACCGGTGGCACACCACCAAACCTCCACCAGCACCTTCTCCTGGTGCATACTCGGCTTTGAACAGTGTTTAAGGTGCTTCATCGATATCCAACCATTGAGCACTTTGTCGTCGATTGTCGTAGATAATTCACTTTTTGTCACAAGTCACAACTCGCTCCAGAAACGGGTCGTTTTTGTTGCGTAGAAGGAGCGCTGACGATACTTGCAAACGGCGTGCTCGAAGGGCGAATCTGCTTTCGAAGAATTTATGGCTTCTAGATCTCGGGAGTTCTACGCTACTGGAATAAATAAACTAGTGTCTCGTTGGCAATTATGTGTAGATTGTAATGGTTTTTATTTCGCCTAATAAAGTTATGTTTGAGCCGAGATACTTCATTTAAAGTTGGAGGTTAAAGAAACGACAGAACTTAGGTAACGGCCTAATAGTTAGCGTTACAGTCCATGCACTCAATTTCATAGATAACTCGAGCAATCTCCTACTACACTACGGTTTATACATGTAACGCAGTTAGCGCATTGCTTGTCATAAAGCCTATTAAGTACTAGCATAAGTCTGATGTTATCGTTAGGAGTGTTCACGAGGTCAACGTCAACTGAGTCCTTCTACCCCTTATGTACCCCTCTGTAGCAGTGCCCTTACAATATGTAACCCTTTGCAATGTAGCCGTGCAATATCCAGGGTTAAGTCGAAGGATTCTTTACGCTCTATGGGTCGTTCGGAGCATGTTTCCAACTGCGGCGCGTTTAACGGTGAGAGGATGAACAGACCTCGTATGAATCAAAATGTTTTTGAGCTCGGTTTACCAAATCAAAGTGTCCTATGAAGTGGTTTGTATGATTTTGTGCCAACTCATACAAACCACTTCATAGGACACTTTGATTTGTGTGTTCATGTTCACTGTTCTTCAATTCTTTCAAATAAAATGTATATCATACAGCAATCGCCATGGCGATTCGAATTCGCCGCTATAGGCAAAAGCAGTTTCTTTAGTCTGCAAAGGGCTAATCACCTGAAAGGTTATTTAGTTCTATCAGGGGTGGTTGGAAACAATCCCTCCCACATTCTCCTCATTAGATGGGCTGACACCGCGTCCTCCTCGTAGCCGACGGTTTCTAGCAGACTTGCTCATCTTTAATTTTTCAAGCACTGCGCCTCCTGGAAGGAAAAGAATGCGCGGCGCGTCCTATCGTTACCTATATTCATCGCTTTTACCTTGTACCGCTTTGACTTTGAAACTGTTCGCCTCTTCTTCGTGACTCTTTTCATAACTGTCAGCCAACCTCCCTCACGCCCAAGCCCATGTAATATCTAGATTCCCCGGATGACAATAAACGCATGTCAGGGTTTGTGTGAAGTTGGGAAACGTGTGTAGTTTTCAAGCGGGTTTGAGTTTATATGGCATAAATTGCTATGGGGATAATGCTTTTGGAAATACTGAACGGTGTCAGCAAATCTAAAGGGAATCGGAAAAGTCTACTTAATTCACGAGGTTAGGCCGGCCGGGCCGGTCAGGCGACACCATCGCTTCGATGCCTCGCCGTCACCTTCTAGGGTACTGTTGCTTTCGATGTTGGCAACGTTCACGTGCGACATGGCCGTTCTTAACTGAAATGCCATATGCTTTATACGTGCGACCAACACGTTGGCACAGTCTGCTGGACACAGTCGACGCAGTTTGCCCTCAGGTTGTTGCGCTCCATGTTTCTTGTCCCGCACTACGTATGCTTCTGTCAATTTCGAGAAACACCGGTTAGCATATGAGAAATTAAGGATTGTCCACTAAACACAAATGTGAGAGTTGCTTACCTTTCTTCAGAAGATCAACAATGTGAACATATGCCATTTGCCTCTATTTGAGCCAATATCAATAAAGTCAACAAGCCAAAAACATGGCGTCTCTATAGTTTACTACTTAGCAGGGAAAGAATATGTGTTATAACAGAAATAAATCTTCTATCTGAGAATAACCCGTGATTCAGATTCACATTTGCGCAGTGAAGGTATGGATTTTTCGCATATCCCATGACCTTATGAGCACGGAATTGAATGAGCCATTTCGGGGCCTTGTTAAACACCAAGCGATAGGCTACAAGGGAGTTTCGAAGGTTATGTTCATTTATTCAACATTGCACATCGTGTGCACATTCCAAAAGTATCAGCACTACCAGCACCTCATTGATTCCGTGGAAATCATTTCCCATATGAAACATTGGGACCGCCTATTGTTTCCTTCCTATTCATACCCATCATTGGACTCACTACAATTTCACTGCATCTAAAGGTACTATTGGAGGGCAAAATATAGTAATAAATATATTAAAACCAGCCGTCAGAGCGGCCTCTCCGCCGCATTGACGGCTTCTTAACGGCTTCGTCGTGGTAATAACTTCTCATCATCAGTTGTAGCTGCCACCTTTGTGATGGTTTCCTTAGGAATAACACTTTAACTACGGCGACTAGGGCAAGTTAGAAAAAAAAAGAAAAAATTGACGACATTCACAAAAATCGATTATATGATCAATATCGATTGGTGGCGATTGGTACTTCAAAAACGAACTTTAGATTCGTGTTCAGCGACCTCGACTACCTTCAATCATTGAGTATCGCCAATACGCCGTGCCCCCACTCCAGTTGTGACGGTGGAACCACAGACACACATGCTACTCCTTTATATATAGTAGGATGTTGCACAGAATGCAGAATAAAACGAATGGTGGACGAATAGAAGCAGTACTGCATCTAATCTCGTATGTAACTTCCGTAGGATTGCCATGTTTCTGTACTAACGATGCCTTTATCATTGGCCAATTCAGTTCGTTCCAAGCCGATTTTCTTTTATTGCTATTTTTCTCTCTTCCTTCTTCCTCTCTCTCCCTCTCTCTAGAAGTCACTATATGCTTTGTGATGAAGAAAACCTGCAACAAGGTCTTCAAGACCAGAAAAGTGATTCAAGTTTCGCGTGGGAAGGACAAGCTCTGCATTCAACATTTTTGCAAGCACTGCACATGTGTAGAGAGCCAAACCTGGTACTTCGCTCGGATCAGTTTCGGAGGTCCAAGCACCATCTTCTGGGCCCGGATTCATAAACGCAGCCGACGTTAAATCCTACCCTGATTCACCTCGATGGCCACTTACCCGCCACTTTCCGTGAACTTACCTCTGTTTTTGATTCATGACAGCAAAAGCAAGGGTTTTGCTCCGCTGCAAAGAAAAGATTGAATTGGGTCAGAAATTAGCAGCGGAGCAAAACCCTTGCTATTAAAGTAAATATTCCCTGACGCGCTGGCGAGGTAGCATCTACCTCGAAACTTACCTCAAGTTTTCCCTGCCGCGCGTTCGTTTCATAGTGATTTATGACTACGCGAAACGCGCAGTTGAAACGACAATGGACGAAAATGAAAAATGGGGGATTACAACGCCAAAAACCACCGTTGACGACAGCAGGGCTCCAGAGCGGGCGGTTATACTCCAGCTGATTTGAAAAACGTCGCGGGCAGTCGTTCAGTGGATCGCGAATCTAAAGGAAATGCCTGGGACTCTTCTGCTGGGCCCGGATTCATGAACGATTTTCCGGCGGGTAAGTGCAAAATTTACCGCCACTCCCCACTTACGCGCGATTCATGACGCGCGGCGGGAAAAATCGAGATAAGTGTCGAGGTAAATGCTACCCCGTCAGCGTGTCGGGGAACATTTACCTTCAAGGCGAGGGTTTTGCTCCGCGGCCAACTTATGATCCAGTGCTTGCCTCCGCTGGCCCTTAGCCAGCTCTGAGCTGGCCGCCAGCCGCAAATTCAATGCCTGGCAGGGGTGCCTAGTTGCTGTCGTCATGCGCACGTCTTTCGCCGCACTTCGGTGAGTTGTTTTACCTTTTGTTTTTCTCTATTAGGCTTACATTCCATGACTTTTGGGCTCTCTGGACCATGGCGGCCCACAATGCCAGTTATTTTTAATAAGTGGCATTGTGGAATTGCTTCCTTTAGTGGCATTGTGGGTCGGCTTGCGCCATCATGAGCCTAGTCCACCACGCAAGTCGTAATTTACGATGTGCGTGGGTGGACTATGCTCGTCCGCCACCTTAGCCTTCCTTGGCATATGTTGTCTATGGAGGCTACTGTGATGGATGGCACCCATTATTAGTCATGTAGGCCCACATTTACCATTGTTTCTGTACTTCCTGCTATGCTGCTAGTTTCCACCCCTCTCCCTCCCCCCTCGCCCAACCCCACATTTCACATTTCATTTACCCAAAATACGATGCTGCTAGTGTCAGGGCCAGCGACGTCCCAGCAGCAAGTGTGACTGCTTGGTTTCGCTGTTAGCTGATGCCAGCGGCCGGCGGAGGCATGCACATTGGGTCAGAAAATGGCCGCGGAGCAAAGCCCTCGCCTTGGATGTCATGAATCAGAAAACGGAGGTAAGTTCGGGGAAAGTGGCGGGTAAATGGCCGTCGAGGGAAGTGGGGGTAGAATTTACCTCCGGCCGCGTTCATGAATCCAGGCCCAGGTCTCTCTCTATGCCAGGCACAGTGTATTTCGCTCAACGGGTCCCGCGCGTCTACTTTAGCGAACGACTTTTAACCCATTGACGACCGCGCGAGAAATCGCGTCTGCCGCGTGGGACCGCGCGCTAGGATCGTGCCGACGCTTGAATCTCATGAAATCAGTACTTCACGATATTCCAAATGAAACTCCCGCTTGATGGGTTAGCCAAACACTAGAACAGGTCCGAAAGCAAGACGAAGAAGATATATTTGCTGCTATAAGAAAGTCTGCAAAGAAAAAAGGTGCAGCTTCGCCACGAATCGTGCAAAGAAGGTGACCACACGATGTAGCAAGTCTTTGAAGTATTTTAGTCTAGATTGTTTTTTAAATTTTCACAAGAAATGTTGCTAATTTTTTTGTGCGTAACCACTTTTGTAAAATGTAAGAAGGAGTTTGTGAATAGTACCCATTTTTGTGAAGCTTGAATAGTGTGTGGTGTTGATTATTTGTTTTTATCAATGCTTAGAAGTAAACGACTCCTGAACCACAGTGCAGAAATATTGGTAGGATCCAACGTATCTAATGACTACTCGTAAACTATGAAAAATCGAAAAATAGGCCGCAGCGAACCTGTTTTATAACCACGGGGTAAAATCGGCCCGCGCGATCCCACGCGACAGAAAAACTGCGACCCAAAATCGAGTCGCGCGGTCGTCAATGGGTTAAATATGGGACAATGACCATTAGTTCACACGCCTGGCTCCTCTGGAGACATCGCCCTCGATGTCACGAACCTGTAATCGGGAAGAGGGGTGATATAGCTCATACGGCCTTTTTCCGCGAGTCCTCATAAACATACTTATCGTTAGGGACTCCAGCGCGTAAATGGCTCGCGGAGAACTTCCCGCTCCCTTCGGGGGAGCCCGCCTCGATATGCAGCCTGCCTTCCACGGTAACTGAATCTGCGGTCTTAAACACCTGGGGCCGGATTCATCAACGAGAACGGAGGTAAATCTTATCACCCGTTACCCTTACTATCCGTCAGCGGCTCACTAACCGCGAGTTGCGATTCATCAAATTCGCGGTAAGTGATGGCAATTCGTTGCGACTGGGTCACCGTTTAGCCGTGAAGCGCAACCGCTGCACCCCGGTAGCGGTTACCGGGCACTCCAGCCTAGTAACGGATACGCCGGATCTGAGGCCGGATTTAACTAACCACGTTTTGATGAATCGGCCAAATGGCTGGTTTCGTGGTTAGTTGCGCCACTTACAGCCGGTAAGTGGTTGATGAATCCGACCCCTGGTTGCCGTCGTTGATGCGCTCCAGCGCGCTTTCGAGCACGCTCCGCAACTCCATGAGCTCCTTCCACTTTGGAGCTTTTCGTTTGTCCGCGTCATTTTTTTGAGTCTAGCGGCCACACGATAACCCAGGTATGAAACGCTGACCACTCTTCGAGGAGCTCGAGCAGGCGATCGAATGAGGACACCATTTTCGTTATGATATTGCCTCTCTAACCATTCTTCTTGAGCGCTGATGTGCCTTCGCCTGCCATGAAACCAATGGGACCCTCCTTTTGTGGTCGACTGCAAAACGCTTCTTGCTAACTTTGTCCCGAATCGCTCGCAGGGTTTCATCGTAAGAACGTTCGAAGTAGTGCCTTTGAATTGATCCGTGCTTACGGATCTTTTGCGTGTTCGTGATGAACTCTGTCCAATCGATACATTTCTCGTAAGCCATCTTCAGGATGTCTTTCAGCACGCTGGTGTCGAAGCACGTGACTCCTTCCCTATGGAGCCTAATGATCTCTCCGAGGCTGATATCCGTCCTCTGGAATATGCTTGTAGCCAACCATGTATCCCACAATGTGGCTAGCGGCTGTTTAGGCTCTCCCGGCAGGCTGCACTTCGGGATGTCCTTCAACTTAACGTCGTCGAAGCAGCCGAACATCAGATGGTTCTTTCTAACGGGCTCAACAGCGTAGCTTCACTGAAAGGAGAACATATCACTTTACACACATTGCTTTTAACGGGTTTTCTGGAACGTTTTCCTCTCTTTGCCCAAGTGTCGACTGGTTCGTCAGAGATACAGTTCGGGACATGCCTTAACATATCGATCTGCGCTCTTATTGGACCTGAGCTTTCACCAATTCCACCAATTCTCGTGATCAAAGCAGAGTTCTAACTTCTAACACTCTACGCGATCCTGACCATTCATGTACCAGTTTGGGATGAGAACTTGAAGCTATTTCTTTATTTGATAACAGAAACACTCAATCCCCTACTTTTTTCCTCATCAACGGAGTGCCATTTGTGACTGTAGTAGTTGCGCCTTATAATCATCCATACTTCTATCCATCGTGTACCTCTTCACGCCGCCATTAAGATGGAAAGTTTGGATCTCTTCCATGCTCCATGCTGCACAAAATATGGTTTTTCCCCTGTTGACCGGTGGAGTCTCGTGTTATATGCCAGCAAACAAAACGGCAATCTTACGTCCCATTCCGTGGGTATAACCGTACTTTTCGTAGCATTTCTACTATTGCACCAATCATGCGCTTGGTGAGACCATTCTCCCTAGGGTTGTATCCCTTTATAGTAACATGGTTAGTCTTCGTGATTAGCATCAGTTCCGACAAAACTATGTTTTCAAACTCGCCACCCTTATCGGATATTATCGTTTTTGACCATCTGCAGCAATCAGCTATCTACCTCGTGAAAAGTACTTTCGCCGCCGTCTCAGCAGATTTATCCCCTACTAGCTACGCCGCTGCGGACTTGGAATATTGTCTATGACAGTCATGGCGTAGGGATTTCCACAAGTTATTGGGACACACTCAAGGATATCCACTCCAATGGCACCATACGGTTCACACGAAACTATCGGCTTGAAGTGTGGTGCTACCATCGATTTTGGGTTGTGCACGAAGCACTGCTGACACTAATGAGTCCATTTCCTGATGTCTTTAACCATTCCGGGCGAGACAATTTGCCTTTTCAGTTTGTTATACAGCTTATGAGAGCTGAAATGACTCGCAAAGAATCCTGAGTGGGCTTCTTCAAAGATCTGACTTGTCGTCTTTGGCACCACATACACCAAGCTACCGTCATTGAAATATATCTTCAATTCACCGTCTTCAATTACAAAATCGGCAATTCTAACAGAGGTTTTAGATCCTGCCCACGTTTTTACACCATCGGTTTCGCCTCTGCTTACTGCATTTATAATCTCACAGTCAGCAAAATCACCATCTTTCTTGAGCTCGCGAACCACTTCGTCTCTACTTTAGCCTGCACAGCGTTCACTACGCCCTCGTCCATTTCTGTTACAGAATCAATGCTCGACCAGGTGACCGCACCTCTGCTTAACGCATCTGCGACTACATTGGTTTTACCAAGGTTGTACCTTTGGATCTCCAGTGACCACCTTAAGACACGCGCCGAAACGTTGTTTCTCTTAAAAAGAGCCCTAAGAGGCTGATGATCCGTAAACACAATCGTGGGGAGTCCATAGGTGAACATATGGAACCTCCGCATCGCAAAGATAACTACCAATGCTTCCAAATCAGTTATCAGTAAAAATCAGTACCGCCTCTCGTGTTGCTCAAACTTTTGACGCGAAGTACACGGGGTGCTGCTGTCTGTCGTCCTCCTCTTGCGAAATACCGCTCCTAGTCCTACCGTTGAGGCGTCTGTGCAAATCACAAATGGACGAGTTCCATCCCTCGCCTCTCCAATGTCTCGTTGACTAAGAACAGGCGCCGACGCTATCATCTATTTGACCTTCTTAAACGTTTCGTCGTGTTCAGCTGTCTACCTCCAGGGCATCCTTTATGACGTATGGGCAAACAGACAGCCAGCTATCTTCGAAAATCTTAGACAGAATTTCCTGTAAAACGAGGCCATACCAAGGAACGTCCTCAAACTCTTCACATTGACCGGTACAATATACGCTAGAATACGCTTCATTTTCTTCGGGTCCATGGGTACTCCCGTTGCGTCAATAATGTGGCCCAAAAAGCTCAATTCTTTTTGCAGTAGCACACATTTTGGTGCTTTCAACCTCAATCCTGAGTCTTGTAGCCTACTGAATACCTTCCGTTACAAATGCAGATGTCGCTCTCTAGAATCTGTACCACTATCATGTCATCTGTGTAATAGAAGACCTCGTTCCCTATAAGGTCATGAAGTACTGTATCCATTAGCCTTTTAAAGACAGCAGAAATCGTGCTGAGGCCAAATGGAACTACTCGGAACTGGAAAAGCCCTTCCGTCGTGGTAAAAGCCGACTTCTCCCGTGCTGTTTGTGATAGCGGGATCTGCCAATATCCATTACATAGATCTAGCGTTAAAATGTAACGTTTTCCAGCCATACTCTGCAGAATCGCATCCAATGTCGGCAAATACGAATCCTGTTTTATTTTCTTATTCAGCTTTCTATAGTCTACGCATGAACGAAGACTTCCATCCTTTTACTTCACTAGCACTATGGGGAATGCCCACTCAGAAGAGCTTTTTTCGATTCTTCTCTTCATATGGTTTTCCAGAAGTTCTTTCATTTTCTTCTGAATGCCTTAAGGCACTGGCTGCGTCCTAATTTTTGCTGGCTTGAGATCTCCAGTGTCAATGTTCATTTCAACTACGTCAGTTTGCGTTGCGTCTGTGCCAGCTACCGAAAATGCCTCCGGTAACTCGCCTAATATCGCTTTCAGATCGTCCGAGCAATGGTCCACGCTAGAGCTATGCTTTATTTGGTCACAGAGTAAAGCGCTCCTCTCTTTACCATCATTCAATCTCCCTGCCCCATCGGCCACCATGAGAGGGATAAACTCTTCCCAACCTTCTTTCGACTTCTTTGCACCCCAGTGTAATATTTCTTCTTCTTCTCCTACAACCATTGGTTTCTCGCAATCACTCAACACCGGTACCGCAAATTCCTTGTTGCTAACTTTAAATGCTCAAGACCTCTTTTTATGGGCTACAGAACTGTACGGTATATCATTTAGAGAGGTACATCATTTTCGCCGCCGTACCTATCCGGAAACTAGGCTGTCCTCTTTTCCTCAGTACTCCGCTTAGCGATATTTAGCTCCACACCTAAGTCTTCTAAGGCATTAGACCAAGCAATACCTCCTGCTCCGGAATATCTGTAATGTAGAATGCTACTTCGCCTTTGTCTCCTTCTTCTAGCTGTACTGCAATTTTGGTCGCTCCCAGAAACTACATCTCATTCTTTGATGCATCATACACTTGCATCCTTTCCCTGGCTGGAATGACTTCCAATCCATCCACATCGGATCCGCGATCCTTTGTTTTAGCAAGCACCCCTACTGGTACTATAGTAATCATTGACCCCGTGTCTAATAACGCAGGTGACCGGGTGTCTAGGAGTTTAGCTATCATCCCGCCAATCAATAGTTTTCCTTCTCCACTGCCTTGCGGTCTTCACTCCCGTGCTACGTGTGCTAGTAGTGAGCAATTGAAACACTTCCGAATGTCATTGGTCGTATTCTCAACAGGTTTAGTTCCCTTCCAGTCTGCTTCGACATGTTGCCTTGGACGATTGAATCCATGGCCACTATCCCTCCCTCGGTTGCCTCTCTCTTCGCTCTGTTTTTCTTTCTTCCAGGTCTGCGCCTTACCTCTGTCAGCGCCTAACTTGTCGAAGTTATACTGCCTTGATCTTATCCTCCAGTCTTTGTGAGCTTACTTCTTTGTCGACTCTGACCCACCGTACATACTTTGTGACAATTCGATATTTAGTGCCAGCTGTTTAACCTCGTTATGTGCTCTACCAGGCTTTACTCTGTGAAGGACACTCAAACGTTGCAGATGCTCTGTTCCCTGAGACTGGACAAAAGGACGCATGCACTTTCTATGGACCGGTCCTTGATAGTTCCTTTAGGATAAGCGGTTTTCCCGAGCTTTTCTAGCACAACACAGAAGTCCGCTACATCGTGCTGCGGGCGTATCTTTAGCTCGCTCAACTCAGCAGTGGAACGCAATCTTCCGAACCTACCGAATCTTCCGCCAAAAATTTATCCAATTCTACCACGACCTCTCAAATCCTTTATGTCTCACGTCCACAAGTGGCGACAGGAAGATTTTCTCTGCTGCGCCACCCAAATGGTCATCACCCAGAATCTCAATTAGTGTCTGGTCACTAAGCGCTACCCCCTGGTACTTCTGCCTGAACCGTCCAATAATCTCTTTGAAATTCTTATTTTCTTTTCCCTTACAGACTTCATGTGCCACCTCATCGCGTTTAAGGGGTGAACATTACTTTAGTGATGGCTAACGGCACAAACGGTCACGCAGTACGCGACACTTTGTCGTGTATGAGCGGCTCTCCTGTGTCCTTGGCCAGGAACATGTGAGCAACCAGAACATCGTCATGTCTCAAACAACTAAACCCGCGCCCCAGTCGCCGGAGGTGGTCTTCTACGACGTCAGTTGAATCCACTTACGGCGAAGGGCCATCTAATCTCGGAGCTAAACTATCCGCACGCCATTGGAATCGGACTACCGGAAACTCCCTCCCACCACGACACGGAAACTGCCTATTCGTCTGCACTTATAACTGTCGTTCGATCGCATCTGAGCAGGATCTTCGGAAACTGCTTTACAGAAGCCGCAACATCAAATACGACGTTATCGCCCTGCAGGAAACGAAAGGCAGAAGGAAACCATAAGAAGGACCGACCACAACGAGCTTCTCATTATTAGAGCAAAGGTGGACAGAAAGAATATTGGCGGAGTTGGATTTCTCGTCAACTCGACAGTGCATCATCTAGTAGACTCTTACAAGATCATAAGTCCGCGAGTAGCTGTTCTGCGTCTGGAAACCAAAGATCAAGGATCCATCTCCATAAATGGATATGGTCCAACATCTGCGGCCACAGACGAAGAAAAGGAGGAATTCTACAAGCTATTCGAAAGGACTGTCAACGACTAGAAGAGCTACTACAAAGTTGTTGTTGGGGACTTCAACGCTACGGTCCGTACGAGCGATCTCGACGGATGGAGGCTAGGACCACATGGAACTTTCTCAAGGAACGAAAACGGAAAGCGCCTGATAACTTCCTATCCGCGTGCCGTCTCTTCCATGGAAATTCTATGTTCAAGAAGCTTCCGGCGATGGACCTGGGAAAGCCCAAATTGAGAAACGCGTTCAGAGATCGACCATGCTTTTACAAACAGACGCTGGAGTCTGTTCGAGGTCTTCGTGCTGCCTTCATTTGACACCGGCTCGGATCACCGTCTTGTCCGTGCGAAGCTCACTCTCAAAAAGAGAATGTTGAAGCGGACACTCATAAACCGGCACCGGTGAGGATCCCCACATTCAAGTCTGAGGAGTTGGAATATGCAATAAAGTTGCATTGGAATCTTCTTGAAGATCCATCGGAAGACTACGACCTTCTCTCCAGAGGACTGTTGAAATGTGCTAGCAGCTCTTGCAAAGCCACATCACCGCCTGCTTCAAGACTCAACGCACATGCAATTAAGCTCTTGGAGCAAAGAAGAGCTGTTAAACTGGATCCTAATGCTTCCCATCTGGAAAAAGTCACCATCTCGAGGGCCTGTCGAATTGCAGTGAAGGAGTCCATTCAAGCCTACAGAAGATTGAAGCTGTTAGAAGCCGCTGGGGAAGGTTCAAGCACAAAGCGCTGCAAACGAGATCTCTGCGATCAGAAGGCAATAATGTCAGCCCTTGTGGATAAGGATGGAACAACGCAAACGTTCTTGAGCGATGGAGGCCATCGTTCAAGAATTCTACACAGATCTGTTTCGTTCTTCCGTCACTGTCCTGAAATGCTTGATGCCACTAGCTGAGGAAGTACCTCCCATTCTGGAATCAGAAGTTGCTCATGCCATCAGAAGGATCTGTGCACTGCTCCCGGACCGGACGGCATTTCTGCTGATCTCCTTCGTGCGGGTGGCATTGCCCTCTGCTCACTTCTTGCCAACCGCTTCAACCACTACCTTCGACTTGGTAGGATTCCGGACTCATGGAAGGAGCCGAAAACAGTTCTAATCTTCAAAAAAGGTCAGCAGGAGGATATCAACAACTATCGACCTATCAGTCTTCTCTCGGTTTTGTACAAGATCTTCACCAAGATACTGCTTAACCGCATGGGGCGTTGCTTGGATGAATATTAGCCAGTGGAGCAAGCAGAGATTCGCAAGGATTTCTCCTGCATGGACCATATTCAGACTGTCTCACAACTCATCGAAAGGAGTCGCGAATACCACATCCCACTTGTCCTTGTCTTCGTGGATTATCGGAGAGCGTTCGACTCTGTAGAAATCAACGCCATTCTGAACGCGCTTGCGCATGCTGCACACCATTGCCCTTCATCCGACTTCTCGACGAATGCTTCTCGAACACATCGACCACCATCCAGCTGTTCGATCAAAAGCTTAAAATTCGTATCGGGAAAGGAATACGACAGAGAGACACAATTTCTCCCAAGCTATTTATAGCGGCACTAGGATGCCATGATGGACTTGAACTGGGACGACAACGGCTACCTTGTCGACGGTTAACGGATCAGCAACCTTCGCTTCGCCGACGATATTGTTCTGATCTCTACCAGCACGGCAGAAGTCGAGGAAATGCTGAACGAGTTTAATGTGGCAGGTATGAAGATTGGATTGGACATGAATATGTCCAAAACGCAATTTATGGTGTTGCGACACGGGAATCGTAAGGATAAATCTAATCGCTCTACAACAGGTCGACTCCTAGGTCTATCTGGGAAGAGAGATGAAGATGAATAAGGACCTCGCTCCTGAAATCGACCGCAGGAGACGCACAGCCTTCAGTTTGATTCGCGAAGTCACCGATTAGGTCAAGGATGCCGGCCTCAGGGCCTAGATATTTAACGCCTCCGTACTGCCTGCGATATGCTACGCGACAAGAAACCTGGGACGATAACAATACAGTCGCCAAAGCAAAGCAAACTACGCATCGTGCACTGGAGAGATGTCGTCTGAGGAAAAGCCTTCGTCAGCAATGGCAAGAAAGTCTACGAAGCTCGGAGCTAAGGGAGAAATCGCAATTAGTAGACCTGCAGTACGTAGGAAGTCCAAATATCGCTGTGCCGGACACCTGCAAGACGAAAGGACGATAGACGGAGTCTCAGTGTCACAGAATGGCCTCCGAGAGACCATAAGAGACCACTGGGACGACCGCCAACGCGATGGGCAGACTCATTCTCAAAACCTTTCAAGAGCGGAGTCTGCCTCACTGGATGCAAGCAGCCAGAGGTCGAGCGGTCTGGAAGAGTTGTGGTCCCCACTTAGAAGACCTCCTGCCGACAAAAGGACCATCAAAGTATCAAAGTAAGTAAGTATAGACGCCTAGATCGGCACAGGACTATGATTGGAAAGAGCTCTTCATTTCAAAAGCCAAGTTCTGACTTTGTTTCCTTCCGCGGTCCGCCCATGACGTCTCCGCACATTGTCTTCATCTGCGCTCGGAAGACGCTCCAGTCAAGCAGTCTTGATCCTTGAATTGTGTGTGACGTGGTGCCGTGTCATTACCATAATCCGAGATGTTGCATTCATTACATTTCTTGGCATCACTGCGCTGGCTGCCTTCGGCACCCGACTTCAACACCGTCTCGTGGTCAGCCTTGCCTCACTAGCTACTTTGACTGCCTGTAGCATGCCCGTTTGCCTGTTTGCAATTCATCACAGACTTTGCCACTTGCCGCTGCCATATGTTTAAGGATAGGGCAGCGGCAACGCCGCAGAAGTGTGCGGGCCCTTTAAAAGAGCAATGCGCCCGTATGTTTACTCTGTTTGCGCGCCGTCTGCCCGCGCAGTGATTAGAGTAGGTGGATTCTCGTCCTGATCTACACCATCAAGCTACGCTCACGATCCACTTTTTGAGTGAAACTACAAAAATGTGTTGACGAATGGCACGGCCTTACAAGCGACCTATCAACTTCATATGATCTTGTTCAGAGCTGACCGCTCAAAGTGGAAATCCTGCGAATGTAGTAGGCTGTTAACAAGCTTGCGAGAGATAAGCAATAGCGACCGGTTCCTACGTGTATGTAGCCACTGTACCAGGAGACTATCGGAACGGTAGGTCCGAACAGAGAACAGTTGTGAATATGGTCAGAAGCAGGGATGGGCGGAATCTCTGCCTTCTGTTTTCTGATTTTCTGACCATTTTGGGCAAAATTTTTCTGTTTTCTGGCAAAAAGGCCAAAAGTTGGCCAGAAAACAGAAAACAGAGCTGCGAACAAAATTATAACATGGAAATCCAATAAAAGTATCCAAAAAGTATCATAGAATTATGAGTTTCGTTCTTGGCGCTTTTAGATGTGGCTATGTAGATAGGAATTGCGCCATACACTCGTGAACTATGCCGCTTTGTTTGTTAGGTTGGCTGTATAAGTGCTGCTGACATGGATCCCTTGATAGGATATTTATCGTCTTTCATAATTCGGCTTCGTATTCTTTTCAATTTCAACAGTAGTTCGCACCAACTACGACTACTTAGAACTTTATATTAAGGCCACAAAATTTGTATTCTGAGGGGTATTTAATTACCCATTAACTAACCTCTTGACCTATAGTAACTGTGGGTAGGATTATTCTCCACCTCCTGTTGGAAAATTGAAAACTGTTGGCTGGGCTGGTCATCCTATTATAAAAAGTGCCCAATGATTGCTTCCTGTAGAGCCTTGAGGAGCATTTTCTTTTCTAATTCTAAACTTTCTCAGCTTTTGGCTATAAAAAGTTAGTAAGAGACAGAAAAATTATGGCTACCTTTGATTTCGCTGATGTACGGTAGTGATACACGAAATTTTTCATCTATCACCTGCGTCATCTGTCGTTCCGTAGCCAACGAATTGCTCGAGCGTGCGCCAGCAATGTCTCCATTCGTCCCTGTCCCGTGCCGGACTGCTCCAATGGGTCCTTCTCGCTCGACGGAAGCGAACAGCGTTCAGGGCCTTCACGAAGAAGTCCGACAAACGCGTTCGTAGACGTCCTTGTGTTCTCCCGCGGAATGCAGTCGGTGACGGGTCTCGTCCAGCGGGTATATGCGAAGCGCACTATGTAGCCGACCCACTTAATTTTCAACGAATTGGCATATGCGACAGCGTCTCTGATCTTCGAACGTCAATGAAGCTCGGAACTCTGGAGGCCTTCTCTCACTTGAGTGAGTCGTGGCACTCCGAGCCTCGTCTCCTCGGTTCTCCGTTCTGCGACGCTGATCCCGCTTTCTTATGGCTCAGGTCTCTGAGTCGTATCTCAGGGGAGGAAGAAAAGTGCAGCCGAATGGGTGGACACTGAGTCGGTCGTTCTTCGTCTTTTTCGCGACTTCTTCGACGCCCTTGAGAGCTCACCAGGCCGCTCGTTTCATGCGGTCCAGCTCCGGCAATAGGTCATTAGCTATGTTGACTTCGCGACCCAGATACACTAGCTGGAGCACTCGGGTTCGTTCCGTCGAGACAGAATTGGGCATCAGAAACTTGTTCGTTCCTCATGATCATCGTCTTCGAAAGATTCAGCTGCAGTCCAACGTCCAAGTCCAGCTTCGGGGACATGGTATGCCCTTGTCGAACCCCTCCCTTACGTTGACGACGGTGTTGTTGTAGAATGGTGAAATCTTGGTCAAGAATGCACTGCACAGCTCTCAAAACACTCTGATGTACTGCGTAGGAACGCCCTGAGTGAGCAGGGCTTCGACGACCGCTTCAATTTCGATGGAGTCGGATGTCTTTTTCAGGTCGATGAATGTAAGGCACAGCGGCAGCTTGTACTTTTGCGAAACTTCGATGAGCTCCGAAATGCAGTATATGTGTGGTGATCGTGCTGAATCCTCTTCGAAATCCTTATTGTTGGTATGGCTGGCCTTCGTCCAGCGTTCGGCTGATTCTATTCAGGGTCGCTCCAGTGAACAGCTCATAGACTGCGGACAGCAGGCAGATCGGGCGATAGTTACCAGTGTTGTGCACTCTCCCTCCTTGTACAGCAAGAAGGCTCTGCTGGTCTTTCACTGAGATGTAATATGTGTTTATGTGATGTATATGTGAATAAACGCCTATATCTTAATACGAATGTGATAGGTAAAATTCATCCTTTACAAGCCACTCTTTTTTGTACGTCTCCTCTCTAGCCCTAACCTGGAAGAACCAAAGAATTTATTTTTCACAGAAACACTCGTAGTATTGCTATTATTGATGTAATCGTTAGGGCGTTAGCTGTGAAATGCAGCTGCTGAGTAATGTTGCATACTTCAAATGACGAGAGTCCTAGGATCTTCGAGTCAAGGTTTCGCTGACTGTATTGAATTTTGAGTGTAGTGGAATTTTTTATAAACGCCTACAAGTGAAGCGCTTCTACTCCACATTTCTAGTCATACAAAAGCATTTGCTACTGGAAAAATGGATCATTGGGTAAAATAATTAGGTCGTCTGATAATTTTGAAATTTTCTGTTTTCTGATTTCTGACGAAAGCGGTTTCTGTTTTCTGGGAAAATTTTTAAGATTTCCGCCCATCCCTTCTCAGAGGAGTCTCTCAGAAATACGATAATGCGAGTACATATCTGGGCTCCTACCTGGTAAATAACAGAGTTTCAGCCGATGATTGAAGGATAGGGCGAAAAAGACTTTCGCAGTCAATTTCGCATTTCACCTCCGGAGATCGATGGCCAAGTAGGATGGTGGTCTGATAGGAAATCGCCGAGCGTTCAAATCCGCTCTATGCGACTGCGTCTCGGATTCTTTTATATGTAAAGATTGTTAAGCTCAATAGGTGGTGGTCTGAACTTACGAGTGCTATCGCTAACTACGTCGACCTATGCCGCAGAAAAGGTTTGGTTTGATTGGTGGGAAATCCTAATCAAGATCCTGGAATCAGGTGCACGACAATCGTCACTCTTCCAGAATAAACATGGCAGGAGATAAAAACGAAGAATCCTGCTCGTATAGTGTGGTGTTTACCTCGTGAGCTTTAAAATCGTTAAGGGTTTGGATATCTGTTTTTGCTTGTTGCACAATCTCACGACCTAATGCATGCTCTAAACGCATAGAACGATCGTCACTTGGATGTCTTAGAGTTTCAAAAATTAATTTACTCCTTGTGTGAATGACACAAAAATTTGAAATAACAACGCACTTTGAAATAGGTAACCCCATAAAGAAGCTAGTGCGCCTTCGCTATCGGAAGACCACTTTGCCTTCTCTAACGTGAAGCGTCTTTAGTAAACATCTTATTTTCTCTCCGGCGAAGGTAAAGTGGAGGTAGATGGCCGCCTGCTGATCTCCGAATTCGGCGTCCGCTGCTCCGAAATTATTCATCCGGTGTCCACGGGTCGTTTCTCACAGCTCAGAACTCAGCCTCATGTGCTCTCCTTGCGTAGTTCTTCCCACACCCAGTGAGCATCCAACTCCTCTTCCTGCTTCTCGCTTTAGCTTGTCTGGACCGCGTTTCTTCGTTCATGCTCTCCTTTCACATCTAAGTGCTGCTATGGGTAGGTGAACTAGCGAACTCTTATCCTAATTTCTTAAGCACTTACACATAATGATGCCTAAACCAACAGGTGTGAGAACTTAAATTATGAAGTGTTACAAGTGTGCTAGGCTACAAGCGATAAATTATTACTATGCATGGCGGGAGCTATAACAAAAACGAGAGCCGAAAAAATCAGAAACGTGTGGAACTCAATTATTAGGTTGTCCCATAAGTCCTCGCCGTTTTTTTCAACGATTCTCTGCAGATTTTGCCGGCGGTCTCCTGCATAGCGCTGCATAGCTTTCGAAAGAGAATGATTCGCTCTATCAGAGCATTTATTGCATTTCTTTTTTCATCATGAATTTTGTCAATCTTTAGGTCGTTGAAGTGAAAAGTGAAAAAGTGGAAAAGTAGCCATTTGCGCACTTGTTTTCTCCGCTTAGGTTTGCAATTTTTTGCGCAGTTTTTATAGCGTTTGGAAGACAATGTTCTGTAATACAAGAATATGTGTTAGTGCTATTTGCTCATTTGTCCTTTATTGATTTTTAGGTCATCGAATTGGGACGTCCGAAGGAGGATGGTTATTTTGCCGACAGCTCCTGCTCTGTGGTTGGACTTTTTGGGTTGGTGTTCTACGTCATTCGAAAGAAAATGTCTTGCTCTATAAGAATATGTGTTGCGTTTATTGATTTCTATTGAGTATCAACAAAATGCCAAAAAGAGAAAAATCGTCTTCACCAACAACCCCTTCTCCTTGTTCAGTTGTTGATATTAGACAGAAATCCGCGTGAGCCAATAAACGCGACACAAATTCTTACTGAGCAAGACATCCTCTTCCAAACGACATATAACACCAAGCAAAAAAGTCCAACCACAGAACCGGAGTTTTGGTAAAAAAAATTGGACGGGAAAGTCGGAATTCCCAATTTGATGGCCTAAAAATCAATAAAGGGCAAGTGAGAAAATAGGGCCAACACATATTCTTAAAGTACAGAACATTGTCTTCTGAGTGCTATAAAAAACTGCGCAAAAAATTACAAACCTAAGCGGAGAGAACAAGTGTGCAAATGGCTATTTTTCACTTTTTCACTTTTCACTTCAACGACCTAAAAATTGACAAATTTCATGATGAAATGCAATGCATGCTTTGACAGAGCAAATCATTCCCTTTCGAAAGCTATGCAGCGCTATGCAAGAGACTGCCGGCGAAATCTGCAGTGAATCGCGGAAAAAACGGCGGGGACTTATGGGACAACCTAATATATATCGGTGCGTGGAGCGCGGTCGGAGGAGGAGCCTGCTGTCGCGTGCACCCGATTCTAGGTGCTTGATTCGGTTTTTCCTCCCAGGCCAACCAAGCCTTCCCCTGAGTTCGGTGAATTGGTGATAAACTTCTCTGTGAAAGATAAAACACTACACTGAGTTGTTCATCGGATTATCACCGCATGTCATTATTGTATGTATAGGTCAAATGCGCATTCAAATTATCGCTACGAAACCCTGCAGAAGTAGGATGCGTGGCGCGTCCCAATGAGTAACGCCGCACTTTACCCTTAGTTAAGCATAAACGAACGCCATCAGAGGTACTTATTTAAAATCTCTTTGAATGCGACTATCTTTTGAATTCTGCGGTGAACTCTTGCTCCTCCAGACCTTGTCAACTTGAGGCGGCCCTGCTTGAGGAAAAAAGCAATGCCTAATCCTTTGCGTGCTCGATTCGATGTCCACTTCCTCGATCTATACTCCTTACTTCCTCTTTAGTGGCTTGGTGTAGGCGATTCTTTGTACTGGATCTGTTGGAAAGGTTCTTTGCGATATTGCAGTCATTCTATCGTGACTTTTTGTGCAGAAACCCTGTTGCCAACTTAGAGACTCGAGTATTTCTTCAAAGACTGCGTTCTATGGTGAAATAGAAAACTTATGCGAATTAAATTACTTTACGAAGCAATAAATAGAAGCTATGTCAGCAACTAAATGAGAGCATGTGACTGGGGTACGAAGCCAGTAACAAATATGCATAAAGGGATAAAATACGACGCAAATTGGTCCCTTAGGGATCATCTCTTCTTCTATGAACCTTTCCTTTTCAAGGCCAGCCAGGTTACATGGAACTTATCTGTCTCCCCACGGTGTGCGTGCTAGTGAAGAGAGAAAAGTGTAGCGTTCGACCGGCTTCAGTTCAGAATGGGACGGAGGTCCGGCGTGTGCGAAATCCTCGTCCTTTTGCCTACTGGGCTAAATACGCAGCAGTACCATGCTTCAAGAATTGCTGCAAGCCGAGACAAAGGTCGTCAATAGAGGTAGAAGGCCGAGATTAGATTACGTATATATGCGTATATTTGCTCAGCTCATTAGAGCAGCATCCATCTTTTCACACACAAATTCTTAAATGAATTGAACAATACATTGAGACTCGACAGAAAGTCAAACCGCATGCAAAATGGACCTATGGTTAGATTGATGAAAGCAGCTTGTGATGTTGCGTGTTCTGATATTTCAAACGTTTCTGACGATGTAGAGCTAGAGGAATTGGTCACAATTGAGGTGATGGGAACTAACTCCACGGTCATAAGCCGGCTTCGCTAATTCTTAAACAGGAGGACTCACCAGGTTAAGATTAAGGGCCAGTACTCTAAGGTCTTCCCTCATTTAGCGGCGTTCTCCAGGGTGGAGTACTGTTCACAATCTTATTCCAATAATACACGTACAACGTCCGAAACAGCACTGCTAGCCTAGAGATCACACGCTGATGATGTAGAAATCTGCATAGAATCCATTCCACCGAAGATTCGAAGGCTACTCAGACGGCAATCGATCTTACTGCTCATCAGCAGAAAAACGGGAGCTAGCTATTGCAACTGGGGAAACACAGCTAATTATGACTGGTCTAAGTATAACAATCAGGTAGCGACATGTCGGAAAAACGGTCAGACTTTGAACAGGAACAGGAAGAGCTAAAATTGTCGAAATCCGGATTACAAGACACGGAAACGGAAATAAAGCAGGAAGCATCACTGCTGTTGTTTGTTCACGGAGCTTTGAACGCAGTACGAAGCTCTTCCACCACGACAATGTGCAATCCGTTCACCTTTTCCCGACAAGCTTTGTCCTGCTTTTTTGTACTAGTCAGACAGGGCGCCAAAAACGTGCACTTGTTTTGAGTGGTGCTAACCGTCATTCTCATTAGCTACGGAAGAAATCCTTACCTTACTTCGAACTGCGAGGAAGCCAATCTGCTCTGTTGTGTTATTTAACGCATAGGTTAAGCTATACAATCCAATAGTACATTTTTGGGACTAGCTGAACTTTCACCTTGACTGATGGCTTCAGTTATCTAAGGTGAGTTTTTTAAGACTGCTTGTATATGTTGAATTCAGAAGAGTTTCCGAAGTTGAGATAAAATTTGCACTGAAGTGCAATTTTCCATTCAAAAAAGAAGCTCCTTTGTAGGCTGTGATCGATTACATCACGATTGAGCGGGTGTCCAATTCCATTATCAGAGAAGAAAAAATTAAAAATTAAAAACTGATACTCAGATCCGATTCTTGAGTCGGAAGTAAACAGATATGTGCATGACAGTTAAGAGCATCACGCTTCCCCACGAATGTTCTGGTCGCAGGAGCCAAGAAAGCTCTTCCTGAAAGGACATGGCTGCACTAATCCTAGACGTTTCTTGAGATAGAGATTTGTATCAGACTTTTATACCATCTTGTAGGCAATATCGAAATAGCGTAGGTATTTAACAAGGCCTCATCAAAGAATCTTCTATTGCATGACACCATGTGAAGGAAATTTATATCACCGATCAAACTAAAGCCAACATGATGTGTGATGGACGACTGCATGTCGCGATCTCCCTTTTGACTTGTTGTGCTAGGATGTACATACATCTATGAGCGTTGTGTACTTTCGTGTGTAACCCTTTTGTTTTATGAGATAAAGTACTCAATACAGCACCTACATATTTTGAACGGCGACCATTTTGGTACCGTTTTTCGGTCCAAAAACCGGAACACAAAGCAGTGTCGGAAATATCGAAGCGGTTAAAAAGCAAAGAGCGGGTCCTAAACCGAAAATCCGCACCGCTGGTCACAAGTGGTGCTTAGGACACAGTTACAATTTTGGGTAGCCATGTAATAGCAGGTGAACGAAGGAATCGAAAGCAAAGGTATATTTCTAAATGAAAGAAAACCTCACTCTTGTTAGCTCAAGCAGTCGTAAAAGTTCAGTGGCATGAGCAGGTCATCGCGACCGTTGTATAATAGTTGATTAATCTCCAATCCCACCGGCATTTTTCAGGCTCTTCAAACCCATGATCGTATCTCTGCTTCCATGACGAAGTGGCTGAGCTGGTGGCTACCGACCATCTACACACAACCACGTCTGGTGACAAAACTTCCTCTAAGAAATGGTATAGCTATTAGGTTGAGTCATAAATTTTGTAACAAAATTTGCCTTCTAGCAAAAATAGGATTATACCACAAACGAAAAATTATTGAATTAAACGAACTATTTGGCGTTATTCTGAGTTTCTTCTGCTTTTCATGAACTGAGTGGATTACATCACTATAGAATTTGGTCGGTTTCGATCTGAAGAAGTCGTGTACCACCGCCGTGACCTCATCGATTCAGCGAAGCGTCAACCATGGAAGAAGTGATCCATCGACCGCAGCAGATAGCGGACAGACAGAGCAATGTTTGAGCTGTATGGTGGTTGCTTGATTTTGGTCCAGACCAATTCCTAGATTTTTTCCAGCGTCTGAAGTGTCGTAACCGGTCGTCCGTTGCCCTGGTGGAAGAAATATTGGCTCATATCGACTTCGTTCTCCATTAACTGTTGCTGGATCTAGTCGGGCCGTTGGCAAAAGCGAGCGTCGAGGATGCTCTGATTACGTGGAGCAGCTCCCGGTGCACTGGTCTTCGCGGTTGGCGTAATGAATCAGCTTTTCACAACTGGTAAAGATTCGATCCAAGCCCCCTCGCTTGAACCGATGCAGGAGCTCTCGACAGTCGGAAGCACAGCGATTTACTTGGGTTTCCGTCAAAGCATGACTCACTAACGAAGGCGATTTTGGCGACCTTCCGGTCTACTGCAGCCGACGAGATTCACAAGGAGACGTGGAGATTAGCGGTCAGTCCTGATGTGGTTTGAGAAGAATTCGACTCGATGGAATTGTGCAGGCGCCCTTTGTTTGCAGCAGTTGGTCTTCCCGGAATTGGTTTGTCTTTGTTGCCCTTCTGGGTGGAAAGCAACTTCTGATACCACCTCCAATGATTTTTTCGGTTAGAAGAAAACTTGAATGTGCTTGACTCCCGTCGCTGAGTTGCTACTGAGCTTGAATTGATTGAAATTGAAATCACACACTTTTTCACTTTGAGTGATCATCGTTCTAGAGAATAAAAAAACGCAAGGAAAATTCACGACTCATAACTAAATATGTTCGCTAGACAACAAACTCTCAAACAACATATAACACTTTAGCAGGTTTACTTTGAATTCCAGAAAAAACAGAAATGTTGCAAAATTTATGACTCAACCTAATAGTTAACCCATAACACGCTTTCTGGGCACACCTTGCGACTGTTCTTACTCGGTCTCTCATAAGCAACCTTTCGAATAACTTATAACTTAAGCAGAATTTCATGTCAATGACATTTATAAACAGGTGAACGGCACTTACACAAAGCAATTGCGCTACGCGATTTCCAACATCTACATATCGCACGGGAGTTATGCTCTAGAGGGATTTGGAAAAAGCCGAGCAATGTTTCAATAGTTCACGAGGAAGCCAAATTTTGCGATCTTCCGATCAGTGCATGCAGTTCTTTGAACACCCTGCAACTGTTCTCATCTTCCTGATCTCTGATTGAGATACCGAAACAGTAATTGAAAAAATACGGATAGGAAAGATAAGGCCTAACATGCTAGAGAGGAGATCTCCTTTCAGCGTCAACAAAAACCCATCCTACGCTACTGACGTCACGAAATGTAATCACGCTGGGAAATGCACGTGCTCGCTCTTTTGTTCCCCTGGAAAAGACCGCGCATCGAAAGCTCGCATTACTTCGCACATCTACACCCATCAGTCTAGCTGCGCCATTTCAAGGGCTTTTGCTTTTGATTCATCCATTACAAACACCGTGCAAACAAACGGCAAACACTCCTTCTACGGTGGAGTCACTGATGTGTAGTGCCTCCACTTTAATATGCAAAAGATTTGAAAAAACCCAACGTAACACGTCCAACTTTAGTTTATGGAAAATCGTGGATAGGTTGTTAGAAGATCGCAATGTGTTTCTTTCGCTTTTTGTAGAGCTCTGTGAGCTATGAGCCCATTGCTGATATTCCTAGATAGATTCTCCTGGGAGACGACTTCTCCACGCATCAGGTAGGCCACAGTACATTTCCATTCATGTGATCGTCTTTCTCACGCATCCAGCATGTCGTTGCTATTCGAGCACGGCAGTGTCACCGAGAGATCGATTTGCTTCAATTTGAAATGGACGTGTTGGGCGTCTCCCAGGAGAACGCTTGGCGACCTCGGGGTCCACTCCTGCGCCCTTTTGATCCATCGGTGTCTTGGCTTATCATGATGATGCGGTCGGTCAATGGGCATTTAGACTTCCACTTGCACTTCGTACGATCACAGGCACATTCTTATCAAGCGGAAGTTGCGAAGTCCAACTTGGTGTTGAGATCGTGCTTTGCAAGACATCACTCCAGTGCTCTCTGCGTGGTCTTAGAACCTTTTTGCGGCGAGTGGTATCGACCCACCTTTCCGCTTCGTAGAAGAACGTAGGGAGAAGAGTTGAGTCGATTAGATTTGCTCGGAGATACGACTCTGTCAGACAGTATGTAGCCACTCAGAAGGGAGGTCAATAAATTTCCGTGAGTCACGACCCGGTCGGCAACGAGTTTTTTCAAAAGTAGCTTCACAGAAAATCGTGCAAAAAGAAGATTGGGCGGTGGAGAAAAGGCAGGTCACAGGAACAGCTGTGAAGTAAGATCAAACGTGGAGACCGATGAGTAACCGCGTGTACACGAGCGGACAGATGGGTTCGGCGACGACCCTTACAACCGCTCGCCAAAGCATCTTTACAGGAAATGGTGAAAAGTTAGGTACGAACGTACAAGGCCAGAACATGGGGGCTTCTGCTGCGCAGTAACGGACAGTACGTGCCGCACTCGCTCCCATCGTTGCCAACGCCCGCTAGCGGCGCACTCATCGCTCCTGTCGCTGCCGTCGCACTGTAGGAACAGGCCCTTAGACTTCCACCAAAAGGCGTCGATCCGGCCCCATTTTAGCGTACAAAACCGAGCAGCAGCGTTCGGCCGCGACCCTAATAGCGAACATGCGCGAAAAGCTGGGATCAGCCGCCACGTGCCAGGACACATTTTCAATTCACGTGCCCATTCTCACGCTCTTCTTCGTACCTCACAGGACGTTCACAGACCGTTACCGTAAGGAAAATCCTCACGGGCGACTACATCTCGGAAGCTGCAGTGACACCATGCCAACTCCACGGCAATC
This sequence comes from Heligmosomoides polygyrus bakeri, assembly GCA_947359475.1. Lineage (NCBI taxonomy): Eukaryota > Metazoa > Nematoda > Chromadorea > Rhabditida > Heligmosomidae > Heligmosomoides > Heligmosomoides polygyrus. The sequence goes on along the minus strand of OX375868.1, from coordinate 48,051,938 downwards.
AATAAAGGACTGACCGAATGGGAGAACTCAATAGTGGTTGGGGCGGTTTCGAAAATAGCCAGCGAAACGTTGCTAATTGAAGAGGAGGGGAGCATGAAGGGGGAAAGGACACACCTAGGGCCAGATTCATCAATGATACCGCCGACATCATTTCAAGGCGGATTCGCCATACGTAGAAAGTGATACAGAGAGATACAGAGATACAGATACGATAACCGATATGCCGTTAACGGCTGGTAAGCGGTTGATGAATCTGGACCCTGAATGGGAAAAAGCCGGGGAAAATGGGCTGATTCAAATCGTATTTCAACTTCTATCTTGGAAGCTTTTGCCGCACAGCGCTTAGGACTTTCGCGGTGGGAACATCAGAAAAACGCACTACTGGAATCACATAATTGGATCAGTGTGGAGATAGCCAGCTGTGTTTGCTCCATGAGGAACGTTCATCATATCAGTAAGACGTGAAATAAGTCATAAGTCAAGTAGTCCTGGTAGTGTCAAACCGACTATCCTGGTGCTCAGCCGGTTATGATTCTCCTTCTAACCGTAGAAGTAGTGCCATAAGATATTCTAGCCATCCCAGCCGTACAATACCGCTCGCGCCGCAAGGTAAAAAAAAAAACGCAAAAATAGCGTCGCAAAGCGTCGCATGCTCATAACTCCTTCAGTTTTAGGTTTTTGAAGAAAGATTGGCATCGTTCGATTTGACTATTCGAGATCTACACAAATTTTTATACAGCTTTACCGGAACACCCACATTTTCGCCGTGGGTGGTTCAAAATTGAGGGGAGCGGGCTTTTGCGATTAGAGCAGCTTATTTCACAGGACATGCGTGCTCTCGGAGTATCTCAAGCATGGTGTACGTTGCCAGTGCGCTGTCATACAAAGAATGCTCCGAGAGTGCGCCTTGCACAATGCACACAGAATCGAACCTATCAATCGAGTGGACGAGCGCATGTCCGTTGCGCTTCTATCTTCTCTTACTAGGAAATGCGAAATCCTCAAGACTATTTCGAACCGTTTGGAGAATGTTATCAAAAATTTTTAGCCACCCGACTCAGGGTTAGCTCCCATCTGTTCCAGCGAAACTTTGGTGTGCGCCGTGAACAATGCATGTACAATCGAACCAATCAATCGAGTGGGAGGGACAGCTTGTAGAGTGAACATTTGGAGAATGTTATTAGAAATTTTTTACCGCACCTCTTAGGATTTGCCCGAATCTGTCCAGCGAGTCTTTGGAGTGCGCCGTGAACAATGCAATTATACAATCGAGTCTATCAATCGAGTGGCGCGACCGCCTGCAAATTGCACGCGAGGGCCTGTTCGGAGCAGAATAACTCTGTCAAGTTCGAATCGTTTCGGCTGCAACTTGTGGATCTTCTAGACAGTGAAACCGTTTAGTAGAGCACTAAAGTAAGGCGGTGTAGCTTAGGAAGAGGCAATGTTACAGGTGTGCGAAAATGCAGAAGAGGCTTGGGTGACGCATTTTTCTCCGAATTCGGTGGACCACTGCGAGAAGACGCGGCGAGCTAACGGCCACAAAATGCGTATGCTAACAGAGCGCTTAAGGTACCTTACGGTGACGGGCTCAGAACTTCTCAGCTGCTTAAGCTGCCTTAGCCCCATCTGCCGTTTTAGGGTGGCGGACTTAGCGGTTGAAGATTCCTGCTCTCTTGTCCACCCACATTTGGGTTTCCGACACTCCCGGTAACACCATTTTGTTCATCACGAAAAGCTTTATCGAATGGTTTCACACTCGACCAATTTCAAAAAATCGATTTTTTGACGATATCGACGACATGGGCGCTCTAGGCCGAGCTGCGTGGACGATGACGTCATCGAATACCGATATTTTCGAAACTGGCCAAATTTGCAAACAAACTTCGTCCAAAACCATCTAGAGGTTATTTGGGGCGCTGATTGCGAATCCGACGTCCGTTTTTGAAAACTCGGCCGATTTCAGTAGGTTACTTCCAGTTTGAGGGTGGTCGGTTAGGATTACCGATCACCCTCAGTTATCGGTATGAGTGGTCTCCTGCCGTAATCGTCCAAATGAAACTCGGCACGTGTTCGGCACCCCGGATAACTCCCCGCCCCTATACGAAGCTTGAGCAAAATCGGTGATCCTGACCCGACCACCCTCAATTATCCAGAAGAAAATCCAAAACCTACTGTATTGGCGGAATTTTTAAAAACAGACGTCGAATTCGTAATCGGCGCCCCAAATAACCCCTAGATACTTTTGAGCGAAGTTTTCACGAGAAAATTTGGCCAATTTCGAACATATCGGTTTTCGATGACGTCGCCATCGACGCAGCTCGGCCTAGAGCGCTCATGTCGCCGATATTGTCAAAACATTGATTTTTTGAAATTGGTTGAGTGTGAAACCATTCGATAGAGCTTAAGCTAGAAATTTTTAACCTACTATTTTCTGAAACAATTCTCATTTATTTTGCTAACGTGATTAAATAGAATTTTTTACAGGTGAAACTACAATCGTATCGTATGCTCTCGTTTATCGTTTTTGTATCGTTTTTCGTTATCGTTTGCTTTGTCAATCGAGCACATAAAAAAATTTTCTTTAAATCTTTTGTTTTCTACAGTAATGTGATATAATAGAGATTTCTATATTTTTCTTTAAAATATAGAGTTTTTGTTTTACCAAATTAAGGTGAAATCTTTTATTTATATTTACTTTTACTTTTGTTTAGGAATAAAAGAAAAAAACACCTCCGAACCAGTGTTGAATGTTTTCTTTTGAAACACTATGTTTTGTGACAAATTTTTATTTGTTTGAAAGAGACAAACACTCTTAGCTAATCTAGGCGGATTTCCATGGAAACAAGCGTCGTCCAACTACGTACCAATAGAGTAAACCCTGATAAAAACTTTAAAAAAAACTAAGAAAAAGGGGCGAATCGGAGGTGTTTAGTGCGGAAAAAAGTGTGAGAGATAAGAATAAGCACCTGATTTAAAAAAAATTATATGACCTGAGTGGATTTAAGGCCTCCGTTAGAAGTTGGCAAACTGCCGGTTTATGTAAATAGATAAACCAGCCTTAACGGACAGCGCACATGACGGCGAGGACCAACGAAGAGCAAGTCCCCAGGCAGTCCTACAGAAAAGGCTTTCAACAGTCTACGAAACAATTCCAAGCGGACTATAGAATATATTGGAACATGATACCTGTGGCCCATGAATCGCCATACGTAATTTACCTAGCACTAAAGTTCACAATAGTTTTGCGCCTTTCACAATTAAATTATTGATAACTTTATCTGAAACTATTTCTAAATTACCTGTGATAATATGTTCATGTGTTTTGTCAACAAATTTTTTATACTTTTCGTTATTGCATAAGCATTTACTATTGAAGGTCGAATTTAATTCTGACAAGTTTGTATTTCTAATCAATGTGTTATAATTAAACATTTTCTTGGAGAAAGAATGTTGTTATTTAAATACACATCTAAAAGGTAAAATTTTTTTATTTGAGTTATTATCTATCACTTTACGCATATAGCTATTATTAAAAATTTTATTCAAGTTGACTTTATCTAGAACACTATTTATATAAGCGACCCCAACATTAATATAGTTACTGGGGTTTTGCTCTGTTTTTAATCGTTTACTTTTATTTTCGTTGAAATAGAATTTACATAACATTCTAACAAGAATTCTATAATTATTTGGATCTATATTATTTAGAAGTTCTTTATTACACGTAATTTTTATAACTTTTCAAAGATATTTTTTCTTCAAAGTATTAATGTATCTATACATTTCCACTATCGAATTCAATTGACTAAATCTATTAAAGAATTCATCAAGATTGAAGACATTGTCTATGTTATTATTTTCTGGTTTATTATTTTTTACCATTTCTTTTCCTAATTTTTCTAATTTCAATTTATAAAATAGGTGATTCTCTTTATATATTAAAGGGTTATCATTATCAGATATATTTCGGTACCCTTTAATATGGTCATTGAAACCAAAAGGATAAGCTGTATTAATTAATTTTATCCAAAAAGTTCTTTTTGTAAAAGAATATCCTTGTCTATATCATCTTCCAGAGTCTAAATTTTGTTACTTTAATTGACAAACTATTACAATTATTTTAAAATGTATATAAATATTTATTAATTTTTGGATTTTTAAATTGAGATAGATGTTCTCTAATTCCATATTTTAATTTTCTAGTTGTAATTCCAATATACTGTTTTTGACAACCGTTGCATGTTATACAATATACAACATTACTAATATTGCAATTATCGTTGTTTTTGTTATAGATGTTAATCCGTAAATTTGTGACTGAAGAAGGAATATAATCAGTTTTATTAATTATAGTGCAAATATTACAACTTTCAGAACAATTATTACATTTGATGTCACTTCCAAAATTATTTAAGATATTAACACCATTAACCTTACTTCTAGTAAAAGTGTCATTTTGATAATAAAGGTTTTGGTTGGTAGGGTTAGCAGTGTGTGTCCGTTTAGCAGGCCAGAACAATAAAGTGCAGAACATGCCCAGGCTCTACACTGTTTTGAACTAGGGGAGGTATTTAGTGGAGCTGCCACCGGGTTACCGCTGGTATGTGTTCCATACCACCCTATTGGTGTTCCGTCAAATGGATATAAATATCTTAAAAAATAAACATATTTGTGTAGAACTCGAAGAGGCAAATCGAATGGTGCCACCCTTTCTTCAAAAAACCTAAAACTAAAGGAATTATGAGCATGCGACGCTTTGCAACGCTATTTTTGCGTTTTTTCGCCCACTTTTGACCGTGCGGCGCGAGTGGTATTGTAGTGTGGCTCTTTGGTTTAAGCCACTCTCGATCAACTTCTCGGCTGATCAACACGTAAGCGTCCGGCTATGGCATTACGTACTTAGGCGAGACAATGCTTCTTTTAGCGCCGGCTTTTGTCGCTTCTACATATAGCCGAGACTGGTTGACCACTGAAACCAAAACTAGTAAAATGACAAAAATTTTCCTTTTCTTTCTTAAACTTATTACCTCCCTTACTTAACAATCAGTTGGCACATAGTGGTAGTGGCGGGCGGTATAGTGGCCGTGTATTAAAAGAAAAACGACATTTGGGCTTGACGCTACAACTGCCTCACCAATAATTACGTTACCTGTATATCAAATGGAGATAAATTAGTATCATCTGTATCATGTGTGGTCCTGTTAATCATCCAGTTGCTCCAGTGGGCGCCAGCAGCGTAACCACTGTCGATGCCAGAGTGCTCCAATGGATACTCCTCGCTCGGTTTATTTATTTATTTAAACAAAGACAACAGTCTTGTTTAAAGAATGAGGAAACACAAAAAAACTGAACATACACGACACAACAAAACACGAAGGAATGAGTCATATGCACATTGAAATCAATGACATAATAAGCGTCTACTGACTACGTAATATTTTATAATGCTTAAGCTGTGGAAAACCTTTTGCAGATCTGTACAGATAATCTTGTCATGTTTTCGTATTTACCTAGCAGCAAATTGAAATCACCAAGTGTTCTGTATGTTAGAAAATCAGATCTGACTCGAGTTTTGGCAACTGAGACTCGAAGCTTAAGCTTTCCTCTTACGGATCTCGTCAGAGCGCCATCAAAGAAATCGGTTGGGTTAACGGATAACCTGTTGCTAATGATCTTGAACATCATGACACGATCTTCTGCTTTTCTTCTATTCTTGAGCGACGGTAGGCCAAGTATGACTGATCTTAAAGAACCATGTGGAATCTGATCGTAGTTCATTGAAAAGCATCTCATCATAAGTTTTCTAGTGAAGCTATTTTGAACACTTTCCAAAAGCTCGATATCTTTCTTCTTAGTTGGATTGAATACCGTGATTCCCGATTCAACAATTGGCCTCACATATGTTTTATAAGCTCGGATAAAATTTCTGGTTGATTTGAATTTGGAGATCGAAAGAGGTTATATATATATACGATAGCCGGCCTTTTTAGCGAGAAGTCTGCAGTGCTGTGAAAAGCATAGATTGGACGTTATGATGAATCCCATCGCGGGCTTCGGTAATTTATCGCAGACTGAAGGGATAGTTCAACAGAAGTGTCTACAATTTTTTTTGTACAATACCGCTCGCGCCGCACGGTCAAAAGTGGGCGAAAAAACGCCAACACAGCGTCGCAAAGCGTCGCACGATCATAACTCCTTCAGTTTTAGGTTTTTTGAATAAATGTTGGTACCATTCGATTTGCCTCTTCGAGATCTACACAAACATGTGTAAAACTTTACCGGAACACCCGTATTTTCGCCGTGGGTGGTCCGAAATTGGCTGGACGGGCGATTAGAGCAGCTTATTTCCCAGGATATGCGTGCTTTCGGAGTATCTCGAAGATGGCGTGCGTCGCCAGTGCTCTGTCATGCCAGGAATGCCCTGAGAGTGCGCCGTGCACAATGCACACAGAACCTAACCTATCAATCGAGTGGGCGAGCGCATGTCCCCTGCGCTTCTATCTTCTCTCACTGGGAACTGCGACGTTTTCAAGACTATTTATCGCCGTTTGGAGAATGTTATTAGAAATCACCCGCCACCCCACTCAGGATTAGCTCCAATCTGTCCCAGCGAAATTTTGGTGTGCGCCGTGTAAAATGCGGACAAAGAAGAACCTTTCAATCGAGGCGGAGGGTGGCAGCTTGTAAACTGAGCGTTTGGAGAGTTTTGTCAGAAATTTGCAGCCGTCCTAGTCAGGAGTTGCTCTAAGGCTGTCCAGAGAGCCTTTGGAGTGCGCCATGAACAATGCATACAGATTCGAACCTTTCAATCGAGGGGGCAACCGCGCTCAAATTGCACTCACGGGCGTGTTCGGAGCGCAATAGCTCTGTCAAGTTGGAACCTTTCAGGTTGCAGCTTGTAGGTCTTGTAGGCAGACGAACGGTCTGCTAGCACGCCAAAGCAGTATGGTTTAGCATAAGAGGGGGCAATGTTATAGGGGTGCGAATATGCAGGTGATGCTTGTGTGAAGCATTTTTTTCGATTTCCGTGGACCATTGCGAGAAGACGCGGCGAGCTAACGGCCTTAAAATGCGTACGAGAACAGAGAGCCTAAGGTACTTTACTACTGATGACGTGCTCATAGCTCCTCAGCTGCCTAAACTGCCTTAGCCTCAGCTGCCGTTTTAGAGTGGCGAAAGCTAGCGGTTAGAGTTTCTTGCGCTCCTACTCGCCCAGACTTGAGTCTTCGAAACTCGCAATGGCACCGTTCCGTTCAGTATGGAAAACGCTATCGAGCGGTATCAATTTCGACCGATTTTGGAAACCTCAATTTTTGACTGTTTCGCATCGAGGACGAGGCCGCGGCGGAAGGACGATGACGTCATCGAAAAATCGATGTCTTCGAGTTGGACCATGCTTGATACCATTCGATAGAGTTTTTCATGCAGAATTGAATGGTTTCAATTGGAGTGGGAAAAACGGTAATCTGGGCGAGTAATAGCGCGGAGAACATCGACCGTTGTTGTGCCAAATAGGACACAAGGGCGTGTTTGGAGCGCAGTAACTCTGGCGAGATCGAATCGATCTGGCTGCAACTTGTCGGTTTTGTAGTCACTAAAACGTTCTATTGTAACACTAAGGTAGAATGGCCTAGCTCAGGAGGGGGCAATGTTACAGCGGTGCGAAAATGCAGGTGAGGCTTGTGTGAAGCATTTTTTCCGATTTCGGTGGACCACTGCGAGAAGACGCGGCGAGCTAACGACAAACGACAAACACAGACGCGAACAGAGCACTTAAGGTACTTTACGGTGGCGAGCTCAGAACTTTTCAGCTGGCTAAACTGCCTTAGCCCAATCTGCCGTTTTAGGGCAGCGGAATTAGCGGTTGAAGTTTCCTGCCCTCTTACTCGCCCGTATTTGGGTTTCCGACACTCCCGGTACCGTTTTATTCATAACGAAAAGCTCTATCGAATGGTGTCACTCTCGACCAATTTCAAAGAAATCGATTTTTCGACAATATCCCATCGAGGACGTGGGCGCCCTAGGCCGAGCTGCGCGGACGACGACGTCATCGAAAACCGGTATTTTCGAAATTGGCCAAATTTCCTCGTGTAAACTTCGTCAAAAATCTAGGGGTTATTTGGGGCGCTGATTAGGAATCCGGCGTCCGTTTTTGAAAATTCCGCGGACTTGAGCAGGTTACTTCCCGTTTGAAGGTGGTCGGGTCAGGATCACCGATCACCCTCAGTTATCGGTATGAGCGGTCCCCTCCCGTAATCGTCCAAATGTACTTCAGCATCGTGTTCTGCGCACCGAATAAATTCCCGACCCTATACAAATTTCGAGCAAAATCAATGATCCTGACCCGACCACCATCAGTTATCCAGAAAAAATCCAAAACCTACCGAAGTCGACGGAATTTTCAAAAACGGACGCCGGATTCGTAATCAGCGCCCCAAATAACCCCTAGACGATTTTGGACGCAGTTTGCACAAGGAAATTTGGCCAATTTCGAAAATATCGGTTTTCGATGACGTCATCATCCGCGCAGCTCGGCCTAGCGCGCCCACGTCCTCGATTGTCAAAAAAATCGATATTGCCAAAATCGGTCGAAATTGATAGCATTCGATAGAGATGTTCAAGCAGAACAGAAATGTGTTATTGGGAATGTCGAAAACCCAAATATGGGCGAGTAAGAGGGCAGGAAACTTCAACCGCTAAGTCCGCTGCCCTAAAACGGTAGATGGGGCTAAGGCAGTTTAGGCAGGTAAGAAGTTCCGATCCCGTCACCGTAAAGCACCTTAAGTGCTCTGTTCGCATACGGATTCTGACGCCGTCAGCTCTCGGCGTCTTCTCGCAGTGGTCCACCGAAGTCGGAAAAAAATGCGTCACGCAAGCCTCGCCTGCATATTCGCGCCTCTGTTACTTCGCCCATTCACAAGCTATATCGGTGTTCTTTAGCACAAGACTAGACCGTTTTAATGACTACAAAACCGACAAGTTGCAGCCAGATCGATTCGATCTCGCCAGAGTTACTGCGCTCCAAACACGCCCTTGTGTCCTATTTGGCACAACAACGGTCGATGTTCTCCGCGCTATTACTCGCCCAGATTACCGTTTTTCCCACTCCAATTGAAACCATTCAATTCTGCATGAAAAACTCTATCGAACGTTATCAAGCATGGTCCAACTCGAAGACATCGATTTTTCGATGACGTCATCGTCCTTCCGCCGCGGCCTCGTCCTCGATGCGAAACAGTCAAAAATTGAGGTTTCCAAAATCGGTCGAAATTGATACCGCTCGATAGCGTTTTCCATACTGAACGGAACGGTGCCATTGCGAGTTTCGAAGACTCAAGTCTGGGCGAGTAGGAGCGCAAGAAACTCTAACCGCTAGGTTTCGCCGCTCTAAAACGGCAGCTGAGGCTAGGCAGTTTGCGCAGCTGAGGAGCTACGAGCACGTCGTCGTAAAGTACCTTAAGCGCTCTGTGCGCGTATGCATTTTAAGGCCGTTAGCTTGTGGCGTCTTCTCGCAGTGGTCCACGGAAATCGGAAAAAATGCTTCACACAAGCCTCACCTGCATTTTCGCACCCCTATAACATTGCCCCCTCCAATGCTAAACCATTCTGCTTTGACGTGCAAGCAGACCGTTCGACTGCCTACGAGACCTACAAGCTGCAACCTGAAAGGTTCCAACTTGACAGAGCTATTGTGCTCCGAAGACGCCCGCACGTGCAATTTGCGAGCGGTCGCCCCCCCCCTCGATTGAAAGGTTCGATTCTCTATGCATGTTCATGGCGCACTCCAAAGGCTCGCTGGACAGCCTTGGAGCAATTCCTGAGTAGGGCGGCAAGAAATTTCTGATAAAACTGCCTAAACGATCAGTCTACAAGCCGTCCCCCCTCGATTGAAAGGTTCGATTCTGTATGCATTGTTCACGGCGCACACCAAAGTTTCGCTGGGACAGATTGGAGCTAATCCTGAGTGGGGTGGCGAGGAGTCTCTGATAACATTCTCCAAACGGCTCGAAATAGTCTTGAAAACGTCGCAGTTCCCAGTGAGAGAAGATAGAAGCGCAGGGGACATGCGCTCGCCCACTCGATTGGTAGGTTAGGTTCTGTGTGCATTGTGCACGGCGCACTCTCGGGGCATTCCTGGCATGACAGAGCACTGGCGACGTACACCATCTTTGAGATACTCCGAAAGCACGCATATCCTAGGAAATAAGCTGCTCTAATCGCCCGTCCAGCCAATTTTGGACCACCCACGGCGAAAATACGGGTGGTCCGGTAAAGTATTACACACATTTGTGTAGATCTCGAAGAGGCGAATCGAACGGTACCACCTTTATTCATGAAACCTAAAACTGAAGGAGTTATGAGCGTACGACGCTTTGCGACGCTATGTTGGCGTTTTTTCGCCCACTTTTGACCGTGCGGCGCGAGCGGTATTGTAAACCAAACATCATCTGCGAACATTTTACAGATGACACCCAGATTGGTAAGATAGTTCGGAAGTTCGTAGGTGTACAGTAAAAATAAGATTGGCGATAACACCGCTCCCTGAGGAACTCCGCTATACGTGGAAAACACTTTCAAAAACTGACCCTTTATGCCAACTTGATATGTTCTGCCAGATAAAAATTGCTTTACCCAACATATAATCATAGGGTCGATTCCTACCGCTTCCATTTTAACCAACAGATTGTTCACCAAGACCCTATCGAAAGCTTTTGCGAAATCACAAAATATAACGTCCGTACGCTTTCTCTCTTCTAGCGCCCTTGTCCAGTCATTAAGAGAGGTTAGAAGGGCAGTTTCGACTGATCTTCCTTTGAGGAAGCCGTATTGATTTTCCGAAATTATATTGTGATCTTCATGATGCATTAATATATGTTTCTTGAGTATCTTCTCAAAGGTTCGCGCAAATATGATATGATGTATGATGTTATGCTGACTGGCCTGTAATTTCTGGGATCAGACCGCAGAGCTTTTTTGTAAATAGGAGTTACGAATGTATGTTTCCATCTAGCAGGCACCTCAGCTCTAGTATACTTAGGTTAATTATATGCTCCAAAGGGTAACCTATATAATGGATTATTTTTTAAATAAAACTAAGAGAGACAAAGTCAGGAGAAACTGAGGAACACGATGGCCATTTAGATAGAATGTCGATGTTTTCGTCCTAATGAAACCACAAGGTACTGCTCATTCTCGGAATATGCGGAAGATCATCTCTATCATTGCATCTCATACTGTCTTTCAACAAACTGGGGATATCATTGCTATTCCCTATACGTGATCTTATAAAATGATATAAGGCTGTTTTATCCCTTGTTGCTATCATTTTTATTTCTATATAAAGATTGTAACGATAAACGGCTCGACTAAGTTTGGTGGATAACGACTCATACAATGACCAGTCATGACTACCACCAGAGGCACGAGCCTTCCTCCAGGCGTAAGAACGACGTTTGTTCAATCTTATGATATGGGTTGGGTATCCTTTTTCTTCTTCATTGGTTATACGTATGGGCACATACAGATCGCTTCTATGGTGAAGGATTGCAAGCAACGTTTCTACTTGATCAGCCGAGCTACTAGAATTCATTACACCAATCCAATCATGCTGGCTAGGCACGCCTCAATATGTTGATAGTCAGCGCATCTGAAATCCTGCACCCATTTGGATTCATTGTTCTTAGGTTTGAAGTCTAAATGGACCTTGGGGTTGCTGACGATACCCAGAAGAGGTCTCAGCTCATTTTCACTAGTAAGCCATGTTTCAGTAGAACAACTCCATAATCATGAAGACGTAGTTCCATAAACAGCGCATTACAATTTCTTACAAGTGATCGAATGTTTGCTAGTAAGCAGTAGACATGGGATCCGAATCATGCATTTTCGGATATCCGGCCGGATTTATCCGGTTTCGGATTATCCGAAATCCGGCTCGGTAGAAATTGCCCACATCTGAATCATCCGAAGATCCGGGGTTTCTAAAATTGTTCTCATCTGAATCATCCGAAGATCCGGAGTTTTCAAAATTGCCCTCATCTGAATCATCCGAAGATCCGGGGTTTTGAAAAACGCAATGATTCGGATAAAATCGGATAAAAATCGGATAATAGGAGGTTAGCGCGTCTTGCTGGCAAACTCTGCGCCATTGATAACCTGACTTTTTCGGGCACATTTGCAATCATTTGGAGGGAATTCTCTCACAAGGGAAGGGTCTGATAGCGTATATCTGAACGGGGAGAGGGAGTCATCCTATTAAATAGGAATAATCGCCACCCCTCAATTAGCATAAAATGTGTTTCATTTTTGCCAAGTCGTTGAGCCCAAGGAGTGGGGGTTCTTGAAGTCACAATTGAACGGCGCATCACGAATTTGGGTTCTTGTACGACCGCGATGCCTCTTCCGGCAAGCACCTCGGAGCGCAATGGGTAGTGACGATGCTTCATGGGAGGAAGGTCGGGGGTTCGATCCTCATGCGCTGCTGCATTCCTGCTTTTTGAATGATTGGTTGAGATTTGGGGGTTTCTGACGTCTATACCATTTTCAGATGTTTTCTGCGCACTTTCCAGCTGCATGCTGTGGTACTCAACAGGATGATGCATAAGTATTCAACACCAGTGATACACAGTACAACGTGCATAAAGCAGCACTGCATAAAGACACAATGGGCAGCGTATAAATGCTGCAGGCTCTTCTCAGTCTGTTTCCATACATCGGCCAATGACCTCGGGTAAAACCATCCTGCTCGGATTTTCAAAGGAGACCATGATGTGACGTCACATGTGGTTAAAACGAGAAAGTCTGTGGATCCCGGAATTTGACCTAAACGGCATCAATACACTCTTTCTCTCTTTGCCTGTCATCTGGAAATCAGAGGTCTGCTGGAGGTTCTCTAAAACCTAACACCAACAAAGTCGCCGATGCTCAAGTGGTCCACTTTCTCACGCTGAAGTGTGGTCCGCCTTTAGATAAGCAGCCTTCATGGGAATAACACCAACCTGACCGAACGGATGGTTAGCATACCCAAGGACTTCGAAGCACGTCAACTTAAGTTAACGAAGACGAACGGCTGGAAGTGGTGGAAAATCAGAAGAAGGTTGGGATCAGCAAAATGAACTGATAGACGTGGAAAGGCTGGCAAGCAGTGGGCATATGATAACGTTTTCCGTTGGAACCCTTGTTTCAGAGGAAATGAAACGTCTTCAGTTGGATTTTGCCTATGGAGCCGATCTCATTTGTCCATATATGGAAGCAAACTGTGATGAGCCAGTAGCCTTTATGCGCTGCTCGTATTGTGACCAGTGCTTATGTTTCATGCACTTTGTGTCTGTATCACTGATTTAAACGTTCATACATCGTTATGTTGAACAGCTTTCCAATTGAGGTTTGGTTAAAAAACCGGTCAGTAATAAACAAGTGGCAACAAAGTTGCTCTCACGGCATACATCTGGAAACACTGCACAGCAAACATCTAAAATGGTGCAGATGTCAGAATCGCTCAAATCAAACAATAAGTTGAAATGCAAAGATGCAGCAGCGCAGAAAAGTCGAACCCTCTACCTCCCCCTCATGGAGCAACGTCGCTATCCATTGCTCTACGAGCCGCTTCCCGCAGGCGACATTGCGGGCGTACAAGACTCCCGAACTCCTGAGGCACCGATTCACTGTAACTTCAAGGGTCCTCTACTCCTCGGGCTTATCGAAAAAAGAAACACATTTTTATACTAATTGAGGAGTGGCGATTATTCCTATATATATGGTGGGATGACTCGCTCTCTGCGTTGAGACATACGCTTCAGACCCCTCGCTTTTCAGAGCACGAGAAATTTCTTGCGGGGCGTTTCGGAATCGTTTCATTATTGTCCCTTACAAGACTTCGCTGTGCATTACCAACTCACTATTGAGTTGGTATTGGCTCTTTGCGGTCTTAAAGCTGTTTTTTGTTTGTTCTGGAAGCGCAAAATAGCTCTGCGGAGGGCTCCCCTCGTAAGGCAGCCAAATACGACATCTTTTACGTAGCGCTGGTGTCTTCCACTCCATTGGTGAACTAAGCTAGGCAGATATAATGTAACTAGGCATTCATGTGCCTTACTGCCAGGGCATATAAACACTTAATTCAAGGTGAGGCGCTCCAAGCTGCTTTGCGCGACTTCAATTGGTCAAGGAAATAAACGCGGAGTTACTGATGTGTTCCGTTTTTAAGGGGTTGCGTGCCCCTATTATATCCTTATCCGGTTGTATCCGAATCGGATATCCGAAATCCGGCTCGGACGAAAATGGTGTTATCTGAATCATCCGAAGATCCGGGGTTTCTAAAATTGCCCTCATCTGAACATCCGAAGATCCGGGGTTTGAAAAAATGGCCTACCCGAATCATCTGATTATCCGGAAAATCGGTGTCGGATCCATTGTCTTGTAAGAGGAAACGGTAGACCCAAAGAACGTCATATCCTTCGTTCAGAGTTTTCATGACGAAGTCCGACCAACGCGTTCGTTGGCGCCCTTATGTTTTCTTGACATCCCGTGTAATCCAGTCGGTGACGGCTCTCGCCCAGAGGGTGTCTGCGATAGCTTGGCCGGCCCACCTAATTTTCAACAACGACAAAGCTCGGATCTCCGCAAAAATCTCTCACTTGCGCTAGTTGTGTATTTTTGAGCACCGTCCTCTTAATTCCACGCTGCGTGACGCTGATCGCGTGTTAATCTTGCTTTCGTATAGCTCAGGTTTCTGAGGTGTATGTTATCGAAAGAAGAACAGAGGAGACGAAGAGGTGGGTATGGAGGCGGACGTTCTTCGCCTTGTTCACCACTTCTTCGACACTCTTGAAAGCTCTCAAGCCGATCGTTTCCTCCTGCTCAGCTCTAGCGCTAGGTAGTTGCCCATATTGACTTCGCGACCCAAATACCCGCAGCTGGACTATTCGGAGTTGTTCGTTCCGTTGAGCGAGAATGGGTCATCAGAAACTTGTCCGTTCCTCATGAACATCGTCTTCGTAAGATTCAGCTGCAGTCCAACGTTCCCACATACACGATCGAAGTCGGCCAGCACGGGGACACCAACGCTACACCATTTCTTGCAGATTTAGGCTTTTGTGATCTTTTTGAAATTCACACTCGGCCGGAGCACGCCGACGGCAGTGTCGTACCCGCGGTTACACAACTGCACCAGCACCGCAGGATGTGGAGACTGCACTCTGCAGTCTCCTAATTGAAATGTAGCAAGAACAGTCGACTGCAATGGGGCCATTTCTTCGCAACGCCTCACGTGCCCCACTCGGCACAATTCCTCACCTCTCAGCTCTTCCCTTCTCAGAGAGAAAGTAGTACTGTCCCTCAAACTTGGGTGATTAAGCCATCGAGCCGGCCATGTCTATGAAGTTCGCCATAATACACAACAGACAAGAAATCTTCCTCCTGCATGCATAGTAGGATATGCTATTCCAGCATGTCTCTCTAAGCTGCCCACCGAGATTGTTTAACAGACTTTACTTTGCTGTCGTTTCGACATCTTCGCCTTTTCAGAGCCTGAAAAGTTCGAGAATATTGGCGAAACTAGTCTCCAGTTATATAGAAGAGCGTCTCAAGATATCGAGCCAAGAGCCGATGTCTCAGATACAGCGTGTCATCTAACCTTCCATGTGGTTGCCGACGAGTACCACCTGTCATCCTAAGTGGAGGTAGAGATGGGCGAGAGGGTTTAGTTCTGAAAACCTCCGAGTACCGTGAAGGTCAGACCAGGTCCTTGGATTACTGCTACGTTCAAAACCCATAGAGCTCAACATAGGGTGCCAGTTCTTGGGTTACCGCTACGATTTCCTTGCGCCTGACCTGCCGGTTCCTTGCCGCAATCCAAAGCACCATAAGTGTCCTGCTTGCTAAAATGTTGCTTTATCTTGCCACGATAGGTACGCACCCTTGGAACATCGCGCTGTAGTGACATCGTTCCCTGCGCTCTTTCCAAGGAGTTAACACAATGGGTTTTTTTGAGGTTGGCTAAATGCTCCTTAAATTTTGATCACAGGGGTCTGCCCTTTACTCTACACGCTCATGCCCGCACATTCTACGTGGCATGAGGCCTGCCATCCTGTCATCCATCCGCAGTCTCTTCCCTTCCCCCTTAAAACAAACTACGCTGGGTGGAGTGGAGTCATCCGGACCAACTGCGCCCCAGATTCGTGACTTGCACTTCAACCACCTTTACCACCTGTCGGAGATCAGCTTTTCCACCGCACACGCAGTTCTCTGCGCTCACTTCATCTGAGATAAAAGGCACGCGGAAGGGTATTTTCCTTCGTTCCTCCTCACCGCGAGCCATCACGTCAGTTCATGGTGTAATTCCTCTACTAGAGGAACTATTAAGTGGGTTGCCGTTGATTTGTGAAATATTTTGCTCCATTTTCAAAGGCAGCAGTTTGTGTTCGTTATCCGTCTTCGAATAACGAACACAAACTGCTGTTGTCTTTAAAAGTAGCTGTTTGGAACATATTTTTAATGGCGTCCAATTTAGTGCTGGAGGGATGGGCAAAGCAACAATAAACAGAGAAGTTCTTGCTGCTTGGTTTGCGATGCCATCTAGTCTTCATTTCTTCTTGAGACAAGTACAGCTGTACATTGGTGAAGGCTAGCCAATTTTCTGTAAATGTTTCGCGCGTAAGCTTTATGTACATGCTCGGATTGTTGGTTCAACAGATCGAACTATGTGTCCATATCAGCATGAGTAAAACACATAGCAAAGCAGTCGTCAATATATTGTACCTACAGTAAACAACTGACATGCGTTCAAGAACAGGTCTCTCCACTTTTGACATGAAGGCTACCGCTGGAAGAGGAGCTAGCCTCCCAGTGTGTCAACTCCTTGGGGAGAGCAGGGGTGCCACTATGATGCGATGTACCAAGCGAGATAAAGCAACATTTCGGCAGGCAAGACACTTGAAGCGCTTCAGATAACGGCCAGGAAAGGACAGGTCAATTGCAAGGATGAGTGCTTCGCGACAACCCAAGAGCAGCACCCTATGTCCGGCTCTATGGGTTTTGATCAACCTGGTTTGACCTCCAGGGTACTCAAGTTGGTTGGTATCTCACTCGCCCACGTCTACATCCACTTAAGGGTGACTGTAGGTGCTCCTCAACATACACCTGGAAGGTTGGTTGATGCGCTGAATCTAGGTCGTCGGCTCTTTACTCTACCTGCCTTGAAAATGCTGTTCTATCTGAAGAAATTGCGTTGATGATGCCATACGAGCAGGCGAGATAAGTCAAATGTCACACGAAGCATAGTTCCTATAAAACAACTATGGCACCTAATTTTATTGACTGCGACTAATTGGACAGCAGAGCAGAAGGCTTCATTATGGGCACTCCACGTTGGCCATTTTGAAGTCAGTCGTATTTCTTTTATAACACCCAATACCTTCATGCAAGACGAGATGTAATAATGTAATATCCCTATTAAGGCAAAGTCCAAGGTTGCACAGTCCGATTTTACTCGAGGTGTTATCCTTGGGACTGCTCTGCTTTCTTGCTGCCCTCTCACGGCTGACGTCGACATCAGCAACGCCTCCTGCCTCCATTCCAGGATTTGAGCTGATCCTCCTTCACTGCGTCATCGACGCGCCTTAGCGGCCCTCATCTCAGTCCGATGGAACGTATCCACGGCGCAAAGCGCACATCGGCAGGCGTCTTCCTTTTGCTCGGCGACACAAAAATCCTTCGCAGAAACAACTTTTCAACGGACTTCTGAAGCAGCCGCTGAACTCCACGAATGAAGCCTACATTATTTGCTGCCCAGATTGGAGATTTAGTGTGAATATCTACGTGATGTGAGAATTTTTTCTTGGATATCTAAGCAGGTGCAAACGGCGAACAACTTGGACCCCAAGACATTCAATTGCATTGTTTTTAATCACTTAAGTCTCTTTGAGTAGGCCAGTGAATGTTAGTGGCAGATTCGCGGTGAAATCATTTGCCCTGTATGGTATTCCTCGAAATCTTTTCAGTTTCGGTATCGAATTGCATTCAGAATGTTTCCCTAAACTCGTCAATATTACTAATGGAGAACATTGAAATGACGAAAAGCCTGGCTCAGATGAAACGAACGTCTAGAGGAAGGATGCCAAAAGAAATGACCAATTTTCAACCAATCGTCCAAGGGTTAGAGTTATCGAAAACTTGGCTGCTGATCCACGTCATTGCGTAAGAAAAAGAAAGCGGTTTCCTGGTCTATACTTCACGATCCGAAGCGGACAAACGGGAGCGCCAATGATCAATGAATGACCTGTGATTTCTCTCTTAAGTGGAAAAAGACCGAACATTTTGTCCAAAAGAATAGCTATGGGTATTATAAAGAGCTGATCATTACCAAAATGTAAATTGATTTGATTTGAAGAATTTGGGAGGAATTAGACTCATCGAACCGCCACGAACATTCTAAGCCACTCTCAAGGGATCATTGCTTATAAAGAAGGAAAGCAGGAAGCAAGCTACATAGTGGGCTGGAGCACTATATGCATAGTACATTGCATGCTTCATCCGTGCAAAAACCTAGGATTAGGAGTTCATGGTTACACTTGATTCTGCGGCACCTTCGAAAAGCGTCGTTTTCCGAACCACTTGGAACGCTTTCAGAAAAGGAATGCCGTCGTAGACGAGAGGATATTAAAAATGTGGTCCATTGTTTTATGAGCATTAACTGTTCTCTTATTTAGAACCAGAAAGTTGCTTTGCGGATTCCTCTTGATTAAGGTGGATAACACTCTACGAATTTAAGAAACTTTTGGTGTTCTGAAAATAGAATGCGCAGCGCATCCGAGCTGGGATTGGTTACCGGCGCTTTGCTTTACGTTGGCTCTCCCTTCGTCATCCAGGAGGCGGTGCCTTGTAGAACCCTGTTCCGCCCTGTAGCAGAAGTTGCTGCTAATGTTCATCTGCCCTCGACTCGCTTAGTAGAACAGTCCGAGAATGTTTAGACGATCGGAAGACAAGCAAAGGTAAAAAAATCCTAAAAATTTTCTTGCGTTTGTGTGGGTTTCGTCCTTCTTTGCTCCTTCTTCTTTTTTCTCTGAGCTGCTAAACTTCGTATTAGTATCTCTCTGCAATTAGGAGACATTGTGTGCTTTGTTTTACAGCAAAAGAAACTCACCTTGTCAATATTATCTTCTCAGAAGCTCCGAAGGGTCCACCAGTACAGCCGCCTAAATGGATTTTCTGATTCCCGCTTCTACATCTGACGTTCCTTTACCACTCCTATTGACATTTTCTCGACACCTGTTCCCGCGCCTCAAATCGCCTCTCACAGGGCTCCATTCTCGTGAGGTGACTTCAATAGAGCAGCAATTGTGTGGGTTTCTTCCTTGTTCCGATGGCAGAAAGGTGGTTCGTCACGATATAATTAAAACCCTAATATCTCTTAACGGCTTTACCTCTCGCACATCATCTTCCATTAATATTGAATCCATTAAGGGCTGTATGTAAACCTTCGATGGTCCACGAACAGTGTAAAAATTGAATTTTCGTGAACATGAAAAATAGCTGAAAAATTAAGTCTAATGGGTTAGGAAACATCAACATCATGTTGCATGCTTATGATATAACCGATTATTCACTGCTGCAGCACGTAATTTGCGTATTTTATACATTGCTTTAAGTTTTTTATGAATGTAGTTTGACTTAAGGTCTACTTCTTTTAAAAGCATTGCGTTTTGCCATCTGCTTGGAAATTGTGTCGTTGATCAGGCATCTCCCATGGAAAATCGAACAGACGACAATTGATTCCAAAGGAACTGAGGTCGACTAATCTTTTTCACCTTCTACACCTTCACTTTTGCTTTACACCTGTGATAAGACCGCTCATCTTATTATGTAGGACTTTGGAGCTCACGAGCTCCAAAGTGTATTTATTCTATGACTGATGTAGCCGTTGTAGCAAACCATGCACAAATAGACGGTGACATATTGGGAAAATGTATAAATGGAGCTAGCGAAAGAAAGGACCTCGTGATCTGGAGGCACACGTCATTGTCCAGATACGATTTGAAGTCATATCATGGAATAACGCTTCTGTATCCCACTGGATGCTGATAGAAGCGCTCTGTACGGGCTCTGATAGAAGCGGATATTTTGTAGTGTACTCGATCACCAGAATTGTGAAGAATGAATCGCGTATAACGTATTTCTCCTGGGCACTTTAAGCTTGTAAGCTTCTCGTTGTTTTAAGGCAAATGCCATCTCTCCCAAGTATATATACATAGCTTGACAAAAGCCGCACGATTGCTTGGAGACGGCGGTTGAACTGATACACAATTTTCCTTTGCACTCCTCGTCCTACAGTGCTTGATGCAGCTTGCTGTCGGTAAGCGGAAAGCCATAGCGGTCGCGTAGTGTTATAAACCACACCGAGTCGCTTTCCGAATTACCGGTGATCAGCGTTCTTTCCCTCCTTCCGATGGTTAGCTCCTTCTCAACTTTCGCTCTGCAAATCTCCAGCAGCACAACAACCACTTGACAGTTCCCCGTGCAATTTCCTCTCAATTACTTCGCCTCCAAAAGAATTGCTGCCGCCAAAGGTTCATTGCTCGCAACACGTAAGCATTGCTTCAGCGATGGAGGACCCGGAATGGTACGTTCGGCCGTTGTGCTTCGAAGATCTGTTCGCTGGCGGCTCTCTCGTCATCATTGCCTCCACTTCGATTCTACTCTATGCCGTCGTAATGAAAGTGATGCGCCGTCAAGACAAGGTGGGCTGGACCATGCACGTGTGGAAGTTTCAATTTTTCTACTTCTCTTCATTTAAATCTCCGTGTCACTAGAGAATTTCCTTCCGTCCCACATTGGTAGATAAAGGGTTATTTCGATTCAAATTTTCTTCAAAATTCCTCATAGCACGTCTTCCTATTGTGCTTGCAAGCATAGTTGCATGGTTTGAGAGAAGCAGTGTTTCACTGATGGACTTCGCAGAAAATGTATGATTAGTTTTGTCTCTTCTTCCGGAAATACTATCTTCTCCATTGTTCCAACAAAGCAGTTTCATAGTGAGTTTCTCTCTAATTTTCACACGGCTTGCAGCATCCTTCAAGCTCTCGAATGCATGGGAATAATTTCAAAGTTCTTGGCTTGTTTGAAACACTTCCATTTGCGAGCGAAACCGACATAGCACGCGTTAAGCTTTAGGTTGTTGTAGGAATAGGACAGCTTATTGAAGATTTTGTTTTTCTCTAGGATTTTTGGTTAAGCGTTGTGATAGAACATCATAAGGGACATAAACGTCAGAAGTGATACTCTATGCGATGCATATAGGGCAGAGGATTCGTGCACGGCTCTTGGTTGGGATATGACGGACTGGGAAAGGGAAAGAACTGCAAGATGTGGTCAACTTTGACTCAAGTGTTATAGGTGGACATGTCCCAGGATTCTTTGTACGGGCACCCCCCCCCCCTGTGCCTCATAAGTGCCCTCCATGCTGAAACGTGCACAAGCCGGGCATTTAAGGTAAGGACGGCAATTGAGGTTACCTACGGATTCAAATCACAGACTGATAGTTCCCACATAAAATCTTCAATTGTCAGAAAACAAGTTTTATTCGGGTTGCTTGAGGAAAGTAGTCACTAAGATTGAGTCCAGTTCTATTGCGATTTTGTGTATTGTTAGTTCGTGAAATTTGTTGTGCCTATTCATTCTAGATAGAACCAATTTTGTCGCCGAGCATTGCTTCAAGATGGCATTCGAATCAGAAATTTATTTCTGCTTGCTGAGCAACACATCAGAAGTTTTAAACTCTCAGGATTGGTTAGGGGCAATCTCATCTTCACCGCTGTCCAAGAGTAACTTCTAAAATGTCAAGACCTCAATAATGTGAATTGGACATGATTGGACCATGCGGAAGAAGTCAACTGCCCGGAAATCAGCTTTGCTTTCTCTGCAGGAAACATTGTATTTCACTCCAAAGGATGCGATATAGGCCACAGGAGAGAAGAGGAGACTCAATGTTCGCCCTTCGTAATATTCGGTAGGGAGCGGACACTATGTAGCTGCCCAGCAAACCTGACGAGGTTGCTCCCGGTACAGCTGCTCTTGAACGCAGACAAGCCTGTACCATGTCCCAGAAAGGAAGGATGTGGGTCTAAATGTCATTCGTGACAAGACATCTATGATTGTATAATAGGATCCGCGGCCATCTCTATAGTGGTGTCCTTGCTCAGAACGGATAAACAGAAACCTTCCGAATCTTAATGGAATTTGAAGAAGATGAGGATAATCCTTTGAATTTATTCGCAACATTCTCGCTTAAAGAGCAACTTGTGTTCCTTGTTATTCCAATATCGTTTTTTCTAAATTTATCCATTGTTATCTATATAGGGATATTTTAATGTAGGCATAGATTCTAGACATTACTGTACAAAGCAGGAGTAAGTGAGTAGTGTGGTGCAACTAAAGTAACGGTTATCTCCGATTAATAATGCTTCCTCCCTTCAGCAATATTACGGCCTCCCTGCTCCACAATCTGCTCCATCTTCCTCCTCATTATTTCTATGTATTTTGTACTTCTGGTCTTGCAGTACTGGACGATTGCTACTTTGAGCTCCTCCAAGGTCCGTACTCCTCTTTTTCTAAAACTTGTTTTACTTCCTACACACTACAGTACTGGCGGGGTAGTGTTCTTCCCCAACACGCAGCGGGGTGGTGGTAATTGCGCGAAGAGTGCCCATCGCGGGCGAGTTCACGCTCTCGAGGGGCTGGGGGGAGGGGGGGGGGGGAAGAACGGGCCCTCTCCCCAGCCATCAGCTGTTATCATCGATGGGATCGACAGGAGGCCATTCTGCGCTGCATTCTTTCTGCTTCTCCCATTTCTGACGTCTGCTTTGTAATCACTTGCTACTTCATGGAGGTGTACTTGTGCTTCTAGCTACAAGTACCCTTCTTGATAAGCAAGATGTACAATGCCTTCAAGGGAGTACTCGGGTCACAAATCACTAAGACTGAAAGTTTTCTCCCTTTGTTTGTCTCAACTTTATCAAGTTATGATATTTTTCATGAAATTATCATCATTTTCATCTTGAACCCATCGCCTTTTAAGTGGAGCTATTGCATTTTTCTAAGTTCAGACGAAATTAATACAATTCACTAATCATTTAACATGAACTGTTGGCGACCTGAGTATAATGCAGGCACAAACTAGTACCACGCTCCTACACATTAGGATCCTACCGTTGCCTCTAATATGTCGTGCCCATAACTTCCCACTCAACTACGGTGTTCAATGGCAAAACAGATGAGCCGATCACCTCGACCCTTGTTCTTGCGCACTAGGACAACTGGTCCTCGACGGGCGCTCCTCGCGCAATTAGCATCACCCCTCCGCATGCTAGGGGGAAGAACGGGCCCCCTTCCTCCAGTACCGACTGTGCCGCTTCGTTCAACCAGGACAAGCGGCGCGAAAGATGAAGAGCGGCTCAAAAGGGCGCCGAAGAGCAGTTTTCCGCTGCCACGCGTCGCGTCCGAGGCAAGTTGCATTAGGACCAGGGGTGTGCGTAAATGAAAATCGAAATTTCGTAAATCGTAAATCGTAGTTACGAGAAAACCGCCGTAAATCGTAAATCGTAAACCGTAAATCGTAAGGGTCACCTGAACTGTAGTGCAGTACAACTAAATTTCCTGAAGCTTTTTTTCTGCTAATGTTAATCAGATGTGATTCAATATTTATTTAACTGTTGCGTTATTCTAAGCTTAAGCTGAACAGTTTTCTTAACAAACTTTTATTTTCACGGCTTCTTGCTAGTAAAGCATCTTTCAGACCAAACTAAACACGTTTCAGGAAAGTCAAAGAAAACTAAATTCAAAAACTATACTTAAGCCTAGCATTCCAACAAAAAGCTTGCATCGTTTGAATATTTATTAAATTGCTAACTTACTACCATTTTTTACCTTGCGTATTAGTCTTGGAATTAGTAGAAACAATTGCGAAAAATTCACTGTCAAAACTAAAAATTGAAAAATTGTTTCACCACTGACCAATGCGCTTGTTTCCTGCTCAAGGCTGCGCTTGTAAGGTTTCGAAAACTTTATAATATTGCTCTACTATTTAATGATTCCCTGCGCTCGCTCAGGCTACCCTTCGCCAGCTCCGTTTCCTCTCCGAGAACCTGCAGCATCGTAAGCGGATTAGATAGGGCGAATACGATACACTCAATCACGCCAACGGAAATGGAGATCAAAACTGTCAAGACCAGTTCGTCCTTTTCTTGGAAAGCTACGCGCTCCATTTTGCCGCACTTTTTATACCAATTTGCTCACAAGGGAACTGTCTGAACGGTAAGTCGGAACGGCAAGGATGAATACCATAAGGAGAATCTCCGTCCTCCAAATAGTTACAGAACATGTTTTGTTTCTGTCGAATCCTTGAGGCAAAGAGTAAGAGGGTGTAATGATCAAGGGTCTGCAGAGCAAGTTTACCACGGCTGCGCAAGACGCTGACGTCGTGGACTTGGTGACGGCTCTATTTTTCTAACATTGTACTGCATTTGTTTCTCCTCTTGAACCAGTCCTATTCCAAACGGGAGTCCTTGCAATGTTGGAGAAATGGAAAAGTTAGTTAGCGAAAAAAAGTCGGATTCGAGAAGCCTGTGAACTGGACGTATTGCACAACAGTAGCATAACAGATCATCAAAAATCAACTCTAAAGGGAAGTGGGAATGAGCTATAAGAGGGAAAATTCGAGTGGGCACATCTTTATAACCAAGTTCACATAAATTTGGTCGCCAGTTGGTTGTTGATCAAAGATCACATTTACGAAAATTTACGATTTACGGCACAAAATGTCGTAAATCGTAAATCGTAAAAATTTGACAAAAATAGCCGTAAATCATAAAATCGTAAATCGTAAATCGTAATTACGCACACCCCTAGTTAGGACGCCACACTCTCAACTTCTGGGCGTCAGGCTGATGGAAGAAGCCTATGCACGCGTTTGTACGAGCATGACCTACTGTTTGGAACTAACTGTCGACATGGCGCGCGCTGTGAGCAATGCGTATAGGCCCGGCAGAATCAATCGGGTGGGCGCGAGAGAGCGAGGCGGCCAAGGCAGATTAAGGTTGTGCGACCCAATTTTTCCAATCACTGCGGTAAGACGAAGCAGGCTAACGCAAATCATGCAAATCAGTGGGCGAGTAGAGCACTGAAGGCCCTTTGCGACGACATGCTCACAACTACCCAGCCGGCTAAACTGCCTTAACCACAGCTGCCGTTTTAGAGCGGCGGTAAAATTTGGGTGAAGAGCGTTTTAGAACGGCAGTGGTGAAATTTCTTCAGCCTTTATGCGCCCACATTTGTGTTTTCGACAGTCCTAATAATACCATTCTGTTCATCTCGAAAAGCTCTATGAATGATGTCAATTTCGACCAATTCTGGAGATATCGATCTTTTGACAACTTCGCACAGAGGACAAGGCCGCAGCAGAGGGGCGATGACGTCACCGAAAATCATTATTCTCGAATTTGGCCAAGTTGAATGCCATTCGGTAGCGCTTTTGATTTCGCACCACTGTAACTTTGTCCGTTCTTAAGCTACATCGCTGTGCTTTGGAAAACTACCAGAATATTTTACTGACTACGAAATGCACAAGCTGCAGCCGGTAGGCTTTACAATTGACATGGTTATCACCCCTCCAAATACGCTCGAACGTGCTATTTGGCACATCAACGATCGATGTTCTCCGCGCCCTTACTCGCTCAAATTTCAGTTCTCGCCAATCAACACCATTCAGTTCATCATCAAAAGCGCTACCGAATGGCGAAGATGTCATCATAGTCGCTGGAGACCTTAATGGGCATGTAGGTGCTGCGAAGGACGGGTACAGCTGTCATGGTGGTCTCGGATACGGGTCTCGTAACGCCGATGGTGAATGTATTCTTGAGTATGCGGAATCGCACAGCCTCACCATTGTGAACACCGTCTTCCGAAAACGCGGCTCCTACCTCACCTCATACTATAGTGGGAGCTCCAAGTCTCAGATAGACTTTGTGCTTGTGAAGGGTCGCGACCGAAGTATTGTCACAGACGGCCGTATGAGACGGTCGCCCCACAGCATCGAGCGCTGGTCTGCACTCTGAAGATCGCCCCTCCGAGGCTAAAGCAGGTCGAGCAATGCGGTGCTGCAAGAATCAAGTGGTGGCGAATGAGAGAGAAGGAAGCAGCTGTGATTTCCGGCGTGCAGTTATCGACAGTTACGACTGTCGATGAAATTTGGAAGAAAGCAACCGACGCGATACGCCAAGCTGCAAGATTGGAACTCGGCACTACGAAGCCTGGACGACGCAAGGTCGACAAGCAGACATGGCTGTGGACGGACGATGTAAAAGCGAAGGTTCGAGAGAAGAAGTCGCTGTATCATGTGTTTCTTGGCGACAGAACAGCCGACAACTGGCAGAAGTATCAGAGGGCGAAGAAGGCTGCTAAGAAAGCCGTGGCTGTTGCGAGAGCCACTCATTATGGTGATGTTTACCGAAAGCTCGAGTCGCGCGATGGTGAGCGCTATTTGTACCGACTTGCTAAAACCCGCCATCGCAAAACCGAGGATATTGAAAAGTTCTTTGGCATCAATGATGAGAACGGCCATCTTCTGACAGACCGCAAGAAGGCGCTGAAGCGATGGCGTGATTACTTTGAGGAAATGTTCACTATGGAATTTCCTCACCCGGCCATCCCTTCTGTGGCTTTTGTTCACGGTCCCGTTCACTAGATCACCGTGGAGGAAACAGAAGCGGCTCTGAAGAAGATGAAGCCATGCAAGGCCACAGGACCGGATGATCTGGCAGTCGATGTCTGGAAGTCGAAGCTCTGGTATCCTGCTGAGTGGTTGGCTGAATTCTTCAACCAGGTAGTAAAGGAGAAGAAAGTACCGGAGTGTTGGCACAACAGTACGACGATCCCGATTTGGAAGAAGAAGGACAGTCCTGCAGACTGCTCCAATTACCATCCGATTCGCTTGCTTTCGCAATGCATGACGATCTTTGAGCGAATCCTCGACAGACGAATTTGTGAAATCGTCAAGTGCACTGGTATGACAACCAGTGCGGCTCGGTGTCTGGTTGTGGGACCATTGATGCTATACACGCCGCCCGCCTCCTGATAGGCCTATGTTATACTTCGGCGACGCTGTGCTGTAGGGGCGACGGCCGCAGTGCGTAGCAGCCCGCACATCACAGCGTCGCCGGCAACGTCGCCGAGAGCTCCGCAGGGTGTTATACTTCCGCCGCCGACGTCGGCGACGCCGGTGTCGCCGACGTCGCCACAGACGCGTCACCGACGTCGCCACAGACGGGCCGACGACGTCAGCGTCGCCGACGTCGGTGACAGCGCGTCGCCGTGCTGTGCACGGCGACGGTCCGTCACCGACGTCGCCGACGTCATCCAAGGGTGGCAGAAAATGCGCTCCGATGGAGTGTTATGATTGTGGGTTGGTTCTTCGTTCCCGGAACTGTCATGATCACCACTGTACTTCGAATTACGAAATCGAGAAGTGCAAAAGACGCCGTCTTGCGAACACAAAAAGTGCAATTCACTAGAACACTGAGTGTTTGGGAGGGAGTGAGACCCTAAACCTTAGCTCCCTTCACTTTTTCACTTTTCTTCCTTTTTGTGTCCTTCTCAGCCGTTCTGTCCGCATTTTCTAAGCCTATTTGCTTCCTTGTAGAGCAAGTAATACTAAATAGAACTGTGTAGAAAATAAGTAGCGTTTCCCCGCTTTCTCAAATGGTAATGCAAACCTAAGAGTTAAATTTTCCTTTGAACTTCGAGAATTCAGCGGAAATTTAATTTAAATACGATTTAACGAAAAAGGTCTTTGCTAAACCGAAAATGCTGGTAAAATCGTTACATTGGTAAATCAATAGTCGTTAAATGCCCAACACTATCCCGTACTTCTATTGTTGTCGGGATAGACTGCGCCATGAACTCGTCTGTTATTTTGCATTTTTCAATCTATTGATAGTGTTTCGCTTGAATACTTGTTATAATCTCTTCACAAAGTGACCGTATCGATTGATTTGTGCCCCTTTTAAAGTCTAAAACGTAAAAACACACTATGCCTTGCGAAAAATACAGGGCATCCTAAAAAACACAGGTACTGTTTGAATGGTTCTAACATTGCTGCTAGTGAAACCTTTGAAGACGTTTGAGACTCATATGAAAGCACAGGTAACGAGATTTATGTAACGTGTAAATAGCCCCATCTGAAACCTTGCACTTCAGACTTGTTTGATTGTGCATGGTCTGAATGCTTACAATCTTGTTACTACTTGGCCACATTAGTTTATGATGTGCTTTTTTGATGTTGAGAACTTGACAGTGACGTGAAAGACACGAGGCATGCGAGTGATGACATTGAAAACGCGCTCCGATGCTAAAAATGCGCTCCGATGCTCTCCTGTCAACGACGTCCCCGACACCGCCACAGAATCTGATGACGACGTCGCCGACATCGACCACGCGTCTGTGGCGACGTCGGCGACGTCGATGGTGACGTCAGCGTCGGCGACGTCGGTGACGGGCTGTCGGTGACGGGTCGCAGCGTCGGCGACGCGTCGCCGAAGTATAACATAGGCCATAGAGGAGCATCGCGAGAAACAGAAGCCGGTGTATATAGCCTTCCTCGGCTTGGAGAAGGCCTTCGACCGCATACCGCGTGAGGTTATATGGTACGCCTTGCAACAACACAACGTACCTGAGGAACTTATAGAGTGGGTGCGGATGCTCTACTCTTGCCCGAAGAGTGGAGTGCAAGCTGCAGCTGGAACCTCAATGGAGTTTCCCATCTCTGTTGGGGTGCACCAAGGTTCTGCGCTTTCTCCACCCCTCTTTGTTGTCGTCATGGATGCCGTTACTAGAGACCTACAGAAGCCTGTCCCATGGACGCTGCCTTATGCTGGTGACGTAATGCTCGCGAGCGAAGATAAGGATGAACTCGAGCTGCAGGTGCAAGCTTGGTGCGACCGTCTGGCGAGGTTCGGACTCAAATTGAATGTCAAGAAGACCGAGTACCTAACGAATGACGTGAGCGAGTCCGGCTCCATTAAGATTAACGGTACTGAGCTTCCACGCACTTTGGTGCACAAATACCTGGGATAGCAGAGGATAGGAAATAGCATCTGACGGGGGTCTGATGGTGGTGATAGGATAGGAAATAGCATCTGACGGGGGTCTGATGGTGGTGATAGGATAGGAAATAGCATCTGACGGGGGTCTGATGGTTGAAGTGAACTCATGCGTGAGTGCAGCTTGACCCAAGCGGCGCTCGTTGACTGGCGTGCTCTGCGACAAGAAGATACCAGAGCGCTTCAAGTCGAAAATCTATCTACAGAGCAGTCGTCCGGCCAGTAGCGATGTACGGCGCTGAGTGTTGGCCTGCCACTAAGGAAGTTGAAACGCGCCTCAGCGTCATTGAGACGAAAATGCTGCGCTGGACAGCTGGAGTCACCCGCATGGACCGCATCCGAAACGATGTTATTCGGCAGAAGTTTGGTGTCGCGCCGATAGCTGACAAGATGCGCGAAGCTCGCTTGCGATGGTACGGCCACGTTTTGCGTGGGAAAGAAGACAGCGTCCGCAAGATAGGCCTTGAGTTGGAAGTATCTGGAAAGCGGCCTAGAGGACGCCCGAAGCAGCGTTGGTCCGATACGTTACACAAGGACTTTAAAGTAGCTGGAGTCCACCCTGATCTAGCACGGGATCGGGAAAGATGGCGACATGGCATCAGAAAAGCGGACCCCGCGACGAAGCGGGACAAACGCTGAAGAAGAAAAAGAAGATTCGGTTACTAATTAAGTGAACCGGAGGACCCTCAAACAGCTGAGCAGAGGTACCTATAGCAGTTTATGAAGTTACAAAAGCGGAAGACTTCGTAACTGTAGAAGCACACACTATGTAGATGTCGCGCTTGCCGCAGCAGTCCCCTCGGCTGCCGCGCGCTTTTGTATGTTCAGCTTGCTCCCCCTGGCAGTTAGTTCCAAACAGTAGGTCATGCTCGTCCAAACGCGTGCATAGGCTCCTTCCATCAGTCTAACTTCCAGAAGGGTGTGGCGTCCTAACGCAACTTGCCTCGGACGCGACGCATGGCGAGCGGAAAACGGCTCTCCGGCGCCCTTTTGTCATCTCTTCATCTTTCGCGTCGCTTGTGCTGGTTGAACGAGGCGGCACAGCCGGTACTGTAGGAGGGCCCGTTGTTCCCCCTAGCATGCGGGGGGCGGTGCTAATTGCGCGAGGAGCACCCATCGAGGACCAGTTGAGCGCAGCCTTGAGCAGGAAACAAGCGCATTGGTCAGTGGTGTAACAATTTTTCAATTTTTAGTTTTGACAGTGAATTTTTCGCAATTGTTTCTACTAATTCCAAGACTAATACGCAAGGTAAAAAATGGTAGTAAGTTAGCAATTTAATAAATATTCAAACGATGCAAGCTTTCTGTTGGAATGCTAGGCTTAAGTATAGTTTTTGAATTTAGTTTTCTTTGACTTTCCTGAAACGTGTTTAGTTTGGTCTGAAAGATGCTTTACTAGCAAGAAGCCGTGAAAATAAAAGTTTGTTAAGAAAACTGTTCAGCTTAAGCTTAGAATAACGCAACAGTTAAATAAATATTGAATCACATCTGATTAACATTAGCAGAAAAAAAGCTTCAGGAAATTTAGTTGTACTGCACTACAGTTCAGGTGACCCTTACGATTTACGGTTTACGATTTACGATTTACGGCGGTTTTCTCGTAACTACGATTTACGATTTACGAAATTTCGATTTTCATTTACGCACACCCCTGGTCCTAATGCAACTTGCCTCGGACGCGACGCGTGGCAGCGGAAAACTGCTCTTCGGCGCCCTTTTGAGCCGCTCTTCATCTTTCGCGCCGCTTGTCCTGGTTGAACGAAGCGGCACAGTCGGTACTGGAGGAAGGGGGCCCGTTCTTCCCCCTAGCATGCGGAGGGGTGATGCTAATTGCGCGAGGAGCGCCCGTCGAGGACCAGTTGTCCTAGTGCGCAAGAACAAGGGTCGAGGTGATCGGCTCATCTGTTTTGCCATTGAACACCGTAGTTGAGTGGGAAGTTATGGGCACGACATATTAGAGGCAACGGTAGGATCCTAATGTGTAGGAGCGTGGTACTAGTTTGTGCCTGCATTATACTCAGGTCGCCAACAGTTCATGTTAAATGATTAGTGAATTGTATTAATTTCGTCTGAACTTAGAAAAATGCAATAGCTCCACTTAAAAGGCGATGGGTTCAAGATGAAAATGATGATAATTTCATGAAAAATATCATAACTTGATAAAGTTGAGACAAACAAAGGGAGAAAACTTTCAGTCTTAGTGATTTGTGACCCGAGTACTCCCTTGAAGGCATTGTACATCTTGCTTATCAAGAAGGGTACTTGTAGCTAGAAGCACAAGTACACCTCCATGAAGTAGCAAGTGATTACAAAGCAGACGTCAGAAATGGGAGAAGCAGAAAGAATGCAGCGCAGAATGGCTTCCTGTCGATCCCATCGATGATAACAGCTGAGGAGGAGGCCCGTTTCCCCCCCCCCCCAGCCCCCCGAGCGGTGAACTCGCCCGCGATGGGCACTCTTCGCGCAATTACCGCCGCCCCGCTGCGTGCTGGGGAAGAACACTACTCCGCCAGTACTGTAGTATGCAGAAAATAAAACAAGTTTTAGAAAAAGAGGAGTACGGACTTTGGAGGAGCTCAAAGTAGCAATCGTCCAGTATTGCAAGACTCTAACACCAGAAGTACAAAATACATAGAAATAATGAGGAAGATGGAGCAGATTGTGGAGCAGGGAGGCAGTAATATTGTTGAGGGGAGGAAGCATTATTAATCGGTGATAACCGTTACTTTAGTTGCACTACACATCGAGTGTTAGTGGTTACATCTCTTGTATAAATTTCTTGTACAATTGATGAATACGGCCCCAGAATGAGCGGGTATCTGTCTTATTGTGAGAAGAAAAGTCTCGTAGATGTGGTTTCTTTTTTCAGAAGTCATTTGACTAGGTATGAATAACAGTTTGTCAATGAACCAACAGGTCGTCCTATAATTCATCCTATAATTACTAAATGCACTAAAGTATTCTTAGATAGTCAAACATTTCATTTTCGGATAAATTCTGAAAGGCAATTGATTCTTATAAGATCATCGCGGAGGCTAAGCCTTTGGAGTACATGCAGATGCAGCTGATAGATGGTTTAGAAAAGGTGGTCAATATCGATTATCCGGTCAATATCGAACGATAATGGCGGTCGATGTGCAAACGACCTTCGGCAAACGACCTTCGAGCACGAAGTAGTCGAAATGTGTAGTGGCCTCTGTGCCGACTTCGCAGCAATGAATAACACGCACGGCCTAGTTACCACTGATATTTATTCATTTATTAAATTTTTAATAATAATGTAATAATCTCGTCATTTTCGAGCTACGCTAATCACGGACACTCGATTGCAGGCGACAGGCCCTTGTGACAGGCCCGTCTACGAATACCCATGTCACATTACACGGTGTACGTCGGCTCACGTTATCAAGATAGTGCTACGGCGTCCGCGGGAGTCGACGCGCACTCGCAGAGCCCGGCGAGTGTGAGAAGTATGCGAGGGTCCCTAATGCGAGGAAACTGAGCTAGTTCGAAAGTCCCGTAACATAAGCAGGGCCCGCGTGGTTGAAGCACTGGAGCGTAGAAGAGATGATTTCTGTGCGGCGCAGGGGACGAGGTGGTCCTGCCGCAAGTCATGGGACATAGGACGAGGCTTCAAGGCGTTCTATTTGGAAGTACCAGGACCACCATTGGTTCGGTATTAAGGTCTCCGTACGTTTCCGTGACGCGATGCAAGCGCATAAGGTTTCTATGACCGCTTGATGAAGATTGTTGTCGCCGCTAAGGAGCAACTCTATTACTTCTTCTCTGCGTATGCTCCGCAGACTGGCTGCTCCGATCAAACCAAGGAAGAGTTTTGGAGCCTGCTTGATGAGCAGATAGCATAGGTATCACCTGTATCACCTGTCGTCCCGTTGATCATCGACTTGCTCGAGCGGGCTCCAGCAGCGTCTCCATTCGTCCCTGTCGCGTGCCAGAGTGCTCCATTGGATCCTCCTCGCTCGAAGGACACGAAGAGCGTCATAGCGGTCGTTCAGAGCTTTCACGAAGAAGTCCGACCAACGCGTTGGTGGGCGTCCTGGTGTTCTCTTGACATCCCGCGAAACCCATTCAGTGACGGCTCTCGTCCAGCGGGTGTCAGCAAAGCGCATTACGTCGCCGGCCCACCTAATTTTCGACAACTTGGCCCACGCGACAGCGTCTCTGACCTTCGAACGTCGGCGAAGCTCGGAACTCCAGAGGCCTTCCCTTACTTGCGTGATTCGTGTCACTCCGAGCATCGCTCTCTCGATTCCACGCTGCGCGACGCTGATCGCGTGCTCATCTTCCTTTCGTATAGCCCAGATTTCTGAGTCGGCGTATGTTAGGGCAGGAAGAACGGTAGAATCGAATAGGTGGGCACGGAGTCGGACGTTCTTCGTCTTGTTCGCGACTTCTTCGACGCTCTTGAAAGCTCCCCAAGCCTCCTGCTCAGTTCTGGCGCTAGGTCGTTGGCCATGTTGACTTCGCGACCCAGATACACATAGCTGGAGCATTCGGAGATGTTCGTTCCGTTGAGCGAGAATGGGGCATCAGAAACCCATCCGTTCTTCATGAACATCGTCTTCGTAAGATTCAGCTGCAGTCCAACGTTCCCACCTACACGATCGAAGTCGGCCAGCATTCGCTCCGCCTGGCTGATGCTCGGTGTTATGAGCACGATGTCGCCAGCAAAGCGCAGATGGTGCAGCTGCCGGCCGTCGACCTTCACTCCCATGTCTTCACATGCTCACAACAATTTGTTGGTGTTAGTTGTTTTAAAGCCGATTACTGTTTTTTATTGTCTCTTTTTTCTGTGTTTTTAATGGCGCACTCTGGGTGCAATAATGAATGAATGAATGAATGAATGAATGAATGAATGTCCTCCCATTCTAGTTCGCGCATGACGTTTTCGAGGGTGGCGCTGAAGAGCTTCGGGGATATGGTATCACCCTGCCGAACCCTCTCTTCACGTCGATGAGGACGTCGTTGTAGAATGGTGAGATCTTGGTCGTAAATCCACTGTACAGCTCACGAAGGACTCTGATGTACTGAGTAGGGACACCCTGAGTGAGCAGGGGTCGATGACCGCTTCAGTTTCGACAGGGTCGAATGCCTTCTTCAGGTCGATGAACGTAAGGCACAGCGGCAGCTTGTACTCTCGCGAGACTTCGATGAGCTTCGTAATGGTGTGTATGTGGTCGATCGTACTGAATCCTCTCCGAAATCCTGCTTGCTCGCATGGCTGTCCTTCGTGCAACGTTCTGCAGATCCTATTCAGGATCACTCGAGTGGACAGTTTCTAGACTACGGACAGCAGGCAGATCGGGCGATAGTTGCCAATGTCGTGCACGTCTCCCTTCTTGTACAGCAAGACGGTCCTGCTGGTCTTCCACTGAGATGGAACCTTGCACTCCGACAGGTAGCGTGTGAAGAACCGCGCCAAGGTGTTGATGAGCGTTGGCGGGAGATTCTTCAGGTGTTCGGGTCTGATCCTGTCGGGACCGGGTGCTGTACGTTTCTTCACCGACGAGATGGCGTGTCGGATCTCGGAAGGGAGAACAGAGGGGACGACGTATCCATCCTGCGGAATATGGCGTGGGGGCAGATGGACGTGGCTATCGAAGAGATTGGAGTAGAAGTCGTGGATGACCTTCTCCATGGTCCTTCTGGAAGAGGTGACGGTTCCATCAGGACGTCGGAGAGCGGTCATCTTGGTCTTGAAGTTGGGGAAGCTTCGGCTGGCATTGCGGATGCTCAACCCTGCCTCTGCTGCTTCAGCCAACACTTCCGCCCTTCTCTCCTTGAGATCTTCCTTTATCGCCGCTCTGCATAGCTTCGCAAGCTCGGACGTCAGCTGGTAGTTGCCTGACTCTCGTGCTGTTCCACGCTGGCGTATAAGCTCGAAAGTTTACGGAGACAGGCGTCTCTTGGTGGTCTTCAAGCTCTCGGCTCCCTTAGCACTATCGTGGAGATGGTGCACGAAGCGGTCGTATTCCTCATCGACGTTGTCCATGACGGCATCTTCCCAAAGGCCGACAAGAGAGGTGTAGAGGTCCTAGTTGATGGTCGTTCTGGGATTCCTCTTCTTGAACTTCGCGGCCTTCTCTCCTTGACGCGAAAAGCGGAACCTTGCGCGAAGGA
This sequence comes from Heligmosomoides polygyrus bakeri, assembly GCA_947359475.1. Taxonomy (NCBI): domain Eukaryota; kingdom Metazoa; phylum Nematoda; class Chromadorea; order Rhabditida; family Heligmosomidae; genus Heligmosomoides; species Heligmosomoides polygyrus. The sequence continues at coordinate 48,016,656 of OX375868.1, read as the reverse complement.
GGCGGTGGTCCGATCCCGTGCAGAACTTGGGGACAACGGAGACGTCGGTCAGGCAATACTTGCGATTGAACATGATGTGGTCGATCTCGTTGAGGAACTGGCCACCAGGGGATTCCCAGGTCCATAGTAGAGAGGGAGGCTTCTGGAACTGTGAGTTTCCATGGATGGTCTTGGTCGACATGATAAACTCAGACAGCCTTTCACCATGCTCGTTCCACTCCAAACCGTGGGTTCCGATGTGAAGTTCTTCCGGCGACCTTCGCGGTCCGATCTTGGCGTGGAATTAGCCGACGATCACCTTGTAGAAGGTGTGATCTTCCTTATAGAACTTCTCCAGCTTCACGTAGAAGGCTTCGACCTCTTCGTCGTCGTATCGGATGTTGGGGCATACGCGACGAATACAGTCAAAGCTGGCACGGAGCCAAATCGCTTCAGTCGCAGACGTCCGATTCGGGTTGTCAGAGACTTGTACGAATCGATGTTCCTGGCCAATGCGTGTTGACGAGGACACCAACGTAGAGGTAGGATAGCAGAGGTACCGTCAAAAAATGTCATCGTAGTCCCTGGTGACCTCAGTGGGCACGTGGGCACGACGAAAGTCGAGTACAGTTGTCATGGTGGATTCGGTTACGGGTCGCGCAACGCTGATAGAGAACGTCAGAACGTTCACTATGGTGAGGTTATGCGATTCCGAATACTCAAGGGAGTATGCGAAATCGCATAAACTCACCATAGTGAACACTGTGCTTCGTAAACGTGACTCCCACCTCATCTCGTTTCACAGTGGGAACACTAGAACTCAGATAGACTTTTTCCTTGTGAAGATCGTGACCGAAGTCTCGTCGGTACAGACTTGAAGGCCGTGCCGTATGAGACGGTCGCCTCACAGCATCGACCGCTGATCTGCACCCTAAAGATCGCCCCTCCGAGCCTGAAATAGGTCGAGCGATGCGGTGCATCAAGAATGAAGTGGTGGCGAAAGAGAAAGAAGGAAGCAGCTGTGATTTCTCGTGTGCGGTTACCGACAGTGACAACTGTCGACGAAACTTGGGAGAAGGCCAGCGACGCGATTCGTCACGTTGCACGGTCGGAGCTCGGCATCACGAAGCCTGGACGACGGAAGGTCGACAAGTAGGCCTGGCTGTGGACAGATGACGTGAAAGCCAAAGTTCGAGAGAAGAATTCGCCCCATCACGTGTTTCGCGGCGAAGACAGCGTTGGTGGAAGTACCAAAAAGCAAAGAAAGCTGCAAAGGAGGCATTGCTGTTGCAAAAGCTACTCATTATGGAGATGTCAACGAGAAGCTTGTGAGCGGTATCTGTGCCGACTTGCTAGGAATCGCCATCGGCAGACCGAGGATATTGAGAAGTATTTCGGCAACAATGATGAGGACGGCAATCTTCTTATGGACCGCAAGAAGGCACTGAAGCGATGGCGCGATTACTTTAGGGAAATCTCTGCAGTAGAATTTCCTCATCCAGCCATCCCTTCAACGGCTTCAATCCACGGCCCCATGTAGAAAATCACCGTGGAAGAGACTGAAGCGGCTTTGAAGAAGATGAGACCAGGTAAAGCAACTGTGTCCGACGACATGGCGGCTGATTTATGGAAGTCAAAGTTCTTGGTACTCTGCTGAGTGGCTGGCGCGAAAGTGCCTGAGTGTTGGCGCCAAAGTACGACAATTCCGATTTGGAAGAGGAAGGGCAGTCCTGCAACTTACCGTCCGATTCGCTTGCTTGCGCACTGCATGAAGATCTTTGAGCGAATTGTTGATGGACGAATTCGTGACAACAAGCACCGTGAGGTACAGAAGCCATTGCATATTGCCTTGCTCGACTTGGAGAAGGCCTTTGATCGCGTACCACGTGAAGTGATACGGTACGCCCTACGACACAGTGGAGTTCCTGAAGTGCTCATAGAGTGGGTGCGAATTCTCTACTCTTGTCCAAAGAGAAGAGTTCAAGCTACTCGCTGCTGAAGAAAAAGGTGAGGTTGAGTGAGAGGTGCAAGCTTGGTGTGATCGCTTGGACCGGTTTGGACTCAGATTGAATATGAAGAAGACCAAGTACCTAACGACGGACGTTATCGAGTCCAGCTCCATCAAGGTCAACGCCATCGAGCTTCCACACACTTCGGTCTTTAAGTACCTGGGATCGGCAGTAGCATGTGATGGCAGTCTGATGATTGAAGTGAATTCGCGCGTGAGTGCAGCTTGGTTCAAGTGGCGCTCGTTGACTGGCGTGCTCGATAGGAAGATGCCAGCGCGTTTGAAGTCGAAGATTTACTGAGCCGTCGTGCGGCCAGTAGCGATGTACTGTTGGCCAGCGACTAAGGAAGTTGAAGCGCGCCTCAGCGTTATGGAGACGAAGATGCTGACGGCTGGAACCACGCGTATGGAACGCATCCGAAACGATGCGATTTGGCAGAAGTTCGGAGTTTATCTTGCCGAGATAGCAGGCAAGATGTGCGAAACTCGCTTGGGTGGTACGGCCACGTTCTGCGTGGAAAAGAACACAGCGTCCGCAAGATAGGTCTTAAGTTCGAGGTAATAGGAAAACGGCCTAGAGGGCGTACGAAGCAGCGCTGGGCAGATACCTTACATATGGACTTATGATTGCTGGTGGCCACCCTGATCTACAGTGCGTTTCAAAAGTTTGTATCCACTTTAAAACTTGCCCATATTTCGTTTCGCGTTTAAATCTGTAAGCTCGCACTAGCTCCACTAGTCGAAGTTCTTCGTAGTCGAAAATAGGTAACCACTCACTATCAGAGATTTTTTCGTCTCAAAAGAGAATCAGATTTTTTTGAAGGAAATTGCTTGAAAATTGACGTTTCAAAAGTTTGTATCGGCTTGTGGAAAACAAACTTTTTACTAAATTCAGAAGTCGATCGCACTACACTATTTCTTATAACACCATGCATCGTATTATTCATTCTATTGACAAGGTTCTGGACTATTTTGCCTTTGCTGGTGTCCCATGTAATCAAAGTTACCACCACGTCATTGAACTGCCAGTTATTCGCGTAGACTCATAGAACCACGATCCCCCACATGTTCTCCATCCCGCTGCTGTAAGGAGAACAGGCCGGCCAGTCCGTTACTTGAATACTGTGACGGTGGAGCCAATCTTTGGTCAATCTAGACACATGGACTGCAGCGCTGCCTTGCTGCAGAACATGTCGGGCTTTCAGAAATAAACGCGAAACGAGATATGGGCAAGTTTTAGAGTGGATACATACTTTTGAAACGCACTATAACGCTGGATCGGGAAAGGTGGCTTCATGGCACCAGAATAGCGAACCCCGCTACGAAGCGGGACAGACGCTGAAGAAGAAAAAGAAAAAGGAAAAGTCATCATCATTTTCATTAGCGCCTGTCCCGCTTGGTGGCGGGGTCCGCTCTTCTGATGTGGTGGCGCCAATTCTCCCTATTGATCAGGATGGACACCAGCTACCTTTAAGTCCATCTCATGTATTGTCCTGTCGCAAAGCACCCCAGTCAGCGTGCACCATTTGGACCAGGCTCACACGCGCGTTCACCTCCAACTTTAGGCTGCGATGAACGTGACTGTTGATCCGAGATACTTGAAAGATGTAACTCGTGAGAGCTCTGTACCATTGATCTTAATAGTTCCCGTAATCATTCACATCCTTCGTCAAGTATTCCGTCTTTTTGACGTTTAGCCATAATAATAATGTAATAGTGATATTATTTATCCTACTATATATACATATATATAAGAAAAGCGTTTGTGTGTTTGTGTGTGTGTGCGTATGTGTGCATGTGTTTCCGTCCGTCACAACTGGAGTGAGGGCATGGCGTATTTGCGATACTCGACGACTGATGGCGATCGACAGCGACCCGAAGCTTCAACCCTCGAGGTGATCGAGGTCGCTGAACACCAATCTAAAGTTTGTTTTTGAAGTATCGATCGCTATCAATCGATATTGATCAGATTATCGATTTTTTGTGGATGTCGCACAAGCGATTGGAAACTTCAGCCTTGAGGGTAATCGAGGTCGCTGAACACCAACCTTAAGTTTGATTGTGGAGTACCGATCGCCATAAATCGATATTAATCAAATTATCGATTTTCCATGGATGTCGTTCATTTTTTCTTTCTAACTTGTCCCAATCGGTTCTAGTTAGTTCTAATTAAGGTGTTCTTCCTACGGAAACCATGACATAGGTGGCAGCTACAATTGATGATAAGTTATTACTACGACTTAACCGTTAAGAAGCCGTCAGTGCGGCGGAGAGGCAGGCCGCTCTGACGGCTGGTTTATTAATAATTCATTTCATATGAAGAATCATATAATCGACTTCCCGGTCGAAGCTCCAGTATCGAACTATCGGTGCGACACAGTGTAGAAGGACGTGCAATTTCAATACTTCCTAGAGGAAAGCAGAACTTCTAGTAATCAGAGAGATGAAGGGTGACTTATACATATGCGACTATCACTGATTGTTCCAAACAGGATACCCACCTACATTTGCACGCCATATGCGAAGACTCATAGTAACAGAAGCAGAATAAGATAGGAAAATAGGAAACTGCGATCAGTACGTATGGAAAATCTGTTTCGAGGTTTCGCATCGGGCTGACTTCACCCTCGAACTGGGGAGACGTGAGCTTTGCTTCGCCTATCTCGCTCAGACAGCTCGTGTTGCTCTAGCATTTTCTCGTGATGTACCGTCCGTGGCCCCCACTACGTACGAGCACAGCGATCACGAGCATGTATTTTCTTCAGTGTTGAAACGAGATAGCTTCTGCATTGAACATTGCGCTGACGCGTCTCGTACGTCTTGTGAACGGCCGTTGAGACGACTGCCCTAATTCCTCTCTAATTGATGCACTCTTTATCTTTATGGTCGCTGTCCCGAGGTGCTCACACTTAAGTGAGTTCGAGAAAAAGTCGACCTCATCAGATCTCGGAATTTCTACGCCTGCTGCCTAATTATTCTTGCCATTCCCTTTGCAAGGGGGTATTGTGATAATTAACGAAAGTGCTGCGTGGCGTTCAAATTTTATTCATTTTCCGTGATGACATCACGCCTAATTTTTCTCACAAACTATCGGAATTACAAATTAAGCTGAGGCCAACGAATTAGCACGCAGCCGTCATCATCTCATACTACTAGGCATGTTCTTTATCTTCCATGGATGTGCCTTCAATGCAGTTTTGAGGTTCACGAAAAAATTCAGATAACAATTTCCTCATACAATGTTATGTCGTGTGGAAGTCCGGTTCAGATTCAGAGGCACCACCATACGTACTCTTTATCGACGGGTACAGATTAGCAATCTTGGAACTGTTGTGAAATAAATTGACCCTAATTACGTGGTATTTATTATTAGGCGCACTTCTACTTTTTATTAGGTCGTTGTATATGAAATGGCCGTTTTTGCTAGATCAATTTCTGGTCCATTTTTCGTGGCTATGAGTGTTTCCTTTCAGGCAGTCTATATAGACACAGTATCTTCGCTTCCTTACAAATTATAGCCTTTGTGACATAATTGGCTCTCGCCGAGTTTCTGACGTTATTTTTACGGTATGGGTCATTGTGATATTCGGGTGCTCTACTTATATGAATGGAAAAGTAGACGCAATGTCGCGGGCGCAGCTCGTTACATTAGCGCTGCATTTGGGGAGGATTTCGCAAAGGAACGCACAATTCGCCACTGGTTCGAAAGATTTCGATCTGAAGATGAAAGTCTCGAAGGTGAAGACCGAGGTAGGCCGACAGTTTCACTTAACGAAGACCAGCTCAAAGCCATGGTGGAAGCGGCTCCGCGTCAAACTGTGAGAGAATTAACACAGCATTTCGACGTCGGCGATAGCACTGTCAGTTGCCACTTGAATGCGATCGGATAAGTAAAGCAATTGGATAAATGGATTCCGCACGAACTGACCGGTGGTCAGATGCTGAAGCGCGACGACACCTGTGTTCCTTTATGCTGCGCAATTCAAGGGAACCTTTTTTGGACAGGATCGTGACATGCGACAAAAACGAATCCCCTACGACAATCGTCGTCGCTCTGCACAATGGCTGAAAAAGGATGTAAGTTCTAAGGAGAAGCCGAAACAAGGTCTCCATCCAAAGAAGACCATGGTGACCGTATGGCTGGAATAGTCCATTACAAGGGCTTTAATACTGGAGAGACTATCACAGCGGAGAAGCCCTGTGCCGAAATTGAAGAGATGCCCGAGAAGTTGATTGAAAAACAGCCGGGTCTGGTCAATCGAATAGGCTCAGTTCTACTGCATGACAACGCGCGTCCCCACATTTCAAAAATTGTTGTCCAGAAACTGGATGAATTGGGATACGGAACTCTGCCACATCCAGCATAATTTCCAGATTTGTGCCCTACCGATGACCTTTTTTTCAAGCATTTAGATCGGTATGTGACGAATAAAAAATTATCAACAAAGATTATGTCGAAGAGAACTTTTTATGTTTTATTAATTCTCGTGGTTCTGAATTTATACAGATGGAATGTCTAAGCCATTGCCGCATTGGGAAAAAGTGCACTAATTGTAAAGATGCTTATTTCGATTACAAAACTGCTTCCAGGCAAAGTTATGATCTGTCAAAATTTTCGACCAAAATCGGCCATTTCATATGCAACGACCTAGTACATTAGCTACTGATGGTGAGTCAGACAGGAACGATTGTAAGATCGACGCTCGCTCATTCAGATCTCAAGCAATTGAGCCGCACTCTCACAAAACAACATGCTTCGGTGGGACTTTTTTGTCGTGAGCCAAGATTTTTTGAGGTGTGCGTTCTCTTTTAAATTTTAAGGTCTTCGTGAGAACTTTCGTTCAAGAGGTTGTGCTGGATAGTGACGCCCACTTGCTCACACCTTCATCCAGAACCATGTATGTTTAGGACATCGTCGGGTATCGGTTCCTGATATCGGCTGGATTCGCCGACATTCTTCTGCTGGTGAACTACGGCATTTGGCCAGGAGTAACCATTCTATTCAAGTCGGAGATAATCTCGAAGAACTCACGACATTGGCTACAGGTAGGCAGTGACTAGGTTCCTTTGAAAAGCTTGCAGATGGACCGTACTGCTGTGTCTCTAACTTCTGATGTCCCCTAGCTCTACCTGGACTGGGCATGGTTCTCCATGGTTTGGCACTACGCGGTCGTCAGCTGGTCGCGATGGTCAGCGATTCGAACGCCGCATTCCTTCAGATGCCAGAGCAGGCGACACTCCTACTCGATTTGTGTTTGCTGCTACTTCGTCTCCCTAATTGAGGTAAGCGCTTTTCTCCGGTGCGCTCACACACCCACAAAATTGTCAGGCTTTCAAACTCTGGAAAAACATGTCGTTCCAAAGGTTAAGGAGGAGAAAGTGTAGAATACGTACAACGGGTGGGCTATAGAACAACAGGGCTGCCAGCAGTGTCCTGAAAACTCAACCATTGTAGAAGGAGAAATCTTGTCGCTTTTCTTCGTCTTCTTCCTAATTCAAGGATCGACGTCCTACCTTGTTTAAGCCGAGAGCGGCATGTGCTATCCTGAGCTGTAGCTATAGCCGTTATAACGTCGTTCCTTTGTGTCCAAGCTGTTGTCCGGGAGCGGACGACATTCTGTATCTCTTGCTCTCCTTGTTTAAGCGCTTTTAAACTAACTCTACCGGTGCTGTTAAATTCCACACAACGTCCGCATTATCTTAGCAGAACAAAAGGAATCTTGGACGTTAAGCTGAGCATTAGCGGTAGGAATTTCGCTCACGGCAAGGAGAGGCAATTCGTATTCCTCTTTTTGCAGCATGAGAAAGTAATAGGTTGACTTATTATTCCAATGCAACAAAACTTTTTAAGTGGATAGATTGACAAATCAGAAAACCCATTTTCGAAAAAATTGAGGGCTCAGCGAATCTGACGATGAGAGCGATGCCAGGTGGTGGACGAGTTTGAGACGTTGGCAATTGTATGCTTTGCTATCAAAGTGCAGATCATCATTCAATGATGGGCCTGACCCACTCAGCCTGAGCGTGTTGTGGCTAGCCCTTAGAATTCCTTTGTCGTCCGCAATTGGCACTACGCTATGCACCATCCCGATGAAGCATCACTTGTTATGAGGCCTTTAGCAGATCTACGGTCCATGTGTAGTTCAGTCATACCACATTAACGGACCTACAGCGCCCCAGAGTGCTATGGTAGTATATGCATTTGATTCGAAACTCCAACAGACGCAGTCTAGCAGATTTGAGCTGGAGTACAGCATGAATGAGTCACAATTTTCAGATTAAGTTGTTACTGTTAGTATATTTGTGCCACACGAGGTTCTTAGGTGAACAACTTTATTCAGCAGGGCCTGACGTTTCGACGTTCCGTCGTCTTCAGAGGCCTAAACATGGTGTGAAGGTTAGATTTGCGCTCTACCCCACCAAGCACCTCAACTACTCTAGCATTTTCGACCTACTTCTACAAACCCCCGAAGAGACCAAATGAGAGGACGAACTCACCAATGTCCACCGCTGAGGGCATATGTTCGCCCTGTGACCAGTAGAGGCGAATGGACCACACTGCGGATATTGCTCTTTGATCATTCTACAGTTCACAAACGGCAAGAAGTCACTTGTTACGGCTAGACACTCGTTTCTGTTGTTCATTACTGGATTCCTCGTAAAAATCCAGAATGCTTCCAATGCTTTTCGTGCTGAGATATCACTCTCAATGGGCAATATTGTACATTTCACCTCGTAGTCGTCCACGTCATACACAATTCTATGTCTGCCAAGTGGGCTGGATTGCGTCTTTTGCTGGCTAAATGTTCTTTTAGGCGAACCGCCAGAGCTCTTCCCGTTTCCCCACTGTATAATATTTTGCGTTACAGCTCAAACACTCGGTTTGATAAGTTGCTCCTATCTTTGAGCAATCAGATTCATTTCGTTTCATTTCATTTTCAGATTCAGGCTGTGCTAGGTATTGAGAGGAAGCATCGCTGTTAATTATGGGACACTATAAGATTTACGGAAAGAGTGGAGTTGCAGTACTGATTCCTTTCAAGCTCTTTCAACACTCTTTTTAGGTACTGGCTACGCATTTCCAACCATGGTACGTGACATTCTACTACGAACCCTCTACATACGGCATGATGGCCGAGGACTTCCCACTCTACCTCCACGGAGGGCAGTCGACAATGTTCCTCACATATCATATGATTGCCATCATCCCTCCACTAATCTTCTACATGTGAGTTTCACCCACTTTGTTCTGATAACCAACTCTCCAGTTTGGTGCACGAGAAACATGGAATCCTTAAGTCATAAGCGAAGGCATCATTGATTCACTGTACTCAGAGAAGCTACGAAGCACAACTCGTCACATCGTTTCTTGAATTTTTTGACTGCATTGGCTGATCTCAAACATGAAATGGTGTGATGGGCTGAATAGCACCTGTAGTACTTCTGACTGCTAAACACACGAATAATCTGAGATTTCCATGATGGGGATGTTTCTAGAAATTCCTACTCGTAAGTGGTTCCCTGTCACATTACTGCTTTTCGGGCAGTTTGGAATCGTAACTTTAAATCATTCTACTTTAGTTCAACGTGTGAACCGAAATCGTTAAGGATTCGCAAAGTGTGTGAAGATTTTGTGGTTTCCGAGCCACGTCCAGATCACACTTTAACCGAAGTGTGATCCTTCCTCATTTGAAGCACACATGAGATGCCTCTTTGACGTCCTGTGTTTCCGATATTGTTACGGAGAACAGTGATGTGACGGTGAATATCAGCTGCTCAAATAATCATCTAAAGGTATTCTAAAAACGATATTGGCAAAAAATTAAAATCCTCATTTCTTGTACAGATAACTCTTCTTCTTCTTCTGCTTCTTCAGCGTTTCCGCCCTTAGAGCAGAGCCCGCATTCCTGATCGTTGGCGCCACTTCTCCCGAATGAATGCCTGATAAGAGTGTATCTCAGCAAGCTTAAGGTCCAGATGCAGCGACCAAGCCACAACTGCATAAGTCGCCCTCGAGGTCATATTCTAGACACCTCGAGGTGACAGCTTCGGTTCCGTTTTTTCTTCCACTTCTTCACTCACCGGCCAGAACTCAGCACCGTAAATAGCTACCTGTCGGAAGACTACTTCGTAGGTCTTCGACCTAAACCGTTCTGGTACACTCTTGTCCATAAGAGAGCGTCGTTTGAACCACGCTGCACTCAAGCATAGGTTAGGTTCAAGAAAATGGCTGTCAACGTTCGCAGCTGCTGGTGCCACCTACTTGAAAACCGAGCTAAGTGGCAGCTCAATAACGTCCGCCCTAATGGAGCAAGATTCAATTTTGTTGGTCATTTTGACGTAACGCCTCGTTCGGGGGGCGTGCGCTCCCTACACGATCCTACCTGCCGCCCACTTCCCTGCCCGCGCCGACCTTTTTGGACGCGATGTGGTGCGCGAAAACCGCACCGCAGTTTGCGGACTCGTTAAGTGGCGTGACGTCGTCCAAAAACCTAACACCTGAAAGGCATCTGTCATACCTCCGACTCCCTCCAGCGATTTGAGCGGAGCATGAATCGTGCCCTCTCACCTGGCCAATCGCCGATCCCGCCACGCCCGCGTTCCGCGGACCGACACAGCTGCAGGGATTGCAATCGCTGTGCAATGCGCATGCTTTTATTGTAGAAAATTCTAACAGGGTGGTCGCTTCATGACATACTTCTTTAAGATGTTGCTGTACTTGTTGGTAAACGCTTTGACGCCTTAGTGCTGAGAAGTGTGGTGGGACTTGAAGAAAGCCTTGGCGCTAAAGCTGAAAAAGTCTTTCCCTCGAAACGTGTGTACAACATTCCGGTTGTTGTCTCAAGAATCAAATCTGCTCAAGATAATGCTGCCAGGTCAAGGGAAGTGATTAGCAACGCGTTTCCTCCATGTGATGGCGGGGACCCGGAAATATCGTTCACGATGAACGCTCGGCGCGCCGCCCTTGGGTCCAAACCATTCCAAGCGATCGCACCAAATTCGCGCCTGCCGCTGAAGTTCATCTTTGTCTTCACAACCTAGCATTACGTCATCAACACAAAACAATGTCGTTGGCTGCTGAAGAACACGTTCCGCGGCATTCACAAAGACTGTAAAAAGCAGTGTGGAGACCATAAGCTCTTGATGTACTTTGCCAGAGATGGAAAACTCCATCTAATTACCTGCCAGCGCTTGCACTCAAGTCTTGCTGCAACAGTAGAGTAACCGCGCGCACTCTCTAACTTCCGCATGATTGCGCTACATGGACTGGCTTCTGTTCTCGCAATGCCTCTCCTTCAGAAGACAAACGTGTGTGGCATTTATAGTGCCACAGCAACCTGCCAAGATGCACTGGTTGGTGGAAAGCTCGGCGATATCACGAAAGCGTCCATTGACAATTAGCTCAAAGACATTTACCCTATGCGAAAGCAAGTGAATTGGGCAGTAGTTTGTGCAGCCTGCCGGATTGTCGTTCTTCTTCCAAATTGTAATCGTCGCACTCCTCTGCCCACTATGAAACACTCTTTCTTCCCTTCAACAACCTAGTTGAAGAACAATGTCAGCCACTCAGCAATATAGAAGTGCTTCGGCTTCCACAAGTCGGTCGCTAAATAATCAGACTTTCTTGAGCTACTCTTTCTCGAAAATCGTGAATCAACACCCATGTCTGTTTATCGACCTTTAGGCGTGTTGATTTCGCAGAGCAGACAACGTTACCGAAACGTCGCTAGGAAGGTCATTTCTGACATGCTGAAACCTTCCTTAATTGCTCCACTATCCAGCTGTGCAAACGTCTTTAATCAACAGACTACTCACTGTTTTTATAAGTTTTTAGAAGACAGATGAACAAACTCTCGTCCTCAAAACAAAAAAAGCTTAAAACTGCCTCATCCCTAGATCGCTTTCTACCTATTTGGCACTGCAGATTAGGTATCAATAAACAGAGGTTGGACGAATGAGATCACCCTGAAGGGTTTTCGTGGAGCTGATTCCTCACGACGAACGTTGTACTCCGAATGCTATTGTAGGGAACGTCCCAAGATATTTGAGTTTCTCGATGCGATCTAGATAAAATAGGACGCTGGGACATCTATTATAGAGCTCCAGTGCATGACAGGAAAATTAACTCAACAGGACTCCCATTAAAAAGAGGATTTCGCCTACGGACGGGGACACTGCCGTCCCGAGCATAAAACAATTTAGGCAGTTTTGAAGGAAGCTATTCGGCAGGGATATTTAGCAGGACGGGGTGAGGGACGTTCTGCCTGAAAGCGGCGCGGGCAGAGACCCGGACAGTGCCTGTGGAGCCAATTAGCGTCAACCTGCGCCGTGACACCTGCCGCTTCGCACTCAGCCAGACAGCCCTCGCCGCGGAGGCGATGGTGACCCTCCATCCAGGGGAGCCTGTAGTTCGACCAGATTTGGTGTGGTTACAGTCGATAGAAGGATAGGAGGCTCAGGCGGCTCGCAGTGGCAGTCCAGAAATTCGGATTGATGCGAACCCTACCATCTCCTGTATTATAATTTCGAGCTCTATCGAGTGAGCCAGAAAAGAGTCTTGCCTCAATAACCGTTAAAACGATTTTTTCAGGCACTGTTTAACTTTCATTAAATATCAGTTTTTATTTATATCAGAATTAACTTCGAGGCATGCTTCCAGGCTACTGATGTGAACTCTACCATCTCCTGCATTAGAATTTCGATCTCTATCGAATGAGCTAGAAATTACCCTGTCTAAATAACCCTTAAAGCGGCCTTTAGGCGTTGTTTATTTTCGTTAAATATCAGTGTTTACTTATATCAGAATTATTTGCCAGGCATGCTTCCATACTACAGATGTAAACCCTACCATCTCCTGTGCTAGAATTTTGAGCTCTATCGAATGATCCAGAAAAAAATCCTGCCTCACTAACCCTTGAAGCGAGTTTTTTCAGGCGCTGTCTATTTTTCGCTAAATATCGGTTTTTGTCCACATATATCAGGATTAAACGCGAGATATGCTACCAGGCTAAAATTGCACGAGGATTCCAACTAGATAGGCGGAAGATCTTTTAACAGAAGTTTAAAGCGTTCGTTTCAATATGACATCTCTTTAGCATTTCGTAACTGATTTTTCTATGGAACTTTATAATGCACACACCATATATGTATACCGAGACAAAGACTGCATAGGTGCTTCGTCAAATCTAATGTTCACCGAAAATAAATTGCATCACACAATATTCCATGTTCGACTGTCATTGAATCTTGGCATGATATTGATCAGTATGAATACCCAAGTGATGTAGCTGACGAGCCAAGATTAGTACAGATCCTTTATTCCGGCTAACGTTTCGGCGTAACCGCCTTCTTCAGAGCCTGGAAGAGTCAAGTTGAGTTTGAAAAACCATCCGTCCAAAAGCCATTTCAGACCACAGCGGAGAATCAGAGGTTGGAAGGAGAGGGAGAGGAAATACGAGGAGGTAACACAAACAGTCCAGTGCAGATGGGCGAACGGTACCCCTTTTAAGGCGACACAGGAGGAGATGAGGTCACCTTCGGTTCACCCTCCTAGCGAGCCTCTGGCAGACTGTCCTCCGGTTCGAGACCGCAAAGGTCAACGTACGGAGCCAGCTCCTGTATCACCGCTACGCGTTCCTCCTTCCTGTTGATCGTGGGGTTCCTAGCGGCAATCCACAGCGCTTCTAGTTTTTGCGCGCCGAGATCTCGAACTCGCGTGCCAATATCGTCACCGCCACGTCAATGCCCGCGCCATTGTGACATCGTAGCCTGTGCTCACCCAACGGACCGGCGATATCGCACCTGCGAAGCATGCCCAAATGGTCTTTAACGCGCTCCCCAAGGGGTCTACCCGTCTCGCCAATGTACTCGCCGTTGCAACCCGTGCATTTTATAAGGTATACCACACCAGAGACCATGCAGTCTCCCTCCTTACCGAATGGGCAGATAATACACTGGCGAGTCTTACAACAGAATTGTATTGTCGATTCCTAACGAGACGTGCCTTGAGATTGGCCGACGGAACCTCGACCATGCTATCAAGACCAGCTTTGCGAATGCAGTTTCGCACTTCGGTACTGAAATCATCCGAGACAAAAGGCACCTTAAAAGGAATTTTATTGTCGCTCTGATGTCTCGCTACCATTGCCGGTGTTCGATGACCTTTAGCCAGGCTCTGCTCGGGATACCCGTTGGACACCGCGATTCGAGATGCCATTTGCAATGACACTGACTTGAGATCGCTGTCTGAAGATACCGCCGCCGCCGTTCGGCACATGTTCTTAATCGTGGCCCTCTTCGTTTGAGATGGATGAGCAGACCTGAAGTGCACGATGATGTTCTTACTACTGGGCTTACGATAGCATTTAGTATGGAATCTGCCCCGCGTGCAACTGACTTGGACGTTGAGGAACGGCAAAAGTTATCAGTGGGTTTTTCCCTTGTGAGCTTAATATGCTCTGCCTGCTGGTTGAGCAATTCGAAACACATGTCTATTTCGTTCTGGGTCGCACATACAATGAAACAGTCATCAATGTAGCGACAGTACAGTAGAGGTCTGCACTCCATGACGGGTTCCCCTATTTTAGACATGAAAGCGATAGCCAATACCGGAGCCAGACGCTGGCCCATAGCCAGCCCTCTAACCTGCTTATAGTACTTATTGGACCATCTAAAAACATTGCATTCCAGGCACCCACTTATGAGTGTCATAATTCGTGATATAGAAAGTCCATAAAGAAGAGCTGGTCCTGATGTGCCGTTAGAATTTCATACACCGCCTGCATTGCGCTACTTTTAGGGACGTTCGTGTACAGCGATGTTACATCGAACGACTCCATAACGCAGCCTTCTCCCAATGACACTCCCCTAAGCCTCCCCAGGAAAGCAGCGGTATTGGGAAGATGGGCCGGCAGAAACTTGAGGACCTGTTTGAGGACCAGATTTAGTAACCATGATACGCGATCTGTGGGGCCCCCAACGCCGCTGATAATAGGTCTAACCTTAAACTCCGCAGGGTTATTGATTGCATCTCCCGTGGGCAACTTGTGGGTCTTGATGAGTACGTATAGCACCGGACAGACCGGGTTAACGCACTTGAGCGTTCTAATAAGCTTATCATCGAATCCGGCTTCTCTTGCAATCGTAGACCACGTCTGTTTGAGACGCTCGGACTGGGCTGTAAATTCCTTGCACGTGGATTCGACGTAGACACTGTGGTCCTGGAGGTGGAGTCTAGTAATAGCTCTGTCAAGCTCTTGTGGTAGGACCACAAACTCCCCTCCTTTGTCACTGACGCCCACTCTTAAAGAGCCACAAGCTGTAATGTCCTTTATTTCTTTCAAACCCCTTCGCTGGCCGGGCGATAGGTTGGGAATGACTCGTTTTGTCATTCCTCTCTGCAGAACCGGAAGTAAGGTGGTGGCTAGAATGCGGAACTTGGTATCGATCGCCCGATCTGGTGGCTGCGCACTTAGAAACGAACGTGGGAAAGGCGGCGCCGGTAAAGGCGCGCTGTTAGCCGAGATCAGCTGACTGCCTTGCGCATCGATTTTTGCCCTGGCCCGCAACCGATCTCGCAACCACTGCAGGCTGCACGCGCACGGCAGAGCATATTAAGCTCACAAGGGGAAAACCCACTGATAACTGGTTGCCGTTCCTCAACGTCCAAGTCAGTTGCACGCGGGGCAGATTCCATACTAAATGGTATCGTAAACCCAGTAGTAAGAACATCATCGTGCACTTCAGGTCTGCTCAACCATCTCAAACGAAGAGGGCCACGATTAAGAACATGTTCCGCACGGCGGCGGCGGTATCCTCAGACAGCGATCTCAAGTCAGTGTCATTGCAAATGGCATCTCGAATCGCGGTGTCCAACGGGTATCCCGAGCAGAGCCTGGCTAAAGGTCATCGAACACCGGCAATGGCAGCGAGACATCAGAGCGACAATAAAATTCCTTTTAAGCTGCCTTTTGTCTCGGATGATTTCAATACCGAAGTGCGAAACTGCATTCGCAAAGCTGGTCTTGATAGCATGGTCCGCATGATCGAGGTTCCGCCGGCCAATCTCAAGGCACGTCTCGTTAAGAATCGACTATACAATTCTGTTGTAAGACTCGCCAGTGTATTATCTGCCCATTCGGTAAGGAGGGAGACTGCATGGTCTCTGGTGTGGTATACCTTATAAAATGCACGGGTTGCAACGGCGAGTACATTGGCGAGACGGGTAGACCCCTTGGGGAGCGCGTTAAAGACCATTTGGGCATGCTTCGCAGGTGCGATATCGCCGGTCCGTTGGGTGAGCACAGGCTACGATGTCACAATGGCGCGGGCATTGACGTGGCGGTGACGATATTGGCACGCGAGTTCGAGATCTCGGCGCGCAAAACACTAGAAGCGCTGTGGATTGCCGCTAGGAACCCCACGATCAACAGGAAGGAGGAACGCGTAGCGGTGATACAGGAGCTGGCTCCGTACGTTGACCTTTGCGGTCTCGAACCGGAGGACAGTCTGCCAGAGGCTCGCTAGGAGGGTGAACCGAAGGTGACCTCATCTCCTCATGTGTCGCCTTAAAAGGGGTACCGTTCGCCCATCTGCACTGGACTGTTTGTGTTACCTCCTCGTGTTTCCTCTCCCTCTCCTACCAACCTCTGATTCTCCGCTGTGGTCTGAAATGGCTCTTGGACGGATGGTTTTTCAAACTCAACTTGACTCTTCCAGGCTCTGAAGAAGGCTGTTACGCCGAAACGTTAGCCGGAATAAAGGATCTGTACTAATCTTGGCTCGTCAGCTACATCACTTGGGTACTCATACATCACACAATACTTCATATTGCTCGCCCAGTCGTTTGCGGCTTCTAACAGTAATTTGACATCGCGTCCCATAGCCAATGTCACCCCACCAATTAACGAGTTAGGAGACAGTCATGAAACGCTTTGAGAAAACCAGAGTACTTACTAGGGAAGGGTTTCGACCTCCCATGGAAGTTCTAGTTGAGACCAGGATCACTAGAAACAGCTCGGTATGCTGCTTACGAATATGGGTTTCAAAATTGCAAAATGAAACTCTTGAGCGAGTTATAGCCTGTCGAAATCGGGGGCCTCACCATAGGCTGGCTCTACGACGCACCGGGCGCGAGAGTGGTGAGTCATCGGGGCTCCGTAAGAAGGCTACGTGAGCTGCGGCGGCGGCGCAGGGGTAGCGCTCGCTCTCATCGCGTGCGACGTCGTTGGTTCGGTTCTCGTTGCTGCCGATTTTTGCAAATCATAATTCATCTTCGAAAATACCTCTTGCTCTGAATTATGACACGTGTCTGATTAAATAGCGATGAAAACTACTATACACGTTTGTAAAAATGCTTGAAGGCAAAAAACTGCTATGATGACATTTTTATTTACTCTGGCACCCCAAATTCAGCGAAAAGAATTGACACCACCTTTGCTGGTGAAAAAGACATAGTGAGTGAAGAAAAAGCAGTAGACCAGCGACATCTAGTTCTTATATATCATACATTCTACTTACCTTTTTACTTCACACTTTTTTTTGCTTTGATCCATGAATGTCAAGGTTGTTAGAAACAACTCTAGTTATTCAATATATGATTTAAAATCTATTTGTGAAAATAATAGATAAAAATGTCTCCATAGCAGTCCGCCAACACGTTCCATGTAACGTGTTGGCGGACTGCGAGGTTCGACCACACCGCGTGAAACAGATAGATCGTCCGATTTTACCGGCTTCTCTTCAGACCAATACACAAGGGGATTATAACAGTTTATTAACAAATTAAAATCAATAAGAAATCGTAAGACCAAAAGGGGGGGGGGGGAGTCGGCGTTGGGGTCGGCGTCAGAGTCGCTTGGTGCGGGAGCAAGGCTGGTCGACAGAGGGGAGGCGGCGAAGGGGCACGGAGTGATCTGGGCAGGTCGCCTCCAAAACACTCCACAGACGGCGGAACTCCTCAGCCCTAAGCTGCGAGCGTTGGTGATGATCTCTGCTATCCTATCACGCTGTTTGCTCACACCTTGGTTCTGCACTTTCTCGCCTATTTGGTTAGCATGGGTTCTCCTCAGTGGACAGTCCCTGCCAATGTGACCAAATTTCTAACAGTTGTAACATTTCCTTTGCTCCTTGTTGACTCCGTTATGTACCTTGGGTTCTCTACCGTTTGACCCATTGATTCCATTGTCATTACCGCTAGGGTATTCGTTGAATCGAGGCCGGTCTGATGTGGCGCTACTCTCACGCCTCGACAGTTGCTTCATTACGCCTGTGGAAACTGCAGGCTCTCTATCACACTCCTCATACTCCCTTCTATTCCTTATCTCTTGATAGCCTAGCGATCTTCTCTTCCAACCATCGTGCTCTTCCCTACGCCTTATACCATGTGAGACCCAAACAGACTTGGATTGCTCAATGGTTAGAGCCAGCTGCTTGACAGAATCGTATGCCTCTGCAGGATCTGCCCTATGCAACGTCCTTAATAGGTGGACGTGCTCTGGCCAGTCGGTGAGGTTATCCAGGAGTATCTGGGCATACTCCAGTGATCTGCCTCCTACTGTGCAATTTGGATTGGCCTGTCTATCCAGTTTTTCTAAAACGACGCAGAAATCCGAAACACTTTGACCGCTTTAGCCTTCTTAGTTCAGTTAATTCCCGTAAACGTTCGGCCATAGAGTCACTAGCCAACAGTTTTCTTAACTCTTCCACCACTACGTCGAAGCCCTGTTCCCTTACGTTCCTAGGCAGCGATAGGAAAACACTCTTTGCTCTACCGTCCAGATGATCGTCTCCCAGGATGTCCAGTAGAGTTTCATCATCGAAAATAACCGCTCTGTACTTCCTGCTAAAGCGTCGGATGAACTCATTGAAATTTTCTGATCTATTTCCTCTGAACACCCCAGGGTTGACTCAGGCATTTGCCTGCATTAGGGTTATTATATCGAAAGAATCCTGACCTAGCTCCACGCTGTGCGCCTCGTTCAATCTCGCCAAATGCGGCCTCGAGCGCGGTGCGGAGCGTTGCCCAATCAGCGGCTGGACTGTGGTCGATGCTGTGATCTGGAATGGTTTGCTTGTCTCAGTTGCATCCACCTTGTCGGGACTTCTTGTCCGCAACTCACCATTCCTGATGTCCATTTTTTCTTCTGTGCTGCTCCTCCCGTTTGAAAGATTACCGAGCACTTTCCGCACTTCTCGTACATTCGTCTGGAACATGTTACATATGTCGGCTATTAACTCTCCATCACTTTCTGTGGTTGCAAAATAGTCTTCTAAATCTGCCATGTTCTCTTTTCCTTTCCCACTTAGCGCCTTAAATAGTTCCACGCCAAAGAGTTGATAGCCTCGGACATTGGGTTTCAGCTGGCCCAAAATTTCGCATACCTCTCAGTCTGCTCCCTTAAGACTTTTGACAGCTGAGTGCGGTATTTTAATGCTATCCGGGCATCTTCTAAAGCTTCCTCTACCTTGACAGGTATCTGTTTTAGCTCCTTCAGAGCCCTGTCCAACTCATCACATAGATTTCCTATTGGTAGACTTCTAGCTATGCTGCTCACCTCCGCTTCCAGGCTCTGACCGTTCTTTTTCTCCGGTGGCTGTCCATTCGCCCGTGCAAGGCTCATGATCCTGGAATCACACGGTTCTTGACAGTAATTCGACACTCCGATCATAACGACTGCGCACGATCACGAGGAGAACCAACACTCTCGGCAAACGGATCCACAGTGTCTACGTGAAACAGAAATCGGAATTTTCCACTGTTCTTTCTCACTTCTTTCTCACTCTTTTCTTACTCACAGACGGCTTACTTTGCGTCCTTTCTTCTCTGAGCTAGCCTTCCGTTCAACCCCAAGTGACTTCCTAGCGTCTTACTTTGCGCGTCTGGTCACTCTTGCACCGGTCCGCTTGATCCAGTTCCGAACCACTAGTGACTCTCTTGGCGTCTTACTCCGCCCCTCTGGTCACTGGAGCTCTGATCTTGTAACTCTCACTTTCTACCCTGGCGGCCTCCACTCCTGATTGACTGCACTTCCTGCCGCTGATACTCCGCTTCTGGTCTGCTCCTAAGCCGGCAATTGGACGATCTACCTCACTCGGCCGGTTCGGCCCCCATGTAACGCCTTCAAGAATTTTTACAAACGTGTATGGTAGTTTTCCCGGCTATTTATTTTTTCAGACACGTGTCATAGTTCAGAACAAAAGATCATTTCGAAGATGAATTATGGTTTGCAAAAAAACGGGCAGCAACGGGAACCGAACCTACGACGTGGCACCTGACGAGCAAGAGCACTACATCCGCGCCACCGCCGCGGCTGGCAGGCCCTTCTTACGGAGCCCCTGACCAGCGCCACGAGTCGGAGTCGCACAACCAGCCTGTGGTGAGGCCCCCGATTTCGGCAGACAATTACTCGTTCAGGAATCTTATTTTGCAATTTTGACACGCATATTCATAATCAGCATTCCGAGCTCTTTCTAATGGTCCTGGTCTCCACTTGAAGTTCCATGGGAGTCCGAAACCCATCCCTAGTTAGGTGTTTTTAGGAGGTCTACCGACTATCAAACTAAACTCGTCGGGCAATTTCAGACTGTAAACATGCTCTATGCATTGAAGGGTCATAATGTCGTTTTCAAAAGGTTGAGCACTTGGGGTGCTCTTAGAAGGTTTCTAGTCCATCTGTTCATATTCCTCGCGCAATTTCAGCCTGGAAGCATGCCTCGCAATTAATTCTGATATAAATAAAAACTGATATTTAACGAAAACAAGCAACGCCCAAAAAGTCGCCTTAAGGGTTATTAGGCAGCATAATTTCTAGCTCATTCGATAGAAATCGAAATTCTAATAAAGGAGATGGTAGGGTTCACATCAGTAGCCTGGAAGCATGCCTCTTAGTTAATTCTGATATAAATAAAAACTGATATCTAACGAAACTTAAACAGCGCCTCAAAAAAATGTTGTAAGGGTTATTGAGGCAAGACTCTTTTCTGGCTCGCTCGATAGAGCTCGAAATTCTAATACAGGAGATGGTAGGGTTCAGATCAATCTCAATTTCTGGACTGCCACTGCAAGCCGTCTGAGTCTCCTGTTCCTCTATTTACTGTAATCACACCAAATCTGGTCGACCTACAGGCTCCCCTGGTTGGATGGGTCACCATCGCCTCCGCGGCGAGGGCTGTCTGGCTGAGTGCGAGGCGGCGGGTGTCACGGCGCGAGTCGACGCTAAATGGCTCCGCAGGCACTGTCTCGCTTCCTTGCGCACGCCGCTTTCAGGCAGAACGTCCCCTCCCAGCAGAACCCTTGTTCCTCTATAGAAAGGGCTAACGTTTCAAGTGGACGCTAATCCAAACAGCAACAGTTGATGAGAAACATATTCCATGATCGACTGCCGTTAAATCTTGGCATGCACTAAATGCTAATGGGATCTTCGAGCTGTAGAGCCAAGATTGGTAACCACCCTTTATTCAGTTGACGCTTCGGCGTAATTGCTTTCTTCAGAGCCTGGAGAAGGCAAGCGAGGTTTGAAAGGTGACCCAGTTACCACTGAGAACCATGCGTCGCCAAACAGTAGTTATACACTCTACAAAATTCCGCATTAAGTCCCCCAATTCTAGATGGACAGTTGTACTGCTGGTCCGACGAAGGCGATCAGCATTCAAAGGAAATACTCCCATACATTTGGTACACAACAACATCGAAAGCAGGTGACTTTGGTCAAATCGATGTACATAGGCACCGAAGTTATGAAATGTTCTCTAATACCAGGCTTCTTCTACCATGCCTCCTCAACATGGTGGTGTTCATCGTCGGTCAGGTGGTAATCACTCATGGCACTGGAGAGGGGAAGTGGGCTGGATTTACAGTGATGCTCGTGTTCTGCACGAATTCTGCTCTAAATCCCGTACTCCTGTTATTATGCTCGACTACGATCAGGTTTGTGGACAAGCACTTGCCTCACTCCTATAGCAGAGAGGCTCATTATTCTTTTCCGAATCAGTAACATACTTCCGCCCAGAATGTCTAATTGGTCAGTGCCGCTCACACACATGACGGTTTCATCAGCGTAGCCAGGATTGATGCAAGTCTTTATTGCGGTTAACGTTCCGGCGTTGTCGCCTTTTCAGAGCCTTAGGTACATGTTATACTTCGGCTACGCAGTCGGAAACAATGTTGCGCGGGCTGCTACGCATTGCGTAGCACCCACCCAGCACTGTCGCCCACGTGTCGCCGAAGTATCCTACTATATATAATCGGCTAATGTCACGTGTCCGTCACTGGGAGGGGTACTGTAGTCAAAAGATGCCTACGACCGTGCGGCGTATGCCAGCCGGGCTTTCTTTGAATTTAACCATGGGCGATTGCTGGCGAACTATATCCTTGGCGGCTGATCGTCCAAGTTTACGAGATATTCAAGGGGCAGCGTGTCAGGGTATGAATGGGGATGAAGTACAGAGCGTAGGGATTAAGGAGGCGTGCCCTAGACGTCGTCCAGCTTGCGTAGGGATTCAAAAAACGTGCTGAAGATGTCGTCTAACGCGCGTAGGGATTTAGAGAACCTGCGCTAGACGTTGTGAGTAAGATTCAAAAGACCTGCGCTAGACGTCGTGAATCAAGATTCAGAAGACCTGCGCTAGACTTCGTGAGTTAAGATTCAGAAGACGTACTGAAGATGTCGTCTTACGCGCGTTGGGATTCAGAAGACCTACGCTTGATGTCGTGAGTCAAGGTTCAGAAGACCTGCGCTAGACGTCGTCCAACGTGCGTAGGCATTCAGAAGACGTGTTGAAGACGTCGTCCAACTGCGCAGGGATTCAGCAGACGTGCTGAAGACGTCGTTCAACGTGCGTAGGGATTTCGAGTAAGGGCGACAAATAGGAGAGGACCAACAAAGGGTGACCATTAAGGGGGAGCGTGAATACATAAGGGGGACCAGCATTTCCCTCAACATCGTTCAGTGTGACGGATTTCTGAAGAGGGCTTACAGAAGTTGTGGCACGTGTGTCAGAGTGCAGAAGGAGTGTCATAGACGTCGTGGCAACGTAGTGACACGTGAATCGGTACTCAGTGTCACATATGCGTGCTAGACTCTGTCCGTTTCTTGCCTGCACATAGGAAAGGAAGTATTTCGGGAGGGGGGGGGGAGGGAGAAGTAGAGAGAGTGACACGGGATTCGAAGGAGTATTATTGCCGTCGGACAGTAAGCGGTGTCGACCAATACCGATTAATTTTGATTATGATTTTGCTGATTAAGCACCGGATTGAGACTCTCATTACCTGCTTCTCCACATGTAGAGAACGAGCGCTTTGCGCAGTGAAAAGTCTGCTCTTCCATATCCCACCGCACTAATCTATATCTATAGTAAAACCAATTTTTTCTACTGTAAGAAGGCCTAAAGAAGAAAGGAGGAGAATTGGGGTTTTTCTATTCTCGGGGTTTGGGGCGAAGCCCACAACCAGTCGTTTGACGGCCGGTAGGCCGCTGAACGTCTGGTAACATATAACTTAGGCCGGCAGCAGAGTCTTGCGGGTGCCGCGGACCCGTCATAACAACGGTGGGTGATGCGGCACCGCGAACGTTACTGTACGCAACACTGCGTACCTTTGCCGGCAGTCACCTATATGAATGTCAGAGATGTAGCAAGCAAAACGCATTCTTGTTTTGTGAAGAAGCGTTTTCAAAGCCAAGTTAAGAGTTCCTGAATGTAAGCACCGAAATCTAATAAAACACTCCTTATAACTCAACAGTTCTGCACCATTTTGCGCTTGCTCTCACTTTTGTCGTTCTTCCTCCACTAAAAGTTCCTCGGTTGACAAGCAGCTCGAAGATAACGTGGTAGCCCTTGTGATCACAGCATTTCCTCCTATGTCTTGTTAAGTCCGTAAGGTCTGTCCGATGCAGTTATAGCTCATACGAAAAAGAACGGTCTGCTTCGTTGTTGCATTTCTGTGCAAGGGTTTCCCTGAACCTCACACGGCTAACTTGTGGCTGGAAGGCCACGAAGAATTGCAGTGCAATTAAGGCTACGTAATATCGTGCTAAGGCTTTTTTTGCGTTACGTTTTGGGTGCAGGATTCCATACGCTATTTGTCGCCACTAACACATATATGCAGGCACTATGTTGTTGGTTGTCAAGCTCCTTTATAGGCAGAAATTATGCGCCAACCTATTATATTCCTAGCATTTCCTAGATTCGTTAGGAAATGTTTCCAAATAGATGAACCTCCTGGCACTGCGGGTGAGAGCCGCCGAGAACTACGGCAGCCCTCGGGGACATTTGCGACCATCGCCTCCACGACAACTCGTTCGCGCTGCGGCTTCAACCACAGTGACAGCGTAAGTCCCCACTGCGGAGTGGCGATATGGACGAGTTCTCTGGCTGCCGCCGCGAGACTGTAGAGGCCCTTAGATGTGGACAGAAGTGTCCACCGTCACCATAGCTGGACGAAGGACACTCTAACGTTCTGAATAAAGCGACAACTCCGAAACGTAAGCCGCAATAAAGACTTATATTAATCTTGGCTACGCTGAACAAACTGTTCGTCTATTACAACATCAACGATGCCAAGATTCACCGAGGGAAGGACGTGGTACATACGTGGCGTTATACAATAACAGCTTGCACATCTTCTGCAATCGAAATCGCTGAACCTTCAGTTTGAACGCGTTGTCAGCTACGTAAGGCTGCCCATAGAGCTTTTAGCAAGGTTTATATAGTCTAATGCACGGACAAAAATCCGGAGTAAGCAGCATTAAAAAGAGACAATCTGTAACACGTACAAACATCGACGAGTTTGCGTCGAGAAACGAGCGAAGGAAGTTCAAGAAGTCTACTTCTTACCTTTTCGGATACTCGCTTTCGGGTCGAACAACCACTTGCTATTGGGGTGAGAACCGTTGCAGTGGGTGTGGCTGGCTGCGCCGGTTGATCAGGTGAGAGGACCCAGCGCGATTATTTGGACTCCGTTGACGCTCCTGTGGAAGCATACCATTGGGTTTAAGGGTCGGCTCCTGTTGCTAGTGTTGCAGGATGCTTGCGCAGTCATATATCCACGTATATCCACCTCGTACGTACATAGATATGTGTATACGTATATAAGTAGGTATATACCATGTATATGCATGTATGTGCATATATATATATATATATATATATATATATATATATATATATATATATATATATATATATATATATATATATAACAGGTTCTCATCCCAATAGCAAGTGGTTGTTAGGCCCGTCGAAAGCGAATGTCCGAGTTAGCCTTTGATCACACTCGCAGGTGACAGGGCGCGCCAGAAGCTTTCGACCTAAGTGAATTGAAACCTTTCAATTCAGTATATTTCTTTCATATTATGTGGGCTAAAGGCTGTGACGCCAAATCCTAAAATAGGCCTAAGTTTTGTAAGCGCCAAGAAGTTCTTTATTTTTACTGCACAGTCCTTTAAAAATATGAAACATAGACATAATTGCCTGCTTACATCGACATGCTCAGAAAAATCTAGAGCACTGTTATAAAGAAACCCGACATCTTTAGCAGGGAAAACGACACCAACGACGTTGTACGAGCGAGCGTGGATTGGTACATTGTCGTTAATGAGCTAAGAAACCAGAGCTGAGTTCCAGTTGACAGATCACGAGCTTCAGGATGTATTGAGCATGCACAATTTACTTCTGTGCTCTGCAACCTGCAATATATGTAGATATCAGTATGTTCGCTTTTTTGTTCCCCGGGTCGCTAGCATATTCTGCTCACCTTATAAGACGCAGCGAAAAATTGGTCAGGTCGATGTACATTAAGGAACAGGGTAGGCGCTATATGACCTCTTTGTGGCATGTGCTGCACAATCTGCTTGCGGTGGATACCGTGTAGGCGATTCGACCTCGTACTTCGCCTGTGCAGTAGTCGCGGTCGAACTCAGGGCGTATTCCTCACAAATAAATCGGGTACCAATTCGTCAATCTTGAGGAGAAAGAAGCGCTGATTGGCAAGAAGCCCGCACTGAATCGGATGCCTTTGGAAGTCGCCGCCTTTTCCGATTATGCTAGGCGCGCGGCACCTTAAAGCCTCAGTGCTGCTTGGAGCTTGATGAGAACTTTATGCCTGCGCAATCTAAACCAGCTCGTACTAAGGTCTCAGCAGAGCCTAAAGGGCTCCGCACACTTTTGCGGCGTTGCCGCAGCCGGCAGCCCGCAAAAGTGGAGCGGAGCCTTCAGGTTGCGGCGCTCCTCCCCACTGCGACGGCGTAGTACGGCGTTGCCGCAGCACGGCGCCGTCACAGCGCACTCCATCCAGTTGGGACTCACTCGCTCCGAAGGAAACCGCGCTCCGATGAGCGACGCGCGCCGGAATCAAGAAATCAGCTGGAACTCTCTATTTCATCCATTCTCTTCAGTAAAGTAGTAGCATGGGAGGTTCTTGAGAAGATGCGACTAATTGATTTCTTGAAATGGAAGAACAAAAAATAATATCACTACAAAAGAATAATTCCACGGCAAAGCTTCCAGCGATACATTTGTGGATTGATTTTGGGGCTCTTGACGGAACGACAGCTTACGCAATAGGTAACCTATGGCGCCAAACCTATCAAAGGGGTAGTAAACAAGCGAAATAGGTAACACCAGCACAAGAACAACAAAGTGCCACCACAGACGTCGTGGTCGAAAATTAACAGCTGATTGGCCCTATCAATCAGCTAAAGGCCTGTTCATACCTCGCGATAGCAGCGACAAGAGCGCAGCGCGAGTGGCGTGAGCGGCTTGCGGAAATATGAACAGGCGACACTAGCGACTAGAGCGACAAGGACGGCCGGAGCGACAACGCCGGCGTTCGAGTATGAATACTTTTGGCAGCGCGCGCTCTGTTTTAATCGATTCTCATATTTTGCGCCGGCGACGGGAGCGACGAGAGCGACTGGGGCGACATCGCACACGTCGCTCTTGTCACGAAGTACGAACAGGCCCTAACTTAAAGGACGCATGTTTTCACTTCAGTTTTCCAGCGCGATCAACTAGAGCGCAGACTGTCTCTACCTGCGGCATTGCCGCAGCGACGGCAACAATGATTTGAAACATTATTGCCGTCCGTGCGGTAATGCCGCAAAAGTGTGCGGGTGCGGGACGGCACCGGCTGCCGTTGCCGGCGGCCTCTGCGTCCTTGCCCTATGATGAAGGATAGAGCTGCGGCAACGCCGCAGAAGTGTGCGGAGCGCTTAACCCAAACACAAACACAGGACAACAGTTCGGTTTTCAGAAAGCAAGTGCTGGCAACGATAGGTCTCGGAGCTTCTCCGTACAACCAGGAACTGTGCACGTCTACAATCTACGGGTAAGCCTCTAGTGGAACATCACAAGGAACAAGCTTCCAGGCGATCCATTTTTCAGGAATCCTCTCACAATGAAGAGCAAGAGCGATGCTGCGTCAACCCCCGAGCACAGCACCCACATTCGGCTCCATTCCGGCTCCTCAAAACCGGACCCTTCCACACACGTATAGGTCGAAATTTGCCATGCTTAGTTTCACAAGTTCTTTCTTCAGATTACACCATCTCTTATCTGGTGATCTAACGGTGGTACTAATTCACTTACTTATTCAGGGTGTTCGTTTTGTCTCAGAATATGTTGTGATACGACTGTCAGTTCGACCTCAGTTCACCTTGTGATGTTTGACAGACGGTATACAGAGAAATTGTGAGGTTAAAGGTGCGGCTCTCACGCAACGTCGTATAAATCTTTACTGACTACGGAACAATCATACCCAGAGTACATTAACGTATTAACAATAACAAAGCAAATACGATCTAACAACACATGCCGGCGACCTGTCGACGCACAAGAGCAGCAGCTATTTTCCGACGACTCTGCTACAAAGTGAACGAATAATTCAGACATATGACGACTTCCTAACGGTGGCAGCGGGAGGAGAAAAGTAGAGCTTCAGACGAAAAGCATCACCACCGTTCAAGTAGTACCTGGAATATATGCAGACAGTAGAAGGCGCACACCTGTACCACTGGATTGAGAGTGTTAAGATCCAAGACCTCCCAAACAATGTTGCGTCACTTTGAAGAACAATGGATCGAAACAGGTCATGATTGAAAACATCACATGCAAGCAGCGGTTAAAGATTTATCAGCACTCTTATTCGCTTGGCCAGAACTTTCCGCTTGGCAGATTTGTTTGCTACCAGGTAAAACAACACCTTATCATTCCAACAATAGTATGTCAAAAAATAAGCCAGCTATCAGAGTGAGAGAGTACTTCCCTACTAAAACAAAGAAAACAGTATAAAAACGACAGAAAGTAGTGCAAGAATGTAGTAAAATTTTAGCATTAAATGTTTAGTTTTAGCGATAAGGGCGGGATGGTTGAGAATTAGAACGAGACAATCCGGACTTTAGTAAGATCTTCTACAATGAACGTGACAAATAACACTGGTGTTTGCGACAAACCGTGACAGGCGGTTGGAGATGTAGAATGAAGTGGATAGGACACCGTTTTTCTCTCTCAAAATCTGCGGGTTGTAGCAGTAAGTCCATTCTCTCGGTCTCGGTCGCACTAACGAAGAGTGGCAAAAGCGCTCTTCAGTGGATCAGACAGTGAAAATATACCTCTCCGAACTGACTTTCAGCAATGTATTCCCTAGTGGTTAGAGTGAGCGCGTGACTCTGCTCTGGAGCGCATCTCTTTCGAACTTCTTCTCCTCGTTCAGAGGCTTGAAGAAGGGGAGCGGACAAAAACGCTACATCAGGCAATAAGCCTCCCTTACAACAACCTCACAAAGCACACATACACTAACCGTAAGAAAAATAAGAAACAATATGGTACGAGGAATCCCTCTGCGGAGAGCAAAACACAGCTGCAAGGACTCAAGAATGACTGCAGAGTAGAATACAGCATTCGACTACGATTATCACTTTCCTTTCAGAAAAGCCCAACCTGCTATTACCACGCGGTGTTCCATATAGCTGCATGGCTTCCTCGAAGTGGAAGGCATCACCAGGTATGCTTGCGTTCAGCAAGCATACATTACGAACAGATTGGTACAATTCAAGGGCCCCTTTATTGAGGTGGAACACTATTCAGAACTTCAAAAAGCCGAACTTCGCAGGCGCTGCAGCGCAATCTCCAAGCCCTTCCTACTACCATACTCATTGCTCTCCCATCCCAGCCGTTTTGCACACGAAGATGTGTTCTATGAAATGCACCAGTTCGACTATCATCAGACACCTCCCATAAAACGGGTGAGACTCGTCGACCCTGCACAGATTAGGAAATTCCTAAAGCGGTATACGCACTCATCGTGACAATCTGGCACAGTCACGGTGCTGTGAACACTGCCGATTTACTGGCTTCACTGTGGCTTCAGGCTCACTGTGGTTGCAGGGAAAATTATAGAGCCCAGACTTACAAGGCAGTGTGTTTTCCTCAGCAACAGCAAGTGAATAACAAGGTAATCAAGAGTAAAACTAATCGGCAAAGGTTCAAAAAACCGTACCTAACAAGCCGCTTCTCACGAATAAATCCTAAATTGCTGTAGAGGCGTTGGGCATTCACATTGGATACCTCCGTCTCTAGAACGACTTCGTCACATCCTTGAGCCTGCATTCTTTCAATCGCTCGACGAACTAGTCGTGTACCTGAAATCACAAGATTCGCAACGTTACAGGCCAACCTTATGAAGCTCGTCATGAAAGAAATACTAGACCATCTGAGAAATGGCATTGTGTACGCAGACCATACCATGCAACAGCAAATGCAACAAGGAGAATCAATTGTCCTTGTTGTAGATGTCACAACCGCGAATGCTTATAATGCACGGATTTGTTGCTAAGACATCCGTAGCCAGGCTGTAGCTTGAGCTTATCAGACACCACCAAGAAGAAACATAGTCTACAGAATGTGACTCGCTCTGAGAGCAATATGCGAGGCTATCATCCCCTCACAACAAGGTTTGTACATATTTCCTTTCTTGTAAAGGACCAATAGGCGACTTCAAACGACATTTGGATGACTTGGGCTTTTCTAGGCTTTCAAGAAGAGAAAACACCGAAACACTTGGCGCAAAACGACGTGCTTATTAAGTTTAAGGTGCAGCTTAAAATTCGCTGGTTCAAGTGTTCAACAATATACTAGGGTTCAACGACTGCCGAAGAAAGATTATTCACTCCTATTCTTACTGCTACTCCTATTAACTAATAACCTCCTTCTCATTCTGAAACCACAGCGTAAATGACAGGTTGAATAAAAGAAGAGCCAGTTATCAAGTAGTTTAACCCAGAAATCTGGTACCTCAGAAGCGTCTAGCGACAGATTCCATAGCGTGAAAAATAGAAAATTTGAGTTTTGAAAACGATCTCAAATCTCATTCCTTGAATCACGCTTCGACTTCATTTTCCCTGTTGCATAACGTGACTGAGCTCTTATTGGCGCGAGATCTAAGACATTTTTCCTTTTGTAGGCAGAACGGTCTTCGGGGACGTGTTCTATCAAATATAGTTTAGACTTTTCAAAACGAAAGCTATCCGCAGAAACATCGGCAGCGTAGAATGTGGTATCAGCGCAGCTCAGGAAGCCATACAGCGCTAGAACATCACATAAATGTGGACGGAAATGTATCGAACGAGTTGATTGCTCTTACAACAAACAAAAGATGAGCTCAAAAACTAAACTTTGATCTTAGCCAAAAGGCTTCGATGAGCTCAAAATTCCATAAACAGAAAAACGACAGCGTCTTTCGGGGAAGAACATAAACTACTAACCAAGTCCCAGTTTTCGGTACGACTCGTCAATGGCTAACATCGCAAGATATCCTTTCCGGCGCCCTTCGGCATTCCTATCCAGCTTGCAAACAACCGCTCCGATATAAGACTCAGAGCTTGTGTCGAAGGCCTAAACTGGAAAACAGTTAACAACTGCTCATCGAAATAGAAGTGTAGAAAACATACCAGCACACATAGTTCCGGCCAATTGTGAATAAAATATCTGTACGTGTAAATGGAGTACGGCTCACTGAGGTCCTTCGTTATGAGTCGCATTATGTCATCAATTTGATTCTCGTCCTTAAACGCAGTGATTTGAAGCTATCAGCATTATGAAGGTGAAAACAGAACAGAATAATGGTCATTCTATGCTGTAGAAGAGGTGTCTAATAGGACAAGCACACTAGAGGAGTAGACGTTTCCACCAAGCGGGACAAACGCGAATGGAAGCGATGACCACCTAAAATGATAAACCCACTCGTATCTGTGCTAGCCCATGGCTGACAGGCTCTCACGAGGCTTCACAATTTAACCGGCATTGCCTGCGATCAGAGGTTTGCGTAATTACGACTTACGATTTGCGGGGGTTTTGGAAAATTGTTTACGATTTACGACATTTTAGATCGTAAACCGTACATTTTTCTAAATTTTGTCCTACTACTAACTGGGGTCCAAATGACCTAATGTGAACCGGGTTGTAAGGATGTGACCAGTCTAGGTGTCTCGTCTTATAGCTCATTTCCACTTCCTTTTAGCGTTATTTTTTAATGTTCTGACTTGTCAACGCGACAGAAGCCACCGTCCTGTGCACAGACTTCGCGTTCGACTTATTTCTTCGCTTAACTAACTTTTCCATTCCTCTAACATTGTAATTGCTGCCGTTTGGAATCAGACCTGTTCTAGACGAGAAACAAGTACAACACATCATTAAAAAACAAGTACTTGACTAGGAGATTGTACTCCTCCGTTTCTGGCCGAGGGCTAGCAAAGCACGTCGCATGCCTACTGTCGAAGACCTTTCCATTCCAGCCATCAGAAAGACATTCGAGTCCTTTTTGTCAGGGCAAGAGAAAAGAGCATTCGTGGACCCACGTCCTGTTCGCTAATAACGTCTAGTCAGTTTGCTCATAATAGATTCATACCAACCCCTCCGAAGAGAGTTGACGCATACATCATTCGTGATTGGAAGCGGGGTCTAGGAAGTTGTCACACTCATGTGCTCCACTCATTTTTCTATCCGTTTGCATTGCAAGTCATAAGGCGGAGCAATCCGATATACGAAGCGCGGTAAAAGCAAATACGTAACATTTTGAGAAAAAACCGAAGTGGTTTTATTTCTTCATTTTACTTTTTCCTACAACAGAAGAGCGCCTAAAACAAAACAAAAAACCAACAACTAACACTTAATAAGGATTTGATGGACGAAGAGCAGAAAAAAACAGAAGGAGGTGAATAAAATATTGAGAGCTGACTCCCCAGTAAGAAGCGGATTGAAGAGCACGACATGTATGCAAGAAGCACATAGGGAACGAAGCATGATAAAGGAACGAATGGCGATTTGATCCCGTTTCTCGGTGGTGTGACTGAGCTATATCCTCCCCATCTAATTCGTTCGGCATACTGTGGGCTCTGGGGAAGCAAACGTTCACTACTGTGCTGACAAAGTGCAGCCCGAGTGAGTGCAGAAAATTATTAAATAGCAGCGCAATATTTTAGTTTTCGAAATAGGACAAGCGCACAACATCGGTACGTTGCAAAGCATCGCAAGTTCCATAAAACATACAACTCGAAACCAAAACGAGGAAACAGAAAGAAAACGAAAGAAAAGAAGTAACGAGCAGAATCGTACCGTACCTCAAAGTCTACCAGCGCAACAGACTGAGCCTTCTCAACACCTCTCAATCCTTCACCTTCAAGCGCGTGCTGATCGCGGGACCACGAGCAGGAGCTGCTTGGATTCTGAGATTCATTGCTATTTAAGTACCTGTTTACTTCGCAACTCACTGAATGGAGTAAAGAATAAATGGCACATGTCGCGAAGGTGAGCAGCATTGGTAGGTGGGAGCGCGCCAGTCAATAATAACCAAGCAGAGCGCACACCGCACGCATGCCAGCCGATCAAGGTACCAAACTGTACACGCCCCTTCTGAATGGTACGCTTCATTCAATACAGTCTGATTGATGGGGCGTTTCCATCACACAATGCTGCGACATATACCGAATAAATTAGTGCACAAGCTAAAATTCACGTGAACCGGAACCCTTGGCATTCCGGGGCTAAATTCATTAACGACTTATGTAACTTTAACGGAGAATTGTAAGCTTATCAAGCGATATAGTGAGCGATAAGCCGCGTTATCTGAGCTTTTAACGCGCCTTATCGCTCACCATATCGCTTGATAAGCTTACAATTCTCCGTTAAAGTTACGTAAGTCGTTGATGAATCCGGCCCCTGGATATAAAAATATGCTGCATAGGAGAACGTGCTTTTAGGTTTGTTGTTTCGTACGGTGAAAAAACGTGGTGAAGATTTTTAATTTTTCGAGGGGAAATAATGGTTTAGCACCTATCCTAACTTTCAGAAAGGCATTTTTTAGAGCTAATAGAAGAGACTGCGCCATGCACCTGATCAGGACATCACGACTTTCCTTTAATTGGTAGCAGAAATGCCGTTTACATGGAATTACACACTTGCCAACGACCTAGGAAAGACATCTGTAGAAAAGACACATATTTTCACTTTGCTGCTTCAGGTAGACAACATTTACGCTACCAAACAAATGAAAGACAGTTGCATGCCAGGCGGCATCTCCGCCTTCAATACACTGAAATTTTTCAGCCTTCCTGCGCTTTAGAACAAATTTTAAATCAGTGCTTCTTCTTAAAAAATGAAAAATTCCTTAAAGGTGAAGGACGCCCTATTTCAAAGACGCTCGTTTGACTTCAAAGGCGTCAAGCTTGCTCTGCAAAGCATCCGATTTGTTTCGAAAAGTGCCCAATTTTGTTTGAAAAGAACCCACTCTGACTTCGAAATGGTATATTTGCGAGCGTCCTCACGTTTCTCGACCACATTTTTGTGATTCCGGGACGCCTACCGTATTTAGACTGTCTCATATCATTTTCACCCTTATCGCCCATTCTCTTCGCATTTTTCAGCTTTCAGCAATGACAAGAAACGAGGCAAGCGGAGGGAACACGTATCCCGTTCAATGTTAAATTCCCCAGCAAGTTCGGCAGATTTTTCGCACAGCCATTTTGACTGTCGAAAGGCACCAACCCCGGCAAAACTTCCAACATTCTTGTTTTGAGAAGTAGTCATTCCATTAATGAACATTGACCGCCGAATTATGCAGGTTTGATGTTGTCCCATACTTCTGGAACAATTCCTTAAACTGATCTCGAAACTATTCTTACTGTTGCCAGGAATTTGTTTGTTGTAGAATTCTTGATGTTCAATCTTAGTCGGGAGTCTTCATGATCTTGCTTGTTTTAAGTCTTACTGATGTAAGCTGAAGTAATGCCTCCTGTCGTAAGGAAGAAAATACTGCTGAATCTGGCTTTCTCCGCGTTACTCCATCCAAATTGGCTGCGGTTTAAAAGTTAGCGGACTAAAATTTAAGGTCCACCCCTAATGCAAGCTGCGTCCATGACACACAGAAGAAGCAGAATGGATTAAGTACTCCAGTGATCGACTAGCGCAATCCTTTCCCTCATATTTTGCCCATGCAATACGCAATGAACAGCGGAGGGATGAACTTTTGCTTCATTCATTCCAAACAAGCCCTGTAACAGCACTTCACCGACCATGAATTGACTCATGTCAAATGCGCTACACCTGCTCTTAGTAAGCAGTGAAGCTAGGGAAAGCTCTTTCTGCGGTGTACGTAAAGAAATCGGCAAGCGCTGGTTCTCTTGGGCACCTCCCACAAAATTGGTTTCGTACAATTTTCACTTTGCGCCTTGCCATTCAACCCTACACTCCTCTGTGTCTAGTGACCGGCCTATTTGGAAAGTACAAAACTCCGTCTTTCTGATCGAATGGTCGCTGCAAGCCATTGTAGCCACCGAATACCCATACCATCCAAACCGCCAATTCACTACATGCAGTAACGACAGAGTTGGTTGAGTGTCTCAAAAAGGATGATAACCACGACCTGTTCAAGCTGTTTTGCAGGCCAGATATGATGATGGTACAGGGATGTGCAGCTCACCCCCTTGCACAGCTAGATTCATAGGAGCAGAAACGCCGAAAACCCTCCACTCCACTCCGCACTGAGCAAAATGTCCTGACGTGAGCAATTGCTTCCAAAGTCAGAAAGCTTTTCACTATCGACACTGCACCCGGATTCCTGTGGCGCTTCTATCTATGCACCTACTCTGAGTGTGCATTTGGCTTTAAGAATGACACGGTGGATAAAACGTAGACAAATTTGTCTTTAATGGATGACAAATCTGCTCAGAAGTTTGTGTTCCGGCGGAATATGAACACGCACTCCTTGCCCTGTGTCAGAATTCTCACCTATGTTTTGTTTCTCTGGGCATCCAGTTCCGGCCATTGCTGGCCTATGCCCTGATCTAGCAGCCGCGAATACTGCCTCACTAATGCAAGGGGCTGGAAGGACTCCATTACTGTTTGAAACCGCAGAGGATAAAAAATTGAAGTGCAGTTCCAATCGAGGGGGGGGGGAGCAGGCCACTATGAATTGTTAATGGTAGCTACGCATCAATACATACAACATATGAATGCCTTAACTCACCCTACTTTGGAAATGTCAGAGTGTTACGCTGAAACATTGTTTCATTATGGGACTGTGCACGGTGCAGAGGGGGGGGGGGGGCACTACGCACGGCAGCACGGATGTCATCCAAAACTCTATTTGTTTTGGAAAGAAATCGCAGACCGGTATCCACTAATTGATTAAGGTAATAACGTTGCTTTAACGAGTTCTCGCGGTTTTATTCTGTTGTGATTGTTCCGGGTTTCTGTTCAATTTACTGTGTTTTCACTACTCCTTCCCCCGTATTTGGTATTGGAAGGACAGCAATGTTGTGGTGCATGTTGCATTCCTTGGAAAATTGAAATAGAATAACCCTCCCTCTCGAGTGGGATTGCACCAAAACTGAAAGCGTCAGCCAGCTTATACGATGCTCATGACTGATAAATAAATAGTACGAATAGCAACACCGAAACGAAAGCAAATCACGGCGCACCTGCTCCACGGAGTTGCAATGGGAGGGGCATCCATCACTGGTAGCGATCTGTAGACAGCGCTTCAGCGTGTTAATAGTATTGTCCAGACTGTACTCGCCGACTTGCCTCTCTCCGACAGACATCACGTGCTCGTCTAGCTGTGTATAAAAATCCATTAACAATAGGGCATCTCCCATAAACCTACGCCCATCCTGAACCTACCAACACATCTGGGAGCAATCACAGCATTCCAGAACTGCAAAGCAAGTGGCGATCCAGATCTAGTGCGGCAGGCTCCCTTCTGACGGTTACAGGGCAAAGGGTAACCACGACTCATGTTTTCGCCGATCCGTCGCGCCGTCGGCGCCCTCCATACAAGAGATTCTCCTCATATAGCCCCTACGTCTCTTCTCGCCCGCGCTAGAGGCCAGACAGCGGAGCACATCGGTGCTAGAACACCCTACTGGGAACGGGGCTGGGTAAGTCGACCAGTGCAATTCATCAGGCGAGTCCATTCCAAGGCGGCTCTGGGGCGGGATGGACTTTACGGTCCGAAAGCGAAGTTTCGAGATAAGAAAGGGAGAAACCGAGGCTTGTTTCGCGTTGTTAGGGCCCTGCATAGGGCCAACTTTGGAAGGGATGGGAACCAAATGGAAGAGAATCTCGGATATGGAGCGAATTCCGTGCGACACCACGCTCACGGGCGTGAGCGACGAGGAGGCGCCTGCGAGAGTGGTCGGTGCATCGTCATCGATCGGCGCGACGGACTCTGGCCGGCCTGTTGGCGAGTTTAAAATGTTTTTTGTATGTTTTCTTGATCGAGGTGTGTTGTCTGCATATGATTTGATTGCCGCTGTATGTCGACGCTGTGCTGTGTGTGTTTTGTTGTGAATTGCTTCGGAATTAGGCCAGGGGAGGGAATGGGACGACTCATAGGAAATGAGCTAAAAAAATCGAGTTAGCCGAGGGAATCGAAAGGAGTGAAGGTCATTGAAATGTCTGAATGGGCCGATTAAAAAGAAGAGATGAAAAAATCGATTTGATCTAGAGAATCCGAAGAGGAAATGGACCTAGAAATTTCTGAACGGGCGATTCATAGGAGCGGCTTAGGAAATCGACTAGGCTGAGGGGATCCGAAGAAGTGAAGGACCTAGATTTTTCTGAATGGGTCGAGTGATAGGGACAGCTTCCACAGTCGATTATTTAGTTAGGATCCGAAGACGAAATGAACTTAGAATTTTCTGAATCGGTCCAGTGGTAGGAACGTCTTCCACAATCGACTATTTGGAAGGGATCCGAAGCCGAAATAAACCAATAAATTTCTGAATGGGACGATCCATAGGAACGGCTTCCATAGTCGACTACCTGGAGTGGATTCGAATAGGAGTTAGGAGTTACTGAATTATGAAAATCAACCAGAATTTGGCGCAATGTGGCTCGGGGGGGTCACCCCCCTACTCAGTGGTTGTCCGCCTTAGTAAAGGATACGTGTGTGTGAAATTACATCGGAAATGGCCTACCTCAGTTCACTGTAGGGGTAGAACACACCAGTGCTGCAAAAAAATTCCGGTTTCAAAAAGCACAAACCGTTGTGTAGGGGGGGTGACCCCCCCCCCCCCCGAGCCACATTGCGCCCAGAATTTTGCTGCCAGCGCAGTCCATTGTCAGATCGGGGGCCCGATTGCCGCGTTCTTGCATCAGAGTAAGGTTATTTGTACTGCATTGTTCTAATTTCTGACTTCACTTCTATGCTCCCTCGGATGGTCACTGGTATATTCTATGACGCTCCTGCTGGAGCACATTTGATTCACCCACTGACTGACGTTGCAAAAGTGAGATTCTATGTTCCTCAGTTGGAAGGTGGAGCAGGAAATCTGTCATCTTTTGAGCACACTGTATGCGATTACCCCTGTTTCTTATTCCCAAACAAAACGAATTCCAACACAAGGATGTTAGGGACTCAATTTGGGCAGTGCGGAAGCCTTCAAGAGGAGTGGGTGTGGAGAGTAATGATTGCATAGAAAACTAGAAGCTTCCGACAATTTCGATCGTTCTTTCTTCTATCACAGTGGGACTTGCTTGAGTTTTACATACATTAATTCTTGGGTGGCTGCTGTAAATAGCTATAGGAAGTAAGGAATGCGCAAGATAGGCTTGCAGGTTTAGATTTTGTTATTGAAGTGAAGAAAGACCTCACTGAAAGTAAACACAATTAAGGCAATGGTCGCTCCCTTTCAATGACTTTGCACACGGTCCCAAAGCTGACGCTGCTGTGGAAATAAGATGTAATGTGCTCTAGCAGAAAAGGTGAATGAGGATTGAAAAGAGCGGCAAATAAATAAAGGAAAGCTCAGTAGAACTGGTATTGACAGCGGAAGCCTGCGGTATAATGCTCACAAAGAAGACCCTAAAGACTCTGTTCGTTCACAACTGCTAACTGCTTAACCAAGTGTTAGTGTAGAGAAGTCGAAGCTACCTATTCTGAAATTGGCAACAAATTCTGGTCGATTTCTATAATTCAGGGGAGGAAGTGAATCTATAAATTTCTAAATGGGCCGATTCGCATGAATGAATGGCTTCTACAGTCGACTTCGGAATCCGAAGAGGAAATAATTGTAATAGTTTCCGGATGGGTCGATTCATGGGACGGCATCCATAGTCGACCACTTCGGAAAAAGAGATGAATGTGGAATTTTTGAAATGGTACGATTGATGTGAACGTCTTCAAAAAAATCTACTTTGTCGAGGGGATGCGATGAGGATATAAGCCTATAAGTAGTCGAATGACTTGATTCATTGGAATGGCTTCCAATGTCGCGCCTTGTTTGAGCTTCGGCTTGCACGTGACAGAGGTGTTGCGAAATACGTTCGCTCCGTGATCGATGAGTCACATCCTAGTCTTCGTGCTTCATTACGCCGTTATTTTCGTTATCGTACGAGTTTTTTTCTCCGCTGGTTTTATCTGTGTAACTCTATCTCATAGCTGGAGGCATTCGCTGGAGGCGTTCCGCTGGAGGCATTTCGAAGGTAGGTGAAGTGGGGTGGAGGTATTAGGATGTCACATAAGTTCTGTCCGATTTTCGACGGCAACTTTGCGGTGTAGTATCTCAGCAGAAAATAAAGTTTATTAATCAAAGTAGGAATCGTTACAATCAATGCACTTCTGCCAACGATATACAAGAGCCCTAATTCCATTTCGGAAGAAATCTGAATTTCTAGAAGCAATGAAACACTCGAAGGCAATTTCGATATCTGCTACATTAGTAAAGTTTTTATCCTTGAGACCATCGAGATGCTTGAAAAGATGAAAGTCCGTTGGAGCTAGGTCTGGTGAATAAGCGGGATGCGGGAAAATCTTCATATCTCAACTGGTTTAATTTTTGGGTAGTCAGATGCGAGACATGTGGACGGGCGTTGTCGTGAAGAAGGATCGGTCCTCTTCGATTCACCAGTGCAGGACGCATTTCAAGCAACTTTTGGTGAACCACGTCTAATTCACGACAGTACCTCTCTGCCGTGATGGTTTCACCAGGCTTCAAGAAGTCGTAGTGGATAATACCAGTTGCAGCCCACCAGACAGTGAGCATGACCTTCCTCGGATGGAGACTAGGTTTGGGAAAGTGTTTCGGCGGTTCTTCCTTATCCAGCCATTGCGCTGATCTTCTTCGATTGTCGGACACGATCCATTTTTCATCACAGGTAATTATCCGGTCAAGAAACGGATCGTTTTCGTTCCTTATAGTAAGGGAAGAACAGATCGCCAGGCGACACCTCTGCTGCTCCTCAGTGAGTTCGTGGGGCATCCACTTATCCAGCTTTTTCACCTTTCCTATCGCCTCTAGGTGCCTCGAAATGGTTGTACGACTGACCTGAAGTTCTCTCCCCATCTCACGCACAGTTCCTCGTGAATCGGCTTCCACTCGTTCTTTCAAACGTCCGTCATCAGATTTGGCTGGTCGTCCTGAGCGGTCCTTGCCTTCGAGGTCCACGTCTCCAACCCGGAACTTCTGGTACCATCTGCGCACGGTGCGTTCGTTAGCGGAGTCCTCTCCCCATGCCATCTTGATGTTTTGAGTTGCCTGGCTAACACTGCGGCGAAGCTTGAACTCATGAAGCATTATTACCCGAAAGTGCGTTTTTTCCATGGTTTCGTCCAGCACCTAAAACGAAGCAATGCTCACGACTTTTTAAAAGCAACACATCAAGTTTTATAGAGCGAAACAAGCGCTACAAAATAGTATACAACATATATACAATTACTTTCTCTATACATGAAAAAAACAATCACAAAGTAACGCCTATCGGGATCGGACAGAACTTATGTGACAACCTAATAGAATGATTTTTGCGGCCGATTCATTGGAATGGCTTCCACACAGCCGACGAAGTGAACTTAGTTTAGGTTGGTTGGAGGGGTGCGAATAGAAGTGAATTTAAATTGTAGATGTTCCCAAATGGGTTTCCACAGTCGACTTGCTGTAGCTGGAGGGAATCCGAAGAGCAAACACGATTCATAGGAGTGGCTTAAAAAATCAACTTGGACGAGGGGATCGGAAGAGGAAATGGAGCTTGAATTTTCTGAGTGGGCCGAATCATAGGAAGGGCGTCCACAGTCGATTATTTGGAGGGGATCTAATAAAATATAAAACATAAGAAAATGTAAAATTCGAAGAAGTAAAGAAAGGTGTAAAATAATAGAATTTAAAAAATTATAATTAATTAAAAGAATGGTATGTCACAAAATATAAAACATATAAAAAAGTTCGTTTTGCCACTGCCTTCAGGCGAACCTTTGTGTTATACTCCTCCCGTGGCTCTTCAGTGAACAAGAGGAGTATATTTTAAGGTTTCTTTAAAATCTGTCTATAAGAGAAAAGAGATAGGAAAACGAAAATGGAAGAGAGAACAGATGAAGAAAGATGAGAAAGAGTGAAGAAGGAAAGACAAGGAACTAGAGGCAGGGGTGAGAGAAGTAGAATTAGGAAGTGAAAATAAATAAGGAGTAAAAAGGTAAGCTAAATAAACCATGAGGTACAATTCAAAGAGGTAATAAAATATGATTTTATAAGTTTAATGTGACTACTTAAAATGTATTACTATAGTATTTACTGTAATCATCATTATAAAGATTTGTCATTATTATGGTAGTTTATTTATTTATTATCTATTATTTTATCCTATTTTATTTATTTTCTTCTACAATTTATTACTTATTATTTAATTATTTTTATCATGCCCAATGAAGCATAGCTCGTTCATTACCATGGAACATTGTTATGGATTCAGCTTTAGATTAGCCTTGAGCATAGCACTGAGTACCAAATGTATACAATGTAAATGTATACAAAAAACCTATTTTTCCTTAATGCCCAAGTCTACAATTATTAAGTCCATCATTCTCTGAAATGCATCTGGAGTTGTGGAGAGGCCGAAAGGTAACCCTATGAAGTGGTAAATTCCTTCGCTGGACATAAAAGCACTCTTTTGCTTCGTTTCTTCGCACAGTTTGATTAGCCAGTACCCTGCTGCTAAGGCCAGAGTTGAGAAAACTTTTGTGCCGCTAAGACTTTGCAACACTGAGTCGACTGTGGGCAGAAGGTAAGCGCCCTGTTTTGTTACCTTATTTAGTGCGCGATAATCTATGCAAAAGATGTAAAGTGCCACCCTTCCTGGCGTACCAGCACAACCGGCGACGCCATTTCGGACAAACTCTTCTCAATGATACCTTTTTAGCAAGTCA
The DNA here is from genome assembly GCA_947359475.1 of Heligmosomoides polygyrus bakeri. Classification (NCBI taxonomy): domain Eukaryota; kingdom Metazoa; phylum Nematoda; class Chromadorea; order Rhabditida; family Heligmosomidae; genus Heligmosomoides; species Heligmosomoides polygyrus. Next base: position 47,974,981 of record OX375868.1, on the reverse strand, counting down.
CTTATTATTATACCTTTGAACTCTTGCCGAGGTCCAAGAGCAACGGGCGTGTTCTTGTAGGAGTTACATCGCCTGTATCAATTTCATGCAGTACCAAACCTGTTTGACCTAGCTCCCTGTCACTCAGTGCGAAAACATCCGTATACCTTTTCAGCATTGATTCCAGCTCTGGAGCTTTACCTCCGTTTTTTCTAAGATACTACACAGAGCCTCAATTCGACTGTCTGTGAACTCTTGAAAGGAAGTGCCACTGTTCAACATATCGGAATCATAAGGTGCCACATTTTACCGGAATGATTTCATCCTCCGCGAACTCGCCTACAACCTGTCCTTTTTGAAGAATCATGGCGTCATCCGTTGTATTCACTACCGGTATCTCCACCGTTCCATCGTTGGCTACCTGACAACAACCATCAGACACAGCAATAATTCCTGACCACAACATCTTCACGCCCGGGCTCCTACCACTGTGGCTGTCTTTATGGCGCCTGGAGGGATGAATGTTTGTTCTCTCACTACACCCGCGGACTTTGCTGATCCTATTTGTGCGCCAGAGTCATACCCGAGCCGATCGTCAGGAACTTTGAGCTGGATGCCAAAAGTATCGAGAGCATTCATACCCAATATAGCTAATCGACCTGATCCTCCGCCTACATGGAAGGACGCTCCCTTTATTATATGACCCGGCCATCGCTGTTGTATTTATGGAGTGCATCTTATCACCGGAGGCGTTTCGCACCACCACCTTTATTCCGGGAATCTGTGTAATATATGAGTTAATATCTATACTCTGTTACGCGTCTCCTTGAAGACTTGCACAGGGATAATCGATATCTCAGATCCTGTCCCTAACAGGGCTTCTACCTCCATAGTCATTAGGCGAACAGCCACTATCGATTTCTTTCCGAACAGTTCCGCTTTTTGTTCTTGAAACTTCACCACTGAGGTGTCACACAGGTATGAGTATATTGCTGCAGAGAAAGATCCCCGTTTGTGCTCCAAATGGTTTATTACCCAAGGCTGTAATTTATCAGCTGCACCTGCTTCTCTTTTAGACAACCGACACTCACGTACTTTATGCCCAGCCATCCCACAGTTGAGCCATTTCGCTGTATTTCTATCTCGGGAACTGTTAACCGGCGTTGTAGGGTCGCCTTCGTGGGTAGCGCTGACTCTGTGGTGGTATTCGTGCTTGAATGAAACATGCTCAGCGCCACTTCACCTGTTTGTGGCGTATTCTGATACGCGCTAATGGCTTTATGATGCGTTCGATCTTGGTGTGCCCATGAAGCGATGTTACTAGCCATTTCTCGGCTTCTTTCTAACCTTATGGCTGATTCCTTCACTTTCTCATTCACATCTGCCCTACCAGATGTCTCAAGCGCCTCTGCAATACAGTAGCTACCCTCTCAATGCGCTAGCTGCCTAAACAAAATCTTTGCATTCTGAGGGGATACCACTTCCGATGACGCATTTGGATAAGGCCTTGCTGCAAGTTTTTCTAACGCGAGACAAAAATCCATCACCAAGCACAGTCGCTACCTTCCCCTAAGGAAAACGTAGCTAGCTGGGTGATTGCCTTGACACATGAGCTGTTGCTATCAATTTTCAGTCGTGACTTCATTGCATTTATAATATCAAAAGATCCTTTGATGTGACGGAGTAGTGTGTCATATTAGGTCGTCCCATACAATACCGCCCGCGTCGCGCGGTCAAAAAGACGGTTTGCGATGGAAAAATCCGTCGCAAACCGTCGCATGCTCTTAACTCCTTTAATTTTTAGTTGTTTCAGAAACAGCTGGTACCTTTCGATTCGTCTCCTCGAAATCTATAAAACCATGTATAAAGCCTTGCCAGTTCACAGCGTTTTCGCTGTGGGTGGCCTAAAAGAATAACTGCTGCAGGCTTTTGCGATTGGAGCACCTTATTTTCCAGGACGTGCAATGTTTTCGGAGTATCTCAAGCACGGCGTGCATTGTCAGTGCTCTGTCATGCCTGGAATGTTCCGAGAGTGCGCCGTGCACAATGCATATAGTTTCGAACCTATCAATCGAATGGGCGGATCATGCGCACTGGGTTTCTATCTTCATTTAACGGAAAATGTAAAGCCTTCAAGACTATCTTGCACCGTTTGGAGAATTTTATATGAAATTCCCGGCCGTCCTACTTAGGATTTGCTCCAGGCAGTCCGACGAGCCTTTGGAGTGTGCCGTACACAAAGCATGTAGGATCGAGCCTATCAATCGAGTGGGTTCGACATCTGGTAGAGTGAGCGCTTGGGAGTTCTATCATAAATTTCCAGCCGTCCTGCTAAGGAATTGCTCCAGCTTACCTTTGGAATGCGCCGTGAGCAACACATATAAAATCGAACCTTTCAATCGAGGGAAGCGACAGCTTGCTAATTGTACGCGCGGGCGTGATCGGAGCGCAATAACTCTTTCAAGTTCAAATCGTTTCGGCTGCAACTTGTGGGTCTTGTAGGCAGTTCGAGGATGTTGAAGTTTACTAAAACAGGGACTAAATTACAGCCCTCCGAAAATGCAGGTGAGGCTTGTGCGACCCCATTTTTTCCGATTTCGGTCGACCACTGCGCGAAGACACGGCGAGCTAACGGCCTTAAAATGCGCATGCGAACAGAGCGCTTAAGGTAATTTACGATGACGTGCTCAGAACTTCTCAGCTGCCTAAACTGCGTTAGCCCCATCTGCCATTTTAGGGCGGCGGACTTTGTGATTGAAGTTTCCTGCTCTTTTACTCGCCCACTTTTGGGTTTTCGACACTCCCAATAAAACCATTTTGTTCATCACGAAAAGCTCTATCGAATGGTGTCACTCTCGACCATTTTCAAAGAAATCGATTTTTTGACAATTTCCCATCGAGGACGTGTGCGCCACTGGCCAAGCCGGCGCGGAGAATGACGTCATCGAAAACCGATATTTTCGAAATTGGTCAGATTTCCTCGTGCAAACTTCGTCCAAAATCATCTAGGTGGTTATTTGGGGAGCTGATTACGAATCCGACGCCCGTTTTTGAAAATTCCGCCCATTTCTGTAGGTTGCCCCGTTTGAGGGTGGTCGTGTCAGGACCACCGATCACCCTCAGTTATCGGTATGGGCGGTCTCCTGCCGTAAGCGTCCGAATGAACTTCGGCATCGTATTCGGCCCCCCGAATAAGTCCCCGCCCCTATACGAAGTTTGAGCAAAATCGGTGATCCTGACCCGACCACCTCCAATTATCCTGAAGAATATCCAAAACCTACCGAAATCGGCGGAACTTTCAAAAACGGACGTCGGGTTCGTAATCAGCGCCCCAAATAACCCCTAGATGATTTTGGACGAGAAAGTTTGGCCAATTTCGAAAATATCAATTTTCGATGACGACATCGTCCGCGCAGGCTCGGCCTGGAGCGCCACTGTCCTCTATGGGAAATTGTCAAAAAATCGATGTTTCCAAAATTGGTCGAAATTGGTACCATTCGATAGCGTTTTTCATGCCGAACAAAACGGTAAATCTGCGAGTGTCCAACACTCAAACCTAGGCGAATAATGGCGCAGGAAGCTTCAACACTAAAACTCCGCCGCCCTAAAATGGCAGCTGGTGCTAAGGCAGTTTAATCAGCTAAGGAGTTGCGAGCATGCCTTCGTAAAGAATCTTAAGCGTTCTGCTCGCCTGTGCATTTGTAGGCCATTAGTTCTCTGCGTCTTCCAGCAGGGGTCGATTGAATTTGGAAAAAATCGTGTCACACAAGCCTCACCTGCATTTTCGCACCCCTGTAACTTTGTCCAATCATAAGCTACATCACTGTATTTCAGCGTTCTACTAGAACATTTTGCTGCCTACTAAACTTACAAGCTGCAACCGGAAAGGTTCACAAATGACAGAGTTATTGCTCTCAGAACACGCCGGCGCGTGCAATTTATATGCGTTGTTCACGACGCACTCTAAAGTCTAGCTGGAGAGCATTAGAGCAATTCCTTAGTAGGGCTGCTGGAAATTTATGACAGAATTCTCCAAGCGCTCACTCTACCTGTTGTCGAACTCACTCGATTGATAGGTTCATCTCTACACGCATTGCTCACGGTGTACTCATAAGTCTCGCCGGGACAGATTGAAGCAATTCCCGAGTAGGGCGTCTGGAAATTTCTGAAAAATTTCTCCAAACGTTTTGAAATATTCTTGAAGGCTTTACATTTTCCGTTAAATGAAGATAGAAACCCAGTGGGCATGCTTCCGCCCATTCGATGGATAGGTTCGATCCTATATGCATTTTGCACGGCGCACTCTCGGGACATTCCAGACATGACAGAGCACTGACAGCGCACGCCGTGCTTGAGATACTCCGAAAACATTGCACGTCCTGGAGAATAAGGTGCTCCAATCGCAAAAGCCTGCAGCAGTTATTTTTTTAGGCCACCCACGGCGAAAGCACAGTGGCCGGGTAAAGTTTTATACATGGTTTTATAGATCTCGAGGAGACGAATCGAATGGTACCAACTGTTTCTGAAACAACTCACAATTAAAGGAGTTATGAGCATGCGGCGGTTTGCGATGGATTTTTCCGTCGCAAACCGTCTTTTTGACCGCGCGACGCGGGCGGTATTGTAGGTCCCCGCCGTTTTGTACAACAATTCAATGCAGATTTCGCCGTCGGTCTCTTGCATAGCGCTACACAGCTTTTGAAAGAGAATGATTTGCTCTATCAGAATTATATTGCTTTTCCTTCTTCATCCTGAACGTTGTCAAATTTCAGGCTGTTAAAGTGAAAATTGAAGAAGTGAAAGGGGCCATCGCCGACTGTTCGTTCTCTCCGTTTAGGTTTGGAATTTTTTATTCTTGCGCAGCTTTTTGTAGCATTTGGAAGACAATGTTCTGTACTACAAGAATATGTGTTAGTGCTTTTTGCTCATTTGTCCTTTATTGATTTTTAGGTTATCGAATTGGGACGTCCGAAGGAGGATGGTTATTTTGCCGACAGCTCCTGCTCTGTGGTTGGACTTTTTGGGTTGGTGTCGTCTGGAAGAGCATGTCTTGCTCTATAGAAATTTGTGTTGCGTTTACTGGCTGATGTTGATTTCTGTCGAATATCAACAAAATGCCAAAAAAAAGAAATATCAGCAAGCGGCACCCAAAGAGAAGAGGATGCCGGAAGTGCTCATCCTTGTCGATCTGGAACTCAATTCTGATGACCTGGAAATTAACAAAAATCAAATGGCCGAAGAAAAAATCATGTATTCTGGTAGAACAAGACATTCACTTTCGAGCGTCATATAAAACTGAGGACAGACTAAACAAACAGAAGGAGTGGTTGGTGAAGGTGAATTTTTCTTTTTTTTTGGCATTTTGTTGATATTCGACAGAAATCAGCGTCAGCCAATAAACGCGACACAAATTCTTATAGAGCAAGACATTCTCTTCCAAACGACATATAACATCTAGCAGAAAAGTTCTACCACAGAGCAGGAGCTGTCGGTAAAAATAAATCTCCTTCGCACGTCCCAATTTGATGACCTAAAAATCAATAAAGGACAAATGAGCAAATAGGAACCACACGTATTTTTGTAGTACGGAACATTGTTTCCAAATGCTTAAAAAACATGCGCAAGTAATTCCAAACCTAAACAGAGAGAAGGAGCTGTTGGCGGTGGCCACTTTTCACTTTCTCACTTTAACGACTTAAAAATTGACAAGTTCACGATGAAGAAAGAATAGCAAACAGGTTCTGAAAGATCTCAGTTGGAAACGGCTTTGCCGTAGTAACAAGTTATCATCATCAATTGTAGCTGAATTGTATGTCATGGTTTCCGCAGGAAGAACACCTTAACTACGTCGATTGGGGCAAGTTAGAAAGAAAATAAGGGCCTCAAATCTGGTTTAATTACACAAGTTTGAGGCCAATTCTAACTTCTGCAACACCGTGGCACGGCAAGTGGGGCGATGGGCGCCTCTGCGACACTCCTTGTTCGAGGATGGGGCCACAGAATTAAAAATTATGTAACAATTTGATTTGGCACTCACAGAGCGGACAGAAGAGAAAAAGAATAGGACTTAAAATCAAGAACGAAACGAACAAGCAATCAAAAAACAAAGGGTTTAGAGAATTGCGCGAAGTAAGATCAAACGATAGTATACGCGTATCGGTCAGTGATAAGGATGGTGAGATCATAGTTATTCCACAACCAGACGTTCAACAGCCTGCCGGCCGCCAAACGTCTGGTTGGGCCACCAAACACGGAGAATAGAACACGCCGACCGTCATCTTGTCCTCTTTAGGCCTTCTCTCATTCACTACTGTAAAAAACTGATCTACATGGAATGGCATAGCGGAATACGGTACGGCAAAACCTTCAAAACTGCTCATATGGGACCTCACCCTCTATTACACCTACATTGCTCCGATTCCTTTACTCATTCTCCCTACACCCCTCCGACTCCACCAATACCCCTTTACCCATCTGCTGGCAGAAAGCACGCGCACACTCGTTGTTGCACGAAGCCCTTGTAAAGGCATTCGAAAATCTCACGGATGCTGTGCAAAGTCTTATCTGTTACACGTCTTCTGGATCCGGATGCACGGATGCACGGATGCACAGATGCACAGATGCACATTGGATAACGTTTGTGACACATTTGCTGAATCCCGACGCATGAGTCACGACGTCTACGATAGTCTTATGCACCTCGACACACGTGGCACTACGTCTGTAGCACGTCTTCTGGCGCCACGTTGGACGACGCTGAGAGAAAATACTGGTCCCTTCATTGGTCTCCTTCACTGATCCCCTTCTATAGTCTCCTCTAGCGGTCTCCCTTTAATGGTTCTGCTACTGGACCCTTTACTGAACCCCCTTAACTGGTGTTCCCTTTATTGGCTCCTTACTGGTCCCCCTTGACTGGTCCTCCACTGGTACCCCATTTATTGGTTCCCTTCACTGAAGCCCCCCCCCCCCCACTCCTTCTTCACTGGTCCGCATCGCTGGTCCCACCTTCACTGTTACCGTCTTTACTGGTCCACTCTTCACTGATCCCCATTTATTGGTCAACCCTTCACCGGTCCCTCCTTCTGGACCACCATCCTCCACCGCTCTCACATTGCTGGTCCCACCTTCACTGGTAACATGTCGTCTAAATCCGGACAGGCAATGACACCTCTTCTGAAACTTTGCGCCTGACGAACGACGCCGGTGACATGTGTTCTCAACCCGGCCGTGCTTTACGCAACATCAGTTTTACATCTCTTCTTAACCCACACACCTGTTATGCGACATCGGCTACACGTCTTCTGAATCCGAACACCCCTTGCGCGACATCTGTGACACCTCTTCTCAACCCGGATGTCCTTTTCGCACCATTGGTGACATGTATTCTGAACCGAGACGTCTGTTGAATGACGTCGGTGACACCCCTTCTAAACTCGAACGCCCTTTTTGTGATATCAGCGACACGTCTTCTGACCCCTCTCAACACGATGTAGGTGACACCTCGCCTGAACCCGGATGGCTGGTTCTCGACGTCTATGAAAGGCTAGATGGGCAGACGGACGGACAGACGGAAGGACAGACACAACCGCTTACTCTTCTATATATAGTAGGATAGTATGACATGGTGGTGGTGCAGATATGTATTGTTGAAAAACTAGCACATATGAAGACGCAAATAGATAGCTTTGGTTTATTGTAAGAATTGACGGTCGAAAATTAACTCCTGTGATCATAAGAAAGCGTGATAACAACAAACTAATGTGCTCAAAAATACCGGCAGTGCGCGGACTCGAACTCATCCCCGTCGGTGTGCTTCTATGAGGCGGCACTATTACTATTGCGCCACAGAGGCACATAACGGAGAGTGTTGCAGGGGTTGACGATAGTTGCGCGCACGCCTTCAGACCTCCTGTTCAGGTCTTTAAAAAAACGTGCAGTAGAAACTAACTGGGTTTTGGACTCCCTACATCCTTTCAAAATAGCATCGCAAAACTCACCTTGAGTTGGGAGCCTTTCCTTATTAGGAGAGTAATGCTCCACCTTGCACCGAGCGTGGCAGGGCAGTTTTTACGGCCAGTTGTTTGCCTATCCGGCCGACCAACGAGTCCAACGGCCAATGCACCATGTTGCGGGTAGCTAGCCACAGTTCAGGTGAAGCTGATGCCACTTGACTGGTTCTATCCAACTGTCCCATGGCAACAATCACTGCTAAGACTCCACAACCTCTACCTAGGCAGTAGGGCAAAGGGACTCAACTAACCACGGACCCCGCCGGCGGAGGCATTTCAAGTGTTTCTAAAAAAACCTAAATTTAAGGGAACTGTGAGAATGCGACCGGGACGGAGTGGCGCTCTATTCTCCCCCTATAAACAAAGGCGTGGCAAATGTCCGCATCTCCACTATCTTCCCAGACAAACTTTTAGCAAGACGGATCTCAAACTGGCGCTAGGTCATCTCTATCAGGACTAGCTTTGGGCCATACCGTACGTCCATTGCTCCCAAAGAGTAATAGTTGAGTCCCTATGTCGGACCCGGCTACTTGAAACCTACCGTATTTGTGACGCAATTATGACGTCACAGGCGGATCTTTTAAAAACGCCGAAAAAAACCCGAAAAAAATAGGAATGCGTTCGTCTAACACAACAGAGGCGAAATAATTTTTTTACTATTTTCTAAAGTGAAGCGAAAAAACGGCACAGAATGGGAATGACATGGGAAACGTACTTATGAACTACGTGTAGCAATTCAATTATAGCGACGACAAAACAAATAAAGAGTAAGTAACATTAAAACATACAAATGATACATACACAAAAACATAATGCTACAGACAGCAAACACAAAGTGAGAAATACAAATGCGAACATGGAAAATGCGACAACTATGGAGCAATTGAGGATAGGTGAAAAAATGCAGGAAAAGATTACTTCTATTACCTAGAAGGGATAAGTGCACAAATAACATTGCTTTCCTCATGGAAACCCGTGGATTAAGCCAGGAATTTGATACTATATCAATTTTACTTAGTCATGTAGTAGGTAAAGGAAGTTCAGCAGCAGCAGAGTGCCGTGGAGCGAAATTTTTGGATGAAAACTGAGGTAGGATAAGAGAAAAATCATGCGAAGACTGAGTGACGAGCAGAGACGACTTGACTACAAACAGCGTGGCACACAGACAGCGCCGAGACAGCTAGCGGCAGCAGATCAGTGGCAGAACTCCTCAGCGTCAATTCTACACACACACATACCCTTCGACCAGAGTGCACAGCAGTAGAGCACAGAGCAGTAGCAGAAGTAGACGAGCTGCGAAACTGCAAAACAACAGTCCTACAGCGCCAGGCAGAGCTCGACCCGGAGTCGCTGCCCAGGAGAATACCAATGAAGAGAAGAAGATGTTAGTATTGATGAATTTTGGCAGTGAAGGGAACAACAGACGACTTGATGACGAGCCGAATCGCACAGAGACACAGCACCGAAGCAACACCAGCCCTACACACTGACCCTGCCACCAGAGCGCACAGTAGTAGGTGGAGCATGAGTAGGACTCCCGTAAAGGGAATTTCAGCCGGCAAGACAGATCAGACGGACCGCAGAGGACTTGATCAGGAATGGAACCGCACAGAGACACAGCACCGAAGCAGCGCCAGCCCTACCCACTGACCGTGACACCAGAGCATAAATCAGTACAACTGTATAGTCCTGTAAAAGACTGAGAATCAGCAAAGAGCCTCATAGAGTGATGTTGAGCTAGCAAAAGAAATCAGATGAACCACAGACGACTTGATGACGAGCTCAATCCAACAGAGACACAGCACCGAAGCACCACCAGCCCTAAACACTGACCCTGCCACCATAGCACTGGGCACTAGCTCGAGCCTGAGCAAGAAACCCGTAAAGTTTAGCGAGCAAGAGGAGTTAGTTTTGATGAATTTGCCACAGACGACTTCACTAAGAACCGAGTCTGACAAGGATAGTTTGGGAAAAGTTTAATATTTCGCTTTGCGAGAAAGAGTGCTCCCAAAATGTCCAAGGAATGCAATTTTCCTAACTCATTCTTGTCTAAAGCAGTCTGTTCCGGAAAGATATCGACACAGGTTAGAAAAGAGTGCAGCATAAATGTCTAAGAAACGGAAAGCAACATCTACAGGCAGGTAAACATAAAAACATCAAAAACAACATCATATGAACAACAACATAAGTGTTGAAATACGAAAAAACAAATGCAGAGCTGTCCAGGGAAAAAGTCCGCCTGATATGCGCTTCCTTTCTGCGAATCAATCCCTCTCATCTTCGGCTGGTTCCAGGAAACGGTAGATGTGAAGTGGGTCGTAGTAGGTCTTGCGTTCGCAAACTGCCATGAAGCCGGCGCGGTTGGTGAACAATTTACTTGCAATACATAGAATTTTGAAGGGGAGGAAGATAGTGAACGATTTATAACATGCCACCCACATATTTGAGGCGCCTGCAATGGTTTCCCGTTCTCGTCAACCATGTCGACTTCGTTCACGTGGTAGTCGGACTCGTCGAATATCTGAAAGGAGCCATTATAGACTAGAACTTTAAGGGAAGTAATAATTTCTCACTTACGTGGATCTTGCGTGCCGCTACGTCGGCCACCGTAGCCATATTGTCGTGGTCGACAAACGGCCAGTGGACCGACTCAAACGCCTATTCGGTCAGCAAATAAGCACAGCAACTTTGTATTCAGAGAATTAATGGAAGCAATTATTATAAGTTACAGCAGGAAAACTGATCCTCCTGACCATTCCTTCAGCAAAGTCACTCCGTGCTTGTGGATAACGTCGTCATAGATGAAGAATGTAGAGTAGTGATTTGTTCCTGTAAGTAATGTAATTAAAATGATGAGGAAACAACGAAGCAGAGTGGTTTTCGAAACTGATGAGGAAGAAAGACAAAATAAGAGTCACCGAGGTCCGTCATGGCGAGCGTGCTCCCGCGCATATTGAAATGCATGTAGCACGGCACGCACGTCGTCTCCAAATATGGCTTCCAGGGAAGCCGCGGCGATGCAGGTCTGAACTGCCCCAAGCTAGTCGGAGTGCGGTACGAGAGTTGTGCCAAAAGCTGCAATGAGGTTCCTAGAGTCTGCTACCGTGAAAAAGTGGAAGGAAAACTGAACGTGTCATTCTAATTTCCTTCGAATAGGCTTATGCCCACCCGTCGGTGCCGTCGTATAGGATCGTGACGACATGCTTGCGGTTCGTCACTGCGAGCCAGGACTAGTTTTATAGTGTAGCACCAGAAAAGTTATGCATACGTGCCGCCGAAGATACTGACCTCTAGCGTGCCCATCAATTTTTGTGATGATCACGGACGGCGTCAGTTGCTGGCTGTCCCCATGTGCCACGATTCTGATGTCGGTCGCTTTCAGGACAACCGCATTTTCATCCTGTTCGAGGATAGACACAGCCGATGGGTATACGATCCGCCCGTTGCGATTGCCTTGATCCGTGATGGCGCGACCGAGGGGCAAGAGGACGATCTGTGAAAATTTCCGATGGCGAGGCAGTTGCATCAGAACAATTTAGCGGACTTTTCAAAGGCCGCACCCGATCGTTGCCGCTGTCAGCAACAATACACTCTCACATTTGTTCGCCGAATATGACGGCCAATGGCTTAGCGAGCCGTTTTCCCTCAACTGTTGTCGGGAAGAGAGTGATTTTTTTTGCACCGTATTTTTCCTGAACAATCACCCTCATTGTCCTAGTAAGGGTCTTGAATCGAGGGGATTCCATTTTAATAAAGGAGTGATGGTGCTGAGCTCACCGGTGCTTGTGGAGTACTCAGCCAGACAAACCCTGCTTTTGCTGGTAGAATCCATTAGCGCAATCTGGTAAAAGTATGCTAGCTAGAAAGACACATGGGCGGGATCCCGGTGCACAAGTTCAACGTTCTCGTTAGGGAGACAAGTTCACGACGAGAACCTCCCACCACCCGCCCATCTGCACCCGCTCTTTTTTTTTGCGTATAGGTACGAATGTATCACCATTAAATCAGTACATGCTATGAAGCATGTGGCACAATGCACACCAGGCACCAAAAAATAGTGAAGCTGTATAACTGTTTATTAGTACGGTCCCCGCCAATCTGTGGGGGTTTCTTCTTCTTTGGTAGGAGTGTGCATGAGGTTAAAAAGCGAGAAATGTGAGTGAGCAGCACCGGAAAAGGAGATTTTCAACATGATGGAACAGAGGTGAGTGAATGCATTGCATGCACTGCGAATAAAACATTCAACGAATAATTAGCGTTTTCTGCTGCTTTCGTTGTTAGTGGGAAAAATGAAATGAATTTCATTTCGACCGAGTAGAAAACGGCAGAAGACGACATCATGAAACCTTGCCGCGCAATGTTGTATGAAAGCGTGAAACTTAGAACAAGCTAGAGCACCGCAGCGGAGAAATAATGAAAATCATAGCCTAGGAAAGGACATCTTTTGGGAATCTTTGACAACATTCCTCGAAACTCTATATCAGGCTCACACGGAACGCCGCTAGTTGCGAAAGAAACCGATTGAGACTTAGCAAAAGCGACTCGACAACAAAGTACCTGTCACACGCGAATCCTCGAAAAAACATAAGAGGCAGCAGACCTGCACCAAAACTGTCCCAAAGACAGTCCTACAGCACCCAGCAGATGTCGAGCAGGAGTCGCTGTCAGGGAGAGCAGACATGAAGAGCATTATAGGCGTTAGTTTAGATGAATTTAGGCAGTGAAACCGAGCAGATGACGCGAGTACGAACCCAGTCGCACTGAGACAACACCGAAGGGAGCACAGACGACAGCAGCACGACTCGTGACACACGTTTCCCGCCACGAGAGCGCAGAGCAGCACTACACCATAGTCCCGCACGAGCAAGAGCATGAGTAACAGTCCCGTAGAGCGAGGTTGAGCGAACAAGACGAATCAGACCTGCCAGAGACGACTTTACTACGAGCCGAGTAGCTCAGAAACACAGCTCCGACGGCAGCAGCAGCGCTCGTACACACATCTCCCGCAACCAGAACACAGAGCAGTACAACGACCATGAGCAAGAGTCCCATAGAGCGATGTTGCAGAGCGGCAGGTGTCGGTTTTCATGAATTGGATTGTTGCAATTGAAGAGAATTGTTGCACTTGAATCATCGCAACATAATCTCAGCAAACCAACATGGTTTTCAGAGAAAAAGATCCACTGAGACAGCTATGTTACAGGCTTTGAATGATTGTACCAATGACATAGATAACATAGGATGGCTTGTGATCTATTTTGATTTTGCAAAAGCCTTTGATAGGGTATGCCATAGGAGGCTAAAAGCTAAACTGATCATGGTGGACATGCATCCTCGAATAATTTCTTGGATAGTTGAGTTTTTAGATCGCAGAACTTTTACTGTACGCGTGAATTCCAAATATTCAACACCTCAACCGACTCGAAATGGCGTTCCACGAGGTTGCGTTCTATCCCCTATTCTATTTAATATCTAGACATACGAACTACCGTCGCTAATAACGAGCTCAGAAGTGAAATGCATAGCTTTTGCGGATGAATTGAAAATTTACCATAGCTCACCAATCCATAATCAAAACCTTCTGCAGCGAGTCATAGATGCTGTTGATCGCTGGCTCCACGAGTGGCGGCTCCCTTTGTCAAAAGAAAAAACTCAGATGCTCAATTTAGAAAGAACAAGTCCCGGATACACATAAAAGTTAGGTGAAAATGAGATTGCAAGCACTAATCAAGCAACAGATCTTGGGTTTTTCCTCGATGCAAATTTGGCTTTCGACGCGCATTGTGAACAAATTGCAATTAAAGCGATGAGTGTAGTACACAATCTTTTTAGAAGTCTTGCTACAAAAAAAACCCCTCTGTCCTTGTCAAAACTTATAAGACTTACGTTAGGCCGATACTTGAGTATAGAACAACAATTTTTCACCCAGTTAAGAAGAAAAGTATATTTAGACTTGAAAAAGTCCAAAATAGCTTCATTAGAAAACTATTTATTAGGAAATGCGGCCTTGATTACCACGCTATTCCCAGCAGTAAAGTAAGAAACAAACAACTTGGGCTACAGACACGGGCTTTCGTACAAACGAAGAATATACGACCACGTAATGGTTCACAAAATTCTCCATGGTTTCTGTGGACTTGATAAACATGATTTCTTTATGGTGAGACCATCTAGAACCCGAGGTGGAGGAGAGAAACTTTCACTGAGTACTGCAAGATCTTCAATTCGCCATAATTTTTTTGTTAATACAGCACGTTCGGATTATATGAAACTTGCCAAAAACTCAATTATTCCGTACAAGCTGAAGCCATTTATTACGAATGCAAGTCGATTTTCAAATAATTCTAGGACATAACGAGATCTTGTGGCAGAGCCCCTCTTGGATTGTTCTCCTCTGTATTCTTCATTCTCTGGGTGTTTGTTATCGCATGTACTTTCTATACATTCTATTACACCTTCGTCTGGATCGTTAACCAATATCATATGGATGTCATTCTGTTTCTAATTATATTGTTCTTAACATGGATTTTAGCCATGTAATAAATAATAATAAGCTGACAGACACAGACAATTTCACTACGAGATTAATATTTCGTCTTTCGAGGAGGAATTCTTCCAAAAGGTTCAAGGAATGCAATTCTCCTAGCCCATTCTAGTCTAAAGCAGTCGACTTCGAGGAGATATGGACTTCCGAAGTGATGTGGTCGGTGCAGCATAAATGCCTAACAAAACGGCAAGCAACAACGGTAGACAAGTAAACAAAACAACATCATAAAACAACATCAAATCACATCGCAGCGGCGTTACAATACGAACACCATAAATCGAGAGCTGTCGAGAAGAAAAAGCCCGCCTGATATGTGCTTCCTTTCTCCCGATCAGTCCCAGTCATCTTCGAGCGGCGGTGGAAGGAGGCGGTAGATGTGAAGTTCGCCGTTGGTGGCCTCGCGGTCGCAAACGGCCATGTAGCTGGCGCGACTGATAAACAATCCACTCGAAATACATAGAATTTTGAACAACAGGGGGGTATGTAAGTAAGGATAAAGGATAAAGGACGGCGTTACTCAATCCCTTCTGCGATGCGCCAGCGCATTCTACTTAAGTGTATGTAAGTAAGTGCCTATAACGTGTCACTTACTTGTATAAGGCGGCAACAATCGTTGACCGCCGTCGTCAACCAGCTCGACGTCGTTCATGTGAATGCCGTATTCGTCGAAGATCTGAAAGCAGTTGATATGGCTAGTATTTAAGGAAAGAGTAATATTTTTTTTTACTTATGTGAGTCCTACGTCCCAATGGGTTTGCGTCATGCCGTCGTGGTCGACGAACACACCGGTGGCCCAAAGCAGATGTCTAAATGGAGAGCAAATAAGCGAATCAGATTTGCATGCAGAGAACGAATCAAAGTAACCATCAATTAAGTTGCTGAAATAACTGACGATGCTAGTATGCTCTACAGCGAAGTGGTTATGTGCAGGAAGATGGCATTGTCGTCCATGATGATGTAATGGCTAGAGAGATGATGCGTGCCTAAAAGTAATATAATACCTTTGAGACCGTCACGGCGAGCGTGTTTCCGCGCGTGTTGAAATCGATGTGCAGCGTCGCGAACTCACAGTCGCTTACGGCTCCCAGGGAACTGGTGACGGTGCTTTGATGGGCATCAAGCCCGTCGGAGTGCTGTACGGCAGTCCGGCCGGAACTTGCAATAAGGTTCCTAGAATAAGGTACCATGAAAAAAGGTAACCACAACTGACCGCGCCGCTTTCCTTTCCTTCGAATACGGTGATCATCCACCTTTCGGGACGATCGTATAAGATCGTGACAACGTCCCTGCTTGCCGTCGCCGCCAGGCCTAGTTATAGTATTTGTAGTGTAATGTGCTGGAAAGTTTTTCTGAGGTGCAGGTGAAGATACTGACCTCTAACGTAATAGCCTTCAATTCGTGTGACGACCACGAACGGTGTCAGCTGACTGTCCCCATGGGCGACGATTTTCAGTCGGTCGCTGTCGGAACAACCACATTTTCCCTTGTTTGAGGTTAGACACAGCCGACGGGTGCACGATCCGCCCGTTGCGATTGTTTTGATTCGAAATGGCGCGGCCAAGGGGCAGGAGGACGATCTGTGAAAATTTTCGATGGCGAGGCAGTTGCATCAGGATAATTTAGCGGACTTTTCAAAGGTCGCACCCGATCGTTACCGCTGTCAGCAACAATACACTCTCCCATTTGTTCGCCGAATATGACGGCCAATGGCTTAGCGAGCCGTTTTCCCTCAACTGTTGTTGGGAAGAGAGTGATTTTTTTGCACCGTATTTTTCTTGAACAGCCACCCTCATTGTCCTAGTAAGGGTCTTGAATCGAGGGGATTCCATTTGAATAAAGGACTGATGGTGCTGAGCTCATCGGTGCTTGCGTAGTAGAGAGACAGACGAACCCTGCCTTAGTCAGTAGGATTCATTAACGCAATCCGCAAAGTGCAAAATATGTTAGCTAGAAAGACACACGCATATAGGACGGGACCCCGGTGCACAAGTTAAATGTTCTAATTAGAGAGACAAGTTCACGACCATGACTTCCCACCGCCAGTACGCACCCGCTCCTTTCTACGCAACGTAGAAATGTATCACGAGGAAATCAATACACGCCATGAAGCATGCGGCACATTCACACTGGGCACCAAAAGCTAGTGAAGCTGCAAAACTTTTCACTACCACTCTCCCCGCCACATCTCTAATCTTTGTGAGGCTATGGAGGCTTCTTCTTCTTTGGCAGGAGTGTGCATGAGGTTAAGAATTAAGTGGGAGTAAGTGAGAACTGCGAGTGAGCAGCACCGAAAAATGTGCTGCCTTTAGAGAAGGAGATCAATCTTCAAGAAAATGAGTGAGAGGTGAGGTGAATGAATGCATTACATGCATTGTGAATGAAACAGACAACAAAACAAGTTAGAGCTCCGTAACGGAGAAGTGAACGTATAAATGGGAAAATGACACCTCTAAACCTTCTTCGTCAACATTACTCGAAAGCGCACGTCACGCACGGAACGCCGTTGCTTACGAGGGGAGCCTGAGGATCTTCTTTTTCTCAAACAAGAAAAACGTCAGGCAATGCTGATTAGGAATGAGCGACAAAGAGGCGATCCGCACTCACTCGAACGAAACTTCGAAAAGTAACTCACCCCCTTCGGAGCCAACGGCACTCCTTCAGCGACGAAGCTGTAGGCTCGTACCTCTGTCCTGAAAAGCAAACGGAATGTGTCATTCTCTTCGAAATAAGACAAAAGCATTCCACAACGCGCGAGACATAGCCTTCAGGATTTGCGGCCACAGTTGGCTCGAGCGTCCTGCATTTCGTGAAAAGCTACCGTTCGCTCTTCATCAGTGTCGCAGAGCTGCCGTCGAAACCTGGAAAGGTAATCGTCGAAAGAGCAAAGAATGAAACAATGAAGAAAGTTACAAAAGCCCACAGTGACGACCGCGCCTTCACACGCGACAGCGACATCGAGAGATCCTCGTGGCTGAGCCAGGGTGCGTCCAGAACGAAGTCTGATAAGCAAATAGAAAGTCTTCTGCTAATCTCAGTAAGCAATCGAAGTAGACCCTCACCGATAAGAGAAAAGACAATTCTCTCCGGCACGCTGATGAGTACCGATCTCCCAGCGTTTCCGTGCCGTCGAATCGAATACTTCTTAATGGCGTCTTCGGGATGGCAAGCCTTTACAGACTAGCTACTAGAACCTAGACCATCAATAGCCCACCCCTTTCCAAATCCTACTGACGTCTGAGAAGTAGTGATGCATGAGGTCTATCGCGTGGGCGTAATAGCCTTGGTCACTGCAATTGCAGTGCGGCCTCCACCTCTCGAGCAGGTTGCGCAGATCCATCTTCATAAGCAGCACAGCTGATTCTCCATCATCACATATGTCGCAACCCTATGACCTAACTCACTTTGAATGGTGCGCGCTCCTTCATAACCCACTGACGAGTGATGTTCCTCGCCGAGAAGCCGTCTAGACAGTGCTTTGGCTTTTTCCTGCACAGTTCCTCTGCGAGGCAACTCTGATACCTCTGTGACTCGTGGCGAAGCTGCTCGCTCATTGCCATCAAACCGTCCACCTAACACAAGAGAAGTGAGCAGTTCACCCTCTGATCGGTCGCCCAAGCCAACACACCATTAAACCCAGTCCAGCCGTTATTTCGGACTACTCACGAAACAGTTTTTGTATGCATGTTGCTGACTACAACATCAGAGGAGCTCGGTAAGCGAGACACCTTCAGCTGAAAGTCCCTCAGCTTCCCCATGTCGACGCGAGCACTCTGGAGGTTCTTCGTAACATCTCCTAAGAAGTCGTATGTGAAAGCTCAGAAAGTAGAGCCTACGCCGAATAATACTCAAATTCTTATCTCGAATTGCGAGCCTTCCACGAATTCCCAAGCTGTTTTTGCGATGCGGTTCGTCTTCTCCGTTTCCTTGCGAATATTTCCTCCGCCACATCTGCCAGTGCCGTTCTATTGGCCATACTCGAAACCGTCCGACTGGCGGCATTTGAAGCAGTTCTACTGTCCGCATCCGAAACATTTCTAGTGGTGGCGTTTGAAATAATAGTTTTCGAGCCACTTCTTAAATTCATGTGACGGCCAGAATGAAGAGCGCTCTGCGAATCATTCACGTGAGGGCCAGAAGGAAGTGTTTTCTACGAATCAGCCACGTGAGAGTCCATGTCGACCCCGATGTAAGTTTCGATGGCGTCATTGTAATTGTAGGTGTCCAGCGGCACCAGCTGGCGCGGCGAATATGGCATATCAGACATCAGAGACGTCAGAGAATTTTGCGCGGCAGGAGGACTCTCTGGAATAATTAGACGAAGAGAGAGCATTTACCGAAACCGTTCCCAGCGGTCTTTCCGAATTGAAACCACTTATGCGCCGGTGACAGCGTTGACGCGTTTTCCGCGTCGTCCACCTCGTAGTCGTCGTAGGGAGCAGAAGTGCGCCGCGACTCGCTTACTAATTATCCCATCAAATCATCTCCTCGCCATTATCAATTCAGTTGAAACTCACTCTCTATTGGCTGAGTATCAAAGTTCGGTGTGTACACCTCTTCATCGCGTACTCATCTTCGTATTCGAAAGGCTCGCGGCGAATCATCGTTAGCAGTCTATTTGAAGTCGACCCTGTCTCCAAGTCTTCTCAGCATATCATAAAGAGCTAGCTAAACCACCGAAATATATTAGGCTCGCCGATACCATAAATTGCACCAATAGTCACCCGCAGGTCGAGTAGAACTCTTTAACAACAACATCTTAAAGTCTTAGAGTAAACGTCGTCATCTTAAAGTAAACAAATGCACACTAAAGCTTAGTGACAAAGCTTCTGCTTCGATAACTCACTACACCAGCATGACCACATATTTTATAAGCGTTTACAACTCTGAACCGACGGCCGGCAATTTCTTTGAAAAAAGAATTGCAATTCCGTATGAGGCGCAGCGTCTGCACGGCACAGTCTTTAGCAGGGTGACAGTTAGATTGCAATAACTGGCCGAGGTCGTTAAAGGGGTCGTTTACGAAGAACTGCTCGAGAGCAAACGCTTTTAGCGTCGCCTCGTTATACCAGAAAACGACGACGTCTCCAAACCGGTGGAAGACCTCGTCATCGAACCAGAGGCAGAGCTGGAAGTGTCTTTTCACCTCTTCCAATAAAACTTTGATGAGCACACCGTCGAGTCGTGACACAAGCGCAAGCTGAAGTGGAAACACATCTCACCAGAACAACTAATGCAGCGACATTTTAGAAAAGAAGAAGGTAGCTAATTAACTATCTTAGCTTGCCACCTCGATACGCAGCGCTATCTCGACATCATGCATTATAACAAGGGACACCCATTCAAGCTGCGAATGGCGTGGCACAGCAGTGCCGCGCTAGATGGAGAAGAAGCGGGAATCTGAACAACAGTGTAAAAAGAGAGAAGAGAATGCAGGGCTTATGTGGATGTGAGAGATAAATGGGAGCAGTGCGATACATTCCTACCTACTGTTGGAACCTCCCTCTGATATGGCTTTCCGCAGCATGACGAAGGATTCGTCACCATTTCTTTCGACTTCGATCTCCAGTAATCCGGCTAATTCCTTCTTCAGAAGAAAACCAGAAGCATTGTTTCTACTAGGATGTAAGCATGCATGCATTTTCAGTTGCGTTTGTCCCGCTTGGTGGCGAGGTCCGCTCTTCTGGTGTGGTGACGCCATTTCTCCCGATCAAATACTTGATCGGGATGCACACCAGCTATCTTTAAGTCCAAGTGCAACGTGTCTAGCCAACGTTGCTTCGGGCGTCCTCTGGGCCGTTTTCCAGGGACTTCAAGATCCAAGCCAATCTTACAGACGGTGTCGTCGTTAGCGCGAAGGACGTGGCCATACCATCGTAGACGAGCTTCGCGCAACTTGTCGGCTATCGGGACGACACCGAACCTCTGTCGTATGGTGTCATTGCGAATGCGGTCCAATCGCGTTACTCCGGCCGTCCACATTAACATCTTCGTCTCCATTACACTGAGGCGGCTTTCAATTTCCCTCGTCATGGGCCAGCACTCAGCACCATACGTCGCTACTGGGCGGACGGCTGTTCTATAAACCTTCGACTTGGGGTACTCGGGTATTGTCTCTGGCAGAGAACCCCAGTCAACGATCGCCATTTGATCGTCTAGCTTGAGTCCGAACAATGACAAGCGATCGCACCATTCCTGTGCCTGTCCCTCGAGTTCGGCTTTGTCTTCACATGCAAGCATGACGTCATCGGCATAGAGCAACGTCCAGGGAGCTGCCTTTTGGAGATCTCGTGTAATTGCATCCATGACGACTACGAAAAGCAGTGGGGATAGCGCAGACCCCTGGTCCACTCCGACAGAGATCGTAAACTCCATCGAGGTACCCGCTGGTGCTCGTACTCGGCTTATTGGGCACGAGTAGAGGATGCGCACCCACTCAATAAGCTCTTCAGGGACGCCGTGTCGTCGCAAAACGTACCATATAACTTCTCGCGGGACGCGGTCGAAGGCCTTCTCCTAGTCCAGGAAGGCAAAATGCATCGGTTTCTGTTTCTCGCGGTGCATCTCTAGCAAAAGACGAACAGCGCGAATGGCATCAACAGTGCCACAGCTGGCAACGAAACCACACTGATAATTGGAAAGCTGGACGACATCCCGGATACGTCTATCGACAATTCGCTCAAAGACTTTCATGGTGTGCGGAAGTAGGCGAATCGGACGGTAGCTAGCGCAGTCCGCAGGGCTGCCTTTCTTCTTTCAAATCGGGATAGTCGTGCTTTGCTGCCAACTCTCAGGCGCTTTCTTCTCAGCAACAACCAGATTGAAAAACTCTGTCAGCCAGTCAGCAGGGCACCAGCCCTTCGACTTCCACAGGTCGGCCGGCAGGTCATCTGGACCAGTGGCTTTGCCTGACTTCATCTTCCTCAGGGCTGCTTCAGTTTCGCTCACTGTAATCTTCTGAACGGGGCCGTATACAGGAGATGCAAAAGGAGTAGCAGGATGGTCAAACTCAACATTCGAGATTTCCTCGAAGTAGTCGTGCCATCGCTTCACAGCCCTCCTACGATCCATCAGAAGACGTCCGTTGTCGTCGTTAATGCCAAAGAACTTCTCGATGTCTTCGGCTTGGCGACAGCGGGGACTTTCGCAAGTCAGTAAAGATAACGCTCACCATCGCGCGTTTCCAGTTTTTCGCTGACTTCAGCGTAGTATGCGGCTTTAGCAGCAGCCACTGCCTTCTCTGCCGCTTTCCTAGCTTCTCGATAATTCCGCCAATTACAGACTGTTTTGTCACCGATAAATACGTGATACAGCCGTTTCTTTTCCCTGACCTTCTCTCTGACATCGTCAGTCCACAGCCAAGCCTGCTTGTCGACCCAACGCCGTCCAGGCTTCGTTGTGCCGAGTTCGAGGCGTGCAGGTAGCCTCTTTGCAGGTTTCGTCGACAGTTGTTACCGTCTGCAACCGAATGCGAGAGACAACAGCTGCTTCCTTCTCCTTCAATCGCCACCATTTAATTCTAGCCGTCCTGCACCGCTCGACACGTTTACACCTCGGAGGTGTGATCTTCAGCGAGCAGATCAGTGGACGGTCTTGCGTGGCAACCGTCTCATACGGCACAGTCTTCGCGTCTGTGACAAGGCCTTGGTCGCGACGCCTAACAAGGATATAGTCAATCTGCGTTTTGGCGTTCCCGCTATAAAACGAGATGAGGTGGGAGTCACGCTTTCGAAATTTGGTATTCACGATGTTGAGGTCGTGTGAGTCTGCATACTCAAGTATACGCTCACCATCGGCGTTGCGTGACCCATAGCCAAAACCACCATGACAGCTGTAACCGTCTTTCGCTGTTCCGACGTGACCATTAAAGTCACCTGCCACAACAACCATATCTTCTGAAGGCACTTCCGCTGTTTTCTCATCAAGTAGGGACCAGAACCCATCCTTGGTTTGCTCGGAGCAACCTGTCTGTGGAGCATACGCGGAAAAGAAATGACATCGTCGCTCTTCTACGGCGACGATAATCTTCATCAAGCGGTCATCGAAACGTTCTACGCTTGCAATCGCGTCACGGAAACGCTCGGAGACGATCATACCGACACCACTGGTGGTCCTGGGACTGCCGCACATTGAAGCCGCGGCCAATGCCCCTCGACTAGCAGCAGGATCACCTCGTCTCCTGCACAGCACAGAAATCTACCTTTCTTCGCTCGAGTGCTTCTACCAACTCGCACGAGGGGCCCGTCAACGTACCAACATTCAATGTTGCTACGCGGATCTTGCCTACGTTACGGGACTTTCGGACTAGCTCAGTTGCCCCCCGTGTGCTTTGCGAGTGCGCGTCGGCTCCCGCGGACGCCGCAGCATTATCTGGATAACTCTGTACCGTCATCAACTATATGATGTGACACAGAATGTTCGTAGGCCGACCTGTCACTAGGACCTTTCGCCTGCATTCGATTGTCCGTGATTGGCTCGGCTTGCAAAAGCAAGCAGTTTCTAGTGGCACCACGTGGAGGAACGGACATCGACACCTTCTACTAGGATGTAAGCAATTTTCCTATTTTCTCATTCAACTCACTTTCTCACGAGAATCTCTTCGCAATTGGTTACATTCTGATCAACGCGCAGTTGAAGGCGACGGTGGAGGCTATCAAAGCCTCTCGCAGTCCAATACCAAAGGTTGCTCACATATTCTAGGTCCTCAGTAAGGCAGTGATCGAGCAGAACCTTAAACAACAGAACCACCATTTCTTCTCTCCTCGTCACCCCATATAAAATGAACACCTCACATCAAGTTTGAGAGAGAAGGGCGACCTCGATATCTTCTTCCAGACCGATTTCATCGAAGTCTTGAAGCCGCTAGCGACTTCAATACTTTTATGTCATGAACTGTGAAGGAGTCACCCTTACTCATTACTCTCGCTATGCAGCAGTAGCACAGAATAGCCACGCATCCGACAACGTGGTCGCAAAGGCCTGTTGCAGCAATGAGAGGGAAAGCAACAAATGTGAACTAAAACGCAAACAGCGTTCGCCGAGAGAGCAAAGAGCAACGGATAACATTAAATGAGAAACTGCCAAAAAAGACGAGGCTAGTACATTATAAACGAAGGCACAGCATGCAACATATTATAGTGAATCAAACGCCAGGATTTTCCTTCAGTCAGTGCATCCTTTTCCGATTCCGTCATTAGGCTCCAATCTTCGAAGCTCAGGAGTAACTGCTGGCGTTCGTGTAGTTTTGGAACCTATCCAAAGTCTTCTCCAAGCTTTCTGCTCTGCGTCGCGACACGGACAGCTCTTTCGCTTTCAGCTTACTTTGAAACATTTCTGAAATATAGAATAATGTACATCTTCAACACTTCTCTCGAGTGAAAAACGAAGGACTTACGTCGCACAACATCGCATCCAATTCCTTCCGACATGAGGTGCAGACCATCCCCTCGGCAGCGTTCTATCGTCAAGAGATTCATCATTTGCTCGGAACGGAAATGATGAACAATAAACTACTCCCGATTCGAGAGCATTAATGTCGAACTGGGCACTCAAAACAAATTCGGCACTCTCTTATTCTAAGTTGTCTTATGATTTTTGAAATCACAGCAAGCTCTTTCAAATCATAAAACTGTGTCCAATTCGAGGTGAAAATGGCATGTTTTAATTTCATTTTAAATAGTTCAATTAAAATTCGAACAGTCAAATGATTCCATTCCTATTATTACGATTTATCATTTAAATAAAATTATTCCATTTTATTTGACTATTAATCATCAAGTAAATAAATAAATTTAATTTGTAGTTAAATTAGAAAATTTCTACCAAACACGCACCACGCAAGCCGTTACGTCCATCTGCTGCGTAAGGTCCTCTTGCGTCGATCGCAATTGCGCGAATTTTCCGCATACCTTAAGCGGAGCCTGCCGCTTGTGTTTCCTCGGTGAATGCAGTAGTTGCATCCACTTTTCGAGCTCCACTGAGGCGAGTGGTACAGTTGACGCATGCCCTGAAATCGGTTTACAGTAATATAAACCTGAATACGGCGCTCTATCGACTCCTCCACTTCCACCAATGCAGTTCGAAAGCAACCGAAAAATTACCGCCAAATCGATTATCGCGTGCTTGATCACCGCAGTCAGCTTCTATGTAGTGCAGTAACGATCGGCCCTTCACGCTCCGTCACGGAGCACTCCGTTTGAAGTCTGAAGCAGCTACAGCATATGCATCAGCACTACAGTACAGCGGCAGCAAAAGGTTACACATACACACCTGCTAAACAAATGCGTTAGAACGGTCTCCAACGGTGTGCGCATTGTAAGCACAGCGTTCTCTAGCTTACTCATTTCGTGGAACGGCAACCCCTCTAGCTGCAGGTAAATCGGATACGCTTCAAAGCTGAACTCCAACCCTCATGCCATGCAGAGCCTGCATAGCACTTCACCCCTCTGTGTTACTGTTTATTCTCAAACCGTTATTCGTTTTAAAAAAGATGTGTCTTCGTAGTATGTCAGATTCGTTGAGGTTGGGTATGTAATTATACACTTTGTCGGTTTGATCTTTTGTTGTTAAGAGTACACTCTGTCTGTCAATGGTTATCCCCATTTCTTTAATAATTATTTTTAGGTAGTATTTTTTTTACATATTATACCGTAGTTGTTAGAGGCTTTGTCTAGCGGGCAAAAGATAAAGTGGTAGCATTTTATTTGATTACAAGTGCTCCGACACGCCTGTCGGCGTGTCCGCACTTGCGCGCTTCGCGCGATCTTAGAGCGTCTCTAAGCCAAGATCACTCACTTAAAGCAGCTGCTCTGCTTGTACAGCCTTCTCGGCACCTTAGCAGTAAAAAGAGTTATTTGAAAGCCTTAATAATTTCGAACCTTGGTCTACCTTCTTTAAGATCAGGTGAGTAGTTCTTCGATATGAAGCCGTCCAGCTCTCCCTCCTCCATCCTCAACACCTTTTCAAAGTCGGCACTATCTTCAGACAGTTCAGAAACGTAATTCATTTGCGTTAATCAGTGCTTTCGTCCTCAGACTGTTGTGGAGCACTCCTTCGGCCATAGTACCCGCGTGTCTACCACCCCTCCCCACCCGGTTAAATCTGGGAGAAAATCACCGATCAGGCGATCGATAATATCGATCGATGCTGGCCTCCACATTGAAACTTTCCACCTGATGTGGAGCACTCCTTTGGCCACAGTACCCTCGTGTCTCCCACCCCTCATCACCTCGATCGGTTAAATTTGGGAGAAAACAACCGGCGTGTCCCCTCCCCCTCTCCACCCCGATCGTTTAAATCTGGGAGAAAACCACCGGCGTGTCTTCCACCCCCCCCCCCCCCCGTCTCCACCCCGATCGGTCAAATCTGGGAGAAAGCCACCGGTCAGGAGCTCGATTAGCCCCAGGGCTGAAGTTTCGTGCCGCTTGAACGACATCCGCAAAAAATCGATAATATCAATTGATAGTGATCTACGCTTCAAAAGCGAAGTTCATAATCATGTTCAGCGACCTCGATTACCCCCAGGGCTAAAGTTGGCGGTGTGTTCGGCACGTCTACCGAGTCGCCAGTCACGTTTGGCGACGCGTTCAGCTCGTCTACTGAGTCGCCAGACACGTAGAAGGCGACTTGGTATTTTCCGCTATTTTCTTGTCTTAATTTGTGCCCCGTAATTTCCCCTATTTTATGACTCATCGCGTCGATCGATAGTATGACTCATCGCTTAGCGGATTATTATATAGTATGATATAGGGTACTGGTAGGGTTGATGTCAACGCAAGTGATTTTTGTTACTTCGCTGATACCAATACGAGAAGTGACGGTATAAGGCTAGCTGGCTCGATGAGTAGATGCCAACCCAGGTCAACTTTCTTCTCTCACCGGGTGTTTTCACGCTTCAGGATGTTGATGAAGGACCGCATACTCAGTATGACGTTAAATCAACTTAGGCCTCATCTTTCTCGTAGACAGATTGCAAGGTAGAGTTCAGACATCTATTGCAGTTGATCCTGTTGCACTGTCTAATCCTTTAGGTTGCATTTTTTTAACTTCATGTTTGTTCTGGACATTAGAGTCTACTGTTTTTACTAGGCACTTGTTTTGCTTTCTGTTATGTTACTTTCTAAACAACACGTGATGTAGTCATCGTCACGTCCTGAATAAAGAATAAAGAATAAAGAATATAAAGAATACAGGATAACTTCAAATTTTTCTTGATCATTATTCAGTACAGGTTTGACATGGTTTCTATATTGCAGAATAAAATATTTTCTTATTTGATTTATATATATATATTTGATTTATTCAATTTAAATTCATTTTTGATCTTTATGATCTTTAGTATCAATAGCGTCGATATATATGACCTTCATTTTCTCTTTATCTAGTTTTATACCAACCCCATATTTAGTGCCTTTGCTGAGTAATTCTCTTAGAACTGTATTTTCAATAATTTCTAAATTACCTGTTATAACATAATTATGATGTTTGTCGACAAATTGATTATCCTACTATATATAAAGCAGCAAGCGTGTGTGTGTGTGTGTCACTGTGTCACACCGTCACACTGTCCGTACGTCCCACCTTGAGTTGGGGCGCAGCAGCCGAGCACGTCGGCAACCGTGCATGGTGAGCCGTGGACGTGCCGAGCACGTCGGCAACCCTGCATGGCGAGCCGTAGACGTGCCGAACACGTCGGCAACCGTGCATGGCGAGCCGTAGACGTGCCAAACACGTCGGCAACCCTGCATGGCGAGCCGTAGACGTGCCGAACACGTCGGCAACCGTGCATGGTGAGCCGTAGACGTGCTGAGCACGTCGGCAACCGTGCATGGCGAGCCGTAGACGTGCCAAACACGTCGGCAACCCTGCATGGCGATGCCGTAGACGTGCCAAACACGTCGGCAACCGTGCATGGCGAGCCGTAGACGTGCCAAACACGTCGGCAACCGTGCATGGCGAGCCGTAGACGTGCCAAACACGTCGGCAACCCTGCATGGCGATGCCGTAGACGTGCCAAACACGTCGGCAACCGTGCATGGCGAGCCGTAGACGTGCCGAACACGTCGGCAACCGTGCATGGTGAGCCGTGGACGTGCCGAGCACGTCGGCAACCCTGCATGGCGAGCCGTAGACGTGCCGAACACGTCGGCAACCGTGCATGGCGAGCCGTAGACGTGCCAAACACGTCGGCAACCCTGCATGGCGAGCCGTAGACGTGCCGAACACGTCGGCAACCGTGCATGGTGAGCCGTAGACGTGCTGAGCACGTCGGCAACCGTGCATGGCGAGCCGTAGACGTGCCAAACACGTCGGCAACCCTGCATGGCGATGCCGTAGACGTGCCAAACACGTCGGCAACCGTGCATGGCGAGCCGTAGACGTGCCAAACACGTCGGCAACCGTGCATGGCGAGCCGTAGACGTGCCAAACACGTCGGCAACCCTGCATGGCGATGCCGTAGACGTGCCAAACACGTCGGCAACCGTGCATGGCGAGCCGTAGACGTGCCAAACACGTCGGCAGCCCTGCATGGCGATGCCGTAGACGTGCCGAACACGTCGACAACCGTGCATGGCGAGCCGCAGACGTGCCGAACACGTCGGCGGCGCGAAACTTCGGCCTTGGGGGTAATCGAGGTCGCTGAACACGAATCTGAAGTCGGATAAATCGATATCGATCGATATTATCGATTTTTTGAGGATGGCGTTCAAGTGGCGCGAAACTTCGGCCTTGGGGGTAATCGAGGTCGCTGAACTCGAATTTGAAGTCGACCAATCGATATCGATCGATATTATCGATTTTTTGAGGATGACGTTCAAGCTGCACGAAACTTCGGCCCTGGGGGTAATCAAGGTCGCTGAACTCGAATTTGAAGTCGACCAATCGATATCGATCGATGTTATCGATTTTTTGAGGATGGCGTTTAAGCGGCGCGAAACTTCGGCCCTG
Organism: Heligmosomoides polygyrus bakeri; assembly: GCA_947359475.1. Lineage (NCBI taxonomy): Eukaryota > Metazoa > Nematoda > Chromadorea > Rhabditida > Heligmosomidae > Heligmosomoides > Heligmosomoides polygyrus. Next base: position 47,946,502 of record OX375868.1, on the reverse strand, counting down.
GGGGTAATCGAGGTCGCTGAACACGAATCTGAAGTCGACCAATCGATATCGATCGATATTATCGATTTTTTGAGGATGACGTTCAAGCGGCACGAAACTTCGGCCCTGGGGGTAATCAAGGTCGCTGAACTCGAATTTGAAGTCGACCAATCGATATCGATCGATGTTATCGATTTTTTGAGGATGGCGTTTAAGCGGCGCGAAACTTCGGCCTTGGGGGTAATCGAGGTCGCTGAACACGAATCTGAAGTCGACCAATCGATATCGATCGATATTATCGATTTTTTGAGGATGGCGTTCAAGTGGCGCGAAACTTCGGCCCTGGGGGTAATCAAGGTCGCTGAACACGAATCTGAAGTCGGATCAATCGATATCGATCGATATTATCGATTTTTTGAGGATGTCGTTCGGGCGGCACGAAACTTTAGCCCTGGGGGTAAACGAGGTCGCTGAACTCGAATCTGAAGTCGACCAATCGATATCGATCGATATTATCGATTTTTTGAGGATGGCGCTCAAGTGGCGCGAAACTTTGGCCCTGGGGGTAATCGAGGTCGCTGAACTCGAATCTGAAGTCGGATCAATCGATATCGATCGATATTATCGATTTTTTGAGGATGTCGTTCGGGCGGCACGAAACTTTGGCCCTGGGGGTAATCAGGGTCGCTGAACTCGAATTTGAAGTCGACCAATCGATATCGATCGATATTATCGATTTTTTGAGGATCACGTCGAGGAAGATCAGCCGATCCATCTCGATTAACATAATGGTCAGAAGGCCTTGGAAAGAATAGGAAACCCGTAGCGGCCATGGCGTCCTATTCTCGGGGTTTGGGGGCGAAGCCCCCAACCAGTCGTAGGCGGCCGCTAGGCCGCCGAACGACTGGTCGTTTTCATAAATTGTTTCGCATGGACAGATAAAATGTGAGAAATGTTATTGTTATTTAGTGAATTGAGAAGCTTATTTTGATTAAAATTTTTTCTTGATATTGGAGGATCGTATTTGTAAACTACTCTAAATGATAATTTATTTCATTGTAGTTTTCAAAAATTCGATATAATAGATGCTGTTAAATGTTTTATTGAAGTTGATTATATCTAATTTAGTGTGTATGTAAGGTACTACTACATTAAATTAATCCTTTTTCATAGTGTTATTGTTATTTTGTAAGCAGCTATAGTTGGCTATTGTCAGTAAGCAATACAGAACAAGTTTTGCTTTTTGTTTAAGATGTTTTAAAAAGAGTGGATCAAGACATTATTCCAACTGTTTTATTATATTTCTTTTTGAAAGGCTTTTGCAAAGCCTATAAAAGTTCATAATGTGGATGTTATTTTCATTGTTGTTGAGATAGTTGAGAACTTCTGTGTTGATTTCTTGTCTTTTTTCTTCTATTTGTTCTCTCTTTAATGATCTTTAATGAATAGTAAGTATGGCTACCTTTGTGCTTAAGAGGATTAGTAATGTTCGTTATATTACCATATCCTTTTATATTGTCATTAAGACCCAGCGGATGTGAAGCGTTGAGTAGTTTTATCCAAAAAGGTTCTTTATTGAGTAATATATTTTTGCCTTCATTGTTGTCTAGTGAATCTAAAATACAAACATTAAATTCCGACTTACAGTTATGAAAGTGAGTATATAAAACCGTAAATTTCTTTTTATTACTTATGTAATACATATGCTCCCTTATTCTCTCATTTAGACATCTTGTCGTGATGCCTACGTATTGGATGTTACATTTTTTTTACATGTGATGCAATGAACTACGTCTTTGGTGCAACCTGAAGAAGTTGCCGTTTTAAAGGTGTTGATCTTGAAATAAGTTGCACTAGAAATTGCATTGTAATTAAATGAAGTAATATTACATACGCCACAGTTGACATTACAACGCAATCCTTTATACTGGTTACCAAAGTCTTTAATCACGTATTGACTGCTCCCGTTTTTAATCTTGCAGAAAATTTCAGAGGTAAAATAATTATTTGTTTCAGTTGCTGCTATAGTATCTTTAGACCTATATCTGAGAACAAGGGCGGTCTAACCCAAGTACAAAGAGGGGTCTCCCTTAAAGGGTTCCGTGGGAGCGCGGGGTTGTCAGACCCGTACGACAGACCAGTAATGGAGGCGCCAAAACATGACAACTCATGACTGTTATGACTTTTATAAACCCCATCATTACGGGTCCCCATTTTTTAGTAAGAGGATGGGGCCTCTTGAGTGGGTAAGATTGTTTAAATACAGGATGTCTCAATTATGAACTAAAAAGTGTTGTTATAATTGTGTATGGAAAAGTGTTGTATAAAACTGGCATAAATTAACTGGTAAAGTTAGCTTAACATAAGAGCATTCAATTTAACCAATTATTGGATTGCAAAATACCATTTTAACCAAGCAGTACCGTATATAACCGTATAACAAGTAATACTATAAAGAAGTAAACATCTGATATTGTTTATTTTGTATATGACACTTTATTTATCTAGGCATTTCAAGTTGATCATGCATTAGTTATCCATTTTTACTGATAATATTGCTACATTTATTAATTTGCCTTGTTTGTTGTTTCATTTTTAAGTATTTATTTTTTATTACTATAAATTACTGCACCTTAATATTTATATAACGTCCATAATTTGTAGAGCACGTGGAGCATGTTATGGATTATGACAATAATTTGGATGAAACAGAAAGGAGAAAGTCATATACTTGGGAGAGATAAGAATGAGAGTGTAAAGATTTGAGAGAAGTAGGCGTCAACTAGACGCTTGGCCACTGGCCACATGAGAACGCCTCTGGCGTCTGAGGAAGTATCTTCATATGAAGAATTGATCAAATTGAAGAAGTAAATTAAATTAAACTAATATCTTATATTTAATTATTAAATTATATTTTTAATCGATAAATTAAGAAACAAAATAAAAATAAAAAATAATACATTAAAGTAAATAACAAATAATAAATAATAAACAACTCCGAAATTATAAAATTAACACTATTAATAAAACAAAAACTTGAATAATAATATAATAATAGTTAATAATAGTTAGTTCGCGTGCCAGAGTGCTCCAATGGATCCTCCTCTCTCAAGGGACACGAAGAGCGTCATATCGGTCGTTCAGGGCTTTCACGAAGAAGTCCGGCCAACGCGTTGGTGCGCGTCCTGGTGTTCTCTTGACATTCTGCGGAATCCAGCCGGTAACGGCTCTCGTCCAGCGGGTGTCTGCGAAGCGCATTACGTGGCCGGCCCACCTAATTTTCGACGGCTTGGCCCATGCGACAGCGTCTCTGTTCTTCGAACGTCGGCGAAGCTCGGAACTCCGGACTGCGTGAGTGGTGCCACTCCGAGCATCGTCCTCTCGATTCCACGCTGCGCGACGCTGATCGCTGATGCTCATCTTCCTTTCGCATAGCTCAGGTTTTTGAGTCGGCGTATGTTAGGGCAGGAAGAACGGTAGAGTCGAATATGTGAGCACGGAGTCGGACGTTCTTCGTCTTCTTCGCGACTTCCTCGACGCTCTTGAAAGCTCCCCAAGCCGCTCGTTTCCTCCTGCTCAGGTCCGGCGCTAGGTCGTTGGCCATATTGACTTCGCGACCCAGATACACGTAGCTAGAGCATTCGGAGATGTTCGTTCCGTTGAGCAAGAATGGGGCATCAGAAACTTGTCCGTTCCTCATGAAAGTCTTCGTAAGATTCAGCTGCAGTCCAGCGTTCCCACATACACGATCGGAGTCGGTCAGCATTCGCTCCGCCTGGCTGATGCTCGGTGTTATGAGCACGATGTCGTCACGAAGCGCAGATGTTGCAGCTGCCGGCCGTCGACTTTCACTCCTATGTGCTCCCATTCTAGTTCGCGCATGACGTTTTCGAGGGTGGTGCTGAAGAGCTTCGGGGATATGGTATCCCCCTGCCGAACCCCTCTCTTCACGTCGATGACGGCGTCGTTGTAGAATGATGAAATCTTGGTCGTGACTCCATTGTACAGCTAGCTCTCTAAGGACTCTGATGTACTGAGTAGGAACCCCTGAGTTAGCAGGGCGTTGATGACCGCTTCAGTTTCGGCGGAGTCGTATGCCTTCTTCAGGTCGATGAACGTAAGTCGCGACACTTCTATTAGCTTTGTAATGGTGTGTGTGATTGATCGTGCTGAATCCTGTCCGAAATCCTGCTTGTTCGCATGGCTGTCCTTCGTCCAGCGTTCTGCTGATCCTATTCAGGATGACTCGAGCGAACAGCTTGTAGACTACGGACAGCAGGCAGATCGGGCGATAGTTGCCAATGTCATGCACGTCTCCCTTCTTGTACAGCAAGACGGTCTTGCCGGTCTTCCACTGAGATGGAACCATGCACTCCGACAGGTAGCGTGTGAAGAGCCGCACCAAGGTGTTGATGAGCGTTGGCGGGAGATTCTTCAGGTGTTCGGTCTGATCCTGTCGGGACCGGGTTCTGTACGCTTCCTCACCGAAGAGATGGCGTGTCGGATCTCGGAAGGGAGAAAAGAGGTAACGACGTATCCATCCTGCGGAAGATGGCATGGGGGCAGGTGGACGTGGCTATCGAAGGAGTAGAAGTCGTGGATGACCTTCTTCATGGTCCTTCTGGAAGAGGTGACGCTTCCGTTAAGACGTCGGAGAGCGGTCGTCTTGGTATTGAAGTAGGCGAAGTTCCCGCGGGCCTTGCAGATGCTTAACCTTGCCCCTGCTGCTTCAGCCAACACTTCCGCCCTTCTCTCCTTAAGATCTTCCTATATCGTCCATCTGCATAGCTTCGTAAGCTCGGACGTCAGCTGATAGTTGCTTGACGCCCGTGCTGCTCCACGCTGGCGTATAAGCTCGAGAGTTTCGGAAACAGGGTCTTCAAGCTCTCGGCTCCCTTAGCACTATCGCGGAGATGGTGCACGAAGCGGTCGTATTCCTTGTCGATGTGTCCATGACAGTATCCTCCCAAAGGCCGGCAAGAGAGGTGTACATGTCCCAGTTCCCCAGTTAATGGTTGTTCTGGGACTCCACTTCTTGACGCGAAAAGCGGAACCTCCCGCGAAGGAGGCGGTGGTCCGATCCCGTATAGAACTAGGGGACAACGGAAAAGTCGGTCAGGCAATACTTGCGGTTGAAGATGATGTGGTCGATCTCGTTGTGGAACTGGCCACCGGGAGATTCCCAGGTCCATCGTAGGGAGCGAGGCTTCTGGAACTGTGAGTTTCCATGGATGATCTTGGTCGACATGATAGACTCAGGCATCCTTTCCCCTTGCTCGTTCCACTCTATACCGTGGGTTCCGATGTGAAGTTCTTCCGGACCGGAGTTCAAGATCGGACCTTCGTGGCCCGATCTTGGCGTTGAAGTCGCCGACGATCACCTTGCAGAAGGTGCGGTCTTCCTTATAGAACTTCTCCAGCTCCACGTAGAAGGCTTCGACCTCTTCGTCGACGTAGTCGGATGTTGGGGCATACGCGACGAGCACAGTCAAGGCTGGCACAGAGCCACGTCGCTTCAGTCGCAGACGTCCGATTCGGGTTGTCAGAGACTCGTATGAATCGATGTTCATGGCCAAGTGCGTGTTGACGAGTACACCAACACCGCCTTCTCCCCCGCTGTCGCATGTTCCGAGGAACAGTTCTTCTCCGGAGTCCTAGGCGGCGTGTAGGTGGTGATGTCTTCTCGTCTCGGTCAGTCCGATGACGTCATACTTGATCTTCCTGGCTTGTATCATCAGGTCCTCAACGGATGCTTCCGTGCGATCGTTGTAAATACATCGTCATCCTAGTCCTTCTCTGGTTAGGCCCTAAGATTTTAGCAGCCTCTCCGTACTCGTCCTTCCCATCGCTGCAGAAATGGGGCTCTTTCGGGGTCAGGGGAATGAGGCCCTTTAGTGCTGCTGTTTTTGACTGGAATACACACGGGTAGCTAGTCGGGCTCTGTCGTGCGGGCGAAGAACTCCGGGCAGCCAGCCAGACTGGCCGAAGGGACGGTGCGAGACTTAAGGCGGCCTCGAATCGTCTCACATGTACTCCCAGTCTACCGAGTGCAAGCTTTTGGCCGAGTCGACGCAGTTACAATCCGCACAGGCGCAAACACGTCCATGCATACTGCGCATGAAAACTCCCACGCACAAGGAACGCGTCGACTCAACACGGCAGGAGCAAAGAGTCCATTCCCTGCATCCCACGTGCGTCTCTTTGCAGTACACGGTCGCATTTGGTTCGCGTTTTCGTTCCCCTATCCACCACCCGGGGACGCGCCACGTGGCCCTGCGACAAGCGGCCCGAGATCCCTCTTAATAAGAGAGCCCGAAGGCTCTCTATCGAGAGAGGTCCGTGGAATAAAATATTAATAAAAAATATTAATATAAATAATAAATGACAAAATATTAAAATATTAAAAATTAATAAAAATAAAAATAATAAAAGTTTAATAATAAAAATAATAAAACTAAAATTATAAAAAATTACAATAATAAAAAATAATAAAAAATTAAAATAATAACCCGATAGTCGGTGCTGAGGTAATATATGTTACCGGGTTTCTCTCGAGTAGCATATACCCCCAGTACTTACAAGAAAGCTATAGTGAATTCTGTGAATTCTCATGAGACAAGAGTTATTGGTTCAACTTAGCCAATTCACCAAACATAAAGGATGTGGAATCAGTTACGAAGAATTTTCCTAACAGTAGGCCCTTATACCATCTACAGAACAAATCAGACGACTGCACTACGCAAATATTCGACTTTCGAAAAACCTACCAGCAGTGTTTTGCTGTTGAGGCTGTGATGTTGTGCGCCAAATTCAGACTCTGACGGTGGGATACCTGAGGCCAAATTCCCATTTATGTCATTCTCTATTCCGTTCTCTGAGTAATTTCGGCCATTTCTCCAGAAAAATAGAAACCAGAACAAATTTGTTCAAAAAAATCGGACAACAGGAATTCCGCACACCGCTGGCCGCGATAGTGACAGCAGACAACATCAAAGTCCCACATAGAGACAAGCAACAACATCACAAAGAGAGACAAAGGCAAGTTAGCGACGTAGGCAAAAATGAAAGAAAACTTGGATTATTTCGTATTCGGATCCCATCTAAATATATAAACTGTTCCTGCCACTGCACCGATTCAGAAAATTCTATGTCCATTTCTCCTTCGAATCCGTTCCAGCTACAGCTAGACGACTGTGGAAGCTGTTTCTTTGATTCGACCCATTAGGAAACATCTGGCATTTTAATTACCTTCTCTTTTGCAACCCCTCCAACTATCTAAGTCCACTTGTAAACTGTGTGGAAGCCATTCCAATGTATCGACCGTTAGGATCGTTCCATCTCCACCCCACTTCACCCCCTCCCGGAATGCCTCCAGCGGAATCCATCCATCTAAGGAGATAGAGCGCAGAGCAAAGTAGATGACACCTATGGAGATTAGAATAGCATAACCAGGCACGAAGAGGAGAATGTGAACTACAACACTTCTTTCCTAACCGAATTCCCTCCAACTAATCGAGAATGCGTGCGAAAGCTGTTCAACGATGCATTTGGAAACTACGAGAATTATTTGCTCTTCTGATTCCTTCGTCGAAGCCCATTTTAGAAGCTGCTCCAATGACACGATCCGTTTCAAAACGTTCACAGCAATTACGTAATCGAATCCCTTCGTCGAAGTTATCCTCTTAAAATCACTCATAATGAAACTATCCAATTTTCAAAAGAGGGCTGCATAAGACGGCGCCTCTAGTCAAAATCGCTCCACCTCTATCCCTTTCGTCGTCTTCTCCATAAAGCCTCCAGAGAATGCCTCCAGCGAAACAATCCATCCCAGCTATGAGATAGAATGCAGAGCAAAGGAGATGACACCAACCAACGGAGGAAAGATCCCGCGCAAAGAGGAAAATAACGGCGTTAATACAGGGTGCGTAAAAAGTATTGACGCACCTACTTTTTGTTTCAGCTCCAGCTTTCTCTTTCTACCCCTCTAGGTTTTTGTGTGTTATTTTTGTTGTCTGTATTGTGCCCAAAAACACTCACGTAAAAACTGAAAAAATATGATCGTCATCGTTACGGTGGCCTTTTTTTTGACTGTTACCCAGACAGCTGAATACTCCCTTAACAAGAGAATTAGGCGCTGTTCGAAACAGTTGGTGAGGAAAGAGGTCAGCAACCCAAACGTCAGCCACGGCTCTGTCATAACAGATGATGATTACAAGATGCTCAAGCACGATAACGTTCAAATCGAAAATTATCAGTCTCTGTCCGATAACGGCAAACAGATAACGCGCGCAGGTGTGGACAGCTTCTCAGACGAGAACAGCTCAAACGTGAATCCGCCGGATTACTCTTTTTAGGCGATTTTGGAGAACGAGCTCTGGGCTACTTTCAACAGAAGTGACCAGTCGCAGAAGGCTACCCTGTTCAAAGCACGGGACGAAATCCAAGCGAGTGCTTGCGGCGCGTGCTAATGAATTTTTCCGTCATTTTCGCTCCTGTATTCACAGTAAAGGAGCCAATGTCAAATACGAGTTATTCTATCGTGTTTGCAAGATCATTTTCCATATTTCTCAAGTGAATATTTTAAAACTTACTGCGCAATACTATTTCCACAGCCGCCATTTACTGCGTCAATACTTTTTACGCACCCTGTAAGCAGGAAGGAGTCGGATGTGACTCATCGAATCATCATAGAGCGAACGTATTTCGCAACATCTCTGTCACGTGCAAACCACAGTTTTGCCAATCTCCTCGGGACCCCATCATTCTTCTAAGTCATCCAAATCACAATTTTGTTGAATGAGGGGGCTCAAACAAGGCGAATGTGAAGCCATTCCAATGAATCGACTCATTTGAATACTAATATGCTTACTTCCTCATCGCATCCCCTCCGTGGAGTAGATTTTTGAAGCCGTTCACATCAATCGTCCCATTTTGAAGGATGCACATTCATCTCTTGTTGTGATCCCCTCCACGTAGTCGACTGTGGGTATCGTTCCTGTGAATCCCATTCGGAAACCATTACAATTACTTCCTATTCGGAGTCTCTAGCCGAAATTGACTGTAGAAGTCATTCACCCATACGAATCGGAGGGGGGCCGTTCTTCCCCCCAGCATGCGGAGGGGCGGCGCTAATTGCGCGAGGAGCGCCCATCGCGGACGAGTTCACGCGCTCGGCTGACTGGGGGGAAGAACGGGCCTCCTCCTCAGCCATCAGCTGTTATCATCGACGGGATCGATAGGATGTTCTGGGCTGTATTCCACCTATTTCTCCCAGTTTCATCGTCAGCCTTGTAATCACTTGCTACTTCATGAAGGCTTCCTTGTGCTTCTGGATACAAGGATCCTTTTTGATAAGCAAGATGGTCAATGTCTTTGAATGGGTACTCAGATAACAAATGAGGGATCACCAAATCTGGATGTAAGTTACTTTACTTGTTTTGTTACCGTTTGGAATGTCTCTCCCTTTGTCTGTTTTGACTCTATCAAGTTTTGGTGTTTTCACGAAGTTATGAGCATATTCATATCGATCCCTTCACCTTTTAAATGGAACCATGACATTTTTCTAAGCAGCACGATGCACGTCTAAAGCGGGAGGTCCATAATGTGCCTCTTAAACTCCTGAATGTAGTCCGAAATATCCTTCTTCTATATTTATAATTAATTTAGATATGAATTTGGTCAACGTTCTTAGTGTAAAAGTATTTAGACAAACTCTCCTGACATTTTTCTGCTTCAAAGAAGGGTTCCCCGCTCTAGACCTCCACCCTGTGTCACATTGGTCCCTCATTTAGAAGTTGGTCCCCTGTATTGGAGTAATTGCTTGGTTCCCCTTTGCGTTCGCCGGATGTCCTGACCCGTTGCCCTCCTCGCACCTTTTACGGTCACTCGCACCTACATTGGCTGCCCTAAAGAGATGCTCCGGGGCAGCCAGTGTAGGTGCGATTGACCATTCTTTCGCAGAGGTAAGAGGCGCCAAATGATAGGGACCAAAGTACTAAACTTGGATCGTGAAGCCGATATGGAGATATCTATAAAACCTCTCTAAGTAGATCAATAATTTTGACGTTAACCAGATATGGTGTGTCCTCTCATTACTTGTAAACTATGACTATAATTGACATAAACGTTCTTACCATTAGTAGAGCACCACTGTTACTGTAATAACATTAGTCGCGGTACCAGTAGATCAAGCTGGCATATCATCTTTACGACAACCAATAATGGAGAAGCCGAAAGTGGTAAAAGTCTAAAACTCGACCGCTAATTAGGGATGGTAGATGTGCTCTAATTACTTTTAAACTACGAATTTAAAATTGACACAAGAGCTACTTACTAGGGTATAACGTTTTCAAGCCGTTACCATAATAACAATCGTCTCGAGACCGGCGCATATTCAGATAACTACTGGCATCATGTAAGCTTTGCGGTAACCAATAATGGGGCTACGAAACTATGGAGTGGGAAATAGATTGTTTGAGACAATCCCGAATGGAACATTTTGAGAAGTATTATTATATTTTATGGTGATATAGTTTCTTCCGATAAGATTGCACACGTTGGCAGGTCTTATGAATCCCGATACAAAATGCATGACGTCTTCTGCACATCTTCTGAACCCCGACGCAAATTGGATGACGTCCGTGACAGATCTTCTGAATCTCGAAAGAAATGGCATGACGTCTTCGGCATGTGTTCTAAATCCCAACGTAAATTAGATGACGTCTGTGACAGTCTTCTGAATCCCGACACAAATTGCATGACGTCTTCGGCATGTTTTCTGAACCCAGACGCAAATTGGATGACGTCTGTGACAGACTTCTGAATCCCGACACAAATTGCATGACGTCTTCAGAATGTGTTCTGAACCCAGACGCAAATTGGATGACGTCTGTGACAGACTTCTTAACCCCGACACAAATTGCATGACGTACTCGACACGTCTTCTGAACCCCAATGCAAGTTGGAGGATGTTTGTGGCAGGTCTTCTAAATCCCGACACAAATTGCATGACGTCTTCACTACGACTTCTTAACCCCAATGTAAATGGGATGACGTCTGTGACAGGTCTTTTGAATCCCACACAAATTGCATGACATCCTCGGTATGTCTTCTGAACCCCAACGCAAGTTGGATGACGTCCGTGGCAGGCCTTCTGAGTCAGATTACAAATTGCATGGCGTATTCGACACGTCTTCTGAGCCCCAACGCAAGTTGGATGACATTTGTGGCAGGTCTTCTGAGTCAGATTACAAATTGCATGGCGTATTCGACACGTCTTCTGAACTTCCTCTATCTATTCTTTCTAATGTGCCATCGATTGCGGTAACCACGAATAGTACAACACGAGCACTCTTCCAGGCTAGCAATATAGATCCGTCAAATAGAATTTCTTTCCAAAATTTTCTATTTATCCATCCGCTTAAAACAGTATGAAGCTTCCATATTTCCTAACTCCGTGGCTTTATTATTGATTACCGCGAAGTTGGCATGATCCCGACACTGATCCAGAGACGTGGGGATCCCGCAGCGATTGCCGTTACTATAGCGGTTTGAAAATGTGTTATCCTAGTAAGAATGTCTTGTAAGAGTAAGTCAGAGTAGTAAGAATGTCTGACAAAACTTTCTTACTAGGGTACCACGTTTTCAAAACGTTACCGTAGCAACAGTCGTTGCGGGACCGCCACGTCTTCGGATCAGTGTTGGTACCATGCCAACTGCGCGCAAATCAGTAACGGAGTTACGGAACGACGGAGGAGGTTTCAAACTGTTTGATAAGGTTTTGGATGGAACATTTTGGGAAGAATTGCTACTTGGCTCGCTGGCCGGTAGGAGTTCTCGCGTTGTGTCACCAAAACTCAATATGATGTGTTCGACGGCATGTTAGGTTAAACAGATCGCCAAAACACTTAGCCACCAGAATGTGTCCTAATTCTTTGACTCACAGGGACGAAACAATATGGTTAGATGACCAACCACGGGATAAATCTGCCTCGAACTAGTGAAGAAATAAAAATAAATAAACAAACCAGTCTTCATCCTCTTCAGGCATCCCTATTCTAAGTCATCTGCCTTTGAAGGCGATGAAGGCGATTACTTGTAATAATCACCTCAAACGTCTACTAGATCGTTGAACATAGTAAAGCTAAGATGTTCGAGCAACATATTTACTACACATGTATAGTTAGACCTCGTTTTACATTCCTGAAGACTAAAACACATTTGCTATGTGCTTAAAAATATGCATGATTGTTGCAGTGGAACGACAGTGATGTTGTTTGTAAGGTATATGTAATACTTCGGCGACAGGTTGTCGGCGACGAGTCGCAGCGTCGCAAACGTGTCGCCGAGGTATAGCATATGCCAAATTCGACGTTAACTCTTCAACTATGTAGCTTCCTTGAGCCTGAATACGCCAATCTTAAAGAAAGCATGGAGCTTACCAATGAAGCTATCGGAGCGAGTATTGGCTATACTCTGCAGATCATCCTCGATCGGTCTCATGTGTTCCATTGATTGGAACACGTGAGACTGAGCAGGAGTTCTCGAGTGGTCCAGCACCGATGCTCGATATACTCGTCCGTAGTTTTTCAACGCACGTTTAATGAGGACTGGCTATGAGTCGCTGATGAATCTGGCCCCTGATCTTTCTCTTTTCCACAACATGCAACCGATTTGTTAGTAAAATTTTCAAAATGGAACAATTAAGCACGGACGTAGGGTAGCAACAAGTCTTCCCACAGTTCTTGGGCGATCGTGGCGGGACCACTCAAGTTCCTCTTTGTCTCACCCATCTCGGCTGTTCAGCGGGCTAGCCTTGTTCGAGCTGGATCCCTAGTGTAGATTTCGACTTCACGTTGAAGAATAAGGTTCGTGTGATAATGCTGTTATATATAATCAGCTATTGTCACGTGTCGGTCACGGGGAGGGGGACTGAAGCCAAAAGATTCCTACGACAGTGCGGCGTATGCCAGCCGCGCTTTCTTTGAGCTTAGACCATGGGCAATTGCTGGCGAACTATATCCTTGGCGGCTGACCGTCCAAGTTTACGAGATATTCAAGGGGCTACGCGTCAGTGTATGAATGGGGATCCAGTGCAGAGCGTAGGAATTCAGGAGACGTGCTCTAGACCTCGTTCAGCGTGTGTCCGGATTCAGAAGACGCGCTGAAGACGTCGTCCAACTTGCATAGGGATTCCGAGTAAGGGCGACCAATAGGAGAGGATCAACAAACGGGGACCATTAGAGTGGGAGCGTGAATAAGGAGATGGATTAGCATTTCCCCCTAACATCGTTCAGCCTGTGTCGGATTTCTGAAGACGGCTTACAGAAGTCGTGGCACGTGTGTCAGAGTGCAGAAGGAGTGTCATAGACGTCGTGGCAACACAGTGACACGTAAATCGGTACTCAGTGTCACGTGTGCGTGCTTGACTCTCACTTCGTTTCTTTGCCAGCACATAGGAAATGAAGTATTGCGGGAGGGGGGGGGGGAGGGGTAGAGAGAGTGACCATGGGATTCGGAGGAGTATTATTGCCGTCGGACAGTAAGCGGTGTCGACCAACACCGATTAATTTTTATTATGATTTTGCTGACTAAGCACCGGATTGGGACTCTCATTACCTGTTTCTCGACACTTAGAGAACGAGCGCTTCGGAGAATAAATCGCGTGCATGTGATGGAGGGTGGATGGGCTTCATATGCGCAGTGAAAATTCTGCCCTACCATATCCCATTGCACTAATCTATATAGTAAAACCATTTTTTTTACTGTAAGAAGGCCTAAAGAAGAAAGGGGAAGATTGGGATTGTTCTATCCTCGGGGCTTGTCGGCGAAGCCCCCAACCAGATAGGATGGGGTTGACCTATTCTCGAGGTTTGGGGCAAAGCCCCCAACCAGACGTTTGGCGGCCGCTAGGCCGCTGAACGTCTGGTCTTTACATAATGTATGTATTGAGCGATAATCCTATTAACAGAAGAGAAATAAGGGACCACAGCCGCAAGCCGTGAAAAAACGATAGCACCATAGCTGGTGATGAGGCATCTTATTAACGTATCCGACAAAGGCTAGTTGTGTAAATGTCTGCTATCACATATTCATTCACAGATCTGGAACTCGAGTTGCAGGCTACAAAGTTTCCCCACACTACTTCAATACCCCAACACCCGACCAACCGCCGCATACGGTCTAATTTAGAAAAATGTAGAGTATGTTGAGCAGGCAACGCACGGGGTATTGATGGGGATCGTGCGCCGAGGTTCAGAAGGAAGCGTCGTCCAACGAGTGTCGTACAGGGGAGGGGCAGTCCTATATGGTAACCACCGAGCCGCTTAGCGCAGGCCCAGTGTGTTCTATACTTTTCCTGTATTGCGCTAGACCATTTCTGATATAGATAGACATATCACTTCTGACGAAGTCGGATAACCACAAGATAATTGCCTGCTGAGCCACGTAGCATCACTTAAGAAAGCCCGTCTACTGGGGCCGGATTCATCAACGACTTAAAGCAATTTAACAGAAAATACAGCCGTAATCCCTGATAGCGCGGCCTATCAAGATATAGTGAAATGTTTGACCATATCGCCTGATAAGCAGCGTTATCGGCGATTTCGGCAGTATTTTCACCGTTAGATTGCTCTGAGTCGTTGATGAATCCGGCTCCTGATCTTTCTCTTTGCCACAATTTTCAAAATGGAACAATTAAGCACGGACGCATACAAAGGTAGCAATGAGTCTTCCCACAGTTCTTGGGCGATCGTGGCGGGACCACGCGAGTTCCTCTTTATCTCACCCATCTCGGCTGTTGAGACTTTGTTCAAGCCGGATCCCTAGTGTAAAATTCGGTTTGGCGTTGAAGAATAAGGTTCATATGGTAATCCTACTATATATAATCGGCTAATGTCACGTCCGTCAAGGGAAGATGGACTGAAGCCAAGAGATGCCTACGACAATGCTGCGTATGCCAGCCGAGCTTTCTTTGAGCTTAACATTGGGTGGTTGCTGGCTATTCTGTACACTTTCTATTAAGTTTAAGCGCGAAACAAGTTTGCCGCAAAACTAAACCATGCATGCGGCTCCTTAGCAATTAATCGAGTCTGAGATGTAAGGTTTCAGACGAATGCATGGCCAAATCTCAACCTATTGCACGCCTCAAAATTTTCGTTATCCTTTACTTACGTACAAGTCCCAAACATTTTCAAGACCTTCTTAGCAGCAATGTTAGAACCTTTCAAGGAGAATCCGTTTTTTTTTGTTGGTTACCCTGCATTTGGCTGCAAGCTGTAGCTGTTTTTAAGTTGTGAACTTTAAAAGGAGCACAAATCTTGATAAGGCCACTTTGTTGAGAAATTGTGACAAGCACTCAAGCGAAACACTATCAATCGAGTGTAAAATGAAGGAAGTCAGAAGAGTGCGTCGCGCCATTTACCACTCATTCGTCATAAAATTCTTATTCTCTTCCGGTTTCATACGAGCTCTTAACTTCTTCAGTACGTTTACTGGCAACAAAGTTATCACCTTTCAAACATTGTTTAAATTTTTTGGGACGCCCTGTATAAAGAGCAACGTTATGAGGATCTGGTCTGGTCATTTCAAAACAGCCATGCAGCATTAGGGTTTTAGGGAAATTTACTTACTGTTGAAATTCTTAGTCAATCCTTTACCAACTAGCCTAGTACTAAGCGACCCTCAACGAAGGCAGTGCCTACGATGGTCCTTGAGGGACTACATGACTAGGTGCGATGTATGTGCGATGTGTCTAAATAGGTTAGCTGATTGATTGAGAACGGAGATTTATTGGGAATCTTCTATACCAGTGATGGAAAACTCCAACGAGGAAGCTAATTACGCCTTATCGTTAGTTTTCTTCGATGGCTGATATTCTAAACAGATGGTAAGGTAAAAACGTTGAGAATGAGTTTCTGAAACCATTAATTATTAATCTTTTAGTGTCGATGATAATTTTCTATTTTTCTTTCCTTACTCTTGCTACTATAGGAATACCCTAATGTATGGGGATCCAAGGAAGAAGTATTAAAGCTTCTGAAACTTAACGCTCCTAAAAGGTCCTTTTAGTCCAGACGAATTAATACTGTTCACTAGGCATTTAACATGTAAAGAACTGATGGCAGCCTGAACTTAATTTAGGCAGAAGCTAGCACCACGCTCCCACATATTAGGATCCTACCGTTGCCTCTAATATGTCGTGTTCATAACTTCCCACTCAACCACCATGTTCAATGGCAAAACAGATGGCCTCCTCCACCCTTGTTCTTCGCGCTCGGACAACTGGTCCTCGATGGGTGGTCGGCGCACCCCTTGCTCCACCCCTTCGTATGGGCGGTGTGAAGGACACCGTTCCGCCTAGAACGCTCGACTCCCTGCGACAGTTTACGTCGGTTTGCGACGGACAACTCATCCACGGGCGCCCTTGGCAGTGGAGCGCCAGTTTTCAATTTCGAACATCTTCCATGGTTCCGTATGAACTTTGTATGCCAAGCGATAGAGCTCGAGCTCCTGGGCTCAAATATGCCCTTGGTTTCTAGGCCAGTTATATGCAAAAGGCGCAAAGAACAGGAAACTGCGATTATGCCGTTTTTCTTGAAAAGACGCGTCCGGTACTGTGTGCCGCAGGAGTGAACACGGATTGGGAATAACAAGATTGAGTGCTGGTCACGAATCAAGTAATCGTTCTTCTAAAGCACTGATCTCCTGCGTCTGCATCAGGAGCATTTGCCGAGGACTTGATGGCGCAAGTTAAAAAGAGTCTATGGTGTCATCGGACTGATCGAGACGAGTGGGGCACAGCCATGAATCGTGCGTCTGCGACTGAAGCGATATGGCTCCGTAGCAGCTTTGACTGTAGTCGTCATCTACGAGGTGCGTCTTTTCTACCATCTAAGATGCGCTACACATCTTGATGCTTTATAGGACTTTTTTCCTTTTGCCTTTTTTCTGGTTTATTTTGGACACCATCGCATCTCCCCATAGGATCACTCGGAAGAAGTTAATCGCTGTCTTTTTTTGTGATTTAAATTGTGTCATGAAAAGAGTATCAATGAGTCTCGCACAGCAACGAGCAAGCAACAGTACCGATATTTCGGAATAGACGGAAATGCAAAGAGAGAAATCGGACAACAGCACAGTTCGCCGAGAGAGCGAACCTTAGCCTTAACAACCTGAGAGCCACGTCATCGTCATCACTTCTCCGTAAGTGTTCCAAGGTTCGCGAGAATAACCTTCCTCAGGAGTTGGGACGCGTCTTTTTTCTTCGATAGAAGTTGGAACTTTTAGTTCTGTGCACGCGCACACATATTTATTCAATACATCTTGATCACAATCGAAACGCACAGGCGAGATAGAAGCACGTGATGTCTGGGAACAACAAAAAAGGGAGGTTCGAGGAACTGAACTGAGGGAAATGATATCGTCGAGAGCAACGCTAGGAAGAGGAAGTCGACTAATGAAAGTAGCGAGTTTTCTAGAGAACTTTTCTACACTGTTGGTGATGGTGGTACCGTTAAGCACCAAGCTAACGGCAGAACAACATGCGCGATCTGTTGAACAGTAGCACCCGCTCCATTTGAAAGGCAGAGGTTTCGGATGAAAGAGGATAGCGTGCCCATTGTTCACCGTTCGGATCCCACATACTAAAGCAGGCTGATGCGTTTCAATCGAAGCGGGAAAACGACCTGATTCTGAAGACTGCATACGTTGTTTTCGGCGCTACGGACGCACGGGCTCGCGGATGACGTGCGAATAAAAGTCTCAGAAATATAGGATTCACCTCTGTAAAATAGGAAGGCACCACAACAATGACCAACAAAATCATAGAACACTCTCAACAAATATGAAGAGCAATTATTATCTGCACAGCTCAGTGTACACGTACGAGATTTCCTAATCAACCTATAAGAGAACAAATATAGGACTGAAATTGCGGTCAGGGTAAGACACTTGACTTGCAACGTGATAAGCGAATTGCATGGGAAATGGAGAAAAGAAGGGTGTAGAGGCCGAAGGGGGATCATCGTCCCGTTGGCATTCGCCTATGTGACTAGAACGGTCATATCTCAGTAGTAGTTGAGCATACAGTAGGCTTCAAGCGCGGAGAGTGTCAAGTACAAGATCCACAAGCTGACGAAGAACGTCGACGTAAGTATCTGAAACAGGGATTCTATTCCTCGTTTGTTACAAGGGCGACAACAGATTCTAGTTTTTTATGCAATGTCTGGAGCAGGACTCTTTCTCCAGGAGAGTAAATGAATGAAGATCGACAACTAAAGACTGGGGAATTGTATGGCTACTTTTTACTGGCAGAAAGACAGGCAGAAACAGAGGAATCTACCATGTCTTCTCCCTTTTCCAGTTACAGTCGTCATGCTACCGAAGCGCGCATTTTGCTTTAGCGAGGTATGGTTCAGAAAGGTTGGCGGTATATTACTGCCTCTTTCAAGCGAAGGATCATACCGATTTTCACGCATTCAGCACGAAACCCTAGGACGTGTTGAGAAACGTGTTCAAAAAACAGAAGGGGATGATCGATTACTATGTGCAAGTTTAGTGTACCATTCGATTTCTCAACGGCAACCTTAAGCACTGATATTGTGACCATTCTGGAGCAGCTCAGCTATCAGAATCTGTTCATCAAAGGGAGCGATGGGTACCCACTCGTACGACGCACACCAGCTACAGTTACGCTTTCCAACTTTTTTCAGCTCAAGGATGAGTCCTCGTCTCATTCAACGAGTTATAGTTCATTGCAATTTTGTCAAAAGTACGTAATTCATACCCGTACGTCACGGCCACGACTAAAAAGTGAACTTGGTGTATTTGACGCTGTATTGCATGTGTTCGGAAAACTAACGACGTTTTTGAATTGAAGAGCATCAGCACTAGCAAATAGTCGATCATTTTTTTCCTACTTTTCTCTAAGCAGGGCCACGACCATGGCAGTTGTAAGCAGCACGGTAGTAACGAGATGCTACACAAGTTAATACGTTCCTATGCCATTGACAAAGGTCCCTTAACAAGGTCTCCCAACTTTGTTTAATAATTATGACGCTGCATCGATAAAATACATGTGTCGTTTTCAGAACACTCACTCCACCCACCTATTGTGAGTAACCACCATTGTGCGAGAAACCAAATGAAGATGAGAACGAAAACGTACCCTCAAGTGCATGGGTCCTCCGAGCTCTCCGCCCACCAGTTTCCCCCTTCGCAACACAATGACTGTGATGCAGGCGCAGGCCTCCAGGCAGAAGACGAGCACGGAGAATCCGAGGTTTCCGGGATCGACAAGGAACCTGTAAAGGAAGTCATCGTTCTAGTGCGGAGCCTCCAACGTATAAGCGATTACAGGGAGCTTATTCAAATTGAACAAAACGAAAGGCTCTTCATATTCGAGGGAAACTGCGAAGAATGAGGTACTCTGTTTTACCGCGAATTTACGGAATTGATGCCGTGACTGCCCATAAAAATACCTATAAAGGACAATTATGTTTAACTTCACAAATGCCTAGATAAGAAAGGTGTGGCGGTCGGAGCTGCCTCGCTTTTTTGACCTTATATTATCGTGAAAATTTCTCGGAGCTATATTAGTCTCCCATAATTTTCCGGATGTAGGAAACCAAAACATACCCCGGCGGTCCACCCTTCATTTCAGAGGCCTCGTCTGTACAAAACTACAGCAGCGAAAGAAACCACACCTAACTAGGTGCTCAGCACAATGGACTCAGGGAGATGAGGTTAGTGATTAAAGATAGCTCACTTCGTTCCGTTGAAGAAGTGGTAAATGGCAGCCAGCGACCACGCGATTCCGATGCCAAGGAAGACGTTCACAGCGTTAGAGCCGGTCACGTTTCCAATCGAGTTGTCCGCGTACTTGTCCTGCACAGCCGACACCTTCGACGCGAACGTATCTAAGTGAGAAAAAGGACTGGTCTAATTGTAGTGGCTTTCGGTAAGTTCTCAGCTATCAGTGAGGCGTGGTGCAAAGCCTGGTGTTCGTTTCCATCAGCCGTTTCGATCATCAGCCCGCACGCACACGGACATAGACAGGCTTCGCAGCACAAGTACCCTTTTCATGTGAAACTGAACATTTTTCATATCTATTTAAGAGAGCGTATTTCCACATCGAAACAGACATCCCCTATGAGGTCAAAACAAATTTGTGATTTAAAAAATTAAAATAGCCTCCCACGGATCTCCCTCGATAGAGAGCCTTCGGGCTCTCTTGTTAAGAGGGATCTCGGGCCGCTTGTCGCAGGGCCACGTGGCGCGTCCCCGGGTGGTGGATAGGGGAATTAAACGCGAACCAAATGCGACCGTGTACTGCCCAGAGACGCAGGTGGGATGCAGGGGATGGACTCCTTGCTCCTGCTGTGTCGGGTCGATGCGTTCCTTGTGCGTGGGAGCGGCATGTTCGTGCACAGTGTGCGTGGATGTGTCCGTGACTGTGCGGATTGTAACTGTGTCGGCTCGGCCAAAAGCTTGCACTCGGTAGACTGGGAGTACATGTAAGGCGATTCGAGGCCGCCTTAAGTCTCGCCCCGTCCCTTCGGGCAGTCTGGCTGGCTGCCCGGAGTTCTTCGCCCGCACGACAGAGCCTGACTAGCTACCCGTGTTGTATTCCAGTCAAACACAGCAGCACTAAAGGGCCTCATTCCCCTGACCCCGAAAGAGCCCCCATTTCTGCAGCGATGGGAAGGACGAGTACGGAGAGGCTGCTAAAATCTCAGGGCCTAACCAGGCTGCGCAAACTGAGAAGGACTAGGATGACGATCTGTACTTACAACGCCCGCACGCTTGCGTCGGAAGCATCCGTCGAGGACCTGATGATGCAAGTCGGGAAGATCAAGTACGACGTCATCGGACTGACCGAGACGAGAAGACACCACCCCCTACACGCCGCCTACGACTCCGGAGAAGAACTGTTCCTCGGAACATGCGACAGCAGGGGAGTAGGCGGCGTTGGTGTCCTCGTCAACACGCACTTGGCCATGAACATCGATTCGTACGAGTCTCTGACAAGCCGAATCGGACGTCTGCGACTGAAGCGATGTGGCTCCGTGCCAGCCTTGACTGTGTTCGTCGCGTATGCCCCAACATCCGACTACGACGACGAAGACGTCGAGGCCTTCTACGTGGAGCTGGAGAAGTTCTATAAGGAAGATCACACCTTCTACAAGGTGATTGTCGGCGACTTCAATGCCAAGATCGGGCCACGAAGGTCGCTGGAAGAACTTCACATCGGAACCCACGGTTTGGAGTGGAACGAGCAAGGTGAAAGGCTGTCTGAGTTTATCGTGTCGACCAAGACCATCCATGGAAACTCGCAGTTCCAGAAGCCTCCCTCCCTACGATGGACCTGGGAATCCCCCGGTGGCCAGTTCCACAACGAGATCGACCACATCATCTTCAATCGCAAGTATTGCCTGACCGATGTCTCCGTTGTCCCCAAGTTCTACACGGGATCGGACCACCGCCTCCTTCGCGCGAGGTTCCGCTTTTCGCGTCAAGGAGAGAAGGCCGCGAAGTTCAAGAAGAGGAGTCCCAGAACGACCATCAACTGGGATCTCTACACCTCTCTTGTCGGCCTTTGGGAAGATGCCGTCATGGACAACGTCGACGAGGAATACGATCGCTTCGTGCACCATCTCCACGATAGTGCTAAGGGAGCCGAGAGCTTGAAGACCACCAAGAGACGCCTGTCTCCGGAAACTCTCGAGCTGATACGCCAACGTGGAGCAGCACGAGCGTCAGGCAACTATCAACTGACGTCCGAGCTTGCAAAGCTATGCAGAGCGGCGATAAAGGAAGATCTCAAGGAGAGAAGGGCGGAAGTGTTGGCTGAAGCAGCAGAGGCAGGGCTGAGCATCCGCAATGCCCGCCGGAACTTCGCCAACTTCAAGACCAAGATGACCGCTCTCCGACGTCCTGACGGAACCATCACCTCTTCCAGAAGGACCATGGAGAAAGTCATCCACGACTTCTACTCCGATCTCTTCGATAGCCACGTCCACCTGCCCCTACGCCATCTTCCGCAGGATGGATACGTCGTCCCCTCTGTTCTCCCTTCCGAGATCCGACACGCCATCTCGTCGGTGAAGAAACGTACAGCACCCGGTCCTGACAGGATCAGAGCTGAACACCTGAAGAACCTCCCGCCAGCGCTCATCAACACCTTGGCGCGGCTCTTCACACGCTACCTGTCCGAATGCAAGGTTCCATCTCAGTGGAAGACCAGCAAGACCGTCTTGCTGTACAAGAAGGGAGACGTGCACGACATTGGCAACTATCGCCCGATCTGCCTGCTGTCCGTAGTCTACAAGCTGTTCACTCGAGTCATCCTGAATAGGATTAGTAGAACGCTGGACGAAGGACAGCCATGCGAACAAGCAGGATTTCGGAGAGGATTCAGCACGATCGACCACATACACACCATTACGAAGCTCATCGAAGTGTCGCGAGAGTACAAGCTGCCGCTTTGCCTTACGTTCATTGACCTGAAGAAGGCATTCGACTCCGTCGAGACTGAAGCGGTTATGGAAGCCCTGCTCACCCAGGGCGTTCCTACTCAGTACATCAGAGTCCTTCGAGAGCTGTACAGTGGATTCACGACCAAGATCTCACCATTCTACAACGACGTCGTCATTGACGTGAAGAGAGGGGTTCGACAAGGGGATACCATATCCCCGAAGCTCTTCAGCGCCACCCTCGAAAACGTCATGCGCGAACTAGAATGGGATGACATGGGAGTGAAGGTCGACGGCCGGCAACTGCACCATCTTCGCTTCGCTGACGACATCGTGCTCATAACACAGAGCATCACTCAGGCGGAGCGAATGCTGGCCGACTTCGATCGTGTATGTGGAAGCGTTGGACTGCAGCTGAATCTTACGAAGACGATGTTCATGAAGAACGGATGGGTTTCTGATGCCCCATTCTCGCTCAACGGAACGAACATCTCCGAATGCTCCAGCTATGTGTATCTGGGTCGCGAAGTCAACATGGCCAACGACCTAGCACCAGAGCTGAGCAGGAGGAAACGAGCGGCTTGGGGAGCTTTCAAGAGCGTCGAAGAAGTCGTGAAGAAAACGAAGAACGTCCGACTCCGTGCCCACCTATTCGACTCCACTGTTCTTCCTGCCCTAACATACGGCTCAGAGACCTGGGCTATACGAAAGCAGGATGAACACGCGATCAGCGTCGCGCAGCGTGGAATCGAGAGGACGATGCTCGGAGTGACACGACTCACGCAAGTGAGAGAAGGCCTCCGGAGTTCCGAGCTTCGCCGACGTTCGAAGATCAGAGACGCTGTCGCATGGGCCAAGTCGTCGAAAATTAGGTGGGCCGGCCACGTAATGCGATTCGCAGACACCCGCTGGACGAGAGCCGTCACAGACTGGATTCCGCGGGATGTCAAAAGAACACCAGGACGCCCACCAACGCGTTGGTCGGACTTCTTCGTGAAAGCCCTGAACGACCGATATGACGCTCTTCGTGTCCCTCGAGCGAGGAGGATCCATTGGACCACTCTGGCACGCGACAGGGACGAATGGAGACGCTGCTGGCGCCCGCTCGAGCAAGTCGATGATCAACGGGACGACAGGTGATACAGGTGAAAATAGCCTCTCTTTGAAAATGTCTATGCTCTCTGCGAACGACGTCGATAGCCTGAATAGTGTAAAATTCTCACTCTTTCAGATAAAAGACCGTTTGTGGACTTATTTCGAAATGAAGGAAAGCAGAAATTTTATCGTATGTTATTCGAGTAGATTGCTGCATGCACTCTCATTATGATATTAATTCTATTTAACTGTGGCATAAATTGCTTTCACATGGAGTTGCGCGTTAAGGAATGGTACCAGAGAATGTTAGCAAAAATCACTCGATACTCCGGTCTGCAGCTACAAGTAGACAGCACCTGCATTATCAGTCAGGTGAAGTAACGCGCTTGGCGAGGTCGCGGCGCAATCTCTTTTCATGACAAACCAATAGTTGCTACGTTTCACACGTTCAAATAAGCCAAAAGCCATTTGTTAGACAAAAAGATAAGAATTGTATAAGAATTCAGACAGTCTTTTTTGGAGCCGGAGACTAATAACTTCATCCAGAAAGTCAACGTAACCTTTTTAGCACGAAAATTAGTTTTTCCAAGTTTTTAAAATGTGACCCGCTTAGTTTGGAAAACATTTGTTGGCTCCGTTTTGCTCCCTTCTACTCAGGAAGGTCATCGAGGCTTGCGTTGAGGTGAGAACGTATAGCAACATTATGAGCCCCTTCTGTAGCTAGCAGTAGGGCCTCTCGTAGTCAGAATTGTTGTGGCGGCAGGAAAGCTTCTGGCTATCTTCACGTGTACCTGCCACTTTCCACTAAACGCGTCCAGGCGCCTTAATTTCCACGTTACAGATCACACTTGACGGCATGCGATTACACTGCGACTGCCGCAGGCAAGGTCCCTCATCCTGCTTCTTTGCACTATGCTTATACAAACGGCATAGACCGTTTGTATAAACATAGTACTGAAGAGAACTTCCGCTGAAGAACGCGAAGTGGATTTACTTACCAGGGACTGAAGTGCCGAGGGCGACAAAGGAGATGGCAGTGACGGAGTCCTTGAGCCCGACCCAGCAACCAAACTGGGACGCTAAATCGCCGATAACCGCAGTCAGGACGCCAATCATGAAGATGGAGATGACGAAGCACGCCCATCCTCCCCAGTAGTCTGAAATAAACATTCTGCCTCTCCGTTTCCTGCTAGTAATCAGTCTTGTTTGTTGATAAATTATTTCTAACAGATTTTTTTGGGAAATCGAACCCGTACCGTTCCATCGCCTAGACAACGCAGCTCTGCCCTTCTCTGACACAAAAAAAAACAGAACCTATGCGTTCGGAGCTTTGGTGTGAACCTTGCTGCTGTAATCTGTCACGTTCTAGGAACGAATAGGCTGATGTTTTGTGCAGCTTCTCTAACCTAGAGACGGACAAGCTTGTCCTGAGTTCTGTAGAAGCCTTCTTCAACAGCAGTCCTATTTGCACAAAGGTAAGAAGAAATAGGGATGTGTAGCTGGCTGGATGTACCTGTTGGAGGAATAGTGGCGAAGATCAGCTTCCACGGCATCGTAAGGAAATGCATCACATAGTCAAAGCAGCTGGGTGGAGTCTTCTGCTCTACCTCTTCTCCTTCCTCTACGTCTTCTTCGTCTTCATCGTCATCTGGAATATGGCCTAATGAGTAGGCGCAGTATTGGAATAACGTAAAATGCACCAGCACTAATGGTTAGTGCGTCGATGAACTGCTCGCGCCAGGAGGAAGTGCCCAGCATCAGCTTGGTGTTCGCATTTCGGATCATTCGATCAACGATTCCCTGAAGTTACTGGAACTAGTGAGGATTTGGACTCGCCAAACGACTCATTGATGCTCGCTATGCAGGGAGGAAAAGGTTTGCAGATCTTCGGAAAGACTTCCCGCTCCATTGTTTAGCCCTTTATCAGGGCAGGGATTGGTGCGAAAGAACTGTGTAGGAGACCCCGCATTCGTCTGCCACAACAGGAAATTTGCAAAAATGTGGTCCGACAATCAAAGCCATTTGAAGAAATGAGTAGTGTGGAGTGTCCCAAAAACTATTATTAACACTGTTAGAATATCCATAAAAGCCTTCGTTGTTTAACTACTGCAAGGCTGTATGTCTTTCTTTTGGAGACGGAAAATCTTACGGTGTGTGGTGTCGAGATATCTTGCCTAGATTTACTTTTATTGAACCTACGAAATTTGGTTCCTTTCATTCCGAGAGTTAAATGCAGCTGAATCTTTGGCGTCCTGACATTCACATTACGACATTACGGCCTAGGCTATTATAGGCACAAGCCATCGCGGTGGTTGTTTTGCTAGTAATTTAAAATCCAATAATAATGCACGAAGATTTGCAATTGAAGGACGTTCGATAATTAAAATTTTTACTCCAAGGCCTTTATTTTGAGCAACATTTTTTTCACATGAGATTTCTACATGAGCTCCAAGGCACAAACGGGGAAGTTTGATTCAAAATAAAAATTTGGGTAAGCACGTTAATTTTCGATGAAGAAGGATGTTACTGGACAGCAGCAGCTTCAAATTTTGAGAAACAGTAGGGGCGATGAATTATGCAGTAATCGGTTGATTATCTCCTACTTCTCTTTCTATCGCATATTCGACCCATTTACATTTCCTTAATATAGGGTGTAGAACATAGTGGATGCGCGTTTTCTTCCGTCGATGACGAAACTAACAGTATCTTCCCATAGGCGAAAAAATTGGTGACTGTCTTAGACATGAAATGTTTTGCTTGATGGATTAATAACGTGGCTACTTTTTTTACGACCCTGTCAAAGCATATTCGCCCCAGCGTTTCAGTGTCATTCTAGGTAATCACATTGTTGCTTAAGACGAAGGCTCAAAGACCAGCACAAAAACTCGTACACTCCTCTGCTAGACTTCATATGTATACGTCAATGTCAATACATCGAAAAAGAAGGGTAATTTCTGAAAATCAATTTGGATTTATGAACGGCAGATCAGTCGAAACTGCCGTGCTTACTTCGCTAAACGACTGGACTGCTGCCGTTGGAAGAGGTCATCGCACCGATGTTGCGTATTTTGAATTTTGAAAACTTTCTAGTAGATAAGCTGCTTCCGTCCTATGATTCAGGCTTGGATCCAGAGTCTCCTCACATGAAGAACCTATCAGGTCAAAGTAAGACAGGAGTATTCAATCATATATTCTGCTCACAGTGGTGTACCTCAAGGCGGGGTTCTATCGCCATTGTTATTTCCCTCATATACATTTGAACTACCAGCTAAAATTGCTCGAGTTGGGGCTGCCTGCAAAATGTACGCTGACAACATTTACAAGGAGATCGAAAATTTTCAAGACTGTAGTGTGATACGTTAGCGATCGAATGCGTGGATGGGTGTGCAAAAATATGGGAACTACCTCTTGCTCCAGAAAGATCTTATAGTTTTACAGTCGGAACGAGAAATCAAGTTTCCCAATCAGCGTACAGTCTAAGAGTAGTGTTGCTGAAGACGGTCTCTGCCTTTCGGGATCTAGGCTTCTCAATATCAACGGATCTCAGGTTTGATGAGCACCATAGAGCGTTGGTTAAGAAAGCAAATTTCCAAAATTATAACTTATTTAGGATATTAAAAACGAACGACCTGCAGACGCTCTTTCGAGCATACAAAATTTGCGTGCGGCCCATTATAGAATGTGGCACAATCGTGTCCATCCCCAATAAAAAGATGGATATCGGTTTGTTAGAAAGCGTTCAGAGTAATTATACACGTAAGCTGTTTATGAGATGCTATCTGCTTCAATATTGTGATTTGCCGAACGGATCCACTAGACCAAAGTTGCATTGCCTTCATAGTCTGTGTTCCGGAAGAAAGCAGGCTGATTATTCTGACTAAAACCGTTGCAGTTGACCCGCTGCCATTCTTCAAGTCTCCACCATCTAGAAACGTATGCTCCGATACGCCTAACGGCGTCTCTCGCAATTGCGCGCTTCGCGCGACCTTGCAATATCACTAACTAACGGAAAAGTGTTTGGTATACTCCCGCGTCGCGCAGGGGATGGGTCGTGCTGTGAGTGCCAAATCAATTTTTGCAAAACTTAGAATCTTGCTGCGTACTTTTGCATGAATTCGTTCTTCACTTCCGTAAGTTTATAATATTCGTTCTCTCCGGATCGTCCAGTAACGTCACTGCTTTGTAATGCTCAGTACTTCTGTGCAACGCTTATATATAGTAGGATAAGTGGCAGCTGGATCATCCAAAAGGGCAACGTGTTCGGCACGTCTACTGAATCACCAGGCACGTTGCACCCCCCCCCCCCCGCCCGCCCCATACCCACACTTCCCCCCAACACACTCCTCCACACCACATATCCAGGCGCGTTTAGCGACATGTCCGGCACGTCTACTGAGTCACCAGATACGTTGCACCATTGCACCATTAACCCCCCCCCCCCATCCCCACACTTCCCCGAACGCACTCCTCCACCACTTCTGTGCAAACAAACAAACTCACAGACAAACGACCGTTTTCGCTTATATATAGTAGGATAGAAAGGGGAAACTTAGAATCCATGTCTTTGTTGCAAGGACGCAGGCTAGGTCAAGCTTCCTCACCTATGGGAATCTCAGGGAGCTCAACTGTTTGCTTGGTGAATCCGAAAACTTCACACAGATGTCACTTCCGGCTCTTATGGGTGGGTCATTCATTGCTCATAGATTTCGCTAATTAAGCTAATTTAGTGTTGGGCTTTATTTGGCGGCCATTTTTTGAGCCTTGTGTTTGATATGTCCTGGTTTCATTTGATTTCCTTTCCTCTATTTTAATCAACGTGTATTGTGTGACACGTCCTTGAATAAATAAATAAATAAATAAATAAATAAATAAATGTCATCTAAATATCAATAAGTAAACACTGCGTCCTTTGGACAAATGCACGGCGCGTTCTTGAAATAAAGGAAGCTGCGCAGAATATTGCCTTCCTACAGTTCAAAATAAGCTATAGTGCTTTGCTGCGAATGGTAGTACCTTTGTCATTCATCAAATAGTAATAATGTTTTTTTTAAGCAGCCTCTATTTGCTTTCATTCTACACCATGTCTTCTAACAAGGAGAGCCTCCAAACTGGCGGTGAACTTTTGCGATGCAATTTTTACAGGATGTAGGGCTCCGTGTGGGGAGTCCATAACCTTAGTCACTTTTTTTGAAATGCTTTTCTGTGGTCGAAAAAAGCGTGCAGTCACGTGAGCGCGAAGTTCATGGCGCCCTGCTGCCACCCACCCCAATGTGGTCGGTTGATGTAGTGGTAGTGTTGTGGCATCGCATGTGCATGGTTGTGGGCTCGATTCCCCCTTGTACCGTTGTTCTTGTATTTTGCGATTTATCGTCAGTGGACCCATTATCCCCATATCTTTATCCAACACATTTTTGATCAAAACCCCGTAGCCAAAGTATGAATAACTATTTTCTTACCTTGCTAGTACGCTGTACGCTAGTACGCTAGTACAGTGCATGGGCCCCTTTTGATTTTCGAACAGTAAAGCAGTTTCAGGATGAGAGAGTGTTATAGATAACAAATTTTATTATATTCTTTATATGGATGGAGTCGAAAATGTAGTAACCAACTGGTAAGAATAGCTGATGAAATGCACTGCTCACAAGCTGAACATCTACGCTTCTATCTACCACTCGTACATAAAAGGACGTAGTAGCACCGATATTTTACTTTCTATGTAGCCCTCCATCGTTTACGTATTCAATTAGTTTCGACCTCGAATGGCTTCACACCTCAATAATCGCCCTTGTTTGACTATGAAGACCGAGGCGGAACGCCCGCTCTAGGCCCAAGCTTGAGTGGGGGCGATGAGGTCGGAAGCACCAACATCACCCAAACTTTGTGCGTTGTGGTTATTTGAAGTGCTGATCACGAATCTGGCACCACCTTTTTACTTGCTTAAGCTGGAAGTAAAAAATTGTCACCTTTCTTCTTTCAAAGAGCTCGATGAACGTAAACGACATTTGTTGCCGTGTTTTTGTTCAAAAATGCGTTGGAAATGGGGATAAAGGATTGCACTAACGATTAATCGCAAAATGCAAAAACCCCAGTGCAAGGGAGAAAGGAATCCACAACCACGCCTGTCAACCTACAACACTACCCCTACGCCAACCGACCACATTGGGCTGGGTGGCAGCACAGCGTCATGAACTTCGCGCTCACGCATCCACACGCTTTTTTCGATCACAGAAGAGCATTTCGAAGAAAGTAACTATGGTTTTGGACTCCCCACACGGGATCGTACATCCTGTAAAAATTGCACCACAAAAGCTCACCGCCACTTTGGAGGTTCTCCTTGTAAGAGATAGTTGATATCCACCTGGTTTATTTTAAAAAATTCTCTCCTTTACTTATGTTGTGCATGCCAATGTTGCTAACATTCTAAAATTTTGACTTCTCAGAAGCTTTCGATAAGGTATGGCACTTAAAACTTGTTAGTAAGCTTCAGCACACTGGTATTTCTGGCAGTCTGTTACAGTGGCTAATATCTTATCTTCGCGATGGTTTCTTCACTGTTAGAATAAATAGTAGCCTTTCTAGTATTTACCGTTGTACTAGTGGCGTCCCTCAAGGGGAGGTCTTGTCGCCGTTACTCTTTATCCTCTATACTAGCGATTTCCCACTATCACTTAAAACGCCGCCTCTTGTCAGAGTTCAAGCCTATGCTGACGACAAAAAAGTTTACGGATCGTATACCTCGAATAACTAGCAGAAGTAAGACAGGCATTGAATAATGCTATTGAAAAAATGTTTGCATGGGCATCTGAATGGGAAATTCCCTTCAATTTGAATAAATGTCAGGTGATGCATATTAGAACCTTAGAACCAGTGGAATATGAATTTGGCAGTGTGCTTTTATCCAGCTGTCGCATTGTTAAGGACTTGGGAGTTTTCTTTGAACCCACGCAACCCACGCTCGAATTCAGATCTTACATAGATTTCATTGTACTGAAATTATACTCAGCGCTTTTCTTGATTTCTCGCAATGTTAAATGTTCCGATGGTTCAATATTGGTTCGCCTATACAAGTCATACGTATTGCCCCACTTGGAATACTGGTCGTCTCTGGAATACTGGTCGCTTTATTGAGCCCCAAAACAAGAAACTATGTGCTCAAAATCAAGAAAATACAGAAGCTTTTTACAAGGCTTTTATGGTACCAGTTCGAATCCTACGGATCGCCTTCTCCTCCCTAGCTAAAATCATCTGAAGCTTTTTAAACTTCTGTCACTTCAAGTACGCAGGGTAATATTTGACCTGGTCTCTTTTGCTTTCGCATTATCAAAAACGAGGTGAATCTCTCAGCGAGCAAGTACTGCGTTTTTTCCGCCCGTGAGTTCAAGGAGAAATAGGTTCTGCATCTCGTCCGTAGACTCCAGCGTGCTAGCAGAGATAAGCTATTCAATATTGTGTTTTACCGGTGCTCTAGATGGTTCTGTCCCTTACCCATTGATATCTTCTAAGCTCAATTGGGCTCAGTGTTCAAACGCAGGTTGGTAACTCTTGCCTTTCTGGGCGATCTCAATTTCAATGAGAATTGCTTTTAACATACTGTTTTCTAGTGAACTGGTGGATCCTCCTTTCATGAGTCGTCAACCGCTGATTGAATGTCGCGATTTTCTTTTGTTCAGCCTATAGTGCCTAATAGAACAATGGGCTCTTTTTTAGCGTTGTCTTTAATTCATTCTTTCACCGTTACACTTGAAGGATTAGTAATACAAAACAAATAAAAATAGAGGTTCGAAGAAGTAAAGAAATGTGTAAAGTGCCATCCTTAATTACAAAATAAATATTACTTAGTATAAAAAATATTAAAAAGGTTCGTTTCGCCACTATCTTCAGACGAACCTTTGTGTAATGCTCCTCCCGTGGCTCTTCAGTGAAGATAAGGATAAAGGATAAAGGACGGCGTTACTCAATCCTTTTTGGGATGCGCCAGCGCATTCTACTTCTACGGGATGTCGTGGAGGCGACATGAATGCGTATTTGGCCGTACAATGACTTGCGGTGGCCAGCCGATGAACAAGTCAGTGCTTTATCCTTCCCGGACAAGTCTGGTACCAATTCACCGACCCCGGAGGGATGGAAGGCTTGGTTGGCCTGGGCGGGAAATCCGAACCAGGAACCTGGTATCGGGTGCACGCGACAGTCGCGCTTCCTCCGACTGCGCTACACGCGCCCCTTCAGTGAAGAAGAGGAGCATATTTTAAGATATCTTTAAAATCTGTTTGTGTGTGAAGAGAGATAGTAGAATGAAAAGGAAGAGAGATTAGATTTAAAAAAGAAGATAAAGAATGAATACGATAGGATGAGGAATTAGACACTACTTGAGAAAATTGAGTTTAAAAATGAAGACAAAGGAGGAGTAAAAAAATGAAAGTTAAACAAAAAGATATTTCTGAAACAAGTAGAAAAACACGTTCTAAGTTGAAAGGGGTTAATTGAAAGGCTTATTCATATAAAAATTATAATTATATGTAATTGTTACAATTATGACCATATAATTAAAATTAAATATATAATTATAACTTATGATTATAATTTATTGTATTATTATTACAATAAATGTATCTGTAATAGTGACATTTAATAATTATTATAAAATAACAACCCCAATTATTAAAGTTTATGACAAACTAAATATATACATCGTAGTTATAAACCATAATTTTTATATATTTATAATTGATTATATATAATTATTTTTATTTTATTATTATAAATATTATAACTATAACTATAATAACTATAATAACTAATATAGTTACTATTATTAACACCAGTTTTAAAAATTGAAAGACTTACCCACTTTGGCTATTACCGCACTCCGTAGTGGCACATTTACAAATAAGGAAGTGTGTGTTAGCCAACTGATATGTATAATGATATCCATACTTGTTCTCATTTATAATTCAAATATGGTAAAACTGGTTGTATCATTGAGGAAGGTTTCACGCCTCACCCTCAGTGTCGAAAACAGAGTGCAATGAAACCAATAACAAAACAAAACGGTACCCTTATCACTGTTAAGTATTTATTTATCATTAATAATATTAATTTATATTATGTTAACTTAAATACACAGTTTCAGCAAATAAAAGATTTGGAAGGTATTTAATTTAAGTATAATTTTATTCGTCAAATGTTTTCTGTAAAAATATAGCTAGATTGTCTTTGACTTGATGAAGTTTGAACTTATAATATATAAATCTGTGTTTATATAAACATTTAATTATGTTTGAAATAATGAACTCTTCTGTGTATTCATTATGCTTTAAAATATTTTTCAGTTCAATAATTTTTTCTATAAAATACTTTAGGTCAGAATAAGTGTTTGCTATTCTTAACGTTTCCGATAAAATTATGGCTTTTATGATATTTATGGAGACCGCTGAAGTAAAATGTGGAAACCTTAGAACTTTAAAGTTGAAATCATCTGTTTTATTGTACATTCTTGTTTCTATTCTATTGTTGATAATTATTAATGTAATGTCTAAATAATTGCAGTGGTGCTCATTGATGTGTGTCTTTTTCAATTCCAGGATATCTTTATAAACTATTTTCAAAATATCATCTACTTGTTCTTCGTCTAAGTTATGGACTATTAGTAGGTCATCCATATACCTGTATGGTATAAATATGCTATTACTACTAGCAACAAACGCTTTAGCGAATTCGTATTCCAACATAGACATTGTGATATCTGCAAGTAGTGGACTAAAGTTACCTCCTTGAGGAACACCTTTGTTTTGCCTGAAGAAAGTTGAGCTAAATACTACATAGCTATTTTTAAGTAAGAAATTAACCTGATCCATATTGTCTTGCAAATTAAATATTTTATTGAGAATTCAAATTTGTTTCATTAGTGTAAAATGTCTTGTAGCCATTACAAGCTATGAAATTTTTATTAGCATTTTTAAAACAGATTTTGAGTAAAACTGCAATTTTGTCTAAGATAGTCTTATGAGGCAGGTTAGTAAACATATCTTTTAAGTCTGCTGAATAGAGTTTCAAATGGTTATCTTGTAATGCGTTTAGTTCATAGGTAATATTTGTATTATTAATTGCCCAATATATTTTCATTGATCTGTTTCGGTTAGCTACTACGTTACAATAGTTAATGAAATGATTCTTAATAAATGTGAATATACATTGTAATTGTAAGGCAAGGTTTTTAACGCTGCTTTTGGATGCGCCTGTTATAAATCTAAAACTAATTGGGTCCTTGTGTCCATAAGTTAGATCCCATAGTCTCATAGGCAGCTCTGAAATGTTTTTTTCATACGGTCTGTTTTTTTCATTTCTCACTAATGTTGGAGTCACTATGTCTGCTGCTTTCACCTATTAGCTTCGGCAGTATTCAGAACCTTTGAGCAAAGGGTTTATCCCCTTATTCATAAAGCAGAGAAAGCAGAAAGTTGAAAATACAGAGAACCTTGAAAATTAGATATCATGTTCTTATTCGTTATGTATGTTCTTATTTTTCGACTGCACTTTTATCGACCATTTTCAGTAAGCTTTTTTTGCGCTAGTTGCCTTGTGACACTTTGCTACTGTATGTCTACTATGTTTGCCACTGTGTTTGAGCACCTCCTACGACGTATATAATAAAAGAAATAAAATACATTAGCGAAAACTGCACTCGAAGCATGCTGGGACGTCCGCAACACTGACTCCAGTTGTCTTAGAGTGTGCCTAATCCACCCAAAACTCGACTTCGACTTGTATATGTAGACATAATTATATAAAATTTATTTAGTGGTTAGTAACAATGTGTTAATAGTTTTGAATTATGGTGCACTTGTATTAGAACATGAGTGTTTATGATTTCGTTTGTAAAATCTAGTTGTTAGTACAATTTATAGACACAAATTTAAAAAAAATAAAAATGAATAAAAAAATATCTCATAATACAGTACTAGCAACTAAATTAATTAGTCACCTTCTTCACTGATGAGCCTCGGGGTGACTAATTATAAACATGTTTTGTATGAAGGTAGAGGCGAAACAAAACATGTTTTAGTTGTTGTTAGTTTGGAGCTTGTTAGTTTGTTTCGTAGTTTTGAATATTGTTGTCCTTTGAATAAGATATGAATATTGAATATGCGTAGATTTACAACTAATTCTATTGCGAAATACCACTCTCCATGGCGACCCACCTGGAATTCCTTGCTTTCTTTGATTGTGATCTGGCACTTGGGGAATTCTCCGATGCGCGGCTTTCCTAGCTCGGCGACTTCCAGCTGATCGGCTGTTAGGCCGGCCAGATCGTCAGCACCTGCAAAGAGGTGAGTTGAGCAGCGTTTCCCTAAAGGCTTCACGCACAGCCTCGGTCTTCCGAACGGATACTATGAGAACGTGCTTCAAATAACGCCTATAGCTAAATTCATAAGGGACTGTTCTCAACGGCCTGCCAAACACAGCAAAGTGGCCTGCATAGCTGGATTCCTAAGCATCGAATCGCGAAGATTCCACTACAGCTGCTCACCACCATTTATGGCTTCGGGCGAAATTTGCACCAAGGCATCGCTCGGTGCAAATTTTGCCCGAATGTCGCCTGTTTGATTCTCCAGCCTCGAATTCTAGGGTGAAGCAATGTCTGCTTGGCATTCTCTTTTGGGAATGGCAGTGCCTTCTAAGTAAACAGCTGTTTTATACAGCTGGTGCTCTAGAAGGAGAGATGGAAAGTCTGAAATTCGGATTCTTTTGTGTCACTATTGAAAACAACCCAGGGTTGCCTCCGAACCTATAACTACCTACAAGTGAAATGTGCGGTGGGAGAAAGTTGGGATCTATCCTAGTCCGGGGGGGCCACATAAATAAAAAGTATTATATGTAACGAATCCATTTGAGACTTACCGAGCGGCTCCTACAGAACAACATCTAAACC
This sequence comes from Heligmosomoides polygyrus bakeri, assembly GCA_947359475.1. NCBI lineage: Eukaryota > Metazoa > Nematoda > Chromadorea > Rhabditida > Heligmosomidae > Heligmosomoides > Heligmosomoides polygyrus. Next base: position 47,911,027 of record OX375868.1, on the reverse strand, counting down.
TAAACAAGAAAAGTCGCGAAGAAAAAAACGAAAAAACACATTTGTTGCGGTTTTAAGCGGGCAAAGTTGTGTGCCATCCTCACCATGGTAGACCATGGTTATAACATGTCAGCCGGCGGTCAGCACGCGGCATGCCCCCATTCCGTCGCTCTTTGCCCGCCGAGATGGTTGTAAGCCGAGGCGATTTGTTATTTTTACTATGTTTGTTCGTTCGATTTTTAGTCCCGTTTAGGTTTCATTTCGTTCTCTAGGAGCCGCTGGGTAAGTTTCAATTTATTTTGTTACCTATTTTTTAGTTATGTGGCCCGCCCCCCCCCGGACTAGGATAGATCCGAAAGTTGTTTCTCATCGTGTAGCAGAGAAGTGGTACGGGGCTTTCAGCGGCCGAGATCTCAAAAATGACCTCAAGTTCTGCTGGGTCATTCTCAATGGATTCCAAAGCATTGTAATCCGCTCCTGATCCCACTCCTGCAGTAGTCCTCAGAACGCTTCGCTGACAACATTAAACGGCCACACGCAGACACAGTTCGCCGCGGGTGAGCAGTGGTTGGCAAGAAGAGAATACTCCACGGAGAATCATTTTAATCTAGGGATTGAGTACTACAGTGAAATTAGGGATTATCTCACAACATCTCGTTGCAAGAAAAGGTAGCTGGACTGGAAGGTTCCGGTATCTGCTGCCAAAACACAGAGGCTCTCCAGGAATGCTTGGACACGTGTTTGATGGAATTTTGAAGAAGTAATCCACTTCGGCGCCAATCCAAGTCAGGAAGCAGTTCTCCTTGCTCTATTCAGCGCATCCCTGTGCAGCAGAATAACACTCCAGGGTAGTCAGTCAAAGAAGCGAAAGAGAATGTGAAAGATTTGGATGGCATCTAACTTCTTCAGTTATGTTACAGTACACGCTCTGCGCTATCGTCTTCCGAACTAAGGAACGTCGAAGTTGCCCTTCGCAAACCACAAGCAAGACTTTGTATTGTTGAAGAGACGAACAACTTGGGAAACGAGGGGTTTGAGCAGCACAATGCAAAAGATTTTAGCTTGTTGAATAACGTTTCCCCTTATGACTTCGTTCGCTTTAAAATGATTACTGAAAAGGTGAACGAAGTTTTAAATCACCCTAACAAATTGGTTAGTGAGCACTGTCATTGTTGACATGGTCTCGCCCAAAATTTTGCGAAATTGTATAAAAACTGGGTATGTTATGGTATCATTAGGCAGCTAAGTCTCGCAGTCATCAAGATGGCTGTTCATCAAATGTCGGATAGCTGCTATGGTTTTGGACTCCTCCCAGTTCCCCAGGAATCAACACCAAAGGATGTTGTCGTGTGCTCGTCTCGCTTTATCTGGCGTGCCTTTCAAAGAGATCCGAGTCGCTCGTCTTCTAAACGACGCAAGCGCCGCGAACGTTGACCCCCGATTAGGCTAAGGAAGCAATACACTCTCTATATCTCTACGTTGACCGAGGCTGACAATCGTTTACGCTCCATGAAAGCGTGTTAATGGAAAGGAGGAGAGACGCACCGGTCCAGCTTTGTGGACGTTCGTTTACCACGGCAAGCAGTGTTACGGCAAACTGAGGCACATGCACTGGACAGCGATGCACGCTGGCCACAAACGTGCACTATCCCATGCAGTAGGAACCTTTCATGCCGGCTATCCACGATCCCATCCGCTTCTTGAAGCGATAGTTGAGGTTCGGTGAGGCGGAGACGGCTCTATCGCTTGGATCCAGTGCGAGGAAGTCCGACACAGGTGTCCGTTCTCGACCTAGAAATCGTGCACAGGGTGCTGGAGTTTAGGTAGTGTCTGGAGGAACGGTGTGAGGGGCATACTCTGCTTCTAGTTTTCGGTCTTGTTCAAGAATACTGAAAGAATCATCCAAAAACATTCTTGGTAAAGAAAACGCTCCCCGGAAAAGAAATAGGGTGATGTCAGGGAGGAAAAGAAGTAGGGTGGTGTCAGGGACAGGCGGATGGATGGTTGAAAAGACGAAAGACGATAAAACGGCATTGAAATGAGGGAGTAACCTGGTTCGCTGCTGTCTTTGGATTCCGAAGCAATAGATGCTCTGCGTTTCTGCTCCATACGACGTTGGAATCGCTCCTGCACCTTGCTCAGATCTGCACAATCACGACACGTTAAGCTAGACAGGCATTCAAGAAATTTCAAATTAAATGGCAGCTTTGCGGTTCTAGTGTGCCATTTTGTACGACACCCTACTCATGGTCAGATGTGCACTTTGTTTTTATCTCATGGTCAGTTCCAAATGTGCAGTGAATGTCAGCTGGGACAGGAATAAATAAGAATGCGTGATGCGATCAGGCTCTTTCGAACACAAAATAGGGTGCTTCAAATGAAAATCACCGGCGGAAAAAAGCAACAAAAAAATTCTCAATGAAAGCAGAAATTTAGCAGCTACCTTTCGGAAGCTACCTCATAAAGAACAGCTGACAAGCCGATATGCATGAGAGATCCCTCCCTATCAAAATACCGAAGATTGCAGGCATCAGAATGCTGTAGCAATTACCTTAAGAGATTTATCATAGGAGATTCCGGTTCAGCACCTCAACCAAAACAAATTTCAACCACATTTTCAACTCTCATACATGGATCTACATACTTCTCCATGTCCGGCTGTCATAGTTCCTGAGCATATGGTAAGAATTGGATTAATGCTTCTGTGCCATACATGTTTGTAACAAACCTGCGTGGGACAGAAGCATCTACATACTAAGCCTACTCATACAGATAGTATGTATCCGGCGGTACTCTTATGCACTTAGGATTTCATTTACACTTCCTGAGTTCCACGAATATAGCTCAAATTGTATTTAAAGAGCTGGAGGATAACTATCATTGCATAACTAAGTCTTTAAATAAGAATCACTAAGAGTTGCTTAAGGTTTCTTGAAATTCTTGAAATTAACGGGAGGCTAAGCATAATATTACAAAAGCGAAGAGATATACTAGGTAGTCGGATTATAAATGTTGACTGCTTTCGATTTGTTATTTCTCTGCTATTGTTATTTCTTGGACCATCTAACTTTACGTGTTTAACAAGCGTTTCCGAAGCCATCTTCCGCCAAAGTTGCGTTTCGATTCGTTGGCCCTTTTAAAGAATTTTTTTAGATTAACGGCGATCGAGCAAAAGTACCGAGTGCGCGTTTGCTTGCTGTACAACTTCAAGCAAGGAAGCACTGTTGCAGAATCCCATCGCTCCCTGCCTGACGTATTTGGTAACGAAGTTCCATCATTACGTCAATGCCAGCGATGTTTTCGCACAGAGGTTCGGTTGTCGCCATTCTACCATTGCCGATCGTTTGCATGCAATCGGAAAGTAAAATCGTTCTGGGAAGTGAGTGCCACATGAGCTCAGCGTCACAGGCAAGGCAGCACGAGTCGCCATCGCTGGAGTTCTCCTAAGCAGAACAGCGGTTTAGATGACTCCATTGGGGGACGTCGGATGAGAAGTGGATCCACTGAGACGGTGACTCACGAAAGCGGCAAAGGTTGAGCCCCGGTGAGGTTTCGAAGACAACGACGAAGCTTGGCATTCACGGAAAATAGTCGTGGTCGTGGTGGAACAGTTGAGGTCTGGTGCATATTGAGGTGCTGGATCCAGGCCGAACAGTTACGGCAGACCTTTACAAAGAACAACTGCGCGGCGTGGAACAAGCTCTGTCTCAACAAGGAGTGAGCACAGCAACTGTGAAATTCCTCCATGACAACGTTCGACCGCACGCCGCAAATAGAACGCTGCAAAAAATTGAGGAGTTGGGCTGGGAACTTCTGCCTCACCCGCCCTATAGCCCAGACCTTGCGTCGCGTCAGACTGCCATGTTTCCGGCCGATGCAGCACACCTTGGCGAGGAAAAAAATCAAGAACCGTGACGAAGTCGAAGTTTGGGTGTCCAAATTCTTTGAGACGCAGCCACCGGAGTTCTTCAAGAAAGGCACCCGTTCTTTGCGAGGAAGTTGGCGACATGTCATTGATAATAATGGAGATTACCTCTTGTATTAGAGTATGGTTATCCTTTCCTGTAGTGAAATTTCTTTTTGAGCAAAAACGACATTTTTAATCCGACAGCCCAATAGTAAAGAGCGAATAGATAAACACTGAATTTTTCAGCATAACTTTTGATAGACTTCACGAAACATCCTGAAAACTCTATATGGTTTAAACTACATTAATACAACAAGCTTTTTTAAATCGAATAACATTACGATTACACGAGGCTGCACGGGAGGAGGATACCTAGAATTACGTTGAAAAACATCAAAAACCGCAAGCGTTTTCTGCTTTACTGTATCTCATAAGTCCGATATATCGTATGATATAGCGTTCTGCAGAGGTTACAATGTGTTTCGAAGCAGTATGGCAGGTAGTCGTCGAGCTGTCGTGCCAAGATTGATATCGAACGTTTAAGGGGAGTTAGAGAAATTACCCGTCCAAGAGTCATTTCAAGTTTCAGCCATCTCAAAAGCTAAAGGGAGAAAGAGACGAACCGCGAGGAGGACAGCCCAACTGACCTTATGTAAACCGCCGAAGGCTGTGGAGTCACCCTTCAGATGGAGATAAATGTGGGTGAATGAGGTCCTCCCTTCGGGTCAGCCCCTCAGCGACCTTCCGGCTGGCGCCCCCGGGGTCAAGCCCACAGAGGTCGGCAAATGGAGCCAACTCCTGGGTTATGGCCACCCGTTCCTCCTTCCTATTGATTGCGGGGTTCTTGAACGCAATCCACAGCGCCTCCAAGGCCTTGCGCGCTGCGATCCCGACCTCGCGAGCCAGGATCGTCACCGCCACTCCAACCACTGCGCCACTATGACTTCGCAGCCTGTGCTTCCCCAAGGGTGTGCTGACTTTGCACCTGTTGCGCCCGTCCACATGTTCCTTCACCCTTACTCAAAGTGGTCTGCCCGTCTCACCAACGTATTCCTCCTTGCATTCAATGCAAGTTATGAGGTATACTGTTCCTGAAACCCTACAGTCACCTTCCCTGCCGAATGGGCAGACCACGCGCAAGGCCTTGGAGTCGCAATCCACAGCGCCTCCAAGGCCTTGCGCACTGCGATGTCGACCTCCCGTTTTTTAAACGTTCGATATCAATCTTGGCACGACAGCTCGACGACTACCTGCCATACTGTTCTAAGACATGCCAAGATTCAAGGACAGTCGCACATGGAATATGTTTCGAAACAGTTTTCTCAGTTTTCTTGCAGACACGATCATTTGAGAGCGTTATCCCAATCCCACGTGCAAAAACTGATCCGGCCTGAAATGATCTGCAAATTGCCATTAAACGCGAGGACTGTAGCTGTCTACGAAGGCCCATTTATTCCTGTTCAACCTTTGTTTCCGTTGAATGGCGAAAGGTGACCACGAGTTGAGCCGGGCCATCCGATCCCGCAGCACTGGCCGCAAAGCTGTCTTTTAACCTCAACTATGCATAGAGAACACGACTACTCGTACTGTACTCACACGAAAAGGTGATGAAAGCCGGAAACAGACAACATTAAGAAAAAAGGTGTGTACGAGGTTGTTATACGTTGCGGACCTCGTAGTTTGTTAAGAAAGTCTCGTCGAGATAAAAGCTCGCTTTGAAGGGGTACTTCGCTAACTAACCGCTCATCTTCTTCGCCCAGATCGGTGCTCCGAGTTCGATGAAGAAGTTGTCGGATCTTTCGTATTGTTCGGTGTCCATCACTCCGATGTCAATGAACGCTCTGAATCATTCGCTTTCTAGAGGATACGAAGAAAAAGCTTCTTTTCTTACTGGGTTGCACCATCACTCCTCGTCTACTTGATGTTTGATTCTATGAATCTGTTGTCCTGAATCACCATTGTTCTGCATCAGAAACTAAGGCTAATCGACTCCTTTTCACTTCCAAAAGAAGCAGATAATTTTCAACAGCAATCAGAGCAGTCAGCCTTGCACATCATCGCTCATTCAACTTTTTTCTATTGTACTTATCGTTATCGTCTTCTTATTTGGAAAATGAAATTGCCCATCTTGAAAGGTTAGAAAAATTCAAGATTAAAGATTAACGTCATACAATCGTAGTAGTTCTCATAACAACGGCGAGAGCAAGACAAAGAAACTTCAGTTACTCAACAATATGAGGATCTCAAGTATTCAATGTGTAATAAAGCTATAACACGAATAATAATAATAATAACAATAATAATGACAATATAATACCTCGAAACAGCGAGCATTGGAAACTTGATGTCAAGTTGCATCTACCATTTTCACGTCGAACTGGACACTTTTCAAATCAAATTGAACACTCTTCCAAAAGAAATCAAAGCTAACTCTTGAAATGAACTTCTTCAACATCAAACTTAAGATTCTACAAAAAGATTAGAAGGATTTTTTGTTCAAAGAAAATTTCAGTATGACTTTCCTTCAATTTTCATTTCATCTACCCAATAAGTGAGCACGTTGCTTGAAATTTCATAAAAATCTTACTTTTTGCAAAAAATAATGGTTTTGGATCTTAAAGAGCAGTAAGGCGGCCATTTTTAGTGCCGAAAAAGAGACTGCGCTATGGCTCTTCCAATGGGCAGCGATTTTTATTCGATTGATAGCAGAATTTCCATTTGCAGTGGAAATGGACACCTGTTAACGACACAACAGAAACACCTGTCAAGAACACACATATATTCACTTTGATCGCTCATGTAAGTGACGTTCACACTTCAATGAAATGAAAGTTGATGTGCACTTTTTGAGTGCGTGGCGCGATCTGATATTTTAATGCGCTGTATACTTGCTTTTTTGCTATATATTAGGGTAAATTTTAGTTTATTATTTTTTCTCTAAAACTAAAAATTTTGTAACATTATTACACTTATTGGAGCAGACAAACTTAAAAAAACATAAAAGAGAGTTATACCACATCTTCCTTGAACAAAAAAAAGTTTTTCTAATCATCTTATTGAGTCTGTAGTTTAACCTGTTTAACCTTCCTAAACGTCATTTCGATCTGGAGGAGCGCGCTATGATTTCAAAGGTCTTAATGTTTAGAAGAGTGCTCAATTTGATTTGAAAAGTCTCCATTCCGAAATGAAAACGGTGTGTATATATAGGATTTCTCTGGCGCGTTCACAAACATCGCATATCAGTCTATTTGAAACAGATCTGGCGGTAGTGAAACTATTGCTGGCCGAGGAGAAACGTTCTATTAGAAGTAACGCTGGAATGGAGACATTCGGTCTCCGATAAAGAGCCATATTCAATCACTCCTCTTGTGCAATCGGCTCCCTTGCCAAGGATATAAACAGAGATCAAGTCCTGCAGTGGTCTGGCTAACGCCTTACGGAACGGTCCCCTTAACAATTGTAGGGGAGAAGAATATCACTTGGCTTGTGCAGTGTTGGCTAGTATTCGGGCACTTGAGAATCCTCTTCAGCAAGGTTGAGAGAGGTGATGGGGCGAGGCAGTGTGTGCGGTGGCGGAGAGCTGGAGCTCGCACACATGTGCCGCAATGCTTCTCGAGTACTCCAGTACAAGACAAACGCTGCGGTCCGAACGATTTCTAGCAATTCTCCACAGCCGCCGCCGACGGCCCTACCGTAGCTAACAGAGCGACACAGCAAGGCGAGTTATGAAGGAGCGGTGCCAGTCAGCTGGGAAGTGAGAAGTTCTGGTCGCTTGATGGCGTTAGGGTAGGAAACTTCTAAATGTCGCCTAACTGCAGGGCCCCATTACACCCTTTAAAGAACTGAACATGAACGCACTCGGTCTGGTTGTCGTCGAACACCAGCTCCCCCTCCTTGGCTTCGAAATGCTTGTCTCCAACGGCCGAGCCATCCGAAGTCCTGAAAATGACCCGCATGATTAATACTTCTAGAAATCGCCAGTGGAAAACACACCTGTATGGGATGACAACTTTTCCTCTAGCTCCAGAGTGCCGCTGAACTCTGATTGAGAGGTGGCCGCAACTTTCGATTACCTCGAAATGGTCGTGCTCGAACGAGAACACTCCGGCATGGTCATCGTCTGAATTGGCAGTAACTTTGACAGCACGACAACGTCAAGCACTGAGCTCCTACCGAGGATCATGATGGTGGCTGTGGCTGGCATCTCCAGCTGGGCTACTGGCAGTCCTCCGATTCGGGACGGGTCCAATATCAGTCCGTCTTTTGTGCGGACGCGGAGGTTCTTCAAATGCAGGTAGAAGTGCTCGTCCTCTTCGAACACGTCGTCGTCAACGATTTCGATATTGATTTTCTGAAGGCGGAAATAACGTTTGCATTACTGAGGAGTCTAAGAAGTCTAATAGTAAAGCTGATATCGAAACGAGTTTCGATTACAGGGGTTGACGAGCCGATCTTTAGATTTGCGCCTCGGAATGTTCTCGCTGAAGGATCTTTCCAAGCACAGGAAGAACTATTTTCGGCCATCAGGGCACTCTTTGTCATGCTGGATGAGGAAACCTCCAGGTGAGCAATTCCATATCGGAAGAGGCTTTTGTTTGGTTTTTCCGTAGCTTGCGGCATTTTTGCACTTGCCGCACCTGTTAGGAGAACAGTCCCCAAAGTGCAATTTGGCAGGTTTTGAAGGATCTTTCGGTCTTTTGAAAGCTTTCTAATAAACTCGTAGATACCTCGAGTGACACCTTAAGGAAATCACAAAGGAAAAAATTGTTTGGTCGTGGCATGGCTCCGAACCATCCCTAACAACTAGTAACCTCATTAACCTAATATCTAGTTAATATAGCTATTAAACTAAGAAAACTGCGGGTTAAAAATTTAGCTGAAGCGACTAGCGACTACAGTGAAATAGAGCATACGTTAATCAGTCAACTATGATGATTTCAAGGACTGCAGAGATACAGCAGAAGAACCTTTTAATAAAAGACGAGTGGCATTCGCATTCGCTAGGGCGCATCGCGTTGAAATAGAGTGGCATTTATTTATTTATTTATTTCTGTACGATGCATAAGGCATACGTGATATAGGATGTAGTACAATACATACAATACTAAACACAATACAGGAAGAACAACTGTTAAGTCTAGAAATGTAAAAGCTTGTTTCTAGCCATGTGCTTGAACAGCCTGTAATGTGCCGACGATCGAGGGACAGAGGAGTTTAGCGAGATAAAGCTGGAACCAGCTTTACACGCGAAACTACATGATCTGGTATTCGTTTTAGGTACACCGTAAGATAATTTTTCTGAGCTGCCCCTAGTTCTAGATATTATTATACGATAGAATTTTGAAGCATCTACATCAATTAGGCCAGTCCAGAGTTTGAAAACCACACAAACGTCAGTAAGCTTACGACGAGAGACTAGGGAATGCAACTTATATTCGCTATTTCTAGCTACAGGACGAGGAGCTCTTACAGATCTACTACAAGCTATCCTAAAAAAATAATTTGCGAGTGAAATTGTCTTGCACCTTCTCAAGAAGAGCGATGTCTTTTAATTTCGAAGGAGAAAAGACTGGTGAACCATACTCCACAATAGGGCGAATGTAAGACTTGTAAGCCCTAAGAAGCATTTCCTGATCCACTATAGAGAGAACTTTGAATATAAGGAATGTTCGAGAAGACGCTTTACTGTAAATCATTTTGTAGTGCTCGGAGAAGTCAAGATTATTGTCGTAGTGAAATCCTAAATCTTTGACGCGAGAAACGGGAGTTAATGAGTGACTTTTGATGCTATAGTTGGCGTCACAATCAGATTTACCCATCCTCATAAATACCGTTTTCTCAGGTGCCAGGGGGAGTCTCCATGTTTCAGACCACATCTGTATAGCATCAAGGGCAGACTGAACAGACTCTTGTCACTTGGGCCTCTGATACTTCTATATATCTTTACATCATCTGCGAACTGCTTACAACTAACACCACATCCTTCTAAAATTACAGGTAGATCAGACGTATAAATAGCAAAAAGAATTGGGGACAGCACCCCACCCTGAGGCACCCCACTTGAAACAGGTTTAGTAGTGGAAAAGCTGTGAGCGACTTTAACCTGGAAACTCCGCTCTAACAGATAGTCCTTTATCCAGCTGACTACTATAGGATGGAACTCCAAACTTTCAATTTTGTGTAGTAGCTTACTGTGATCAACCCTATCGAAAGCCTTCGAAAAATCATTGCCATTCGCATTCGCTAGGGCGCATCGCGTGGTAGAGCAGAAGCATGTTAATTCCCACGAAGCCGACGGAACCGCAAAACGGCTCCGGAGAGGTCGTGCATCAGGAAAGCACATTCAACGGTTAACGAAAGATTAACGGCAGTTTTCGTTAAAAACCGGATTAGCAACTCAGCAAATTTTTCAGAAATTAAACGAAATTTCAAAGGATTTTTCGAATTTCCATTGAATCGAAGGCTCATCTTTACACTTACTGTTGTCGATCTATTGATAGTTGAAAAAAATGGAAGAGATCACTATAAAATAGCGAAGATTGCTGAAAACAATTGATGTTAGGACGAAATAGAGCGCTCTTGAACTTGAGCGAAGGCCTTGCATGTCGAAATGGACACTTTTGAAATCAAACTGAACATCCTCCAGAGCGAAACGAGCCAGCGTCTTTCAGGTTAAGGCCGATACTATCCAAGAAGGTTGAAACGAATATTCGATTTAAACAATTAACCGTGACTTTCTTTGAAAATTTATACTTCACCTGTCTTAAAAAATTTAATACAGTAAATGACACTCTACGAATTTTTTTAGGAAGAAGAACCGTATTTAAGTCTGTTTTAAAGAGCAGGAGAACAGCAATTATCTAGTGTATTACAAGAGGATACAGCGCCAGGCGCTCGTCTGCGATTTTTATTTGATACCTAGAGTAAATGCTGCTTATTTGGAGTTGCGAAGTGACTCTATCCTGAAATGCTTCAGCTTCACCGTTAGCATTTGCACAACTTCACGCGTGCAGAATTATTTACCATCAACAAAATGAAAGTTGCATGGGACGAGTGCGTGGCGCGACGTCTTCTTGAAGTACGTTGCAAATTTGTTTGCTTCTGCAGTTTGAAATAAGCTCAACACCACTTTTGTAGTTAAAAGAACAAAAATTTTACGTCCATTCAAATGATGCGTCCCCTTTTCTGGGCAGGCGAATTATACATTTTTGAAAAAAGTCTGGAATAACCACCTGAATTGAGTATTTATGCTGATCTCCTTGAAAAGGGTCCAGTTTAATATGGAGAACGTTCGTTCTTATCTTAAGGCATTCTCTCTGATTTCAAAAGTGCCCGGTTGGCTTTGAAATGTATTCAGTTTGAAGTGAGAATAATACATATATACAACGCTCCCATATTTTTCCGTTTGAAAGAATAATAAGCAGCATGTTTGTACTTTCTGACGAAGTATAACGATTCAACGGAGATGTAACGCAAATTTTCGTTCAAAAACTCGTTTAAAGAATTTACGCAAAGATTACAAAGCACACCCGATTGTGCACATCTACTTCAGCTTTTCCGCTAGCAGCACCTTCCCATTTCTACACCTCCCGAGCTTCCTTGTTCAACTGATCGATAAAAATCTGAGGAATCTTCGTGTAAGCAGGATAAACGATGCAGGTCCGTAAAAGTGGGTATGCTGGCGGTTGCTGGAGAAAGCGTAGATGAATAGCAGGTTGATTGGAGGGGAGAAGAAAGGATTAAATTTCTGTAGATAATGTAGGATAATTTTTCTCCTTCTGCTCATTTAAAATATTTCCAAAAATCGAGAGATAACGTCCTGGTAAGAGAGGTATGCAAGACTCGAACTTGCATCAGATAAATGGGCTAATTTGGCTCTGCATGGAAAGCCATTGCAGGTTGAAGGCGCAGCGTGCATCGAAGCAAATTCACCTGGTGCTTATCTTCGGGGTAGAATGTGAGAGTTCCTTTGACGGGTACGTAGTCTGAACCGGAGTTGGCCGTGCCGTCCTCAGTGTAGTAGTCTACCATCACGGTGAGGCCGTCTGGGCCGCCATCTCTGTAGAAGGGAGAGCTCTGCCTTCGAACACACGTGAGCTGCACCGCGGTTGGAACGAAGTGCTCACCTTCCGACGACAACATCGAAGGTGCCGACGTTCTCGAGCACGGTGTAATGCGCCGGATCGAAGTAGATCTTGCAGGTGTTCTCCCTGGTCTGCTTCTCTTGAGCCTGCACCAACTGAAATCGATCAGGTACTGTCCACAGGATGCGGTTAGTAGGCCTAGCTGGTTATGGCTAGTTATCCGGCGATGGTGTCTTGCAATTGTAAGTACGGCTGAGTTCAAGGATATGAAGCAAAGTCCTTTAACGCGAAACAAAATGGGGTGGATGAAGTTAACGCTGGCTTAGTTGGAATCGTATGAAAGAGGTTTGAAGCTGCTGCCGCCGAAGCGACGAGCAATGTCACTGACGCTTGGACAGCTCCCAACTCCTCCAATTCTACGTTACTGGGATAAGACAGATATTAGTGGAATGAAAGGGGGACGTGCGGAACTGCAGTGAATACGTACCGCATCAACGGCCTTATTGTGCTCTTTGTCGATTCGCTTCTTTACGATGTCTCCGCCACCGATCAGACGTCTAGTGGCTTGGACGCGATAGAACGCTCGAGATTTGGGACCTCTGAACTATGGTTCTGCCTGCTGATGCCGAGGTACAGCGCTATGAGAACAAACCTGGTGATCATCTCGTATTCGGCTTGCTTCTGGAGTTCGGTAGGTGAGATGTGGGGATTCTTCTTCCTTATTTCTCTCATCAGCTCGATGAACTCTCGTCTGTGCTCCTCGAATGCACGAACAGCAGGATCCACGAAATCAGGCTAAAGGATTGGTGATAAATCTCAAATTGATGTTGCAAACTCGAAGTTAAGAGTTTCGACCTGCGAATGTTAACCCGTCACCGTGATTAAGAGCAGTACCTGACTGAAATCCTTGTAAGCCTGAGTGATGCCGTTGCTTTCGAGCATTTTAAGCTCCTCGCCTTCAGTAGCGATCATCCCATGTGAACCACGACGGTAACGACGAGGGAGGAAGCGAGTCTGGAAATTTTGGCTCTTCTTAGAGAGAACAGACTGGAAGTTACCAGAGAGAATTACCCACTTGAATGATTTTGATGTCGGCAATCCAAGCTGTGAACACAGTCAGGGGGAAGAAGGCAAATGTAAGCAGACCCTCCCAGATCTCGATTTCTCCCGGAGATGTGACTGCGAGAATAACATACATCCATATGTAGGCGAAAATGGACCTGAACGTGATCGTTGACCGTAACAGTGACGGTCAGTAAACTGGACAGATCATGCATAAGCGATGCAGCAATTCCTTCTGAAAACCATACCATGAGGCAGTGACAAAGAATACATCCAAGTGCTTCTGCCGACGAATTTCACCCTTGGGGATGACAGAAACACAGATGGCGATGATCATGAACAGGTTGAAGGCCGCCGATCCTACAATGGTGTTGGGGCCAAGGTCACCGGCTTCGAATTTTTTGGCCACCACCTGCAATATAAATAATTTCTTGATTTTAAAAGGGCTAGCGAAGTGTGACAGTAGAGAAATGATTTTGTAATGGCCACACCGATCTTTCCAGCGAAAACAGTGTGGCCAACAAAGCTCGGCATCTCTTTGGAAGACTTTCAATTGCGTTAAACGACGGTGACGAAGGACGGCGTTCAACAATCCCCTTGAGGGATGCGCCTCACATTACTTCACTCCTCCTTCTACCTCTACAGGATGGCCAGGAGACAATTTGAATGCGTTTTTAGCCCATATAATGATATGGCCAGCCGACAAACGTCGTCAAGTTATCTTTCCCAAACAAACATGGTATCAAATCACTGGCCCTGGAGGGATATAAGGCTTTGTTGGCCTAAAGCCTATGTCATACCACCGCTCACCCCGAGCGGAGCCTAATGATAAGCTCCCATATCGATCGCGCGAAGCGATGAGTTGATATGGGATCCTATCATTAGGCTTCGCTCGTGGTGAGCCATGGTATGACATAGGCTTAAGCAGGAAACTGAATCGAGACCCTCTATTCGGGAGCATGCGACAGCCGGCGCCTCCTACGGTTGCGCCACACCGCGCTTCAATTAAACCGCATAATAACTGTTATGGAGCATATCCTTAGTACCATGCTCTTTAGAATTATCATGATTGTAGCTGCTCTTGTTAGCGAATGGAGGTTCCGACCCAAAATGACCGACTATCTTTCCCTGTTACGAGCAGTGTTTAAAGCACTTCCATTCCGAAGTCGCCAAACTCCCGAAGGTTCGTCGCCGAACATTTCGCATCATGATGGCGGGCAAGAGGCTCCAATCTCTTCTTCCAACGAAGCATCCGTGGAGCGCAACTTTGCTACAGCTGAAGAACGCGGTGGGTCTGCCCATTACGTTTAATGCAGTGCAGAAGTAGAACAACTTCGCTATTCCGGGCGGAACAAACCATTATGCGATGTGTGGTTTCGACATAACTACAGGGAACCATAAATCAGTCAATTAGATGAATACTCAGCTTTGAGCTGAAAAGAGTAGGAAGGAGGGATGTATTAGAGGTGGGAGGGGTGGAAAACTAACTTTCTGAAGCAAAAGTCTACGTAGGCCATTTTTAGTCAGAAATAGCACAACAAAGCGACCGAGGTAAATATGGTTTCTCTCAAAATTCGTTCGAGATCAAGCATTTTGAGCGACTGTTCCAATCGAGGCAAACGTCCATTCTTTGCGAAAATCATCTTGTTACGGAGAGCAGTAAGTCGACTGTGCACCAGAGCAAGCTCCCCTTCTCAGCTGCGGCCAGAAAATTGTTATTGCCCGTCATTTATGAGGAAAGTTCATTGGTCGAGTAATAATGGTGCGGACAAACGGACATGCATCAGAAAAATCCATCACCTATCCAGTGTTCAGAAAGTGGAATTGTGATGTGCTAAACACTTTGATTACTCTGTGCAGCGTATAATTTAGGCTTTCCTTGGGACGAAATTAGGACAGGAGGGAGCGATTTTGAAGAAAATCGTTTCCATGCTAACTGGCGAACGTTGGAGTCGTCCAAAGATGGCGTTACTTCCTATCGAAGTAATGGATATTGCACTATGATTTGCGGCTTAAAACCAGAAATGGAAGTATAGGTTCAGAAGAAAAATTTAGTAGGTGTGTACAGTTTCCAAAACAAGAGTTTTGGAAACTGTATACTCGGGGAAAAGCAGGGGGAAAAGAGACGAGCGAAAACAAGACTTCCAAAACTTTCAAAAGATGTTCCAATTTCTATCAAATTTGTCCGTTCTAACTGTTTTTATATGACTAAATTTTGCCGCAATATTTATGAGGCTGGACTCGTGGTAGCGCAGTCGGAAGATGCACTGGGTGTCGCGTGCTCTCCGGATTTCTGGTTCGGTTTTCCCGCCCAGGTTAGCCAAGCCTTCCATCTCTCCGGAGTAGGTGAATTTTTATAAGGTTGGCCGGAAAACTCTGACAGTATTTGGGCGACCGCTTTTCGTTCGTTTATTATCGAATCAATATTCAACTTAGTTTGCACTTCCATATAACGTCTAATACGGAACACCTGACGGAGTAACGTTGTCTCGTGCCTTTTTGGTGAAACGCTTAGCAGTAACAAACTGAAGGCGATGAAGCGACGCAATCCTCACGTACGCGAGTGACGAATGATGTTGTAGAGGCACTGGACCTGCGTGCCTGTGGTGCAAACGGCCTTCGCAGGGAATGTTACACGATTGCATGGTTCAACATTGGGGTCGAATTCTACTAGCGGACTATTTTACTTTGTTGAGTAGTACCTAACTCTTAAAGCGTTTTCACCTCTAGAGAACTTCACTGCCCTCGGGCTGGCCCGTAATCTTTGTAACGACCGTGAGTGGTTTATTGTCACGGATCACATAATCTGCATCTTTTCTGGAGCAGATAAAGATCCCAACCAGAGTATCCTATGTGAGAATGCTATTCGGCGGGATCAGTTCATTCTCTTAAACTAATTCGAGAGATAGCAATTCTCAAGGTGTTGCGCTCAAGGATGCGTGCACCGTTGCAGGAAAGCAGTACAATTTTTGCTCATGAATAATCAAGCGCTGTGAAGGAACAACGACTGCTTCCTACGCTCATATCCATCACCTCCCTTTGCGAGCACTAGTTAGTTGTAGTGCCTTTGGAAACATGAGTTCACCCACTCGAGTTTTCATTTCGTCGTTGTTAGCTGAACGGTTGAAATGAACTCCTGAATATTTTCTTCGATGAAGAAATCTAAGAAATCTGTTTCAAAATGTTTCATCTAAGGCGAAGCACGATGAATGAAAAGAATATCAAATCACCTCAATGATGGAGAGAAGGATTTCGGGTGCCGAAGAACCTGGAAAGATACGAATCAGTAGCCTGTAAATTCTGTAAGAAAATGTACACTGAAAGTGGCTTTGCCTTCTACTGACTTTCGCTTGCTGCTCTGGTAGCTTCTCCGCGTCAAGCCACCAACCAAAAATCATCGTTTCCAGCTTTATATGATTCCTCTTCTGAGGAACGAGGAGCGGCCGCTAGTGACATTCTCATTGGTCGACAGAACCTTTCCGGTAGTCGGACCGCCATTGAGCTCTGAGCTCATTTGTCAGCACATCTTTTAAGCGGACAACAATGAAAGTGTTTTCCTTCGTACTGCTTAGAACGTAAGAATCGATGCAGTTCTATCATAGCTTCTACGAGGGACCAACACCAATTGGGGCAATTGCTTTTCTCCTCCATGCCACATCACTTCTCTTTTGAAGTTGCCGGGGTCTCCAAACCACGAGGCCGCTGAGCTGCAGAGGATACATAGAACATTGTGACGCTACGATTTTTCACTGAAAATTCTCCACCTCTCCCGACGCCAATCGTTTGTCACATCAGTGCGAGAACTGATGTGGCGCTAGTCTGTCGTAATTGCACCTGACCTGACACCACTCCCTATAGAAACGGTTGGATGACCCTTCACAGAGTGGTTGGCTTTTGTTCAGTCTGTCTCTGTTTCCAATCGACACAGTTAAGCTTCTTCATTCTCCATGCAGTCATGGGTATTCCTGACTGCGTGAACCATAGGATTGCACAAGTGCTAGAATTGTATCCTTATCCGATCTTCAGTTGCAATGGAATTTCTGAATCCGAACTTTTTTAGATTTTCGCGTGAATGGGGACCCCTTACTTTATCTGCTTGCATTTTCCTTCATTATGCTCTGAACAAAATAGAAAAATAGAAATTCTCAAGGTGTACGTTATTGTCATCTATTACATGTGCGCTTACCATCCACCGCATTAAGACCTTCACTGCGGATAGCTTTTTAACAGCCAAAGTAGACCTAACTTTACCTAGTAAGAGGCGCCGAAACTAGCGTCTTTTCTTGGATGCGCTTCACCTACAAAGATGCAATTACTAGTTCACATCATGAACAAAATTTTTATTGGCCAAGTATTAGGTTGTCCCATAAGTCCCCACCGTTTTTTTCAACGATTCACTGCAGATTTCGCCGGCGGTCTCTTGCATAGCGCTGCAGAGTTTTCGAAAGAGAATGATTTGCTCTATCAAACATTGTATTACGTTTCTTTTTTCATCATGAATTTGTCAATTTCTAGGTCGTTGAAGTGAAAAGTGAAAAAGTGAAAAAGTAGCCATTTGCGCACTTGTTCTCTCCGCTTAGGTTTGTAATTTTTTGCACAGTTTTTTATAGCACTTGGAAGATAATGTTCTGTCCTACAAGAATATGTGTTGGTCCTATTTTCTCACTTGCCCTCTATTGATTTTTAGGCCATCAAATTGGGAATTCCGGCTTTTCCGTCCGAATTTTTACCAAAACTCCGGTTCTGTGGTTGGACTTTTTTGCTTGGTGTTATATGTCGTTTGGAAGAGGATGTCTTGCTCAGTAAGAATTTGTGTCGCGTTTACTGGCTCACGCTGACTTCTATCGAATATCAACAACTGGAGAAGGAGAAGGAGTTGTTGGTGAAGACGATTATTCTCTTTTTGGCATATTTGGCATTTTTTGTTGATATTCAATAGAAATCAATAAACGCAACACATATTCTTGTAGAGCAAGACATTCTCTTTCGAAAGACATAACACCAACCCAAAAAGTCCAACCACAGAGCAGGAGCTGTCGGCAAAAATAACCATCCTCCTTCGGACGTCCCAATTTGATGACCTAAAAATCAATAAAGGGCAAATGAGCAAACAGCACTAACACATATTCATGTAGCACAGAACATTGCCTTCCAAATGCTATAAAAAACTGCGCAAAAGACTACAAACTTAAGCGAAGAGAACAAGTGCGCAAATGGCTACTTTTCATGTTTTCACTTTTCACTTCAACGACCTAATCATCATCATCATTTTCATTAGCGTCTGTCCCGCTTGGTGGCGGGGTCCGCTCTTCTGGTGTGGTGACGCCAGTTCTCCCGATCAAATGCTTGATCAGGGTGCACACCAGCCATCTTTAAGTCCAAGTGCAACCAGTGTATCTAGCCAACGTTGCTTCGGTCGTCCCCTGAGCCGCTTTCCAGGGACCTCACGGTTCAGGCCAATCTTACGGACATTGTCGTCTTAGCGCAAAGGACATGTCCGTACCATCGAAGACGAGCTTCGTGCAGCTTCTCGGCTATCGGGGCGACACCGAACCTCTGTCGTATGGCGTCGTTGCGAACGCGGCCCAAACGCGTAACACCAGCCGTCCACCGTAGCATCTTCGTCTCCATTACACTGAGGCGGCTTTCAACTTCCTTCGTCACGGGCCAGCACTCAGCACCGTACGTCGCTACTGGGCGGACTACTGTTCTATAAACCTTCGATTTGAGGTGCTCAGGTATTGTCCTGTCGCAAAGCACCCCAGTCAGCGAGCGCCATTTGGACCAGGCTGCACTCACACGCGCAGATCCCTGATGCACCCCTACAGAGATGGGAAATTCCGTCGAGGTGCCCGCTGGCGCTCGCACTCGACTCCTTGGGCAAGAGTACAGAGTGCGCACTCACTCAATAAGCTCTTCAGGAACACCATGTTCTCGCAACGCGTACCATATAACATCTCGCGGAACGCGGTCGAAGGCCTTCTCCAAGTCCAGGAAGGCAAAATGCACCGGTTTCTGTTTCTCGCGGTGCTTCTCTAGCAAAAGGCGAACAGCGTGAATGGCACCAACAGTGCCACAGCCAGAGACGAAACCACACTGATTCGTTGAAAGCTGGACAACATCCCGGATACGTCCATCGACAATTCGCTCAAAGATTTTCATTTTGTGCGAAAGAAGGCGAATTGGACGGTAACTAGCGCAGTCCGCAGGACTGCCCTTCTTCTTCCAAATCGGGATGGTCGTGCTTTGCTGCCAGCTCTAGGGCGCTTTCTTCTCAGCAACAACCTGATTGAAAAACTCTGTCAGCCAGTCAGCAGTGCACCAGCCCTTTGACTTCCACAGATTGGCTGGTAGATCATCGGGACCAGTGGCTTTGCCTGACTTTATCTTCCTCAGAGCTGCTTCGGTTTCGCTCACTGTGATCTTCTGAACGGGGCCGTATACAGGAGATGCAAGAGGAGTAGCAGGATGGTCAAACTCAACATTCGAGATTTCCTCGAAGTAGTCGTGCCATCGCTTCACAGCCTTCCTACGATCCATCAGAAGACGTCCGTTGTCGTCGTTAATGCCAAAGAACTTCTCGATGTCTTCGGCTTGGCGACAGCGAGCTTTCGCAAGTCAGTAAAGATAACGCTCACCATCGCGCGTTTCCAGTTTTTCGCTCACATCAGCGTAGTGCGCGGCTTTAGCAGCGGCCACTGCCTTCTTTGCCGCTTTCTTCGCTTCTCGATAATTCCGCCAATTATGGACTGTTTTATCAAGGATGAATACGTGATAGAGCCGTTTCTTTTCTCGGACTTTCTTTCTGACATCATCAGTCCACAGCCATGCCTGCTTGTCAACCCAGCGTCGTCCAGGCTTCGTTGTGCTGAGTTCAAGGCGTGCAGCCCAAGTTATCGCATCAATAGCATCCTTCCAGGTTTCGTCGACAGTTGTCACCGTCGGCAACCGAATGCGAGAAATAACTGCCGCTTCCTTCTCTTTCAGTCGCCACCATTTGATTCTAGCCGACCCGCATCGCTCGGCGTGTTTACACCTCGAAGGTGTGATCTTCAGCGAGCAGATCAGTGGACGATGTTGCGTGGCAACCGTCTCATACGGCACGGTCTTCGCGTCTGTGACAAGACCTTGGTCGCGACGCCTAACAAGGACATAGTCAATCTGCGTTTTGGCGTTCCCGCTATAAAACGAGATGAGGTGGGAGTCACGCTTTCGAAATTTGGTATTCACGATGGTGAGGTCGTGTGAGTCTGCATACTCAAGTATACGCTCACCATCGGCGTTGCGTGACCCATAGCCAAAACCACCATGACAGCTGTAACCGTCTTTCGCTGTTCCGACGTGACCATTAAGGTGACCTGCCACAACAATCATGTCTTGTGACGACACTACCGCTGTCTTCTCATCAAGCAGGAACCAGAATTCGTCCTTGGTTTGCTCGGAACAGCCTGTCTGCGGAGCATACGCAGAAAAGAAATGGCATCGTCGCTCTTCTACGGCGACAACAATCTTCATCAAGCGGTCATCAAAACGTTCTACGCTTGCAATCGCGTCACGGAAACGTTCGGAGACGATCATACCGACACCAATGGTGGTCCTGGGACTTCCACATAGAACGGTCCTATGTTCCTTGACTTGCAGCAGGACCACCTCGTCCCCTGCACCGCACAGAAATCAATCTTTCTTCGCTCCAGTGCTTCTACCAAATCGCACGAGCGGCCCGTCAACGTACCAACATTCAACGTTGCTACGCGGGTCTTGCCTACGTTACGGGACTTTCGGACTAGCTCAGTTGTCCCCCGATGCCGTCCTCGCATCAGGGACCCTCGCATACTTCTCACACTCGCCGGGCTTTGCGAGTGCGCGTCGGCTCCCGCGGACGCCGTAGCATTATCTCGAAAGTTCTTAAACGTCATCAACCATATGATGTGACACAGGATGTTCATAGGCCGGCCTGTCACTAGGGCTTGTCGCCTGCATTCGAATGTCCGTGTTTGGCTCGGCTCGCAGAAGCAAGCAGTTTCCAGTGGCACCACGTGGAGGAACGGACATCGCCACCACTTCAACCACCTAAAAATTGACAAAATTCGTGATGAAAAAAGAAATGAAATACATGCTCTGATAGAGCAAATCATTCTCTTTCGAAGGCTATGCAGCGCTATGCAAGAGACCGCCGGCGAAATCTGCAGTGAATCGTTGAAAAAAAAACGGCGAAGACTTATGGGACAACCTAATAATTGTGAAGAAATTGAGTAGTTAAATTGCATGCCGGTTCTTCTCATAGACAGCGGCATTGTCGCTAGCGTCAACCGTCTTTAGCTCTTTATTTCCTGCGCCTTCTTTTTCTCTATTTTCAGTCCAAGTGCTCTGTTCAATTTCTAATGCTCCCTTCGTTTTGACCAAGTCCTGGGAAATCGACCTCTTATCATGCAATCTATGGGCAGCTGCTTTTTGTCGCATTTCTGACAGGTCACCGTTTTTTGTTGTTGATAATGTTAGGCTTATTCTTAAAATAATGTTTTTAAGTGCCCACTTTTGTGCATAAATAAATAAATACATATAAATAAACAAAATATGTAAGTAAAATAAATAGACGTTTATTACATAAATCGAAAACAAGGACCTACTTGAGGATTTAGAGTGACAAAATGTCATCGTACGCAGAGTCTTGTCGACATTTGTACAACAGAGAAACGTGGTAAGTCCACTTTTGCGATGTTTAGAATTGAACACCCAATGCTTCTGTAGAGCACGTTTCCAGGTTATTCCGCCACCACACCAGTTCTCGCACTAATGTGACGAACGATTGGCAAACGTAAGGTAGAAAATTTTAGGTGACAAATTTATACCGATACAATTTTCTGTATATTTGCGTTGACTCCGCAAATCTGGACAGGAAACGTTGTGAAAGTTCATCGAAATTTTTGAAAGAAGTTGCCACACATCAATCGCGGATTTCTCATTTTCCTGCATACAACATGGGCGGATGACAGACTACAGCCACATTTGGAACTGCGAGAATTTCTTCATTAAAACGAGAGAAATTGAGGTCGTAGAGCAGCAGCAGGCTCAAGATGAATATCTTCGAGTGAAATTTGATATCAAATGAAATGTCATAGAAAAGGAACCCTATGAAAGCTAAGCAATATAAAATTTAGTTCTAATACATCAAAGAATTTTAAAATCTAAACGAGAAAACACGTTTTGCCAGAGTTTGCAATTAAGCGACGACGACGCGATTCAGCGACCTATGTGGGTCAGGTCAAGGCAGTTAGCAGGAACTCTTAATTTTTCTGTTACTTTTCAGGCTTCTGCGACTGGGTGATGAAAAGCATCATTATAAATTTCTGTGGAAAAATAATATATTTTTTGAAAAAAAAGATCTTGATGCGCGAACAAAACGCGATTTTGCGCCGCAAACGAAAAATAAGTGAATGTTCAGCGGCTGCTGTACGTGTGGTAACTCGAAATCTAGATTCGTAAATTGTTCTAGAATACTAACCGAGGGCCATGAGGGTCAGGTTCGAGACGGTGTCGTTCCATATGCGTACGTTCACTTCCATTGGGTCAAGACCGGGTCGCTTCACAATGATCTTCCGCTCCATGCTGAATGTACATTTTTAATGAGACATTGTAAAAAGGTGATCACTGGGAATTCCGATATGCTTCAAAGTCATCAAGAGGATAAGCGATGGCGAGTTCATAATTTTCAGAGCGACGCTGCATCATACTCAATGGGGGCATTCCGCCACCTCTTCGGTTTCAAAATGGGTCACAAAATTCAAAAGCCCAATTTTCTCGGTTTTCGTACCTGGTTATGACCTCTATGCTGCTCATGAAGCGGTCAGCCACTATCGACACGCCCAGGAAGAGATAAGCGATCACGATGAAGTAGATGAAACCGCGGAGGACCTTGTCGCCAGGAGAGAGGTCCAGAAAAGGTCGCCTGAAATCAGCAAATAGGAGCGGTTTCGGTGGCCGGATACAAATCGCATTTGCAGCTCATGCGTTTCACAAGCAACTCCGGGCAACTAAAGGTGCCGTGTTTTGATAAGAGCGCTTGTGTGGCTGACACTTCATTCAGGTAGTCCTAGGAAGACTGGGGCTTTCGACCCACTGTATCTCGGCTTTTGGCACTGGCCTTGTGTCTGTGACGAAGGCGCACTGATTAGGAAGTCCAGTGCTTTGAGAGACCATATAAATTGAGGCGTGAAGCACGGATCGCCTTTACCAAGCCGCGTTAGTAACCTCCATGAATTCTGCCCCTGCGTAATACCATCGATCTACAATGCAGGCACTAAGCGTATTCAATAATTGGTGTGGCCAGGAGTCTTTCCAGCTGCGTAACATAACGCCTCCATAACGCCTAACATAACATAACGTAACATAAGGTTCAAGCCGAGCACTTTTTGGTGGTCAAGAGTTATTTTGCGGCATCGATAAACCTGCAGATGGAAGTTTAAATACGCCACACATGAGCTGAGCGTGGTTAGGTGAGTACGAAGGCAATCCTAGTGCCCTACTCCTGCACACCGCGAATCATTAGTTGATAGAATGGGTTCGCGCCCGGCTTACCTCATCCCTGAATCCCTGCCGGGTGGATCAGTTGGCGACAGGTTTGGCCCTAGCACAAATCTGCTCACCGTCCGATCTCCACAGGACATCACATGCATAATACGGAGCCAAAATGTCTCGATATTGTGTAAATAGGATCCATGGCGCAAGCAAACTGATCGAGTATTCTCCCTTTTATTGAATGAGGCGGAGAGCCGCTTTATCCATGTTGCGGAGAGGTGTCGAGCCTGGAGATGTGTGATCCTCGTCTTTGCCTTTGAAGCGAAACGTCCCAGACCGGACCCCTAGCGGTTTCACCGTTCAAGAGACCTGTTCATTCTCCTGAAGGCACCCGTGGAGCGAGCCGTGAGCGTGTCAGAGCGGCGACGTCGCAGATGGCATGTGGTTCTCGGCGCTCTTTAAGAGGCGGCAGCGGCAAATGTGACAGATAGTCGGGCATTAGTTATACGATTAGGGCGCGAGTCGATCGGCTCCCCACGTTTTTCGCGAGGTTCTTTCCCGTTGCCGCGTGGGTAGCGAGGCTCTCGCATTGGAAGTCACTCGAGAATCGACTTGCAACCATCTCGATCAAGGCTGGAAAGCTGACTAATCGCTGGCCTACAAAATCGAGAATTTCCAAAACTGGGGCCGCTCAGGAACAAGAACCAACTGGCCCAGATCGCTGAATCAGTAACGAACTGGTCCGGGAAAGGTAAACCACTGACTGACGTCGGCTGGAAACCGCATATACAAACACGCATAGTGCCTAGACGGTATCGATTTTGTCGCTTAATTAATGCTACTCTTTAACTTCATTCCAAATTTGCGTTTGATCAGCACCTCTTGAGTATTGTATCCATTTGGTGAGCACAATTTATATAAACGGCGATTCTCATCCTGGCGGTGTGATATTCAAGAATATACGATGCTAATGGCTGCGCATAAGAATAAACTGTTTAGTATACTCACTCCACCTTTTCAGAGCTCCAGATCTATTAATGACCCGTAAAGGCACTCTTAACGTTCAGAAGTTGCCTGAGACTACAACAGCAATAACCTCAACGGACTTGTCGAGAGCTTGGTCATAGCAGGTTCCCAACTCATGGTGAGCTTTTGCAATGCTATTTTGACAGGATGTGGTGCTCTGCCAGCGGAGTCCAGAACCACAGTCAGTTTTTGCTGAACGCTTTATTAAAGGCCTGAAAAGGAGGTATGAAGGCGTGTGCCCAACACTCATCAACCTCTACGACACCCCACAAAATTTGCCTCGGCGGTGCAGTCGGTAAGAGTGCCACCTCGTAGGAGCTCATCGGAGGGCTTTTCACTTCGAGTCCGAATGCTACCAATTTTTTGCAGGGTTTAACTTGTTATTATTATGCTTTCTCACGATCACCGGAGGCAATTTTAGACCATCAATGCTTACAACAAACCAAGGCCGTCTAATTGCACCTCCAGATGTGCTAGTTTTTCAACTATTCATATCTGCGCCATATCATTTCTCTGGGAATAAAAAGACTTATATTATCAAGGTAAAAGTCTTATATTATTATTCCCCTTCTAGTCAACAGCTATGGTATGTACAAAACTATGAAACAAGTAAAACACAAGCGTTGGTCACATCAGCAGCATTTTACAAAAGCCAGTGAGGAACAATCTTCTCCCTGGCAAGGAATGACCACTTCTTTTTCGTTTAACGCGTAATCTGTGGGTGTACAGAAGGGTCCTGGGTGAATATCGACGTAGCCAACTGCCACCCAGCGTATTACAGACACGGCCGAAATACAGGAGCTCAGAACTGTCGGTAGGTCTGGCTTATTACCTGCAATCACATTCATCCCCTCATTGAAACACACTTGTGAAACAAACTACATAGATGATACGTGTAGAAAGGTCTCGTTTTCATAATACTACTTCTAAGCTGTACCGCCTCTCTTCCTGACAGCCGATATCTCCATAAATGGCGTCCAGGAGGAGTCATTTTATGGCATCCACAACCGCAATTTCTTTCCTTGTCGGAGAAGTGAAATACAGTGTGAAGGTGGAAAGTAGTCCGCTGACAACAAGATCAGGTGAGAACGACATTTTTAGTGCACTTATATACCGATATCCCGTGTTCATAATATTCAACCGTAAGACCGATTTGTGTGCATTTACGATTACGGTACCGTTGGTGATACGGTATGATATAGTGGTGGTGTAGATGTGAATAGTTGAATAGCTAGCACATATGAAGGCGCAACTAGACAAAGTTGGTTTGTTGTAAGCATTGATAGTCTAAAATTACCTCCTGTGATCGTGAGAAAGCGTAATAACAAATTCGTACCTCTGGGAGACATCTAGACACTCTCCCTTCAATGAATTATATTTGCGACAACCCCGCTTCGGTTTGGTGCGCTCTGTTTCTGGGACCTTCACGCGCCGCTCCAAAGCGCACTTCCTAATTACACTGTTTTGATGCTGAAGCAGGTGAACGAACTTTCGAGCTCTGGGATGCGCATATTCCACAGGAGATAATGGACTCACCAAATGGGCACGACCAGACCATCGATACAGTTTCTGGTCGCATCGGCTGCTGAGCAGTTGGTACCTTCCGTGGACTCGATCGCTGTAGCAACCAAGACGGCTGCCAGCAGCCAGCCTCCCAGCTGTGCCATTAACCCTGAAACTTGTTAGACTGACCGTGTAATGGGATTTTACAGGGTACTACGCTGCGGAATACGAGCAGAAGTGAAGAAGTGCTGGAAAGGCCGATCGAGATTTATGGGTGCGCGCCATGTTGTCGGAAGATTGTGAGGCAAGCAAGTGTTTTCAAAACAGCACGTAAAGAATGACTAGAATAGCTGAGCCAGATGAATGACCGGCAAACGAAAACAGCAGAATAGCGAACACGCTTGAAAGCCACGTTCCCTATGTGTGTAACTCAAAGAAAGCCACCAGCAAAGCACAAAGAGAAGAAATTCAGCAGCGACCCCCTCCAAAGGAAGAATCGAACAAAAAATCGAAACCACGGCCTTATTTATAGTCAGTTTATAGCCAGCCGCTGTACGGTCGTGGATGAACGAACTGAGTTCACGGCATTCTTAAGTGACGTGCAAAGAGGATTCGAGTGCCAAGTCACAACCGCATGTCGACAGACTCATTCTGGATGTAGGCAGGCACACGAAGGACAGCTCGAAAACGGCAGTTTCGAACGAACGTGAAAAGTCTGTCGAGTTACAGGCGTTCGAAAAGTTCTGCTCAGCGAACAGTACAGCTCAATGACAACAGGCAAATCTTTCTTCGACGAGTATTGTATTTATTACATGGAATTCTATGTTACAACACTGTTCCATAACAATCACCAGACAAACTGCACAACACAATACAGACCTACATCTAGTTAAAACAGAATGCTAAAAGAAGAGACAGAAACATAACGTAACAGAGAGGAGATGATACTAGAACAATAGTGAACATTGGAGAGAGTCAAGAACAACTTTGAAATCAGGTTCCCAGGTACCTATCCAACATACTTTTGAATGCGTGAAGTTTAGGTGGCACAGTTTGTGCTTTGCAAAGTTTAGAGTACTCCAACCCTGCTCTGTTGACAAAAAAGAATCTTCTAATATTCTTGCGACTTCTAGGAACCACAAATTTTGTCGAGGCCCCCCTAGTGACAGAGGCACCGACTTGCGTGAAATCACTAAAGTTGAGCCCAGTAAGACCATTCATCAACTTGTAGAACATAACCATGCCAACCTTACGTCTCCTCCATTGGAGGGATTTTAATCCAAGATTCAAATCTCTGGACTCACTTTTAGGAATAGCCTCATAAAGATATCCCAAGGCTTTTCGCGTAAAGCGAGTATGAACTGACTACTTTGCAAAGGAGTTGTTAGGAGCATTCCTAGGACTTCGCAGTGGTCGGTCCAGCAGAATGCCGGCAAACTCTGTTGAATGAGGAACTAGTGGAAGAGAGAAGTCGGTAGGTGGAGTGCAAAGAGCAAAAATCGGAATGTCCGTGGTGATAAAGAGGATGGTCGCGATCGATCTCAAAAGATGGGATCTGGAGGGTCGGCCGCCGAGGGCAAACAGCCTTTGCCAAACCTGCGCCCAGCTCCTCTCCACTACTCAGAGCAGGCCCAGCGCATCGTCGCGCATGAGGAAGAGCAACATCAAGTAGAAGAACGGGAAAGGAGAAGCCACTAGAAGCACAACCGAGAGGGAAATAATCAAAAAAGAGAGTCAAGTTTTTAGTAGACATTCAGAAACCCTGAAAAACGACCTCTCAGGAACCGCGGGTCTGCTGAAGCTCGAATGTCATGCTCGGGCGACCCTGTTTTCTAAGCGAAAGCGAGCGCATTCTCCGACAACTTTCGCAACTCTTCGGCGCATGCCCCCAACGCTGTAGCGCTATTCGGGCACGGTCTAAACGCGCACGCGTTCCCGTTTGCTGCCGTTCCGCCTCGTACATTTTCCGGCAGCTGCTCCACGCTGTTTGAGGCCGCGACGCCTGCTCCACTTTCAGTTTTTTCGTTGGTGCTCCAGCGCTGCGAACATGGGGCGAACATCCGCAGTTTTCGCGCATTATTGCACACAGCACATTAGGGAGCTATGAAACGTCAGCAAAGACTGCGTCGAAGGGATCAAAGCGACGCATCATTTACGCTCTCTGGTATAGCGTGAAGACTTGCAGATGTCACTCTTCTTTTCGAACATGGCTAAAAACGTGGGTCTGCTATTGTTTTGATATGTTTTTTTGGTTTAATATGGTTTTTTAATATGGTTTTGAAAAATGCTCAAAATTGCAAAATTTGCCCAATGGAAATTTTTGTTCTACCGCTTTTGTGTCAAACGAGGTTGTGAGGTGGACCAGTTTTTTTGGGCGGCCTAACGTTTCGACCTGTTCACAGAGGTCCTGAGAGGTTCGAGGAATTGGGATTGTTATTTACCTGACCAAACACCATATTTCTTATTCAAGAGCAAGTTACCCCGTGACATTCTCTAAATATTATTTTTCTCTACCGAAAGTTTTCTCGCGAGGATGAGCCTTAAGAATACGGAAGAAAGCCATTTATCGGAATAAACCAAAATTGGAGAAAGAGAGCAGCGTGCTTCCATCCACAGATAGGCGCAATTTTAGGCAACAGTTCTACATATCAGAACTTTAGTACCAAGAAAATGAGACTTGAAAAGTCCGATATTTGGGGCCTGGAATTTACGTAAGAAAAGAGTTCTAACTCGCCTAAGGAGGCCATTCTAAAGCAGACACTTATCCTGAGAGCTGAGAGCTCCGGAGCAAGTTTAAAATGCCATGTTCATACCATGAAATAAAAAAATGCCAACTGCGTTTTTACATCTAGCTTTCTGAGGGACTCAAGAGAGACCGGCACCTTTCCTTTGGTCTTTCTCAATCTTTCTGGCAGTGTTTCGGCAATGAATTGATCTGTATAGAGCAGCTTTTCGTTTTTGGTGCTGATGAACCCTGGTGGATCACAGGTATACGCTGAGCAAAACTAGGGCAGCATGTTATTCCGAAAAAGGAACTGGTGGCATGTGATTCTCACAAAATCGAATGGCTGAATTCAGCGGGAGGCGAAAGATCGCGGACGTGCGTCGAAGCGGTGGTTGTTGTGTGTAGGACAGTGTTTGAGCGGGAACCCGCGGTGCTGATGTTCGGGTATCAGGCGCAGTGGATCGGGCAGCTGGAGGCGCATCATTCGGCAGGCTGCGCTCGCCGATTATGCAAACACACTGCGCTGCGGAACATTACGGCGCCTTCCTCTACAGCACCGCGAGGCGCCGACGGCGGAGGAGGACGGCGGGCGGCTCGCGCAAGACGGTCCGCCGAAGCCCGCGGACGGCTCAGCTGAGCCTGGCCCGACTGGGAGGTGGTCCCTCGCCCCCTCCCCCAGCACACTCGTGCCCCTGATGCTCGGCAGAGCGCAGAACCCTCGAAGGGAGCGCTGTCACCTCGCCGAGTGAAATGAGCAAGACCGTTGAGAAGTGCTCGAGCTGCAAACAACGTGCATGCTGGTCGGCAGTCATGACAGAAGAGCTCGGAAGCTCAGACAGTAACAAGGCTGCGCTCTGTTCGAGAAGCGCGGTCTCGCTCATTTCACCTTATTTTTTGTTTCACCAATTTTTTTACCCTTTTTAACCGTACAGTTCCTCCGTTCTGACAATACGTTTTTAGTTTTTTTTTGGGCTTCAAAAAACGGAAAACCACCGATGCGAACAAAGTACTATGCCCAGCTTCACGGGATCGCTATTTCAATAAGAAAGAATATTCTCAAATGTGAAAGCCGGGTATAAGGTCACGTGCGGCGGATACTACGGAATCTTCTTCAAAACATAATAAGGCACGACTCCGCTGCGATTTCGCAGTAACATGTGGCACGCAGATTTCATTTCGCTATTGCTACAAAGCGAAAACTAATCGTATGCTCGTAATGGCCACTTTGCTCGAGAACGTGCAGTTCTACACTGGAGAGCAACACTTGGAGTTGCTCCAAGTGGCAAGGTCATCTGCATCTGTATGACCACCTCCTCCCACCTACCTCTGAAACACCATTTTAAAAGAATTGAGAAGGTTCATGATTTTTCAAGGTGATTCTTCAAGCCATTGGCGAAGAAGAAATGATTGTGTTATTAGTGCTTAATGATGAACCCACTCCAAGCGGTGTTTTTGTGCCTTTCGATGTTTGTTGTGTTGTTCGTCTTTATTACGTGTGTCTCAGACACCGTAATAAATAATCCCGATGCTGCGCTTGACCAGGGAGGACTCCAGTCACTTTCATGTCCATGTGCAACCAGCGCTGCTTCGGGCGTCCTCTAGGCCGCTTTCCTGACACTTCCAACTCAAGGCCTATCTTGCGGACGCTGTCTTCTTTTCCACACAGAACGTGGCCGCATCATTGTAATCGAGCTTCGTGCATCTTGTCGGCACGACACCGAACTTCTGCCGAGTACCATAATTTCGAATTGAGGTCTATGCGGGTGACTCCTCATGTCCAGCGTCTCCATGACGCTGAGGGGCGTTTCAGCTGCTTTAGTTACAGGCCAACACTTAGCGCCGTACATTACTGCTGGCCGGAAGGCGGTTCTACAGATTTTTGACTTCATGCGCTTTGGTTCTTCCTATCGCAGAGTACGCCTGTCATCGAGCGCCATATGGACCAAGCCGCACTCAGTCGTGAGTTCACTTCACCCATCAGACCGCCGTCAGACGCTGTTGTTAATCCCAGGTACTTAAACACCGAAGCGCCTGCAAGCTCAGTACCGTTAATCTCAATGGAGTCGGACTCGTTCACGTCAGTCGTTAGGCACTCGGTCTTCTTGACGTTTAGTTCGAGTCCAATCATCGCCAGGCGGCCAGACCAGGCTGGCACCAGCCGCTCGAAATCATCGTTGTCTTCGCAAGCGAGCATCACGTCGTCAGCATAAAACTGCGTCCACGGAACGGGCTGCTGAAGAGCTCGAACATCGAATCGAAACAAGAACATCGCAACAAATAATAATAATGAAACGGCACTGATGGACGTTCCAAGATAAGTCAGGCTTTAACAAGGGAAGACTGTGAACTTACCGTTCTCAACAAGATCTGTATGGTCTTGTATGGCGTCTATCATGGAGCGCAGTGGTGAAATTCGTTATTGATGGCCACTGGGTGGTCCAAAACGGCAAAAAAGTGAACCTGTTTTGACTTGCTGTAGGTTCCAGAGAGATGGAGACCACCGAGTTATCCTGTGTGGTAAAGAAATTCTGGTACACATTGAGTTAATCTGAAAAGCTTACACGAACTCGGCTTGAACTGGACGCTGCAGAATGGTTACCACTGCATAGCTGCATGGGGGAGGATACTTATCATAGACCTCCCGTCCATGAGTTAGTAGGCGACAATTTTTGCCATTTTTGGACCACCTAGTGACCCGCGACGAAAACGAACTTCACCGTTGTGCTCTTTGTTAGATGCCCCACAAGGTCGTATGGGTCCTGCTGAGAATCGCTTGGGAAAGTTCGGACGTCCCTTGTATTATGCAGCATTAAGATAGCAAAGTGCCAGGAAGTAGAGAAAACAAGATGCAAGTCATTATTCGACAGTAAATTTCAATCTGCGGAGAAAAAGTGGAAACAATAGGGAGCTACACGGAAAGAAGCAGCTCTTTTATGCAGATCGGCAAAGGCGACCTCGGCTATCCTTCGCCTTCCAGAGTGTCCCCAGGAAGAAGGGCCAATGAGCAGAAATACAGTTTCCGCTCTCGGTGACGAGCGCAAAGGCTGAAAGAGGTGTCGCTAGTGCGAGGAAAGGCAAAGTCCGCGGGAGAAGTGCTTCGTGAGTGAAGCGGATGATGGCCGGATCTCGCCCAATGAGCGCTGTTGGCACTTGGCGAAGATGAGGAGCGGCGCAAAGGGTGCGCCAGTGAGGGGAGGAAGCCCTTGTCACAAGTACCCGAGTGACACAAACCCACACAATCGCAACAACCAGTTATCATACACACAGACAAACAAACGGAGAGACAGACAGATATACAGTGACGGACAGGCGCAGAGATACTGTAGAGTCGCACCGAACTACGAAAGGAAGGACGGCCGTAATAGCGCTCTCCCTCTGCCACAAAGGCCAGCCTCGGAGAATGAAGCTGCTTGATGTTTCTCAGAGTGGGCGACCTACCCCAACGCGGCGAAGCAGCCCTAACAGCTGAGAGTCTGCTTCCGTTTCAGCTTAGAAATGAAGTCGCACTAAAGAGTCGTCGAAAGCGAGTCGCTTAATCCGCGAATGCCTCTGCTGCCGAGGCGAGGAAGAGTGTCTGCGGGCATTTGGAGCCACCACTTCGTGTTTCAGCTCGAACCAGCACCGTAGTGCTTTCCAGTCCGTGCTTGAACATTTGTACTAGTAGTACTGTGCAGAATTACTAAAAGTGCGACAGACCTCTCAAACTGTCCTCAGCATGGGCGCTAATAACCTTAGTTTCTTCGATCCTGAAGGGTGACAACCGAGAATTTTCGTAGCTTTAATGCTTTCAGAAAGAACATCAATGAAGATCGCAGCTCTAAGCATTGTAAAAGTACGACAGGGCGTGAAGACGAACTTCAAAGTGTCGTCGTGGAGATTTTTCTGAAAGTCTGAAAATTGTTCATCATCACAGTCAGTATGCCCACTGTTCAATGAGAGGGCGCGGTGGTTACTACCGACTGCACCGGCACTGAACCTGGTATGCTGTACAGGCTGAGTGGTCTGTCGTGCAGAAGCAGGGGTGCAGGTGTTCCAAACGCAGCCCCGCAGCCGGACTGCGAGCCGACACTTCGGATCCTTGCCTTATGTATGCTAGGCCACGACGATTTCGAGTTGCAAATGAATGCACGTCAGGAACTGGACACAACATTGCGAGCAAATGGCTCTCCGTCCATCCGATCATTAAGCTTCCTACTCAGGCTTCGTCATCCTGAGTCGATTGTGCGGTGGAATTATCAAAGCACGCTTTACGAAAAACTTGCTCAACCAGTAGAAAACTGTTAGAGTTCGAAATTTTCCTCATACGCGACTGCTAAGCCTAGCAAAGAACGCGGTACCTTGTCCGCAAATGGCCGAAAATTATCAGGCGATGGCATACACGCTGCGCGATGAGTTCCAGACAGTTGTTCTACAGTCTCTTACATAGTCTCGTAAATAAACGATTTAACAGAATTTCCGCTGGCACAATTGTAGCGAGCGGGGACAGCGCAATCATAGGGGGCGCCGGCTGTCGCTTGTTCTCCTATTCAAGGTCCCTGGTTTGGATTCCACGCAGTCCAACAAAGTCTTTCATTACTCCGGAGTCGATGAATTGTAATCAGAGTCGTCTGCGAGGGATAAAACACTCTCTTGTCCACCAGTTAGCCACCACAAGACATTGCTTATAGCACTCGTATTGCCTCCCCGATAAGTAGAATGCGTAGTCATTCCGTAATGGGATTGATTACCGGCAACCTTTATGCTTTACATTTTACAGAAGAAACATCGTAAATCCAAAAAATGGGGAGTCAAGCATTGAATGCAGCCCGGTGATATTACGTGGACTTCACAATCTTGCGATGACTTGAGTTGCATCATAAAAGTTTCCCGTTCAAGAAACTGCTTGTAACTCAGATTATTACGGATCCATCAGAGAATTGTGATCTAATTTTGGAGAAGAAGCAGCTATTAGTCAGTACACTAAGTGTGTTCCAGGCATCGTTTTGAATTAATCTTGCGAAGAAGGTGTGTCATAAATCACTGTGCTCTCGGATTCTCGCATTAAGCGGCGTTCGCAACTATAGGAACTGTCACCTGCGACTGTGTCCTGTGGTTCGGAACTCACGTCTGAAGTCAAGTATTATATTGCTACAAGGAGCAGAAACTTATTTCACCAAGTGGAAGGATTGATGCAACACAAAATTCTCAACCAATTCCTTTCCAAATTCTCCACTCACCGTACTCCGCAGCAACTTTCCATGGTCACACAGTCATTAGTGTAGCCTAAGTTTTGTTCTTTTCAAACATGTTGGAACCAAACGAAGCATCAAACAGATGAAAACCAGGTTGTTCTGCCCTCGAAACTATCCAAAGGCTGATGCCCAGTGCGTAGGAATTATGCGCCTCCGGCCATCTGCGACATAAGCCGGAATGAGCGCTCTGACAGCTATGTACAGATCTGAGTACCACTGTTTTTCACGAGATTAACGGATGGTGAGAGTTGACCTATATGATGCCGTTCTGGTTAGAACATCTGGACTGCCACTGATCTATGCCCCCAACATTGGGATGAATAGCATATTCTACAGAGGAGGTACGATTTAGGGGAGACAAGAACGAGGGCATTTGAGGTGAAGGAAGAACAAACTGCACGTCGCGGTGAACACACTGACACGCTGGTGATCAGATGGTTTTGGCAGGACAGAATTTCGTGAACAACGGTCCACTGGGAAGTTTTCAGCTCCAATAACCACAAGAACAAAAAAGCGTCGTCCGTCGGGTCCGAGATCCAACTTGAGCCGCTGGGCTCGCAAAACCGTGCAAATTCACGCAACTCGTTCTAGTTATTGCTTTCCAAATTAGCGTTAGAGCGCAACCCGTCTCGTGAGGTCTCCGCCGGAAGAACGCCGGAGGGCAAAATGAAAAGCAGAGGAGACGAGCAGCTGGAGAGGCTCTCGGGAGCGGAGGCCTCGGCTGCGGCGGCACTGGTGTCATCAATCTCGCGCCACCTTTCGATTAGTAAACAACGCGGAATCCATATCCTGCAGTTGATTTCTGACCACACGTCCACTCGCGCCTTCTGGCGCTTCATATTCAGAGCATTAAGCGGAAGGGTGCGGGAATTGGAGCCAACGCGACTTTGGACGCCACTTTCCCCCGCGTCGGACCAAGACGGTGTCTGTTATTGCTATTACACAACGAACGAGCCTCCGGAGGGGCTAGCGTAGCCCTCGAACGAGCGGCTCAAATCAGTTCGTTTAAAGGTTTACGTAGTGGGTAGCTTTGAGTTCAATAAGTCGAAGTTGACAGCTACCTCAAAAGCATTGAAGGCTGAAATTGTGCAGGATCTGGAGTTGGGCCCCTTGAGGCGGTTGCAACATGAATATGCATCTTACTGTTGACTAGATAAGCGTATTTTTCCTGAGGTGATGAGCATTACTGATGAGAGAAGCGAAATGTGGTTACGAAATACCTCTTCAGGGTGTCTAATGTTTGCCCAAGCTTTATTGTGTGAAGGCATCAGGTTTGACAAACGAAGCCCTCTAATTCATCACATATCGACCTCAGTCAGGAAAAGAGAGGGTGATAACCTTTAAATGCGGCAAGTGCGCGTGTAGCGCAGTCGGAAAAGGCGCCGGCTGTCGCGTGCATCTGATACCAGGCTCTTGGTTCGAATTTCCTGCCCAGGCCAACCAAGCTTTCCCTCTCTCCGGGGTCGGCGAATTGGTACCAGTCTTACTTGGGAAGGCTAAAGCACTGATCTGTTTATCGGCTGGCCTGTGCAAGTCATTGTATGACTAAATGCGCATTCTAATCGCCTCCACGACATCCCGCAGAATAGAATGCATAAACAGATGATTTAATTCATTAATCATCTCCACGTCATCAACCACCTACTATCTGGGGAAGGTTGTTAAAAGCATGGTAGGCTGTTGGACAGAAGCAAAAGTGGAAAGTTGAACCACCTCGGGGGCCTTTTGAAGGAATTTTTCAAAGACTCTACGCTGGACGCGTCATAATTCTTTTGAATGCTGGTGCGATTTTATGTCGCGTAAACCTATTAATACAAAGCCTAGTAAATCCAATAAAATGCTATTCTTGCCATGAAGAAGGAAGGCTTCAGAGGATACTAACTTGTGTGTAAAGAACTCTCTGAAAGTATATGAAACAGCCTTCTGAAAGGAAAATCATACATACGTCCTATGATAACGGATAGAGAAAAA
The DNA here is from genome assembly GCA_947359475.1 of Heligmosomoides polygyrus bakeri. Classification (NCBI taxonomy): domain Eukaryota; kingdom Metazoa; phylum Nematoda; class Chromadorea; order Rhabditida; family Heligmosomidae; genus Heligmosomoides; species Heligmosomoides polygyrus. The sequence continues at coordinate 47,875,024 of OX375868.1, read as the reverse complement.
GCATACAGAGTGATAGATATTGGAACGCCTAGGTCTGGCTATGTTATAAATGTAAAATCAAATCGAAAACCTGAAGAGGTTCGCTAATCGTGGACGGAGTTGTGCAGAGACGCTTCTCAAAGGAGCAATATCTTTTAATGAGGATGAGCTTCCTTCCTTCATTTGAGCTTCCTTAGGCAATATCTTTGCCTAAGGAAGCTCAAATGGAAGCGAACATCTGCAAAAGAGTGGCAGATCACAAGGGTATTCCGGAAGCAGGAGATTTGACATAACGAGAGGTCCAACAGGCCACATTTGATTATATTTTAAAAGTGTAGAAACAATTGCTCTAGGGAAGCAAAGAAAGACTGAACGGCCGCGAAAATATTCTTGAGGACTGCGGCGTAGGAGATGTAGCCATGTAATGCAAAGCAAACAAATGCATCAAAGCAGCATGTTGATGAGCCCGCCCAGTTGGCAGACGCATTCGTGTGTTTGTAGTCGTCGCAGGTTGCTCTTTAGTCAGAAATGCATAGAATGCGGCCACCCTCCGGATCACCTTCAGAAACATGCCGCCGCTAAGTACGTGTCCACGAAATGAGAGAAGTATTTTCCAGAAGAAAGAAGTCTTCTCGAGAAGAAGCAGAGAGAGGGTGCGCAGCCTGCGAGAGCAACACACCCTAAGGCAGCAGATTGAAACCCGGCGCAGTAGTACCATTCCAGGTGGGGTCCTCCGCAAAGTTCGGAAATGGCGTCGCTGCTCCAGCTGACATGCAACTGCTGGATTTCCATCGATTCGCTGAGCCCGCGACTACTCGACCAGTAAGAGCCTTATTAGAAGGCTGACTCGCTGCCACCCAGGGGGTTTGCTTGAGCGAGCTCTTCAGATGGTCTCGCAGCTGACACATCTCGCCGTGCTACTTTGATTACTTTTTTTACTACTGTCCGCCTAACTCAGGGCTAAGGCAGCTCTGATATATTCTGTGATACTTATGTGCGAACTAAATTAGTAAAGAATGGGAGTCTTATTGTCGTTTTACAGGCCTTTTTGATTGTCTCATTTTCGAATTTGAATATTTAAGCCCAAAAAATCAAAATTCAAACCTAAAATAGAATACCTTTCTGTCGCTTAAGTTGACCCAGATATAAGCACGCGAGGAAAGTGCATGCTAATCCCGAAGTCTGAAAATGGTGAGTAAAAAGTAAGAAGATGCTATAAATTTCTGTTGCCCTTATAACAGAATTCGATTGGAAAGGACATGGCGTAGTATACGCCTAGAATTGTCGGGTGAATGGCGATTATTCAGTAAGGCTCCCGAATCCAGCTCACGTTCCCATAGAAAGACACATGCACACTGCATTATTGGTTAAGCTGCTCTTTAGCCATTCCTCCCAGGCGACAATGCAATCGAGACTTGAAACGGTTTCCATCGTCAGCCGATCTCCTGTTCCTAAGACGGAACTTCTGCCTGAGAGCCATCGATTAAGGTGCTTCGGGCAGGGGTGCCTAGCATGCTTTCACATCTTTCTTTATATCTGTTCCGGAAATAGATGGTAAACCGCAAAAGAAGGGGCGCAAATCCGTTCCCCTGAAATGGGTCCTCCACCCTTCCAGATTCATCGAGGTGTCACCGAGGCAGTTCGAACGCGCATTCAGATATTGGTGGAACCATACGTGGCAGTCCGTAGACAAACTCTGTTCCATCAATCTCTGTGCCACAAGTGGACAGTCTCGTTGGCTCGGGCGGCGCTTTAGTGTTGAGTGAAACCCACCCCGTTTACGGTCCACACTTCTCTGAAGGAAAGAAGTGCTGAAGCATACTAGATGCAAAGCTAAAATCTATGAGCCCAACACAAAACAGCGTGGAAACAACTGCTTTGTGAGGCAGATAAAAAAGGAATAAAAAACATTGACCCCATCACTGCTGTTCATACAGAATAAAAATCATAATCAAGTCTTGAAACATATTAAGAAAAGTACAAAATGTATGCAAATTCGGGGCAGATTTGTTTATTTATTTATTTATTTATAACTGCACCTTAAGTGCGCTCAAACTGGGAGATAACGAACAAGTAATCTTTTACAGCTGCAACAATCTAACGCAGAACAACAATGAGAAACGTAGTATCACTATGCGCTGCAATCTGTAATTTTTCAGTGTTGTCCGGCCATTCAAAAGCTCAAGTACAAGGAGCCTGATCCAATGGGTAGTCGTAGCGTGAGAATATAGTAATAAGTAACTTAATCACTCAAAGTTACGTAATTGTTTTATAATTATTTTTGTTCTGGTATAACGGTGCAGAGGTTGGTTGGGCAACCAGTATAGCTATGGCATGATTCCGATTGAATAGGGAAATCACTTTCGAGCAGCTTATAAGAAGGAAGCACCTGGGAGTCCGGTCTTAATTCCGGTCATACCCAGGCCTTCATTACGCTTCCATTCGAAGCTGCTTCCATAGGAACTGAGTTAGCCTAACCAACTTGCAATAAAGCATATCTAAATGTAGCAACCTATAGATTATATCTGTATATGAAACAGTATAAAAAACAGATGTATATGAAACAGATGTGTTTCTATTGGCAGACCGGTTACCAAATGATGACATTGAAAACGCGCTCCGATGCAGCAAATGCGCTCCGATGCTCTCCTGTCAACGACGTCGCCGACGCCGCCACATAATCCGTCGCCGACGTCGCCGACGTCGACGGCGCGTATGGCCTATGTTATACTTCGGCGACGCGTCGCCGTCGGTGCGATCCGTCGCCGACAGCCCGTCACCGACGTCGCCGACGCTGACGTCACCACCGACGTCGCCGACGTCGCCACAGACGCGTGGTCGACGTCGGCGACGTCGTTAAGAGATTCTGTGGCGGCGTCGGGGACGACATTGACAGGAGAGCATCGGAGCGGGTTTTCAATGTCATCGTTTGGTAACCAGTCTGCCCATAGAAAGGCTAAATGATCACATCTGCCTCGAATTTGCATACATTTTGAGCTTTTCTTAATCTTCAAAAGAAAATGTAATTCTTAATTCTTCTTAATGCTTCAAGACTTGATGATGATTTTTTGTTCTGTATGTACGGTAGTCTGCTCAACCATTGTTAATCTGCCGAATTTTCTCTTACTAACCAAATTTAGCTTTTAGAAGGATGGATAAGTGTTCAAAGGTTTCACTAGCAGCAATGTTAGAACCATTCAAAAGTACCTGTATTTATAGGATACCCTGCTTTTTTCGCAAGGCATAGTGTGCTTTTAGGTTTTAAACTTTAAAAGAAGCACAAATCAATCGATACGATCACTTTGTAAAAAGATTATAGGAAGCATTCAAGCGAAACAATATCAATAGATTGTAAAATGCAAAATAACAGACGAGTGCATGGCGCAGTCTATCCCGATCATACGCCAAAAAAGCGTCGGTTTAGCAAAGACCTTTTTCGTTAAATCGTATTTCAATTAAATTTACGCGGAATTCTCGAAGTTCAAAGGAAAATTTAACTCTTATTCTTTAGTAAGAATTCTATCTCGAAAAAGCTCTTCGCAGAGGTTTGCATTACCATTTGAAACACTAGTTATTTTCTACACATTTCTATTTAGTATTACTTGCTCTACAAGGAAGCAAATAGGCCTAGAAAATGCGAACAGAACGGCTGAGAAGGACACAAAAAGGAAGAAAAGTGACAAATTGAAGGGAAGCTAAGGTTTAGGGCCTCACTCCCTCCCAAACACTCAGTATTCTAAGGAATTGTGCTTTTTGGTTCGCAAGACGGTGTCTTTTGCACTTCTCGATTTCGTAATTCGAAGTACGGTGGTGATGACGGCAGTTCCGGGAACGAAGAACCAACCCACAATCATAACACTCCATCGGAGCGCATTTTCTGCCACCCTTAGGCCTTGTTTAGTGTGCACGCGACGCGCGACGCGATGCATGCGTAGTGGCCAAATTGATCGAGCGACGCGATTGATCAATTCGGCCACTACACATGGCATCGCGTCGCGCGTCGCGCGCACACTAAACAAGGCCTTAGATGACGTCGGCGACGCTGACGTCGTCGGCCCGTCTGTGGCGACGTCGGCGACGTCGGTGACGCGTCTGTGGCGACGTCGGCGCGGAAGTATAACACCCCTGCGGAGCTCTCGGCGACGTCGCCGGCGACGCTGTGATGTGCGGGCTGCTACGCACTGCCCCTACAGCATAGCGTCGCCGAAGTATAACATAGGCCTATGTGGCGACGTCGTTGACGGGCCGTCGGTGACGTGTCGCAGCGTCGGCGACGCGTCGCCGAAGTATAACATATTTCAGTAACAGTATAACATACGTATTTCAAAGGTTTCATCTAAGAACAGGTGTACCAGCGGAATTGATGCATTAATCAAAGATGCCTTAATGAACCAAAACTCGTCGACAACCTGCTCGTGATAGCTAGACTTTCTTCCGAATATGTTCATTTATTTATTAGTGGTTGAAGTTAGGCCGCCAACTGCTTGCAGATACATACCATCCGCTCACGACACATGCAAGAACACAAAATATTAGGCTGCGAGTTCCGCAGTGAAAAAGAAGCTCCCTCCCGCAATGAGCACGAAGACGGACGCACAAAGCCATAAAAGTTGCTACTTAGAGAGGAGGAAAAGATGCTGAAAGGTCCGCTTCCAGTCGAACGGACTGAGCAGACGACGGAGCGCTCTTGTCAGCAGACGCGCTTGCAGCGCCAATACAGACACTGTTTACAAATGCAGGGCGCGTTACTGGATTTCTGGACTTCTTGTTGAGCCCACCCGACTTCGAACACTCGGTCGCCGCCTTTATGTTTCGGAGGAGCGTGTCGTCGGCACTCACGATGGAACGCAGAACGTTGGGTTGCGGCATTACTCTGGCATTGGAAGCTGCAAAGGTGAGCAAGATTGAAGATAAAGGCCGGCGTTAACCAGCCCCTTTTGCAAAGGCGATCTGGATTTCGCTTCAGCAGGATATCGGAGAGCCGTAGAAGAATGCTCTATTCTCTCTGAAAAGTGATAGTGACGCTGATTCGCAAATCTTGGGTGGAAAGGTATCATGGAGCGTAAGGCAGATAGCGTGCCTAAAAGTGATTCGGGGTGCACGTGAACGCAAGTCACTTCACTTCTACCTGAAGCACTAAACTGAGGGCATTGTCACAAAAGCTCCACAATTACTATTTTGACTTTTCTGAGATCCGGGGAGGACGGATTATGAACCACTCTAAGAATGCGACTTCACGAGACCTCTATGTCGTTTAAGAATTACAAGCGAGGAATCATTGAAAGTCGAGGCACGCCATCAAGCAGCCAAAACGGTCTACGTCAAAAGGGTTATAATTTGTGTTCGGGACAACGGAACCAGTTTCGGTTGAGAGAGATCCGTCTTAGAGGAACGCGCAAAAGGAAGTTGACGAAATGAAATGTCTTTGTACTCAACGTGTCCGCTTTAAGGTCCGAAAAATGTGGTAGTGCGGGAAAATACTTCTACCCATTCTCGCTCCGATTTCTGTACTTGAGAGCAAAATTGCAGCAACCCACCAACCACCGTATAAAAAAGCAAATGACAAGCAGCTGTGGCTGAATCTGACGATCTCAAGTCACGACAGGGCGTGTAGCATTTTCAGAAGTCAGCAAAAGACGTCTGGCAGGTGCTCCGGTTTCCCCGACGACTTTCACACCGGTTTGCGGAAAACAGCAGTGAGGGAAAACTACTGGAGGCGAACGACACGACGACTTCCTTCCTAGAAACAATGAGCAGAGCAACGGATTTGGCATTGTCAAGGCGAAGATGGCTCAGCACTGACGAAGGGTCTTGGCTCAGCGTCCTCGCACATCGCCACTCTAATGAACGCTCTCTTTGTCTGCGGAAAGTTAGTTAGCAAGCTGTTCGTCAAGTCGAGGGAACCGATCGGTCGTTTTTTACGGTAGGGAGCGAGCGACACATTCGCGACGGCTCAGAGCCATTTCAGATGGCCTTAAGGAACCTGAGTCAGATAGTTATACTAATAGTAATCTGCAGATTACTAGCAAGCGATGTCTGTGGAAGTACCCAGCAACGCCTACATGCTCTTGTAGGACATATAACAAGTAGCACAAAGTGAGGCTTGCTTTTGAAGCCGGCTACTGGGTGGTCCAACAAGGATGGCAAATATGTGTTGCCGCCTACCAACCCACAGACGGAAGGTCGTCGGTACGTATCCTCCCACATGCAACTAATGCTGGTCATTTTGCAGAGAACACTTTAAATCGAATTCGTGTATGCTTTTCGATTTTAACTCAAATATGGGCGAGAAATTCTTTAGCACACGGGTTAACTCGGTGGTCTACATTCCTCTAAAGTCGAAATGGGTTTACTAGGCGAGAAATGTTTGCAATTTTTGAACCACCCAGTGACCTGCAACAAAGACGAACTTCACAGCTGTACTCCATGTTAGATGCCTTAAAGACCCAGATAGGTCTTGTTTAGAATCTTTGGGGATGTCTCAGAGACGTCCTTTGTGAAAACTAGAAACTAGTCCCTTATGGACTGCGTGCAGTTTCTAACCTCCTCAGGAGGAAAATACGAGGAACCTTGAAGTCTGCCAAGAACTGAAGGAAAACACTAGCGCTCATATTCCGTGATCGACTGTCGTTAAATCTTGGCATGACAGTTTCGCTTGATTATGACTAACTTCGCTTGACTATTACTGTCATTGAGGAAGGCAGTTACGCCGAAACATCAGCCTAATAGGGTGTGGATAACAATCTTGGCTCCATAGACCTACTGATACTAGCGTTCACTAGTAAACTAAAAATTGAGAAAAAAATTCTATGTTGAAATAATCCGACTTGTCAAAAGGTGTGAAACGCTCTTCGGCCTTCAGCTAGAAGGCAGCTCTGTCACGAGTTCGTGGAGATTGCTTTGAGAAACAGTCTAGAAGATGAGTAGTGGATAACGAGAGTCTCGCATTTAGTAGAAGCCTTCTATTCCTCTAAAAAGGTTATGATACAAAGAAATCTATCCACCAGCTTCTGCATCTCGAATAAGTGTGGTTTCCTCTCAATCTAAAGCCCGTACCACATGCCACACATCTCCCTATTCGAGTCGCGTTTGGTGGTATTTTGTTCCTAAATGTCAGCCGACCACGGAGGCCAAGTCGATTCAGGATCGTTTTGGCTGGCACAAATTTTAACCTCCAAAAAACGGATGTTCAAAAATGGAGAGTTCAGTGATAAGGCAATGCATCGCTATTACATGGAATGTTTTGCTCTGCATTCATACGATTATTTGTGTTTCCGGTTAGTTTCTCCTGAAAAAAAAACTGTTAATGCACTTGTGCGCTTCAGCGAGCAGCAACTTGAAAAATGATGTAAGTGGGGCCGCTCTTGAAGCACTGCTGACACGAGCCTTTTCTACTTTCGCACGTAGTAGTTTTTGTTTTGACCGACAATGTGCAGAAACCGCCGATCGGCCAGTAGAGATGAGCGGTGCTGAATGGTATCCTCTTCTGAACAGCGTCTGAGTTGCGACGGAAGGATGGAGTGGGGGCCATTCCATCGCAACAGAACACCTCAAAGGTTCACTCTCGCCCAGGTAGCTGAGAAGTTACTTGCAACACTACTGCCGTGCTTTTCCGCGAGACGCTGTTCAGAAGGGGATACCATTCAGAAGACAAACTGTTCATACTCTTAGTAATAGGGTGACTGAATGATGTGAGGCTCAAGCACAACAGCGTTTACTTGACGTTTAGGACATAAAACTCCCTGGTCATGCACTTGTTGGGAGGCACGCATGGTGGCAGCATGTTAGAGGCAGACCAAGCAGCTGATGAAGAAAACAGAACAAACGCTGTGGTGTAAGAAGGCCGATTTCCATAGTAAAACATCTTAGCTAACAGATTCTTCCGCAAATAACTCAAGAGAAATCCCCATATTGCTGATAGCACGGCTCGCATACAGTACCTGTCAGTGCTGTACGCGTTTTCACTTCTTGAACGTAGCTCTCTATAAGCTCAAGCTTTACGGCCGATTTAAAAAAAAGGGAATGCTTACCAACAAATTGGTAAAAATGCAAATTTCCGATTGCCTAGTTAAATTGTGAACTGATTTAACAATTTCAAATATTTTTTCGGCAAAACGCGATCGTAGTTGTACAAACTTTAATCTATATAAATTTCAATTTTTACAACACTGACAACTTGTATAACACAAATATAGTAGCTACAACATCAATACTTTGTGGCTGAACCTTTGGAGGCAATGACGGTTTTCATCGGCGTGGCAACATGTGCCAAGGAATCGATGTCTTTGACGGCCTTCTTCGGTGGGATATTCTCCCATGCTGCCCTCGGATCAACTTTGTTGGTCCTGAGGCCCTTAGCTTGACGCGCCAGTTTATATCTAGGTTTTCGACGATGCTCGAGTCGGGAGACTGCGGCGGTCATGGCATATTGTTCTTGAGAAACCATTTGATCAACAGCTTCGATTCGCGTTTCGGCTGTTATCCTATTCGAAAATGTATACGTTTTTTATTGTTAAAGTATGTACAACTAAGGTCGCGTTTGGCAATAAATAAAAATATTTAAAAATTTATATATTGCAAAGCAACAATATTATTCAATATTAAAATGTATTAAACAATACAACAGTACAATATTTGGTGGGGAGAATTGGCGTCGCCACACCAGAAGAGCGAACTCCGCCACCAAGCGGGACAGAAGCTAATGAAAATGATGATGATGATTTTAAAAATTTCAATCATGTCACAATATACCTAGGGAATTGAAAATTTGCGTTTTTGTCACGTTTTATTATGAGCATCCACTTAAAAAGTCTCTCCAAAAGCTTGAGTACATAGCTACGATCAAGAAAACGAACACTTCACTGAGCGATAGTGTACAAATTGCACTGCTAGCGCTTAGTTTTGAGTCCCAGTGCTTCTCGAAATACTAGATCTAGGTCGCAATATTCTCGGCGTCCTTCCCTACAGTGTTCTATAAAGCACTTCTGTTTCGAATAGCTTTCTGTGGCGACGCGAAGATGTAGTGAAAGCTGCACAGTCGCAGATGTTAATTTCGGGCGCGATTTCTCTTGGAGTTCGAAGGCGTCCATTCACACTACTTCAATGGGTTGGTGCTAAACTGATGTGTGAACTACACCACACTAATGCATGTCGACTTCACATTTTATTGCAGCTGTTCATGTAGAAAATGTCGTCGGCTTCAAACTGTTTCTGGAAGGCCATTTTACCTGGTAAAACTAGAATGACTAACTTGAACTCTCTACTCGCTATCCCCTATTCTCATACACGGAGCATTCTAAGAAGTGCATCAAGTGCATGTCCATTTCAGCGGTCTCAATAATAGGGAAATAAATCACGTTCCCATCGCCTTCATCCGCAAAACGTGCGCATGACCTTTCAGTGAAATATTGTGATCCCTACTGGAATAATTCCGCGGATAATCAGTGAAACGTTACCCAGCCGGCATGCGGGCGACTGCGCACAATGTGTAGCATAAAAACGAGCAACAACGCCTCCATAAAGTCCAAAGAACCACGCTGCTGGAATCTACTATGAGTTTGGGCTAGGGTTCCGAGTTATTAGGTTCTTTTCACATGTGCTACATCGAACGATCGAATGTTGCCTCATGCGCGATGCTGTCAATAAATGCACCCTATCGCTACTGTCAAGGCAGTCTCATCTGAGAACCCACATGTTGGGTTGAATGTTGCATTTTGAGGCAAGCTGTTCATCATTCACCGCTCGCATAGCTATGGCTGAAGCCAGCGAACTGAACTTGCTTGGAAAACATCAAGCGGTGTCCTTTCGATCGGCTGCAGCTTTTAAGATGTTTTGAAGGCGAAGTACGTCTTCAGCTCTCCACTGAATGCTCAATGAAAGAAGACTGCGTGGATTTCAACGGTATATTAGATGGTGCAGGCTTGCACAATTTATATTTATTCCAAGCTCCAAACCTCGAGCGGAATACCATGCTTTGCCGTGCACTTTCCACTTTCTGAGTTCTCAGCGTCTGCTCGCTTTTATCCAAGATTCGCCTTTCTGGGATTGGCATGTTGACGCCACTTCTTCCGATCGAATTGTCAAGGATGACTGCCAACTAAATGCAGATGCGCATGCAAAGTGCCAGTTGGTCCAGATTTGAGTGCTTTCTAGACAATTTCTCTGACATGTCTACTCAAATTTGAACTGCGTTTGCTGAAAGGATAGGTCAGAACACCCTCCCTTAGGTATCCAAAGACTTTTTTTTGTGACAATAAATGGCACTAAGGGACCATGAACAAATCCGTATGCATAGGCTGGATATGGGCATCGGATCATCAGAAGAGTCAGGCAGTGTTCGAAAATTTATGGTGCGTGATTGCTCAACCAAAAGAAATGTCCAGCAAGCTACACTGAAGTCGATTCAGTGATGTCAACGAGCAGTGCAGGTATGCCACCCGAACGCCCGAAGCGTGGTTACAATAAGAAAGAGGGCGCACCTGTTGGAATATGTGCAATGCTTATACTCGCGCAAAAATTTCGAATAGTCGAATGGTTTCGAGCACTGATGTTTTTCGAATAAATTGAATATATTCGAAAAATGTGAATTTTCTGAATATTTGAAATCGAATACATAAATATTCGACTTCGAATTTGAATAAAAATCAATTGAATAGCTATACGAATGAGCAATCTGAGCATAAGTGTAAGAGGTACAGAACATGAAAGTGTCGCAAAATCGGGGGACTACTCACTAACCTCAGTGAAAAGACGATCCGTAAGTTTATACACTTGTGAACGGTTTCAAAGGGACGAGAACGTGTTGAAGGAAGAACCATGGACGAACTAATTTTCAGGATCGACTCAAGAACACGCTGTCCAAAAGCGTACATAGATCGATCGAAATCGAACGGAGCGGAGCGGTTGCCAGCCCACTCAGAGCACACCTACCAGTGGCTGCCGAATTAGAAGAGTAAGGTTAATATAGCACAAAAACACAATGAATGAAGTATTGTCGAATACTTGTCTGGGAGTGCACACGGTTTACCTGCATTTTTGCTTGAGCTCCTTCAACGAGTCCTCATCGCGCCTTCACTCCAGCTAGACACTATCTTCTCACACTGTCATCCTTTTACCAGCTTGGAGCAGCGTTCAGCGAACATTCTCATTCGTGACATCATCCATAAAGTAGGCTTCTGGTGTGAAGAGAAGAAGAGAGAACGTGAGGATGCATGCCTTCGCTGTTGCTAATTGCTCGAAGAACTTTCTTGGCCAAAAAGAAGTGGTCACGCCAACGGATAGGCGGCAATCTGGCATGCCACGTTGAGCTAAAAAGGACGGCGTCAGTTGACCCTTGTTGGATGCGCAACGCATTTTGCTTCTATGAAATGACGCGGAAGCCAATTCGAGTGCGTATATTAGGTGATCCCATGAGTCCCCGCCATTTTTCAACGATTCGTTGCGAATTTCGCCGGCGGTCTCTTGCATAACGCTAGCTTCCGAAAGGGAATGATTTGCTCTATCAGAGCATGTATTGCGTTTAATTTTCATCCTGAATTTTGTTAATTTTTAGGTCGTTAAAGTGAAAAGTTAAAAAGTGGAGAGGCCATCTGCGCAGTTATTCTCTCCGCATAGGAGTTGGTCCTATTTGCTCATTTGTCCTTTATTGATTTTTAGGTCATCAAGTTGGGGCGTCCGAAGGAAAAGATTTATTTTCACCGACAGCTCCTGCTCTGTGGTAGGACACTTTCACAGTAGTTATTGACTACGAATCACTGTGGCACGAGGACATCTACGCTTTCGCGCTAATGGTCAAGAAGGGAAGAGTATTCGCTGAGGAAGGCTTGACGTGTGACGGCTCGAATGGGCGTCTGACGCGGCTGTGGGACGACTCAAAACAACGAGAAACGATTCCAAAGCAGCGTCTGGAAAAACGAAGTTATCAGTGAGATCAGCCCTGGCAGCCTCGCTTTCACGGCAACATTCCTGCCACGAGCAACGAGGTAGTCCAGAAACATTGAGGAACGTTTTCACTGCTTTAAAAGTTCTCTCTCTCCGAACCCCTAAAATATTTGCAAAACAAGAGCTGACTTCCTGCAAGCCCACAAAACCTCCTCTGATAGGAGGTATTTTTTGCCGACTGATGAAGGAAAGAGATCCAGTGTCCTTGATAGGCACTAGGAACGATGTCTGCCCGGCTTGGCTATGCCGCACGACTCAACAAAGCGCTACGTCGGCGGGCTCGAAGGTGAAGGCGAAAACTGCATAAATGGGATAAAAGGAGGATAACGTAGAACTGCGCCTCGCCCCTAGTGATCTTTGGCCTTCTCAGGCGTCGCGTCGAAAGTCGCGCTCTCGGTCCTGGGCTTTCAAAGTTGCCCATGACTTCTCTTAACGAGAATTTGCAAGCAGCAATAAAAACATGATTTGATGGTTCGTTCACTGGAGCGAAAAGTGGATTTCTTTTAGGGTGGTATTCACGCCATCCGCTTCCCATCTGGAATGAGAGTATGTCGCCTTGCGAGTGCGTGTGAAGGGCACATTAGAATGTACGAGGCATGGCAACTAGTTTCTGTGACACTCTTTTTTGCAGCACGTTTTAACTCGCACATTTTGTCTTGAATCGCCGCTTCGCCCTCCGCCGGTACAGACGACTTGTTAACAACGACCAGGCAATTTGTGTTAGAGACTCTATCCTTATAGTGCGGAGACTAGCGATCAAGAAATAACTGAAAGCCCGTTTCGAGCTCATCCTCAGCAACAAGAAGGCGCCCTTCATGATGTTGAGCCAGCAAGCGGAACAAATGTCTGCCCTGACTGTACGTCTGATGGGGAAAGATAATCCAAGAAGAAGACAGAGACCTTTCAAGTGAATTGTGGTCGCAGTAAGAAGAAAAAGAACTTTGCTTCTCTCTAACCTATGCAGCCATCCAATCCAGTTGCTCGCAAAATTTATTAGCACCGAGTGTGAATTATTTGGGAGAAGCTCGCAGTGAATTTCTCTCGTAATATTTCATCATCACAGCATTATGCTCCGAATCCGGTCGAAGTGCGAGGCTATACCCACTGCTATCTCCAAGGATCACATGCATAGACGAGCCAGCAAGATCCATATCGAGAAGATAGGAGAGCGCTGCACGTGAGACCTCATAGGCAGCTGGTGTGCGGTCGAGACATAAGGGATCCAGCTTCCCACACAAAATCAAGCGAATCAAGAGGGTTCTCGAAAGTGTGTGCTTGCCTTGGAACTCTTCACCGAAACCGGGTTGCTTGACGAGGATTCCGGGTCGTGGTTTCCTTTAGAAGATCTTCGTCGAAGGCGGCTGTATAAGGTTCATCTTGCAAAGAAAAACTTGCAGACCGGAAGCCCGTCACCTATCAGTTCACTGATTCTCGTTGCTCTGATTCTCACTCTGACAATCTCAAGCAAAAATCATAAATGGTGGATCTCAGGCCTTCACGATATATATATATATATATATATATATATATCCTATCATATATAGGAATAGTGCAGCCAACGCAAGGGAATGCTAGTAGCAGTGCTTGGCATAGCTCGATAATTTTGTTACTGAGCTGGTCAGTTGGTTCTCCGACCTTTGAACGCTGACGAAGGTTCGGATCTCCGAGGGCTTTCTTTCGCTTCAGTGGACCGTGTTTCCTCGAGAATCGACTTCAAGATAGTTGTTCTATAGCGGTGATAGCGTGCTCATCAGCTTCCGTGGAGTCTGACTCTTGAGGGCTTCGCTGCGCAGGAAGGACGGTGGAGTCGAATGGTAGCCACGGATCTAGAGCGCCTTTGGACGCTATTAAAAGCTACTCCAAGCTGCCAGCTGCCATTCATTCTGTCTCAGTTCCGGTACTTTGTCGGTGGCTGCATCAATTTACTGACTTAAACGTGTTCACGGTGGTGGACCATATCGAAATGGCCGTTTCGTATTGTTAGACGAAGGAAAGAGCGTCAGAAAGACCGCTCTTATGGACAGGGCTTCGTCAAAGGGACCCCATTCAAGGAAGGAAATTGATCAACTTCACCACCGCCGCGTGTAGTAATGTTCGCAGACGGAGCTCCTCCTTGTTCGCTGGCGCCAGGCGTGGGAGGTTTACCAGTGCATAGTACAAGCGAATTTTCTTGTTGTACGCTGAGTGTGAGACATTTCATATCTCTCAACACCCTGCTTCTCTGTCTCGAGAAGTCCAGAAACGCCGACCGTTGCTTCGATCCACGAGGAAACTGCTTCGAGATGCTCGCTCTGACTCCAAGTGGCACGGGAGACTGAGAATGAGGTCACGCTTGTCGCGCTTGCTACATTTCGAGTGGCACTCGCGCGCCTTAGCTACGCAAATACAGTCGGTCGCTTTCGTTCCCGCCAGGCTCTTCGTCTTGTTCTACTCTCTGGGGACTACATCGCCATGATAACCAACGTGTGGAAAGGATAAAACAAATGATATAAGGACAGAGGACGGTGTCAATCAACGCCTTTGGGAGGCGCCACGCATTCTACTTCTACGGGATATCGTGAAGGCTATTTGATTACGTATTTTGGCCTATGCAATGACTTGTGGTGGCCAACCGTTTTGTTCTTCCCCGGTGGATCTGGCACCAATTCATCGATCCCGGAGGAACGGCTTGGTTGGCCAGGTAAACTGAACGAGGACTTGGAATCGGGTGAACGACTGCGCCAGGCGCCGACTGTTCTTCTAACCAGCAGAAAACTCAAAGGAGTTGGAAAACCCTACCGCTCGTTAACAAAAGAATCGTGCTAAGTAATGGAATTGAATCAGCCTCGAGCAAGCGAAAAAGAGTGAAGTGGGGAAAATCGTCTGTGCGACTCCCAGACGAATGTTTGAGTGAGGGTTCTGGCCTGAGAACAGCTATTACGAGCTACTATAAGCTGCTGTGATCAGAGCCTTTCTCACCGATTGGGGATCGAACTTGCTGTCCTTCATTTTCGATTTAAGAATACTCCAGAAACGACATGTTCACGATATTGTCACGTTGACTGCCAGCACTAACAAGTTTTTTGTTGATGGCAAGAGACTGCCGACGGGCTTCGAGACTGGCTAATCTTGAAGTTCTCCTCGTAGAAATAACGGTCTTGATTAGGTATAAACCGACAGCTGTTGTTAGATGTTGAAAGTGGTTAAGATAGTTCCCTTGACAGTGAAGGAGTGCAGCAGCACAACAAGAGGAGATCGTGTTGTCGTGAATCTTACGACGTTCGTTGTGCAACGGCGATCACAATACTTCGATATGGCCTAATGACTCAAATCCTACTTTGAACCAGAGTTCCAGTTACTTCTTCAGCACACAACATACTTTCAAAGAAGATAGGTGACTGTATTGTAGTTCCTCATACAACTTTCTATTCACAAGATTTATTAAACTTCAAAAAATCATTCTTATCATATGTTGTCAAGAAGTGGATGCTTTACACAGTCACCTATCTTATTGCTATCTAGATAGCAGGAAACACTCATGATTTGCTTTCAGAAACTAAATTCACATTCTGAACGTGAATGTTCACCAAGGAATAAGTTTGCAGTGTGCCTTAGACCTGAGCAGACATTAATGACACCCTGCAGCTACATTTTCTGAAAATCTTGACGAGTGAATCACAGCAGAATAGGGCGCCTACGAATAAGTTGTTGAGGGATGCGAATAACAGCAGAGAACTTTGCCTTCGCTCAGCTGTGTCCTGTCATTAGCTGCACAAAGGAAAACACTTTCTCTATGATATCCGTCAGCCACACGTTAGAAGAATGACTCTCCTGAAGTCGGGCGAGATGGGCGTAGAGTTGCAGTTTGCAACCCTGTCTACCTTTCGAGATGATTACTACTGAAAATCTTGAATGAGGGTGTATGTATGCCAATTCAGTGGCGAGCAAGACGTGCCGTAGCATATGGACCATCTACACCCGGTGCAAAATTATAGGTTCACCCCCGGTTTGTCCATTAGTACCGAAGAAACCCTTGCCGAGGCTCAATGATGTTGCCATCGTATTCCTCACTCTCGAAAACCTTTATGGAAAAATTATAAGCAGCATATCTTATCAGTGCCGGATACCACGAGCTTTCATTGAAGAAGTACCGAATAGAGACCGGTGCAAAATATAGGTTCACTTCATAAAAAACCTGATTAATCACAAAAGTATCTACAGACAAAGTATGATCAGTATTTCGTCACATCATCTTCGTTGTAAACAACACCAAAAACACCAAAAATTCTATTTGGCATTCGACTTACAAAGTTATCAATAACAGTTTGCTCTACATTGGTTCATTCATCAAGTATGGCTTTCTTCAGATAAGAAACCGCAGTGTAAGTGGCTCCATTTTTGTACACTTGTGTACAAGAGTGCTCGACAAGTTCTCTATCGGGTTGTGATCTGGAGAACAACTAGGCCACTCCAAAAGTTGAATTTTGTTGGAGCTAAGCCAATCTGTAGTTGACTGGGATTCGTGTATAGATGCATTGTCTTGTTGGAAAATAAGGTTGTGCCTATGAAATTTTCTGAAATATGGCAGGCGATCTCCGAGCAATTTCACTGGTTTTCGTCTACACAAGACGAACTCCAAAGCAACGTCCGGGTCCAGAAAACGCAGCCCAAACCATGAGGCATCCACCACCGAAGCTGCGCCTGGAGAATACTCAGCTCTCTTTCCTCAGATCTCTCCAGTAGTGTCTGTATCCATCGGTCCATCAAGATTCCACTTCTTTTCGTCGGAGAATACCACCTAAAAATTGAAAACGCACTTCTGCTTGCATCTCAGACTAGATGCAGTCTAACCTCACTTTTTTCAGTTCGTGCTCAAGTGCACACGAGCGAAGTTGGGCTTTGCGGCCTTGTGGCAGTCCAACTAACGAGGGGCACCCTTCATAGTTTGAAGAACAATGTGTGTACTGCGATTCAAACTTCGTAGTGCTGTCCATTTCGACGCAGGGAGGTCTAGATTACATCGGTGGTCCTCTGCGGACTGGCTGCTGTTGGAAGCCATTCGGAGCAGGCGGCTATCATCTCTTGCAGACAGCTTCCTTGGACGGCCAGCTTTCGATTTTGTAGGCTTCCGTATCCTTCAGATAGCGATTGACGCAGTTCAACAACCTCTCTAGCTGAACTGCGATCTTCCTGTTTGAAAGGCCGCCACATGAAGGGCATCGATTCTTTGCCATCGTGTCGATTGATAGCAGTGATGCTTTTCGTTGCATTATTGACTTATTTATAGAGTGTTTTGTGCAGGAAAATGGTGAGCGTGGGAAATTTCCTCAAGTGAACCTATATTTTGCACCGGCCTCTATTCGGTACTTCTTCAATAAAGGGTTGGGCACACTCGGCAGCGGCTTTAGTGCGTCAAAAACGGGGCGGGACGTCGCTCTCAGGCTCAGGACATGTTAGCGGTGAGGGGCGGTCGTTCTTTCTTTCTCTGGTGTCGGCATTGGACCACTACCAACCACGCTCAGCTGACCGGTTGTCTGGTTTGGTTGAGGAAAGTGCTTTCCTATCTTTCTTATCTTATCTCTTGCTCAGGAGCGATAGCGTCAGCTTCACGGAATGACCGAGCTCATTCCGTAAAGCTGACGCTTGCAGCGCTGACGCCAGGCGTCAACGCTGAAGCGAAGTGTGCCATAAGCGCCCCGCCGCCCCTGACGCAGAGACACGTACTCTGCGTCTCTGCCCTATTCTTCATCATTGAAGCTGCGTCAAGCAGCAGGAGTGTGCCCAGCCCTTAAAAGTTCGTGGTATCCGGCACCGATAAGAAAAGATATGCATCTAGTCTGAGATGCAAGCAGAAGTGCGTTTTCAATTTTTAGGTGGTATTCTCCGACGAAAAGAAGTGGAACCTTGATGGACCCGATGGATACAGACCAGAGGTGCACATTTAACGGTTAACGATTTAACGAATTTAACACAACGAATCACATTTACCCTTAGTCTTCACGATTGTTGCAGGTCTTACCCTCCCGATCAGGATTGTTCCTGAAAAGCTATTGAAATTGGCAAGAACATTTTGATGTTTTCATAAATTGGTTTTGAATTGTTGGAAATAACGCATTTTGGGGCGCGGTAGCCCAGTCGGAGGAGGTGCCGGCTGTCACTCGATACCAGGTTCCTGGTTCGGATTTCCCGCCTCAGCCATGCAAGCCTTCCATCCAGACTTGTCTGGGAGGATAAAGCGCTGACTTGTTCATCGGTTCACCACCACAAGTAGGTATAGGCCAAACACGCATTCAAATCGCCTCCTCATCTCATACAAGTAGAATGCGTGGCGCATCCCAAAAGGGGTTGAGTAACGCCGTTCTTTATCCTTATCCTTTAATGCCTTTTGGAGCTAGAAATTTCTTCGCCGAGCCCCCAAGTACGTCAACGAATCGACAAAAATATACTGGTCTAACCTCTTCGTAAGATATGCCTATCCTCGCCTGGCGCTGCTTATCCCAGAATACTTTTGCCCGCCACCTGGAACAGCCGAGACGGAGAGAGTATTTTTTAGGCCGCTGAACGTATTTTAAAGGATTTTAGAAAAGCGCTAATAACAAAAATTTGGGAGGCTACTTCTCCTGAACGTTAACACATTAACGATGCGTCACACCTATTCAGCAGTGTGGGACGTGTGACACGATGCCATGTCATGGTCACGACGTTGCAAAAAATGGATGGTTCCACGCACCGGGCACCGAAAATCGTAACGATAACGTGGAAACATTCCACTGACTGGCTTTTAATTGTATCTTTATTTGATCTTTTTGTACTTACGAGGAAGGTCAAAGAGGTCACCGTGGAGTTTTTCAAAGCGACCTATATAGGGTTGTAGAGCGTTGTCTGGGAAGCACCATAGTGGTTTCCAAATTTCCTGCGGACCTCTGGATAGGTCAAAAATGGCAAAAAACTGTACCGCTTCAGTGCGGGCCGATAACGCAAAACTGACGCCGGGGATACCCTTGTCGTGTCCACAAATAGTCCTGCAAAAGGTTTGGAGCTTCAATCATTGCTAGAACCTAGGAATTGATTAATTCCTAATTGAAGCGAAACGGCGCATTCACGGGAGGCGCGCGCCACTAGTGCGCCAGCGTTTGAATGGCCGGGTGGTTAGCGTGGCGGGCATACGGGATGGAGGTCGAGGGTTCGGTTCCGAGGGTGTAGTTTCTGCATTGCTGGGTGCACATATTGCGTTCTTGCCACCGTTAAGTGCTTTTCTGTCACGACTAGGTGTCATATTCGATTTCCAACCCTGATTTCAACCTTTTGTGATACGATTTTACTTCAAAACACAAGTCACGCTGATAAATAGGCAATAAACTGTTTAACAGCTGTGGTAACGTTCTATAAAACACGCAAAGCAAAGCAGCGTCTGACACCAGCAGCAGCGGATAAATGCCAAGGAAGAAAAGCCGGAAGCTTCCTGGCAGGACGTGTCGACAGGCACCTCATCGAAGGCGTAGTCCGCCGGTGTTGAGAAGTGCCCCGGATGCGTGTCCACATATCCAGCTGCCACCCACACGCGCTACATGTAAGCATACGCTGCTCGCCTACTCAAGCTGGCACCTATTGGAATGAAGCAAGGGTCTCGTGTTGTGCAATCCCTGTCGTCACTGACTCAGGAACGAGCCACATCATGACGAAGCAACAAGTCCCGCCTTTCTTTCGAGAATGCGTGGTTGGCTCTTCGGCAGCACACCTAACCATTGTCCTCCTAGACAGCTGGCATGGGTTCAGGGATCATGGGAACCTCGTTTCCGAGTTGCCTGCTGGAAAAGAGCTTAAGCTGATGACAATACCGCCAGGAGCGACGAGCCTTTACCAGCCTCTCGATGTATACTTCTTCCGGCTTTTCAAACGGTTCATCCGGCGAATTCATGAACATGTGCTCCACTTCCGCCCGGATTTCTACTGCTTCTTAAGAGACAATGCTTTGAAGGTAATCATGAATCGCTTCGGGCCAGCTCACTCAATGTTTAAATTTTTAAGGCAGTTCTCAAGGCACCCGTCCTTGCAGGTGGACAGTCAGACGTATAGGCAATTCTGCGCTCCGGTATTTCAAAGTGCTTTGCGTGCGCGTGGGTGGCAGCTGGATATGTGGACACGCATCCGGGGCACTTCTCAACACCGGCGGACTACGCCTTCGATGAAGTGCCGGTCGACACGTCCCGCCAGGAAGCTTTCGGCTGCTCTTCCTTGGCATTTATCAGCTGCTGCTGGTGTCTGGTGTCAGAAGCTGCTTTGCTTCGCGTGTTTTATAGAACGTTACCACAGCTGTTAAACAGTTTATTGCCTATTTATCAGCGTGACTTGTGTTTTGAAGTAAAATCGTATCACAAAAGGTTGAAATCAGGGTTGGAAATCGAATATGACACCTAGTCGTGACAGAAAAGCACTTAACGGTGGCAAGAAC
Source organism: Heligmosomoides polygyrus bakeri (assembly GCA_947359475.1). Taxonomy (NCBI): domain Eukaryota; kingdom Metazoa; phylum Nematoda; class Chromadorea; order Rhabditida; family Heligmosomidae; genus Heligmosomoides; species Heligmosomoides polygyrus. The sequence continues at coordinate 47,854,674 of OX375868.1, read as the reverse complement.
GCAAGATGTGCGCCCAGCAATGCAGAAACCACAACGGCGGAATCGAACCCTCGACCTCCCTCCCGTAAGTTCGCCACGCTAACCATCCGGCCATCCAATCGCTGGCGGCTTAGTGGCGCGCGCCTCCCGTGAATGCGCCGTCTCGCTTCAATTAGGAATTAATCAATTCTTGGTCTCTAGCAATGATTGAAGCTCCAAACCTTTTGCAGGACTATTTGTGGGCACGACAAGGGTATCCAAGCGTCAGTTTTGCGTTATCGGCCCGCACTGAAGCGGTACAGTTTTTTGCCATTCTTGACCTACCCAGAGGTCCGCAGGAAATTTGGAAACCACTATGGTGCTTCCCAGGCAACGCTCTACAACCCTATATAGGTCGCTTTGAGAAACTCCACGGTGACCTCTTTGACCTTCCTCGTTAGTGGCCTGTGCCCGCATCGAAACTGTACATGGTAGTAGAACAGTCAGACAAAACGGTTTCGCGACAAAACGGAACTAGGAAAGGAGGGAATTCCGGATTCCGCCCGATCGCACATTTTAAGATGCCTTGTCGGTGATCATCTTCCATGATAATTTCATAGCTGTTCTTATTCCACATCCTGTAGATAATTTGTTACTGAAGGCTTGTTTATTTTCTACGTTTGTTGATCTTAAATTGTTTGTATTACATTGCAATGTTGCACCTCCACTCCTTGAACTTTACCTGTTGAACTCTTGAAGTGGAAACATATACGATTTCCTTGATTTTTTCACTTGAAATAAGGGCTTGCATCTATTTTGTATTTTTAACGAAATTTAACAATTTACCGGAAATTTAACGAAAATTTTCCGTTTCCGTTTTCCCGTTAAAAATTTCGTTAAAAAATTTAATGCACAGATTTTTGTGTGCACCCCTGATACAGACACTACTGGAGAGATCTGAGGAGAGAGAGCTGAGTATTCTCCAGGCGCAGCTTCGGTGGTGAATGCCTCATGGTTTGGGCTGCGTTTTCTGGACCCGGACTTGTTGCTTTGGAGTTCGTCTTGTGTAGACGAAAACCAGTGAAATTGCTCGGAGATCGCCTGCCATATTTCAGAAGATTTCATAGGCACAACCTTATTTTCCAACAAGATAGTGCATCCATACACGAATCTCAGTCAACTACAGATTGGCTTAGCTCCAACAAAATTCAACTTTTGGAGTGGCCTACTTGTTCTCCAGGTCACAACCCGATAGAGAACTTGTCGAGCACTCTTGTACACAAAGTGTACAAAAATGGAGCCACTTACGCTGCGGCTTCTTATCTGAAGAACGCCATACTTGATGCATGAACCAATGTAGAGCAAACTGTTATTGATAACTTTGTAAGTCGAATGCCAAATAGAATTTTTGGTGTTTTTGGTGTTGTTTACAACGAAGATGATGTGACGAAATACTGATCTTACTTTGTCTGTAGATACTTTTGTGATTAATCAGGTTTTTTATGAAGTGAACCTATATTTTGCACCGGTCTCTATTCGGTACTTCTTCAATGAAAGTTCGTGGTATCCGGCACTGATAAGATATGCTGCTTATAATTTTTCCATAAAGGTTTTCGAGAGTGAGGAATACGATGGCAACATCATTGAGCCTCGGCAAGGGTTTCTTCGGTACTAATGGACAAATCGGGGGGTAAACCTATAATTTTGCACAGGGTTGTATATTATAATTCTTGGGGCAGATCTCTGGAGGTTACCTCCAGAGATCTGCCCCAAGAAGAGGATCTGCTTTGGAGAGGCACGCAAAGCATGCTAGGTGCATAATGTCCTTCCCGCTTACTTCGCCTAGGGTCTGGAGAACAATTCCCAAACAGGCTGTACTCCTAATCGTTTTCATGTCTTCTGCACAAAAGTTTCACTGGATTTGCTTCTGCTTTCGAAGTTTTACAGCACGAGAATGTTCTGTGCTGACGTAATTATACCAGGCTGTCCAATAATTCCTGTCCGAAAATTTTCAAAATTCTATAATTTTCCTCAGAAGTGTTATAATATCAGGCAAGTGTAAAAACCTTCTAGAAGGTTCTCCAGAGTTCCACGCTAGGGGTATATAAGGCGCAGTCGCCGCGTCTAGCTACCAGTACAGGCTAAAATGGACCAAGGTCGAATTCGTACGTTCGTGTACTACGAGTGGCTGCTGGGCAACGACACGGGCACCGCGGTCGCCAACATCTGCAGAGCGTGCAAGGAGGATGCAGTGTCCCAACCCACAGTCAGGCGCTGGTTCAATCGTTTCGAGAGCGGCGACACGAGCCTCGAGGACAGGGAGCACAGCGGAAGGCCTTCTACGGTGGATGATGACGAAGTCCGTCGCTGTATCAAGGAGAAGCCGGAAGCCACCACCTGTGAACTGGCGACGACGCTCGGCTGCAGCAAGTCCACCATCCACAATCGACTCAACTTATTCGGCTACCACAAAGTTAGCGAGAAACTAGCCGCCGCCATCCGAGAAAAGCGTCCCCGACGGGCCTCGGTCCACCTGCTGCACGACAACGCGCGCCCCCACGTGGCGAAGGAGACCCAGCAGAAGTTGGCGACGCTCGGCTGGGAGGCGGTTGCCCATCCGCCGTATTCCCCGGACCTCGCCCCCTCCGACTACCACTTGTTCCGCTCGCTGAAGCACCATTGGCCGGAAGAAAATTCACCAACTACGACAACCTCAAATCCGACATCGCGGACTTCTTCGAGTCGCTCCCCCCGGAGTTCTGAGCGAAGGGCGTCGGCGACCTGCCCAATCGATGGGCCACTGTTGTGGATAACTGTGGTGATTATATTGCTGATTAGACTTGTTTTTCAATAAAGTTGAAAAAAATTAAAAATGGTGAAATTTTCGGACAAGAATTATTGGACAGCCTGGTACATCACATGACTACAGAGTGTTCTAACGGAGGGATTCATCCAAACATGTGTCACCACCACTGTTGCGCACAAAATCGTCTCTGGATTTTGCTTCTGAAGCTCGCTCGCAAAGTTTGTTCGCATTTCTGAATTATCTGAAAATCCAAATAGCATATAGCAACACATCCGGGTGAGTTAGGTGAAGCAGCTGAGGACTAGGTTGGTAAAAGACTCTAAAACAGCTTCATCTTGGTGTTGTAACATTCCCATATATTATATTATATTGTATATAACATATATGATATATTTATATAAATATATCATATTATAATATGACTATATATTATATAACACAATATATTGTACATACTATATTATATATTATATTATTATATTGTCGGCGACGGCAATAATGATTCACATCATTATCGCCGCTCCCGCTCCGGCGGCGTCGCCTCCGCCGCCCGCCCGTCGCTCGTGGCCGCTCCCGGCCGCGCGCTCGCCGCCGAGACCAAGCTCTGCTTCCCTACTCTATGGTTAAGGATAGAGCAACGGCGTTGCCGCAGAAGTATGCGGGGCCTTCACGTAAGCAGGAGCAACGAGGGTCCGGACAATAGATGCCCCTAGATATCTCGATGGGCGCGCCTCCCTGATAGCTCCGCCTGCGTGGACGAGTTGTCATGCATCGATGCTGCGACCGACTTATGAGGATTACTAAAGCCGCGTGCACACTTTGCAGCGGGCAGCAGGCAGTGGAATGTGGGCGGAGCTGGTCTCGCACACTGTGGCCAGGCTCAAGCGTGGGCTGCGATTTCTGCCAAAAATTTACGACCCCTCCCCCTCTCGAGAAAATCGATGGATTTTAATGTTAAGTTGTTTCTTATGTTGCAAGCAATTTTAGAAAATGTCAATGAAAGGAAAAATAATTGTTACTAACCAATTATAAAGTTTTAACGCAAATAAATCGATTAAATGTGGATTTTTAGGCATGGCAACGACATGGCAAGACCCTGAGCACCGCTTCTTTTACGGAAAGGAGACGTCATTTTAATTTGTATTGTATGTAATAAAAAGTTAAATAGTTGTTGTATTTTATAATAAATTTTTTGATTGAATTTTTAAACTTGCTGAGATGGATTGATTACCGCTCAATTTTTGCTGAGACGGCGCATACATTTATCAGTTGAGAGATGTAACTACTAAAGCTAAAAGCTAACCTTTAATTTGTAGCAGGAAAAATCAGTCCTCTCCTAAGCAACCTTTCACCCGATAAATTGGAATGATTTTCCTGAAATTTTTTGGAATTTTTCTTGGAACTTTGTAGAAACAAAATATTTTCTGAACAAGGCTACCACTGGAGCTGAAACTAGAATTCACAACAGCACAGCTTTTATTTAGCACTTGTTCAAAAAATCAACCCTTTTCTAAGCGATATTCCTTGCGATCAGGTGAAATGATGCTCATTTTTTTTTGAAAAATAAAGATCTTTCTGCCTGAACGGAACGATCTCTAGAGGTGACATTAGCTTGAAAAAACAACAATTTTTTTATTTTATAAATATTTTAAACTCGATCCTTTCCTAAGCCATTTTCCTTGCGATCAGATGAGGTGTTGCTCAAAATTTTCTTTTTCTTCAAAAATAAGTATTTTTCTTTCTGAATGAAACGGTATTTAGAGCTGAAATGTAGCTTAACAAAAGCTCAATCATTGACTTATACATAACCAAAATTGCAGTTTATCTGGAGCTATTTTCGATGTGATCAAGGAGAATGGATCACTTGACGATCGCTCGTCGAAGAGATTGGAAGGTGCTTTACTTGTACTTTGTTCAACCGATCGTAACTCGCTCAGTTCTTTGAGCTATGCAAACGCGGGTAGCACTCAGAAAACTAGAAAAAATTCTCTTTCAGAAGATCACAAGAACGCCTTTCAAAAAACGCATCTTCATGCGCGGCCGAGAGGATGAGATTTTTGCTCGAAAAAATTTGAGTGATTTTACAAAAGTGAACATAACTCGCTTACCTCTGAGAGCTTTGCATATGCGGGTGGCATTCTAAAAACTAGAAAAAATTCTCTTCCGATGATCTTAAAAACGCTCCTTAAGAAAAGCACCTTCATGCGCGGCCGGGTTCATTTTTGGCAAAAATGCCAGAGAAATGGCACCCCTCGGCCGCGCATGAAGATCCCATTTTCCAAAATTTGATTTTGTATTCGTAAGATAGAGCATTTTTCCTAGTTTTTCGAATGCCACCCGCATTTGCACAACTCTTAAAGTCGAGCAAGTTATTATCGTTTAAGTGCGGGTATCTGCAATCGAAGGAGAGCTCTTATGCAGTTAAACGATCATAACATAACTCACTTACATTTCAGAGATGTGCAAATGCGGGCGGCAATCTGAAAACTAGAGAAAATGCGCTCTCTGAAGATTGCAAAAATGCCTTTCAAAAACGGCATCTTCATGCGCGGCAGTAGGGCTGCGATTTTCGAAACGTATATCAGCAAAAATCGTCGAGAAATTGCACCTCCGGTCGCGCAAGGAGATCATTTTTTTCAAAATTTCGCTTTGCATCCAGAAGATAGAGAATTTCTTTCAATTTTCACATAGCTGCCCGTATTTGTACAGATTTTAAATTTAAGAGAGTTATGGTTATTTTTGTAAAAACTACTCCAACATCACCCTCCCTGCCGTGCACGAATATGCCTTTTTTAAAGTAGTGTTACGCTCATAAGAAAGAGAATTTCTTCTATTATTTTGATTGCTACCGTCGTTTGCATATATCTCAAAACTGAACGAGTTACGATTGGTTGAACAAAGTGAAAGTCTAGCATCTTCCAATCACATCGACGAGTGATCGACCAGTGATCCATCCTTTTTGAATACATCAAAAATAGCTCCAGATGAGCCACGTTTTTTGTTGTGTATCAATCAAAGATTGTTCTTTTGCAAAGCTACATGTCAGCTCTGACATCGTTCCGTTCAGGAAGAAAATGTTTTTTTTTTTGAAGAAAGAAAATTTGGTGCATGCCCTTACCTGATCGCAAGGAGAATCGCTTAGGAATAGGTCAATTTTGGAATATATATAAAATAGAAATTACCGTTTTTTGAGGCTACATGTCAGTTCTAGACACCGTTCCGTTCAGGAAGAAAAATCTTACTTTTAAAAAAAAAATTGAGCATGACCTCACCTGACCGCAAGGAACATCGCTTAGGAAAGGGTCGATTTTTTGAACAAGTGCTAAATAAAAGCTGTGCTGTTGTGCACTCTAGTTTCAACTCCAGTGGTAGCCTTGTTCAGGAAATATTTTATTTTTGGAAAATACAGGATAAGAAAAGCACTCCAGCTGATCGGATGAAAGGTTCCTTAGGAGAAGCATGATTTTTCCCTGCTACAAATTGAAAGATAAATTTCGGTAAGATCCATTTTTAGCTTCAGTAGTTACGTCTCTCAACTAAAAAATGTGTCGTGCTCACACTGCAAAAACTGAGCTTCATTTCACTGTTTTCAAAATGCTTAAAAATTTAATATCTAATGCAATAACTTTGCAAATTCAAACAACGTCTGCTTTCCATAGAAGAAGCGGTGCTCATGGTGTTGCCATGTTGCTGTCATGCCTAAAAAATCTTTATTTAATTGATTTATTTGCGTCAAAAATTTATTAATTGAACAATAATAATATTAATAAATTTATTAATTACAGACCTCTGCTTGCAACACTTACAAAAGAACGATCTCTCCGTAGAATTTTGTCTTAGGAACCAAATCGAAGTACGACCCCCCTCCTCCTTGAGTCAAAGTACGACCCCCACCCTGCGATTCTCGCACCCCAGGCTTGAGCCTAATTGCGGCACTGTTGGACTGCGTCGCGGCGAGGAATGCCCGGGTCATTCCTCGCTACCACTGCCGCTGCGGCTGCTGCCGGCAGCACTGTGGCATCGGAGGTGTGCACACCCCCCCCCCCCCCCTCCCTCACTGCGGCCCTTCCGCGCTATGCTTAAGCGTGACTGCCGCACTGTTTCAGCGGAATGTGCACGCGGCTTAGGGCCTATGTTATACTTCGGCGACGCGTCGCCGACGCTGCGACCCGTCACCGACGTCGCCGACTTCGCCACAGACGAGTGGTCGACGTCGGCGACGTCGTCAACAGATTCTGTGGTAATCCATCTTGGAGGACGGGCTGCTGCTCACATTTAAATTGTGTAGTCACTAAACTTGTCAAGTTCTAAACATAAAAAAGCACATTATAGGTTAATATGGCCAAGTAGCAACAAGATTATAAGCATTCAGGCCATGCACAATCATACAAGTCTGAAATACAAGGTATCAGACGGGGCTATTTACACGTTACATAAATCTCTTTACCTGTGCTTTCATATGAGTCTCAAACGTCTTCAAAGGTTTCACTAGCAGCAGTGTTAGAACCATTCAAACAGTACCTGTATTTTTAGGATACCCTTATTTTTCGCAAGGCATAGTGTGTTTTTACGTTTTAGACTTTAAAAGAGGCACAAATCAATCGATACGGTCACTTTGTGAAGAGATTATAACAAGTATTCAAGCGAAACACTATCAATAGATTGAAAAATGCAAAATAACAGAAGAGTGCATGCGCAGTCTGTGGCGACGTCACCGACGTCAACGACGTCGACGACGCGTCTGTGGCGACCAGCGTCGCCGACGTCGGCGGCGGAAGTATAACACCCCCTGTTGAGCTCTCGGCGACGTCGGTGACGCGTCGCCGAAGTATAACATAGGCCTATGTGGCGCAGACCAGAGTAGCTCCTTAACCCATTGACGACCGCGCGGACCGTTTTCGACCCACAGTTTTTCTGTCGCGTGGGACCGCGCGGGTCGATTTTGGCCCGCGCGCTCCCACGCGATTATAAAGCTGTTCGCTACGGCCCATTTCTCGTTTTTTTCGTTGTTTACGAGTAATCATTAGATATGCTGGATCCTAGCAATGCTACTGCACTGTGGTCTGGCTATCATTTACTTCTAAGCACTGATAGAAACAAGCAATCAACACTACATACTATTCATACTATACTTACTTGCTTACATACTTGCACAAAGATCGGCACTATTCACAAACAGCTACTCACATCTTGTAAAAATGGTCATGCAGAAAATAACTAGTCATATTTCTTGTAAAAATTTTGAAAACAGTCTAGACAAAAATATGTCAAACACCTACTACATAATGTAGTCACCTTATTTGCACGATTCGCGGCAAATGTGCGCTCTTTTTCTTCGTAGGCCTTCTTACAGCAGCAAATTCATCTTCTATGTTTTGCTACAAATCTGTTCCACCTTCTCCAACATTAGAGGGAGCTTTTGAAGAGAGAGCTTCATTCGGAATATCGCGAAGTAGTGTTTTCACGAGATTCCAGCGTCCGTGCGATCCCAGCGCGCGGTACCACGCACCAGACACGCGATTTTCCGCGCGGTCGCCAATGGGTTAAGGACGGCAGGCGTACTGATCAGTCTCATTGGAGCGCGCCATCCTGCCAAGTCAGTGCACGCGCTAAAAACACTTATTTAGCCCTTTAAAAACGTGGTTGTATGTATGTTCTATGCCAAAGCAAAAGTTGTGATATAACAAATGCTGAGGACATCGGTTTCGAGCAGTAGAAATTACTTAATGCCATTGGGATTAATAGTACTGAAGTATTGTTAGCTCAGTAAAGTTTAGATTAAAAATAGAAGTATGTGCTAAGGCAGAACACCATTTTTCATCTCGTATGGTAGCGAATTGAACGCATATTTCAACGTTGTTTCATTGTTGGGCATTTGTAAATTTCCCAACAAGTCGCTCCAAGATAGCTACTGCCCCCCCCCTCCCGCCCGGCGGAAACCATCCGTCCTGAACATCCTGCCAACTGGCCCACCCCTTCCTATGGGCCGAGGTATTTAACCTAGCGCACCTCAGGAGCAGCGCGGCAACACCGAGGGCGAGCACGCTGACCAGCAGCTCCTGCGAGTTCGTAAAGCAACTCTGCGAAGGAGAGTTGATTATTGTGTGGTGAAAGAGGCAAGATGCAACTCAGGGGACATAAGACGAGATTATGAGGATGTTCTATTACGAAATATCAGGACCACCACTGATGTCAGACTCATGGCTTCTGAAAATTCTCATGAATCGATCGTAAGCGTCGAACGTTTCGACGATCGGCTGATGAGTGTTGTTGTCGCCTCTATCAGGGACTCCATCATTTCTACCCGGCGTATGCTCCTTAGAATGACTGCTCCGATCAAGCCATGGATATGTACATGACATGAGCAATAGCTTCTGATGGTTGAAGTCAAGCGCGTGTGCAGCTTTGTCCAAGAGGCGCTCGTTGACTGGTGCAGAAAAAGACTTGAAATCAACCGAAAAAAAAAGAAATCGAATAAGAGCCGTCGTCCGGCCATTAGCAATGTACGGCCCTAGTGTTGTCCTGCAAACAAGTACCATGAGGCCCATCTGATAGAGACAGAAATGCTGCACTGAAGGGTTTATAGCAAGCCCATGGACCTCATTGGAAACGGTGTCATTCAGCAGAAGTTATGTGTCGCACGGCTAACTTAGAACATGCGCGAAGCTCCCTGGGATGGTTCGCAAATTTTTTTCGCGGGGATCAAGCCAGGGTCACAAGATAGATCTTAACTACGAAGTGTCTTGGAAACGGTCTAAAAAGCGTATGAATCAACGCTGAACTGTTTCTCAGACATGGACCTAAAGGTAACTGGTGTCCACCCTGGTCAGATCTCGACCCTGTTCAGGCGATTGATGTGGAAATATGGTCACCAGAAAAGCGTACCTCGCTATGAAGCGGGAGGGACGCTGAACAAGAAGAATCCTACTACAGGGAATAACAGGAAACGCTATCGCACTCCCTCACTTGCTCATCAATGCCTTCGTATATTTAGCACCAGCTCGTTTCAAGTGTTCATTCTTCCTCTTTTGGATCTGTATGATTTCACTTGTTTCGGTTTCTCGTGACATTCATCAAAAACAAGTGGGGCGAGGCTTAACAATTACAATTTGGGTTCCATGTTATGAATGCTTCGCCGAAAAGCAACTACTTATTGCTGTCAAGAAAAAAGGCCTGGCAAGCTCAGGTTCGAAAACACCCTCGTTGGGACAGGTCGCAGCGTAGGACTGATCGCATTAATTAGCAAGGCGTCTTGCTGATGGGTCTTAAAAACACCAGCACATCTGAACTTTACCGACAATTGCAGTAGGAATTAAAAGTTCAAACATGTTTTCGAACCTTAAGCGCAGAAATGAAACTCACTATATCAGAGGAGGTTTAGGCCTTTAATAATTGCCTTTTCCAAGTTCGCTCTTCATGAAACCTTGGCATTTTTTTAATGTGTCAATGATTCTGTCGCCAAGAGCTTGTAAGATGACCACTCTGCAACTGATCAGACGTCGCTCTGCGTTGATATGGATGAGTAGGCCCCGAAGACGATGAACGGGTCGCAGCGTTAGACTGCACCAATAAAACTGATGCACCTTTCAACGTCGTGCGCACCAGGAGCATTGTCACTCTAGTATATTTCATGTCCGACCGTCGCTGAATCTTGGCATAATGTTAAACTCGTATCGAAAGATGGTTTGAGCTCGAGACCAAGGCTGATACAATATATTTACCCGGCTAACGTTTCGGCACAACCGCCTTCGTCAGAGCCTGAAAAAACAAGGAAACTTAAAGAGGTTATTCGTCCAAGGACCACCTTCAAGTCATAAAGGTCTAAGAAGATAGAGATGGAACGATTCAGAACGGAAATGGCACAGCCCTAACTAACCTTAAGATTGCAGCCGAGAGGCTGTCACATTACCCTCGGATGGAGGCAGATTGGGCGAAGGAGACTCTCCACTTCTTGCTACCTCACCAACGATCCTCCCTCTATCACTATTTGGCGTCAGAACGCAAAAATCAGCAAAGCGGGCTTGCTCCTGAGTTACCATCATGCGTCCCTCTCTCCTATTCATTACGGGGTTCCTTGAGGCAATCCACAGCGCTTCAAGGGTCTTGCGTACTGTGATGTCGGCCTCGCGCGCTAGTACTGCCACCGCTACCCCAAACATTGCGCCAGCAAGACTTCGCAGCCTGTGTCCTCCTAACGGTGTTGACCGCTCGCACTTGTTAAGTCCATCCAGGTGCTCCTTCATCCTTGCCTAAAGCGGCTTGCCTGTCTCACCGATGTATTCCCCCTTGCATTGAGAACAACTTATGAGGTACATCGCCCCGAGGCCATGCAATCTTCTCCTCTACCAAACGGACACACCACACATGAAAGAGTAGTAGAAGCGCAATCATACAGGCGGTTCCGCAAGAGCTGCGCCTTGAGATTACTGTGTGGTATCTCAGTTAGTCTAATCACGTCGTCCAATCCAGCTCTACGGACACAACGTCCACTTGAGCACTTAAAAAATTCGGGATAAAGCGGACTGAGAAAGCAATCTTGGCGCGCTCCTGGTTTCTGCTCATTCGTGCACCTACAGGCCGACGATGTTGCACACGCAGGCTTTCGGCAGCATGAACAACATGCCCATTGGACAATGCAATGTGAGAGGCCATCTCCTTTAAGGAAAACCGAAAGACTTCATCGGAAGACACCATGCTCGCGGTGTGGAGCATCTTCTTGATAATGGCCCTTTTAGTACTGCTCGGATGCGCAGAACGGAACTGCACCAAAATGTTCTTGTTACTAGATTTGGTTCCACAGCACATCGTTTGGAAAGTGCCACGAGAGAGGTGCACCTGCACGTTGAGGAACTTAGTTCTTGTTCAATTTCTCAGGTATGTACCGGCACACCTCCCTAATACTTCTGCATTTCTAACAAAACTCCGGGAGACAAATGTGGAAGGTGGGTGTGTGATGGAGTCAGCATAGCTCAAATAATGCCACTCTTGGATGAGTGTCTTCAGTGTAACATCATTAAGTACTCCAGGGAGTACTACAGGCAGATTAGAGGGCTCGCAATGGGTCAGCGTCTGGCATCTGTGCTGGCTATAGCATATATGTCAAAGATGGAGAGATCCGTGTTGGAGCGCAGACCTCTACTTCACTGTTGGTATATTGATGATTGTTTCATTGTTTTCACTGTTGGAATATTGATGATTGTGCAACACAAAGCGAAGAGGATTCCTGCTTCGGCCTTCTCAATCATCAAGCGGAGCATATTATGCTCACAAGAGAGGGACCGACAAATAACTGGCTGGTGTTCCTCAATGTGCAAGTGCACCTCTATCGTGGCACCTTCCAAACGATGTGGTATTGAAAGCCTAGTGACGAGAACATTTTGGTGCATTTGCGCTCTGCGCATCCGAGCAGTACTAAAAGAGCCATTGTCAGAAAGAGGTTCCACACAGCGATCGTGGTGTCTTCAAATAAAGACTTCCGGCCTTCCTCAAGGGAGATGATCTCTGGCATTGCATTGTCCAATGGGTGTGTTGTTCATGCTGCCGAAAGCCTGCGTGTGCAACATTGTCGGCCTGTAGGTGCACGAATGAGCAGAAACCAGGAGCGTACCAAGATTGCTTTCTCGGTCCCATTTGTCTCGGATTTTTGAAGTACTCAAGTACAACGCTGTATCCGTAGAGCTGGTTTGGAGGACCTGATTAGGCTAGCTGAGATACCACAAATCTCAAAGTACAGCTCTTGCGGAACCGCCTTATGATTGTGCTTGTACTACTCCTTCATGTATAGTGTCCGTTTGGTAGAGGAGAAGATTGCGTGGCCTCGGGGCAGGCTCAAGCGTGGGGTGCGAGAGGAGGTGTAGTACTTTGACTAAAGGTTAGGGGGGGGGGTCGTACTTCAACATGGTTCTGAAGGAAAAAATTTCTCGGAGGGATGGTTGTCTTGCAAGCATTGTCTGTAGAGCTCTGTGAATAATAAAAGAAATAATTATTAATATTCAATTAATAAAGTTTTGAAGCAAATAAATCGATTAACTGAAGATTTTTAGGGATGGCAACGATATTGCGACAACCTGAGCACCGTTTTTTCTACGGGAAGAAGACGTCATTTGGATTTGAAACTATATTTAATACAAATTTAAGTAGTTGTTGTATTAGTTGTTGTATATAGACCTTACTGAAAGTTAACCTTCAATTTATAGCAGAAAAAGAATCAGGCCTCTCCTAAGCAACATTTCATCCCATCAGATAGAGTGATTTTCCTGGAATTTTTTTTTGGAAGTTTTCAAAAAGAAAATGTTTTTTCAACAAGTCTACCACTGAAGCTGAAACTGGAGTTCACAACAGCACAGATTTTATTTAGCACTTGTTCAAAAAATCAACACTTTTCTAAGCGATGTTCCTTGCGATCAGGTGAGGTGATGCTCATTTTTTTCAAAAATAAAGATTTTTCTGCCTGAACGGAACGTTCTCTAGAGGTAACATGCAGCTTGAAAAAAGAGAAAACAACAATTTATAAGTATTTTGGAATCGAGCCTTTCTTAAGCCATTTTCTTGCGATCAGATAAGGTGTTGCTCAATTTTTTTTGAAATAAAGATTTTTCTACCTGAACGGGACGATCTCTAGAGCTGAAATGTAGCTTCACAAAAGCTCAATCTTTGACTGATACACAGTAAAGGATGCAGCTTATCTGGAGCTATTTTCGACGTCATCAAGAAGGATGGATCACTGTTCGATTGCTCGTCGATGTGATTGGAAGGTGCTATACTAGTACTTTGTTCAACCAATCGTAACTCGTTCAGTTTTGAGATATATGCAAACGTGGGTAGCAATCAAAATAAGAGAAGAAATTCTCTTTTTGATTAGAAAAGCGCCTTTCAAGAAAGGCATCTTCGTGCGCGGCCGGAGGATGCGTTCAGGTAGAAAAATCTTCATTTCTGAAAAAGTTGAGCGTGACCTCACCTAGGGCGTAGGGCTAGCTTCTGTAGTGAAGGCTGTAAATAATGCTGACGGTAAGGTAGTATAGAAAGCTATCCGAGGTCAGAAGAAAATAGGAGAAGTATTTCACAAAACTCCTTAAGAAGGAATGCCCACATCAGAAAGTCCAGAAAGAGCAACCAATGGAAAAGCCTATCCTATCTTAGTCGCAAGAAGATGTTTGCTTGGCTATTAAAAAATGAAGCTTGTGAAGGCAGTTTGGCCTGATGAGGTGCCAGTAGAGGCTTAGAAAGGGATCGGAAACTGTGGAGTCAGCTGGCTGACACAGTTCCTCAACAGAGTCATATTGGAGTGATATGATGTTGGGTGATTGGAGGAACAATATCATAGCGCGTTTCTTCAAGCAGAAGTGGGACGCCTACGAGTGCTCCAACCTGTGAGCAATCAAAGTTATCTCACACGCGATGAAAATTTGCGAATAGCTGGTTGATACGAGGCTGAGGGAGATGGTCCCCATCTCCCAGGTGCAATGGGACTTCACACCTGAGAGGTCAACCACATATGCTGTCTTCATCGCTCGTCAGGAGGTATCAAGAGAAACTAAAGCCCTGCTACCTGGCATTCCTGGATGTGGAAAACGCCTACATACGACAGAGCCGTGCTCTGGAAAGCTCTTCACCGAAAGGCTGTCTCGAGACGTCAACGCCCCGGTCACAAAAATATGTACAGAGGCTCAAGAGCAGCTGTAAGGAGTTACATGTGGCGAGGAGGAAGGTGGACATCTCAGTGAGGTACACAAAGGGTCGGCTCTAAGTCCGTTCCTCCTCGTGCTGACGCTTGGCTGCAATGTAGTGAATCACCTTGAGGAAAGCCTTCTTGTGACCATCCCCTACGCGGACGATATCGCGCTAGTAGCCGACAGCCAGGAGGAGCTGGAGGAGGAGATGCAGCTGTGGCAGAGAACCCCTGTAGACGTGAACCACGCTGTACGAGGAGAGATAAACGCAGCCTGGCTCAAGTGGTGGGAGTACAGGATTCCTCTGCGACCACAACTGCACCAGAGCACTCAAAGGCAGGCTCTATAGAACAGTGGTTGGGCCTATCCTCCTCTACGATAGTGAGTGCTGGCCCTGGGTAAGACACAGAAGCTGTAGCTGCACCCTGCGGAAATGAAAACGCACAGGTAGCCATGTTGATGGACCCGTCGGGCTGCGTGGGAATGAGGATGTTAAGGCAGTGCAGCGCAACCCAGCTAAAGATCGTAACGCCTGAGATGGTACGGACACATCGATATGTCGGCGTCACGGTAGATGACAGCCCTTGGTGGGATAAGGTGGCGAAGTATCATAAGAACAGCGTGCCCTACGACTGCGGTGCATACGCTTAGGAGGAGGAGGGGAAGAAACATGAAGAAGAAGAAGAAGAAGAAGAAGAAGAAGAAGAAGAAGAAGAAGAAGAAGAAGAAGAAGAAGCCACGCTTCAAGAATTCCGAGGTAAAATTTTGTACGAATCCTTTTCAAAAAAACGCAGTATGGAACATGCGTTTATGTATATGTGTACATAGAAATGTCAAATTGGAGGGCAGGAATGTCTGTTCAACGGGTGCACGTCACAGACTCTGTACTTAAAAAGCACTTGTGCGTAGTGTGCGTAGAATAAATGGAATTTACTTTTCTTTGCCATCATGGGGTCCCACAAGCTTCACGAGAATCGCAAAAAGCCAGGTTTTTCTAGAAAGAGTGGGAGAGCTCAACAAAAATTAATGGTAACTCGCACGCGACTAGTAATAACTAAGAAAATGCACATCCTATCCGCTAAAGAACGCTCGATGGAGGGAAAATCAAGTTTACTCGAAGGAAAAGTTGTGCTTTTGTCATCTCTAGGTAGTTAGTAAGCGAAGAATGCAGCATATTGGCCGTGCCGGAACAAAGTTTAGCTGCAACAAAGATAGCTTTAATGCTTGGGAGTAGCACCCAAGCTATAGAAGGGACAGCCGACAGCCGAGCGTTAAGCGCTTCGCGTATATCAGCTTAAATCCGATATACGCGAAAAGTCATTGTTAAAACTTTGCCTTACTCTACTACCCAACGTCTAATTCCGCGGCTAAGGAGAATACCATAGGACTGCGGAGGAGAAGAGAAGGAAAAGTCTTGCCTCGGTCGGATTTGTGCTAGTCTACATACCTTGAGATATAAATGGTTGGGCAAGGGTGACCTGAGAGATGACAGAAAACGCTGACTATTCGAACTGGAAAGTAGAAATCTCTAAGAGAGGTACTGAGCAGAAAAGCGGCCACAGAGCTCTCTGCCTCGACGTTGAGGCGAGAATGAATCGATTCATCATTGCACAGGAAAAGGGACAGACGGAAAATGACAGTGGCGGCTGGAGAGCATTAGCAACTCGGCGCAGTGGAGTGCGATACTAGAGCGGATACTTCTGAGAGGCAACGCGGCGCAGCGCAGTACCCAGGAGGTGCTTGGAAAGCGGGAGGCAAACACGTGGGTAGAAATTCTCGCGTTACGGGGTGATCGTGGAGAAAAAATACCTCAGAACGCATAATGGAAGCCGATTGCGGCGGGGCGGAGACGTGAGGCGGCTCGACGCCGGCGGCTCCGAACAGTTGTCGGAAATTAAGCAGCTTCATCGACATCATCTCCCAGAGGTGCGAGTAGGATCTCCTATGTATAGTCCGCTATCAGAGGATGGCATCTTTGGGATGAGAGTGAGAGACTTCCCGGCCTGGTGAGCTCATCTGAGCTGAAACTACGTGCCGTCTATTTAGATAGCTGGTCTTCTTGCTAAGCACATAAAACATGTAAGGGGAGTAAGGTTGAGTCATCGGTGGCGGGCAGACGAAGTCAAAGCGCAGCTACAATTCAAGCAAGTGTAGTGACCAGCTGATGGCACCTCACGCTCTTTGAACACTGTGAGAGCTTCTCGTAAAGTTAGTTGGCAGCAGTACATCTGCTCTGTCTTTTGTATTTCAGTCTGTTCTCTCAAAACGAGTGACGTCTGTAAAACAGAATAGCTTACACTCGAATAGTTGAAGGCATCTGCTTATCAAAGAGGTGACAACAGCCTATGTCTTTCTTTAACATGCAGCTTGTAACTGTTGAGCAGGACCGAGTTGTTAGGTGAAGGCAAGTTCAAACAAATATTAGCTCTACAGCTATCACGAAAGTATTTCTGACCACAAATTCGGGGAAACCAGGACATGTTTGGTATCGGTCGTAGGAAAGTTTTTGGTTCAACTAGCAAGTGAACAGCTGATCCAGCTAGTCCTCCGCTTTGCTTGAATAAATAAGTTTCGGCTGATCCAACGGCTTTGGTTTTGCTTCTTTGAAATTCAATTCGAACAACAACATTAGCCGACCTCTGGTGCAAAATCGAAGGTGGTATCCCGCCTTGGGAACTTTCACCCTTTTCAGTGCCTTTCTTGCCCTAGCTGCGCCAGATGACTTTAAACCAGCTGACGAAATGCGTTCAAACAGGTATACCTTTGACTTACCTTTGCTTTATGATGGGAAAATATCCTAAACCTTTCGGGCGGTGCTTGTGCACGACAACGCCGTAGCACAACCAAACGCAACCAATTATCGATGAAAGGGTAGTTCAACTTTAGTTCTCACAGGTCGACTTCGCTGCGTAGCTCTTGAAGATAATTTTAGAGGCTCTCGGATCTAGTGATGTATTAAATGCGAAATCAGTTGCATCGGAAGTCTTCTCTTCTCCCAACATTTATTCAAAACTCTATGCACATTACCAGCAATTTCTTAAACGGCATCGAAACTTCCTAAACGAGCAGAAAACAAATTGTTCATGTGACTGCTCAAAGAACAGCTGAGAGCTTCAATAATTTATCCACGTGAGGTCGTCAAACTCTGAAACTTTTGAAACAATTCTGTTCAGTTGCTTCTGCCTGCTTCTTTCAAAATTGGTTGTCAATCACCTTTACCGGTATTCCCATCCTGTTTCTGAGAAATCCTTTGAACGCAGAGATTAGGGTAACATTTAACTAGCAAGACAGCGCTAATAAGGGTGAGGAGTAAGCACCACGTACAAAGAGCTTTCGATTTTGGAAAGAGTCATCTGAAGCCATTAGGTTGACTGGAAAATTTTGACCGTTTTGACTGATCCACTTCAATCGATCTTAACTTTCTTCATACGCACCGGATTCAGGCAAAATAAGCACCATTCGAATCACCACACTCTTTCCAATGGGATGCTGGTTGATCAATTCCATTAGCGAAAAGACTGGGTGATCGAAATGCGACAAATTCAAGAAAAGCTGTTTTGCGTGGTCCTGATTTGCGAACGTTCTACCAGCGAGGAAGTTCTGAAAGTGCTTAAAAAGGGTAGTCGCTTGGAGCAAGGTCTGTTGAGCATGGCTGGTAAGGCAAAACTTCAACTCCTAGTTCGTTTAGTTTTCGTATAGTGATTTGCGAAACGGTTGAGCGGGCGTTGTAATGCAGAGGAATGGGACCTCTTCTGCTGACCAGTGCCAGCGGCAGCCCACACAAATTTCTGTGCACCTCTTCGATTTCGTCACAGTATGACTCTGCTGTGATGGATCGGCCTGGTTCCAGAAAGTTAATAAAAGCAAAGAAATGGTGCTTTGAGTTTCTACATCATCTCGTCGACAACGGTCGATGTATTCGGCCCCTAAGGCGCCTTTTATACTCCCGCCGCGGCGCGGCGGGTCAATTTGGGGAGCGGCGCGGCCAGTCGCGCCGCACCCCGAATTTGACGCGCCGCTGCGCGATTGCAGTTAGGCCTATGGTATACTCCCGCGTCGCTCCAGCGACGGGCGCGGGGCAACTGTCAACGGCGCGCATTCGCTGTAGTGGCGGACGGCGCAGTGGGGCGCGGTTGTCAGTTGACGCGCCATCGCTCCCGCGATGCGTCGCAAAGGGGTGTTATACCTCCGCGTCGCGGGAGTGAAACATACTCCCGTGCGACGGCCGTCGCAGCCCATCGCTTGTCGCAGTGCAGTGCACCGCGACGAGCGACGGGTAGCGATGGTCGCGGAGGGGGAGCGCTTGTCGTGCCCTATTCTGTGCACTTTCGCTCACTTATTTCGACACTTCTTTGGTTCGTGACCATACCACAGCAATTTCAACACACGTCTGGTGATGTTGGGTGGTCATGTGATTTCTCTGTTGTTCTCCTCGTAGGGTTTTCGTCGTGGCTAGACTCATTTTGGGGCTTTTTTCGACGGCTTGAACAGCTAGTTTTTTGAGGAGATATTTTTCTAGGCCGTTTTTTCCCACTTTTGTGCTGATCCTAGCATTTTTTCGCCTCTGAACTTCCTTGTCGGCACCGAAATCTACATTTCTGTGCCGTACAAGTCACAGGGAGGTCCCGTTGACATATCCGGCACAGGAGTGTGCCAATTGAACGCTGGTTTTTTTCGAAGTCATGTTTTTCTAGCGGAGTTTTTTTCGCGTCTTCGCTGACTGCAGTATTTCTTTTGATTCTCAGGTTCCACATAGGCATGAAGACGCACAGTTTTGCGCTTGTCAGGTCATTAGAGGGTTATCGTGACGCGTTGATCACAAATCTGCCACTTCAGCTCCATGTTTTTAAAAATAATGTTTTGAACTCGGTTTTTCGCGTCCGCGCATTTATAAGAGTACTGCGTTTCATTTCGCTCCAAACAAGAATAATGCGTTAAATTTAGCTCCAAAAATTAAGACTTATGAGAAGTGCGCGTCCACACTTCTATATGAAAAGGGACCACAAGTCGTAGGCATGCTGATTCAGCTGATTCGCTAAAATTCTGCAAAAGTCTCCGTCTGTAAAACTGCGCGGACTATGTCAGCCTCAGCAATGGCAACGGCTCGCGACGCGCATCGCGAGCCGTCGCATCGCTGTGCATTCCCGCATCGCTGCAGCGGACGGGAGTATACCATAGGCCTTAGAAAGGGGAGCGTCAGCGACGCGCGGCCACGAGCTTCTGCGCACTATGGCCCATGCTCCGGAAACGGTCCTTGAATCATTGAGGGAGCAAAACAGAAAGGATTCGTCTGGCTGATCAGCGCATGCATCATGTCAATGTTTGTCGTGGGATTCCTATGGGGAGCCCGAATCCTCTCTTAAGCCTGGAGTCGAAGTCGTTCGCTCAACCTACGGTTGAAACTGGTGAGTGTGGTGTTGAGTCGAATCCCCTGCAATGCAAACGGCTTTAAACCACTCTTTATTTTGCGATATGTGCGGGTCCAAATGTAAAACTGCTGGAAGGTACTCATCGTCGAGAATCACTCAAAATTCTTTCTCATATGGCCATTCTGGGGTCACTGTGCACTAAGCATATCTTTGGCGTGGTATACGAAGCGTCGTGAATGTCTACAGATCTCCATTCTCTTCCTAGGTTACAGAAGGTACGGGCTAAGGTCATGGTCACCGATTTCGCATAAAAACTCCCTAATCCTACAAACCTACTAATCGTCTGTAACTTCAAAAAACGATGTCAGACTCGTGATCAGCACCCTAAATACCCCCTCCTCCTTCCCAAAAGGAGAAGTTTGGTCGAAACGGTGAAATCTCCCACCCTACACCGAGTCTGCCGCGGCTGATCGCGCCGCGCCGCGCCCTTCCCCTCAGCGGCGCGATTCGCCGAATACCGTAACCCGAAATTCCGTCAAGTGTGGTGTTTTGCGGCGGCGGGAGTATAAAAGCGATGCGGCGCCGCCTCGCGGCGCGAAAAATCGATAGCCATGCCGACCCATCACGCCGCGCCGCGGGGCGGCGCAAGTATAAAAGGCGCCTAAGGCGCCTTTTATACTCCCGCCGCGGCGCGGCGCGGCCAGTCGCGCCGCGCTCGAAACTGACGCGCCGCTGCGCGATTGCGGTTAGAAAGGGGTAGCGTCAGCGACGCGCGGCCACAAGCTTCTGCGCACTACGGCCCGTGCTCCGAAAACGCTCCATGAGTCATTGAAGGAGCAAAACAGAAAGGATTTCGTCTGGCTGATTCAGCAATGCATCTTGTCATGTTTGTCGTGGGATTCTTATGGGAGCGACGAATTCCTCCCTCTTAAGCCTGGAGTCGAAGTCGTATACCTTCGGCTACGGTTGAAACTGGTGAGTGTGGTATTGAGTCGAATCCCCTGCAATGCAAACGGCACTAAACTACCCCTTATTTTGCTATATGGGCGGGTTCAAAAGTAAAACTGCTGGAAGGTACTCATCGTCGATAACCACTCAAAATTCTTTCTCATAAGACCATTCTGGGGTCACTGTGCACTAAGCATATCTTTAGCGTTGCATACGAAGCTTCGTGAATTGTCTACAGATCTCCATTCTCTTCCTAGGTTACAGAAGGTACAGGCTAAGGTCATGGTCACCGATTTCGCCCTAAACTCCCTAATCATCCAAACCTAGTAATCGCCTGTAACTTCAGAAAACGATGCCAGATTCGTGATCAGCTCCCTAAGTACCTCCTTCTCCTTCCCAATAGGAGAAACTTTGGTCGAAAAGGTGAAATCTCCCACCCTAACACCGAGTCTGCGCGGCTGGATCGCGCCGCGCCGCGCCCTTCCCCTCAGCGGCGCGATTCGCCGAATACCGTAACCCGAAATTCCGTCAAGTGTGGTGTTTTGCGGCGGGCGGAGTATAGAAGCGATGAACGGGGCGCGAAAAATCGATAGCCATGCCGACCATCACGCCGCGCCGCGGGGGCGGCGCAAGTATAAAAGGCGCCTAAGGCCTATGGTATACTCCCGTCCGCTGCAGCGACGCGGGAGTGCACAGCGACGCAACGGCTCGCGATGCGCTGTCGCCAGCCGTCGCCATCGCCGAGGCTGACAGAGTTCACCGCAGTTCTGCGGAACGAGCCATTTGCAGAATTTTAGGGAATCAGCTGAATCAGCATGCCTACGACTTGTAGTCCCTTTTCATATAGTAGTGTGGAACGCGCACTTCTCATCAGTCTTAATTGCTGGAGTGAAATTAAACGCAGTACTCTTGGGTTGGAGCGAGATTAAACGCAGAACTCTTGGAAATGCCGAAGAGAGCGCGGGACACGGAAAATAGCCGAGTTTCAGAAACATTATTTTTAAAGACGTGGAGCTGAAATGGCATATTTTTGTGATCATCGCGTCATGATAGACCCTATAATGACCTGAACAAGCACAAAACTGTGCGTCTTCGTGGCCTGAGAATGAAAAGAAATACTGCAGTCAGCGAAGGACGCGGAAAAAACCTCGCTAGAAAAAACATGACTTCGAAAAAATCGGCGTTCAATTGGCACACTTCCGTGCCGGACATGTCAACAGAACCTCTCTGTGACTTGTCACACACAGAAATGTGGGGTTCGGTGCCGGCAAAGAAGCCCACATGAGAAAAAATGCGAGGATCAGCACACAAGTGAGAAAAAACGGCCTATAAAAATATCTCCTCAAAAAACTCTCATTGGCTCATTTCTATGCAGGACATGTTAACAGAGCCTTCCCTGTGACTTGTCCGGCACAGAAATGTAGATTTCGGTGCCGACAAGGAAGTTCAGAGGCGAAAAAATGCGAGGATCGGCATAAAAGTGGGGAAAAAACGGCCTAGATGAATATGTCATCAAAAAACTAGCCCCGTCCAAGAAACCCAAAATGAGTCTAGCCACGACGAAAACCCTACGAGGAGAACAACAGAGACATCACATGACCACCCAACATCAACAGACGTGTGTTGAAATTGCTGTGGTATGGTCACGAACCAAGGAAGTGAGCGGAAGTGCATAGAGTAGGGCACGACAAGCGCTCCCCCCCCCTCTGCGACCATCGCTGCCCGTCGCTCGTCGCAGTGCACTGCACTGCGACGAGCGATGGGCTGCGATGGCCGTCGCACGGGGAGTATGTTTCACTCTCGCGACGCGGAGGTATAACACCCCTCTGCGACGCATCGCGGGAGCGATGGCGCGTCAACTGACAACCGCGCTCCACTGCGCCGTCCGTCACTGTAGCGAAGGCGCGCCGTTGACAGTTGCCCCGCGCCCGTCGCTGGAGCGACGCGGGAGTATACCATAGGCCTAATGAAGATACCGGTACCAGCGTGACGGTAACAGTACCTGCGGTGTCACGAGGCTGCGCCTCGCGCTAGCTGAGGGAGAGACGAAAGAGGGAGGGGCCCCGCTAAACCCATTCCGGCTTTTCCTCGTCTAGCGACCTCACCCACCCTCCCATTCGAAGTTAGAAAAAGCTCAAAGAATAAAATCTGATTTACTGCTGAAATCCGCAGTCTACACAAAATAGCTACTTCCGACACGGCCTCAGATGGCGTCGGCAGTGGCTCTTCAACAAGTAGCCACCATTACCCAGCCTCGTATCGATCTCATGGAGCAGGAACGCTCAAGGTAGGATCTGGACGGATCTGGTCGCCAATACAACTACAACGTCCTCAACATTCCATCGACTCTCACAGTCGCTACATGTTGTACGTGGCCGTTATTAGATCATATTGCATACTTATGCCTCTCATATCTCGCATGCATATACTAGAATGATATTAGGTTTAGAGCTGATATTGCATTCCGTGACGCGTCAGCAACCATATGTGCCAATCGTGGCGCATTTATGTATGTACACTTACAACATGTATAACGAGAAACGCCGCTCAGCGTGGATTTACACGACGACGAGAAAAAAAGCCTTCTCTTCCCCTTCTATGTGTAGAGACTTAGAAGCGAAAGTCACGCCGGAGTATATCGGAGGCGAAAGAACAGACTTCAAAAGGCGACGATTTCCTGGCGGTCACTCAAATCGTGGGGCACTCACTTTTCGAGCTTTGTCACCTTCCCCGAGGTAGTTTCAAACCATCTGTAACATCAGTTCTACTGACTCCCATATCTTCCGCAGACTATTTGCGATGGAGTGGCTTCCACGAAGGCCTTCAAATCGTCGTCCTGGACTGCTGTATGTCTGCCGCTTCAGGGTGCATCCTCATGGTTGAAATGTCCAGAAAGAAATTTCTCAAACCACCGTTGCACGTTTCTTCCTTAAAGAGAGTTCACAGCCCTCACACATGGTTGATTTGCCGGACTGTTTCGACAGTGGACTGTCTCAGTTTGAAATTGGGAAAAAATCGTCGGAATTGTCCTTTCAACATGTTTGAATAAGTGTTTGAAGAAACACAATTGCCAAACATAGGTAAATCATAAAACCGCTCCGTCAGATAGAGCAAAGAATTGCGTATAAGACCTTCTACAAAAATACGAAGGGGAATGTTTGCTCGGTAGTAAACGAAAGAGAAGCGGTTGCACAAAAACCGCCGAACATTCCGGCAAACCTAATCTATACGGAGCTTGACATGTTCACTCCATCCGTCGCAATAGAAACGCAAAAGGAACACCCCTTCTAGCTCTGCGAATGCACCATTCTAATAGAAGCCTTGACAGACACTCAATGAGCCGAGGTAAGAAGTCTCCCACAGAGTGCCACACTCGCGCCAAGTCTTGCCTGCCGATTACAGCTCAGCAATTGCTGGGGGGCAAATCGTCGGTGCATGCCGGCAGAAAAAAACTTGAAGTCGCTGACGCGAGTATAGCAGAAAGCTAGCAATATGCTAGCAGAGAGAAAGATGATCGCGAACACTGGATTCTACAGAATTGACCATATACCCTGACGGGTTAAGAATTGACTGCAAGCAAAGACAAGCAGTGTCGCTTGCAAATTTGAGTATAACCCGCATGTTCCACAGAATTTATCCCCATTGCCACGTTACATCATAATGGCGAAAAACCGTATACATTTCTTGATGAAAATAAAATGCGGTACCCCTTAGTTTATGGCACCCAACATCAGATATGAAGGAATATACTTCTATCTCTATCCCACGTCATTAAACCATTGTACTGTGAGAGGGAAGAAGGGAATTTTTGGCTCAGCTGTAAATTTGTCCATTGCCGTTTCATCGGCACTACTTTCTCGTCTTCGGTCAAGCTGCTTAGGCTCTGAGGTACCAGATATGCTTTACCCTGCCATCATGGCAAGTATCGTGAGTGCGCAAGCCGCTGATGAGCCCCAGCCTTTCATCAACCTGAAGGCGGCATTCGACTCCATCAAGACGCTTATTGACGTAATTGCTCAGTAATTGCGCAATGAAATGCAATATATTGGAAACAGTTCCAAGAAATAACAATTTTTATCATTTGTTTCCAAGGATAGCATTTGTTTTGGAACACTGTACTACACAACAAGTGCGGATATTGCCTTCTTAAGGACACACCAAATGCTCCTTAACCTTGATACATAGGGGTCTGCCTGTTCTCCCTATGTAGATCTCACCATACTCATTCCATTCAGACATATTGCAGAGAACTCCAAACGTGCAATCTCCCTCTTTCCATTTAGGGAGGACAAAGATCAGATGTCAAATTGTAAGTAGAACACGTACTGTCGCAGGCACGGTTTATGAACCAGTATTTTCGAGTGAGGTGAGGCTTCAGTGGTCGTCACCACTCTTGAAGATCAGTGCTGTGCGCACACACCTCACCTCGTCTGAAATGGAGGGCGCACAGAACGGCACCTTGCCCTCCCTCTTCCTCAAGAAGTAGAGCCAGCAGGACTGAGATCAATCCCGCCGACCGTAGATCTGTCAATGCTGAGCGACGCTGAGCGCGAAGCGATCTTGCAGAAGAGCAATTGGTGGCAGTTCGGTCTTCCGACGCTGAGCGAGGCCTTGGCCTGCTCCCTGCAGATTCTCTGCCATTGCTGCACTGGATAATTTTGCGATGTTTAGTGCCATTACCATGGACAACGCTCTTTGTTCACTATCAGACGAAATTGAACTGGCGGTTCGGAACATGTTTTTGATAATGCCCGTTTTAGAACTGAAGGGGTGGCAAAACGGTAGGGAATGATGATATTCTTAAGATATAAACAAGAGCCCAACTCACCATCAGCTTGAGTAGATCACAAAACAGCCGTCTCTAAGTCCGCAGTGTAGAGCAAGCCCGTTCCAAAATTGGATTCTCCACCCTTAACATGAAAACGAGCCACCAAAGGGGTGCATTTTTGTGCACCTCGAGAGTTCAAGAGATCAAGCCTAGGACCAACCAAAATAAAGTGAAAGAAAAATAATGATATCAAGCATGGCCATTCCCTAGCAAAAAATATTTACAATTAATTAGTGGTTAGATACTCGCTTTAAGAATGTCTGCAATGTAAAGAGAGAAATCCTTACTTAATAGACCCTTTTTGTGTTCTTTTTGTTACATACATTGCATGAGTGATTTATGAATGAAGCAAATGAATGGACAATTAATGAAGGTGGCATGCAAGCAGCTCACACCTTCTTTTTGGTTCTATTTCGGCCGTAATCATACCCCTTCGACTTCGCAGTGTGGACCTCGGGAATGTTGGCAGACCTACTAACAAGGGAAGGGTCTGAATAGTATGTCTGAATGTGGAGAGCGAGTCGTATAGGGAGAATCCTCATCCCCCAATTGGTTTGAAAATGTGTTTATTTTTTGCCAAGTCGCTAAACTCAAGGAGGTAGGGGGGTCAAAATGGGGTACGGCGCAGCACGCGTTTGGGGGCAGGGTCAAGCTTGAGGTTCGGGAATCGAAGGGGGGTCGTACTGCGGCCTCGTCTGGAGGGGGGGGGGTTCGTACTGTGACTCAGTTTCAAGGGGGGGGGGGGCGGAATGACGTAGTGGTCGTTTTCGGGTAGAAGTATGAATGAAAAGTTAGTACATGTAATTGCTGGAATGTGCTTAACATTTTTAAACACTAATTCAGTATTCAAAATCTTTCAGTATTAAAGTATATTTATCTGTTATCGAATTCTTCATAACCTGAACGGTTTTCAGTAACAACTCGTCTGCTCCGGCCATTACCTCCACCGATTTCTTTTCAATTTTTATGTGATTTTTGTACCCATTAATAGGTTCATCTTTCCAGGTGCGACTTCTCACGACACTGCTTACGACGCGCACGTGGATATTCGCTCGCAGCTTCATTCACAGATGATCTGATTGATTTATTGTATAATTAAATGACTTTTTTGATCAAAGCAAAAAGGAATGAGCTGATGTTCTGAGTTTTGTTCTACAATCAAGAATAAAAAAACTTTTGCCGACTGTGTTCGAGCTAATCACTGATGTTTAGATTTTTCGTCGGTCTCATGACCACGCCACAGATATAGGAAAGTGAAAGACAAATTCAATGCATTTTTTTTTTTGTTATTCTAAAGAAACATTTCGACAATTGGTCTGTCATGGAGTCGGATCGATTCTTCGTATTCCTTGTTTAGTTCTTCGATCTGTTTTTCAGGGAAACGTTCGATTTCTTTTTGCCTCTCGTTTTAATTCTTCGACAGCCTGAAAATTAAAAACAACTTGACAGGAAATTGTTGAACTCCTATTCTTGCTTCAATTCCATTACTTACCCTTTTCCACATCTTCGAACTGGAAGTCGAGGCGGTCAAGCACTCCCATGGCGATGTTTTTGGTGTACATGTAATCTTCGTCCATGTCTTTCCAAACCTTCTCCATGCCAGTTATATTATATCATTTTTTTACATCTGCGATTTCGAGGCGAAGTCTTCGGCATGTGACCTAAAAACAAGCGATTCCCATCAGTGAAGCAGACTTTCAGATTAAAACGTAGAAAAAATTCCTACCGATTCTATCTCAGGATTGTTCGCGTTGCAAAGATTAGACATTCTGAAGAGCTTTTCTTTTTAATTGAATAAAATCTTTACACAGCAATACGTGGAGTTTAAAACTCATTTATTTAATAAAAGCACTCCAACAAAAGCTTTATTTTTCTCCTATTATTCTAATAGAAGATGTCAGTCATAGATGGTGTTGATGCTCCCCATCTCTTCTTTCCAAGTATAATACTCCAAGGTGAGTTTCTTGGACCTTCAACTCAAAGATCACAATCAAAGATTGTACTTTATAAAGCTTCGAGTGTTAGTTCCTAAGGCTGACATGAGTGATCTCCCTACAAGAATTTTTTGAGCCACACTCTGAATCGCCGACGGAGACGCAACTGAAGGATGGACTTCTCTCGGAAAAATTTTCTACCAACTGAAGGAAGGAACATCTGAGGGTGAAATTGTACCATACAAAAATATAGGTCGTGATTGCTGTCCAGTAGAAAACCCAAGCTTTTTCGCAGTGATCTTCAATACGATTAGTGGAGATGACATTCAAAATTCTCGTTTTTCATGAAAATAAAATCATTTTCTACCTGAAAACAGACCACCTGTATAGTTAAAAACTTTCTCACAAAAAATTTCAAATCTTGATCAGTTCACAGCAAAAAAACTATAATTTTCTGAATAGAACAGGTTGGATTCACCTATGGTCGATCTGGCTCCGACGTCATCGGAGCGGCAAAAATTTGACGTTCACAAAAAATTATCATAACTCGGTAAGTTTTTTCAAATTTTGAAAAAGCCAAGAGCTTTTTGAAAACTAAAGAAAATGCGCTTTCTTAAGATATATGAATCGGTTTTGAAAAAGGGGATCTTCATGCGCGGCGGAGGGTTCGATTTTTGAGCGAAAAAAATGAAGTGATTTTGTATAAACAATTATATCCCGGTAAGTTTTTCGAATTTTAAAAAAAGCGTTTTAAAAACTAGAGAAAATGCGCTTTCAAACCATATAGAAACTAGTTTTGAACAGGGGGGGTCTTCATAGAGGGCGGTGGGGTTCGTATTCTGGTCCATTGTCGCAGAAATACGTGCCAAAAATCGAACCCCCCCCGCCCCGTATGAAGTCCCCTTTTTTGAAATCTGGTTCTTGTATGTTTAGAAAGCATCATTCCTCTATTTCCAAAAGTCAATTGGGATTTTTGAATTTCGAAAAACGAACCGAGTTATGATCAAATTTGTGAAATCACTCCAGCATCGACGGTGCAGAGTCTGCGAGCAGTTCTTCACAAATTTGATCATAACTCGGTTCTTTTTTCGAAATTCAAAAATTCCAATTGATTTTTGAAAATAGAGGAATGATGCTTTCTAAACATGCAAGAACCAGATTTCAAAAAAGGGGTCTTCATAGGGGGCGAGGGGGTTCGATTTCTGGTCGATTTTCGGCAAAAATCGACCAGAATTCGAACCCCCACCGCCCTCTATGAAGACCTCCCTGTTGAAAACTAATTTCTATACTGTTCGAAAGCGCATTTCCTCTAGTTTTTAAAACGCTATTGACTCTTTTAAAATTCGAAAAACTCACCGGGATATAATTGTTTATACAAAATCACTTCATTTTTTTCGCTCAAAAATCGAACCCCCCCCGCCGCGCATGAAGATCCCCTTTTTCAAAACCGATTCATATATCTTAAGAAAGCGCATTTTCTTTAGTTTTCAAAAAGTTCTTGACTTTTTCAAAATTTGAAAAATTACCGAGTTATGATAATTTTTGGTGAACGTCAAATTTTTTCCGCTCCGATGACGTCGGAGCAGATCGGCCATAGGTGAATCCAACCTGTTCGATTCAGAAAATTATAGTTTTTTTTTGCTGCAAACTGATCGAGGTTTGAAATTTTTTGTGGGAAAGTTTTAACTATACAGGTGGTCTGTTTTCAGGTAGAAAATGATTTTATTTTCATGAAAAACGAGAATTTTGAATGTCATCTCCACTAATAATATCGAAGATCACTGCGAAGAAGCTTGGGTTTTCTACTGGACAGTAATCACAACTTAAGTTTTTGTATGATACAATTTCACCCTCAGATGTTCCTTCCTTCAGTTGGTAGAAAATTTTTCCGAGAGAAGTCCATCCTTCAGTTGCGTCTCCGTCGGCGATTCAGAGTGTGGCTCAAAAATTCTTGTAGGGAGATCACTCATGTCAGCCTTAGGAACTAACACTCAAAGCTTTATAAAGTACAATCTTTGATGTGATCTTTGAGTTGAAGTCCAAGAAACTCACCTTGGAGTATTATACTTGGAAAGAAGAGATGGGAG
>OX375868.1:47804389-47824875 GCA_947359475.1 Heligmosomoides polygyrus bakeri | reverse complement strand
TTTGACAATTTCGCATCGAGGACGAGGCCACTCGAGGCCGCGGCAGACGGACGATGACGTCATCGTCCGTCTGCCGCGGCCTCGATGCGAAATTGTCAAAAAATCGATGTCTCCACAATCGGTCTAAATTGACACCATTCGATAGCGCTTTTTATGCTGAATAGAACGTTGCCATTGCGAGTGTCGAAAACCCAGATCTGGGTGAGTAAATGAGCAAGAAACTCTAACCGCTATCTTCCGCCGCTTTAAACTGACAGCTGAGGCCAAGGTAGTTTAGGCAGCCAAGGAGTTCTGAGCACGTTATCGTGAAGTGCCTTAAACGTTCTGTTTGCACAGGTATTTCAAGGCCTTCAGCTCTCAGCGTCTTCCCGCAGAGGTCTACCGAATTCGGAAAAATTGCGTCACCCAAGCCTCACCTGCATTTTCGCTTTCCTGTAACATTGCTTATTCATAAGCTACACCGTTCTACTTCAGTATGCTACTAGACCGTTTTACTGCCTACAAGACCCGCGAGTTATAGCCGAAACGATTTGAACTTGAAAGAGTTATTGCGCTACGAACTCGCAATTTGCAAGCCGTCGCCCCCTCGATTGAAATGTTCGATTCTATATGCATTGTTCACGGCGCACTCCAAAGGCTAGCTGGACAGCATTGAGCAATTCCTTATTAGGGTGGCTGGCGATTAAACTCCTCAAATGCTCACTCTACCAGTTGTTGAACCCACTCGATTGATAGGTTCATCTCTATGCGCATTGTAGGTTCATCTCTATGCGCACACTTAAGCCTCGTCGGGACAGATTGAAGCAATTCCTAAGTAGTGCAGCCGGAAATTTTTTATAAATTCTCCAAACGGTGCAAGATAGTCTTGAAGGCTTTACATTTTCCATGAAGCGAAGATAGAAACCCAGTGGACATGCTTCCGATCATTCGATTGGTAGGTTCGGTCCTATACGTATTGTGCACGGCGCACTCTCAGAGCATTCCGGGTATGACAGAGCACTGACAACGCACGCCATGCTTGAGACACTCCGAAAACACTGCACTTCACATGCACTTCCTGGAAAATAAGGTGCTCTAATCGCAAAAGCCTGCTGCAGTTATTTTTTAGGCCACCAACGGGGCGAAAACGCGGTGGTCTGCTAACGTTTTATAAACGATTGTGTAGATCTCGAAGAGACGAATCGAATGGTGCCAACAGTTTCTCAAACAACTCAAAATTGAAGGAGTTGAGCATTCGACGGTTTGCGACGGATTTTTCCGTCGAAGGTTACCAGTTACATCCCAATCTACGATTGTTGAGCTGCCGACAGTTTGGCCACTATTGACAAACTGCCAAGACTAGGCGCGCAATTACTTTTGGTGCTTATGTTGGAATGAGTTCAGTAGCATGGCTTGTTACTCCTCTTTTAGATTTTTCATTGAGTGCCTTATGAGCAATGCATCCTTGCGCCACCTATGTCCTGCAGCCGTATGACCTCATTATTCTTTACATCGCGTTTCAATGTTATACAGACAGAAGGACACATCCATGTATTTGCTATAGTTGTGCTCAAAGGAACATATACGAATGATTACTCGAGTGGTCGAATATTCGACATTTCTTGATTGTTGAATATTTGTTCAAATTCGATCGACGATTTTCAAAAGTCGATTATTCATTCGAATTCTAACATCGAGGGAGCTCATATTGAAATATTATTCGAGAATCGAATAATTAAACTATTCGATCGAATAAATTTATTCGAATGTCGAGTAAACTTCGTTCCTCCAAACATAAAGCTTTATCACGCAACATTTGAGTAATCGGTGTCCCAAGTTTCGCTCAGGGTAACTAGTTGGAATGCACTGAAAAGAATTCAAAAATTTATTCTGGTTTCCGTTTCAGTGTTTCTTACTCCGGTTCCTCCATTTTACAACTTCCCCCTTTTTCTCTTGGTCATCATCGCTTGGAAAACAACATGCAAACTCTAGAGGGCAACGCACGGGCTCCAGGACCTAACTCCAACGCGACGTCGCGAGCTGGCCGCGTGCGACTTCGCGGCCTGAAACGCGGGCGTGCGCTCGGTGACGCATGGTTAGCCGCAGAGCACGAAATGTTCTCAGTGCTTAAGCTCCCAGACTACATTTCTAGCAAGGAACTTAAGATCCCACAGAATGTGGTAGGCAACAGTCTGCAGTAGGACAATTGATCCGAGAATCGGTGATAGTGACCTTTTTCCGTAGTATAACCATAATCACGGGTAAAAATTGACCGAAGAAGTTGTAGATGGCAAATACTGACGCTAGAAACCATCCACCTGACCAGTATTCCTGTATAAACTGTCGCTGATCGTCCTATTGAAACCTCATTCATATACCATCTCCAATGAAATAAAGCAAAGGCGTGCCGCATGTCCCTGTAGGAAGCGTTTCTAGCCGTCTGAAGCATCGGACCGCGACAGCTCGTCCAATTTCGTCGCGCACCGTGCGCGACGCCAGCGGGTTCGCGCGGCGTTGGAGTTATGTCTGCCCCCGTAACGCACGAGATCACCGGCTTCGGGTATGGCGAGCCACGTAAGGAACGTAGCCCAAACCTAGCTACGGACGCTTGCTATCCCAGCTTCAGTCGCCGGCGTTGGGTATGGCGAAACGACGAGACAACAATAGATTGGTAATAAGAAACGGATGTGTTTCACCTCTACAAATTTCGCACCTTCGCGGTCGAGTGGTCCCAAGGCGAACAATTTGAATCGAGCAAAATTCATGTAATCTATCTCGTGCGATGCCCTCTAGAGTTTGCGTGTTGTTTTCCAAGCGATGATGACCAAGAGAAAAAGGGGGAAGTTGTAAAATGGAGGAACCGGGGTAAGAAACACTGAAACGGAAACCAGAATAAATTTTTGAATTCTTTTCAGTGCATTCCAACTAGTTACCCTGAACGAAACTTGGGACACCGATTACTCAAATGTTGCGTGATAAAGCTTTATGTTTGGAGGAACGAAGTTTATTTGACACTCGAATAAAATTATTCGGTTGAATAGTTTAATTATTCGATTCTTGAATAATATTCCAATATGAGCTCCCTCGATGTTAGAATTCGAATGAATAATCGACTTTTGAAAATCGTCGATCGATTTTGAACACCAAATAAGGTCCCAGACATTCCAAGCCGTTCACCTACGGACTTGGAAGTTTAGACTATTGAGACTACTGGGAATGCAGACGACATACCTAAAATATAGAGAAAAAGCGGAAGTTCTACCATATTTGGATGTGTTCAACTCACACTTCAGAACTAAAAGAAGGTTCGAAGAAACGGCATCCTCCGGTTATGAAGGCCATCATTACGACGACGGTCTCCGATAAAATAAGCACATTCATTTCTAGGTCTCCGAGGGGTCTTTGCTTGCATTCAATCCTAATACGCAACGCTAGTGTGTAAAGCTTATACACCGCTTCTAGAAGGTCTTAGCAACAACAAAATTAAATATTTCTGTAAAATATTCGGTGGCAATCGAACTTGTACTAGGGAATCAGCACAGCAAAAAAAAGGAAACAAAATTGTCGACAAAATCTGTCAGAAATGAAGCGAACGAGGAAGGAGTGTGTAAGGAATTTACTCTACCTCTAGCTGATCTGAAAGTACATGGCTACCTAGAACAATAACTTTATTGAATAGGTATAAACCAATTAGTGAAAGTTAGTAATCAATTGGTTCTACACAGTTCATTGCAACATCAATAAGTCGGTTGTCATCGAGATATTTTTGAGGTGTTCGGAGACGGAGATCGTTCCAGAATTGCAGCTACAAGTCCTACAACAGATAAGCATGTCTTGTTATTTTTTATAAGTATCCTCAAATATTCCCGAATAAACTCCATGTCCTCTCGTCTTGGAACTCGGCAGTGGTGTTAACAACTAGTACTTCGATTATAGTAGTTCTGTGCCACCAAATTGTTAGGTGGAACTTTTATTGGACTGACGTTTCGATCGTCTCGTCGTCTTCAGAGGCATAAAAACGGTTCGAGGCTTTACCTTCGCAATTTACCTGCATAAGCTCCTCACCCACGCTTGCGTTTCCAACCTAAAGCCATAAATGTAATGCAAAAACTCGAAAGGTGAAGACGAACTCATACGATCTCCACCACCTGAGTGTAACGATTGCACTACCACTCAGTGACACCAGTAGCGAATGAGTTATACTGTCTGCTCGTAATACACTAAAAATATTGAAAGCAGCACGTCGCTCCTTGTCATTCTCAATCGGGCAAACGGGCCGAGATCATTTGCGGAAAACGGGGCGAGCTCACTTGTTATGGGCCAACACTCATTCCAGTTGTTCATTCTTGAATTTCTGGAAGAAATCCAGAACGCTTCGAACGTTTTTCTAGAGGAAATCTCTGTCTCATGTGCCAAGATCGTGCACCTAACATCAAAATTACCGCCGTTGTGTCGTTCGACCCTATGCTTGCCGAGTGAAGTTGAAATGTCACAACGTATTTTACCAGCTAGTTGTTCTTTAATGCGAATATGTAGAGGTCGCCCGGTTTCCCCTACATATGTGCTGTTACCAATCCCGCACTTGATCTGATAAATCCCTCCAATTTTTGCGCAGTCTAGTACTTCAGAGTGGGGGCTAATAACACAATCATCTGACGCGCATTGCTTATCGCAGAGTCTATTCCTTACGAACTGCTTTCTAATGTTGTCGTGAGGAATGTTGACTGGAACAAAATCATCTTGTAGACGTGCACGGAAAATACATCTTCGAACTGAGCAGCAAATTCGTCAGAGATAAAGGGGAGATGTAAGCGACATGCTTTAGCGGCGTGTAACATATCGGTACTCAGCCCGTCTTTCGGTGCACTAAAGTGGTATCGAATACCCAATGTTAAATTGCAATTTTCGAGGCTAATTGCAAGAACTCCTGTCGTTCTACTCCTCCGCCACTCATACCAGCTGCTGTTCTGACCACGTTTTTGAAAGTGGTGCGCTTTTCAGAGGCTGGGTGTGCAGACGAGGCATGAAGTAAGATATTATTGGAGCTTCGCTTTCGGTACCACTTTACACTTGTCATCCATTAGACGTTTTGACCTGGATGTTTAGGTAGGGAAGCCAACCGTTCTGTGGTACCTCTCGCGTGAGTTTATTGTGCTGTGACTGTTTTTCGTTATGCGAAAACACTCATCCATTTCGGATGTTATAATGAAGCAGTCGTCGATATATCTACAGTCATTAAAGGCAAACATTTCAGTACTGGTTGTTCAATTCTACTCGTGAAGCATATCGCAAGCACTGGTGCCAATCGTTGTCCCTACTAGTCCCCTCGTTTTCAAAAAGTAAGATCCTGACCCTTTAAAGGTGTTACAGCGAAGACATTCCTTGATTAGAGTCAAAATGCTCATTTTACTAAGTCCAAATGTATTGATGTTGCTACCATGTCTATCAAGCATTTTAGATAGGCCTGAAGATCCTGGTCGTATTGGACATTAATGCAGAGCGATCAAAACACAACTATGCGGTTCGGCGGTCGAGCAGTGGACAGAGGAGCTGTATGGTGAGACAGATGGGTTTTTGGTTCATCTCCCTCAATGATGCAAAATTTCTGCACTTCTTGCAAAAGATCCGCCACAATCAATCAAAGCTCTCTAAAAGTCACAACGAGAGGTCGCCAGGAAGGAAACCAGGTTCAATGGTACTACTATTAGGGTGGGCCTAAAGTAACGAGACAAATTCAGGAAAGTTCTTTATCTCTTTATAACTCAATTACAACTCAATGGTGCTGAGGAATGTATTCGCCATTAAGATCAATTACCTTGCTGCCATCGATCAGCCAACTTCCTGATCCCATCCTTCCAGAACTGCTTGGGCCTGGTGCTGATCCACTGCTCGTTATAGTTGTCGAGGTCTGCTTGGGTCCTTGTGTCCCTTTCGACCACGAAGCCCTATAGGCTCAAGAAGTAGTGGTAGTCACATGGAGAGATGTCCGGCGAACACGGTGGGTGAGGCATGTGAACGTAGCCCAGCTGAGCAAGCTTATCCGTGGTCACTTTTGCCCGATGGGGTGCAGCGTTGTCAAGAGGAGGACCGTCTTGAAGCTCCGAGACCGAATAAGTGAGCGTCGCCGGTACATCTCTTCTATTTCTCTCACCATGGCCTTGCAGGCCATGGTGGTGCTCTTGGGAAGCAGCTTCCAATATACCAGTCCATGGGCGCAGACTCAAAAGCTCAGAAGGTGCTTCTCGCCGTGAACATCCCGCCGAACGAAGGTCGGTAACAGGTCACCAGGCCTCATCGAGACTTGGTGCTTGGCAGAGTTAAGGTAGAAGATGTGTTTCTCATCTCGCGTGACTATTGAGTCCAGGCTGCTCGGGGTTAGGAATTGGGCGAGATCTGCGCGACACAGGTCAACTCGCCAGAGTGGGGTTTCGACACGAGACAGACTGGGTTTTGGTATGCTTCTGGAAAGGGTGAAAGTGGCCACTTCTCAGGTAGCCTTCAGTAAGCAGCAAACAAACCAACAAATACGAGAAGCACGATATCGGACTCCAGTCACGACATACATACATATATGGACACGACATGGAGAGTCTCATTACTTTTGCCCCCCCCCCCCAATATACTTTCACGACTCCAGAAGTGGTATTCTTCTAAAACGTAGCGTAGAGAAGTTATTTTAGGCGCTGATTCCTTACATGGGTTCGATATAAAATTTCGGCAAATTACGGTAGATTGGTGTAGGTATGGGTGAGTAAGGGTACTGAGCTTAGGATTTCTATGAAAACCGGCCGTCTCTAGGCCAAGTGTGAGCGAAATAGGTGATCATGACCTCACCACCCTTACTCACCAATAGCTACAGTGAACCATCGTAAACGACCGAAAGTTTAAAAACAGATCCAAGATAAGTGATCGGCACTTTAAAGATCCTCGCTGGGCTGTGTTTAGATGGAAAAGTTTTCCACCTTTAGAGTCGTGAAGTACAAAAGAACCAACATATCTGGCTTTGTTTTTGGTCACTTTTTTCTTTACGTTTTTACTTAGGGAGCTTTGGTTGAGCATGGCGGATCTTTTTTTAGGACGTGCGAAGATCCTGCATCACTGCATAGTCGAGCTGCGAGCTCTTACCCACCACCCCACTCCATTATCCAATTCGCCACCACAACTCCAGCGCTATAGCCGATTCCATTTTCTTCTTCAGCTAGCCCTCTGTGATTGGAACACTGCGCGAGGCAGACTGCCAGCAACGCGAAGTGAAAATGGTCCACAACTCCATTCGTGGACACCCGCTGCAAATATGGAACATATATCTCATTTTCCTGTTAATTAAGGCATAGGCCCTGGACTCTTTGAACTGACCACGCTCTAAAAAAGAAGAACTGAACTGTGTAATAAGGCGATACTCGGTTTGATGACTCTTAATATATCTGAAATGAGTGTGCTAGCACAGCCGGAGAAGGCGCCGGCTGTCGCACACTGATTCAGGGTTCATTGCTCAGAGTTCCTTTCGCTGTTATCGTCTTCGCGTTCTTATTCCTTTATTTTGCAGACATTAGAGCAAAATTTCCAGTAATGACATCCTCCACTAGCGGGCAGTATTGAGCTTCATGTGGATACTGCGGGGTCTCCAGCGTGTAAAAATTCATGAGTGATATTGACTACACATCTGTTTTTGGCAACAAAGTCACGAAACTAGAAACCTTTGAGGAAACGAGTGACCAATTGGGGCAATGAAAAACAGTGTTGATTTCCTCGCAACACGCACAAATTTCAATGTTTTATCTCCAACGGAACTGTTGAGATAATGAGGGCAACATGATATGGCCCAAAATCCAGGAAAACTGGAGAAGCACAACAGGGTAGGAAAGAACAAACTGGTTTAAACTGAGTCCTGCTCAAAGTCACTTTACGCCACGCTTAGCAAATCAACAAGTCAACAAAATTAAAGTCTTAGTCAGCAAAATTAGCGCTTTATCATGTTTGGAGCACCACCTATTTGATACTATTACATACTATGTGGTGCAGAAAGTTATACTTACTTTCATATTACCTCTCATGACAAGGGTAACGATATTGAGGACTGATATAAAAACTGGTATATAAATGTTGTTGGTGCTTTAGGATTTAGGGAGTACGCGATTTTGTTAGGAGCACTTCGTTCCTCATCCAACAGTGCTTTTGGCCTTGTTCCTCAATGACGTGAAGCAGGTAAAACTTCACATTTAAACGAACTTGGAAAACCTTGAGGTATAACCAGAATAGAAAATCATTGTGAGGGATAGTTTAGGTATCTGAGGAAAAACAACAAGTGAAGTGTTCTTTCCAGTTACAGTTTTGAGGAAGCAAAAGCAGCTGCAGAAGGCAAAAAGTGGACGGAGAAAGTGTGCAAACATTAGATGTGGAAGGATCCCTACTGGTAGAACCTGTGGTCGGAATACACTCAATGCGAAGCAAGCACAGGCACTTTGCGCTCTCATTTTCCACCACTGCTCTCACAAGGATCCGATTGCTGGTCTTGGTCGGGAGGCCAAAATAGCAATCGGTCCGCGACGCGGGAGGACAAGGGCTCTTAGCAACACACAATATGAGAAATGGACCTCATCTGGGGGCACGACGACGTTTTCTCGGACATAGTGTGGGCATCTGCGAGGTTGTTGACGACCGCAGCTCACGAAACGAAGCTTGTTTAGTTCGCGCTTCTGCTCCACATTCTGGAAGCACAATGCGCAGAACACAACACAGCCTACGTAAGGAGATTCACGAGAGCTCAGTGTGTCTCAGCAGCCTGGCACGATTGTCTTCATAGAAGCCAACGGGAGAATAGGGTCAGACCTTCCAAGAAGCCCGCCGGAAAGCGGGAAGCAAAGGCGATCCGTCCCTTTAAAGGAATGCTCATAACAGGGAAAATTGCCTCTCGTCGGTGAGAGCGGCGGTGCTGAGCAAGAAGCTGTAGGGTGCGCCGCACATACATATTTTGAGGCAGGATCTAGACCTTAAGTGCTCAGTGGATAGGCGTTGTATAGAAGCAGTCTGCAGCATCTGAACTTGACAGAGTGCAAGACCTGTTGGTGTTGGCACGGTCCAGAAGCGTTACTGAATAGCGTTCATTTGTGAATGCTGAGGCAAGTGAACTCAATATAGAGTCAGTTACAAATACTTAAAATTATTTGTAATCTCTCTCAGTGGTTTATTTATAATCTCTCAGTACTTTAATAGCTCTAAACTCAATGCCACAACAATCGAATAGAATTAGATAGAATCAGGTGCATTTCTGTACTTCAAATGACTCTAATTTTTTAAATTACTCATTCAGCATAACCTCAATATTACAGCAATCACAATTAGAAGACAGTAACAACCAAAACAATGACAACAACATTAAACAAATTTTTTGTTTCGCCTCTATCATCATACAAAACAAGTTTACAATTAGATACCCCGAGGCTCATCAGTGACAAAGGTAACTAATTAATTTAGTTGTTAGCACAGTATTAATAAGGATAAAGGATTAAGGACGGCGTTACTCAATCCCTTCTGGGATGCGCCAGCGCATTCTACTTCTACGGGATGTCGTGGAGGCGACATGAATGCGTGTTTGGCCATACAATGACTTGCCGTGGCCAACCGATGAACAAGTCAGCGCTCTATCCTTCCCAGACAAGTCTGGTACCAATCCACCGACCCCGGAGGGATGGAAGGCTTGGTTGGCCTGGAAGGGAAATCCGAACCAGGAACCTGGTATCGGGTGCATGCGACAGTCGCGCCTCCTCCGACTGCGCTACACGCGCCCTAGTACAGTATTAGGTGATATATTTTTATGTGTTTTAACTTAACTTGTACTTTACCTTGTACTAACAACTAAGTTTTACAAATAAAAATATAATTAACATTTTATGTTTTAATATAATTGCGTCCACACTATAAAACCACTAACCGTGCTACCTTATTAAACAATACAATATAATACAAAACAATACAAAACAAAACTGTACAATACCTTATATTAAATAGAAAGTTATTATGAATAGGTTTTTTAAATAAATTGTTTTTAATATTGATTTTTGATCTTTCAAATTTTATTTTATTACTCTATTAATTTATTTTTTAATTTCTAAAATTATAATACAAATACATGGCGAATCAGTAAGGTGCATCAGTGAGGGACGAACTGCAAGGAAGAGCAAGAAGGGGACAAAGGCCACAAGGCGGGCTTATGCCGGGATCCTAGTCAATAAACATCGACTTCTATAATAGCATGAGAATATCAAATTAGTCGTCATCGGTTCATATACATATTTCGCTATTTACAACGGAAATGCGTTTTCTTAGCTATTCCGGCTCTTTTTCGAATTTCGCTGCGCGGTGCCATCTTTTTTATAATAAGTGCAGCACAATGAAAATAATACCGAAGTGCTACTTCAACAAAATTTCCCAGCCAGATGTCTGGCGGCCCGTAAGCCGCTGAACGTGTGGGTAATTACCAATGGTTTCTATCAAAACGTTCAGATCACCTGGGGCCGAATTCATCAACAATTAAACCCGTGGGTATGCGAGGTATAAGGGGTAGAGATAAGATGAGAATCAGGTAGAGATAAAGTAGGAGCCTGAGACGCAGGCTTCATCGTGGGTATCTCTACCCCCTATACCCGCTGGTTAGCCATTGATGAATCCGGCCCCCGGTTGCTTAGCTGGTATCAAAGAGCGACTCATCCCGAAATACGTGTGAGCGCTGGTTGGTCCGGCGAATAGTTGTTGCGTTGGATCAAGCAGCGGCGGCGGTATAATGGGGAAGAGCGCACTGCTCCATTACCCTTTGTGCGGGTTCGAGTCCCTCCTGTCGCTGGAGCTGTGATTGCAAAAAGACATCTTCATACCAGAGATACAATACCGCTCACGTCGCATGGTCAAAAGTGGGATTTGCGACGCCAAAATAGCGTCGCCAAGCGTCGCATGTTTATCGCTCTTTCAGTCTTAGGTTTTTTGAAGAAAAGGATGTTGGCACCGTTCGATTCGCCTCTTCGAGATCTACGCAAAGCTTTATACATCTTTAACGGAACACCCACATTTTCGCTATAGGTGGCCTAAAACGTGAGCCGGCTTTTGCGATTAGAGCAGCTTATTTCCCAGGACACGCGTTCTCTCGGGGTATCTCAAGCAATGTGTACGTTGCCAGTGCGCTATCGTACCAGGAATGATTCGAGAGTGCGCCGTGCAGAATGCACACAGAATCGAACCTATCAATCGAGTGGGCGAGCGCATGGCCAATGCGCTTCTATCTTCTCTAATTGGGAAATGCGAAATCCTCAAGACTATTTCGAACCGCTTATAGAACTTTATCATAAATTTCTAGCCGCCCTACCTTGAAATTTCTATAAGGCTGTCCAGCTAGCCTTTGGAGTGCGCCGTGCGCAATGCATACAGAATCGAACCTTTCAATCGAGTGCGTGCGACAACATGTAGAATGAGCGTTTGGGGAGCTTTATCAGAAATTTTCAGCCGCCTTACTCCGAAATTGCCATAAGGTGTCCAACTAGCCTTTGGAGTACGCAGTGAACATTGCATATACAATCGTACCTTTCAATCGAGGGAGACGGCTTGTAGAACGAGCGTTTGTGGAGCTTTAACAGAAATTTTTAGCCGCCCTACTCAGGAATTGGTGCACTTTGTTTCGGGAAGACTTTAGAGTACGCCGCTAACAATGCATGTAGTATCGAACCTATCAATCGAGAGAGCGACTGCTCGCAAATGCCGGCGCTGGCGAGTTCGTATCGCAATAACTCTATCACTTTCAAATCTTTCCTGCTGCAACTCGAGGACTTTGTAGGCAGCACAATGTTCTTGACGTGCTCTAATACACA
Source organism: Heligmosomoides polygyrus bakeri (assembly GCA_947359475.1). Classification (NCBI taxonomy): domain Eukaryota; kingdom Metazoa; phylum Nematoda; class Chromadorea; order Rhabditida; family Heligmosomidae; genus Heligmosomoides; species Heligmosomoides polygyrus. Next base: position 47,813,041 of record OX375868.1, on the reverse strand, counting down.
ACGGTGTAGATCGTGAATGATCCAACGATAATTTACAGCGCTGCGAAGATGCAGGTTAGCCTTGTGTGACGCATTTTTTCCGATTTCGGTGGACCACTGCGGGAAAACGCGGCGAGCTAACGGCGTTAAAATGCGTGTGCGAGCAGAACACTGAAGGACTTTATGGTGACTTACTCGCAGCTACCCAGCTGCCTAAACTGTCTTAATCCCATCTGCTATTTTAGAACGGCGGACGGGAGTTGTAAAGTTTCTTCGGCCCTTACTCGCCCATATTTGCGTTTTCGACACTCGCAATAGCACTACTAGCTTCAGGTCGAAGAGCTCTATCGAGCGGTATTAATCTCGATCAATTTAAGAAAAATCGATTTTTTGACAATTTCCGGTCGAGGACGAGGTCGAGCATGCGTGGACAATGACGTCATCGGAAATCGATATTTTCGAAATTGGCCAAATTTTCTCGTTCAAGATCATTTAGGTGTGGTTTGGGGCGCTGATTACAAATTCGACATCCGTTTTTGAAAATTCCGTTTCGGTAGGTTTTGGATTTTCTTCTGGATAACTGAGGGTGGTCGTTTGGATAACTGAGGATCACCGGGTGCGCACGAATGCTCACGACTTTGGGGGCGGGGTCTCCAGCGCTGGAGTCTCGCGAGGGCAAGCTGTCGCGGCAGCTGTTCACGTGATTCCAGCGTGCTGGGTGATTGAGTCAAGAGGATCGTGGCCTGTCTCACGCATAAGAGAGGTGGTTCCCAAGGTAGAAGAAGGTGCGCTAGGGTTTTCGGCAGCGCTGGTTACGGTTACGGTGTTGTTTTCATTGCAGTTTTCGTAGGTTGATGACTTTATGTGAGTTGTGGGATAGGTTTTAAGACAGTGATAGTAGGTTTAGGTTTCTAATATGCTGGTATTTGTAGCGATACGCATAATTGCGTTGTCTACTATTGCCAGCCGATGTAACTGGAAATGTTTCTGATCGTTACAAGGCGCAATCACTGCCTAATTTCACCCGAAATCCTTTTGCTGGAATAAAACATGGAGCTTACTAACACAGAATGAAAGTTTTGAAAGGTGTTGATTATTATGATTGTGGGACGCGTTGGGTTGGATTTTCGTTTCTTTTGCGGCAATAAAGAAAACCACTAATCCCGGGATATTCGCACACTCACTATGCCTCGTGTGGTGTCGCATATACCAATGTAATTAGTTATTAGTAAAGGATTGGAGTATGTAACACAGAGTGCTTGATCTGATACGTGCATAAGAACGACATTCATTCTTCCTGACCACATTTCATTACGTGCAATTATATGCCAATTGGCAAGTTTTAAAGAAAGCAGAGTGAACACATGGGCTTCCACAATTTTAAGGCGCTATCGGTTCTATTATGAAAGGATCAGAACTGGGAACCTATATTCTGTTCAGTAGTTACACAGCATTGTAACAGTGCGTGCCAGAAGTGTTCTCCAGCACACAAATTCAAAAGAACTGTGCTGAACCAATACACATGCTAGAATCACTGAAATGATGTGTATCAGATTTAGTTTTCATTGGAAAGCATGTCCACTAACAACTAACATCAAAGTGCTGGCGCAATTCTTTTAAACACAACGAAAACGTGAGGTTCAATCTTTTTTGTCTACTGTGGTTCAAGTTCAAGGCTCATAATCAAATATGGTATGTTTTAGTAATAGGTTTCTCAGGAATCGGTTGAATTCCTCAGTTTTTCAGTCATTTGTTATCATTCATTTTCCGCCTTGAGAGAGCACATATCTGAAAGAGGGGCCTGTCGATTAGAGTGGCGTGGTACCATACGTTGGCGGTAAGTGTGTCAGAGAGCGAGCCGCGTGCAGAGAGCACGGTGGCGCGGAGGGCGCGAGAGAACGCGACGAGAAACATCTTCCCGCGTTCTCCCGCAATCGCTAGCAACTCGCCCGAAACGGCAGCCGCCGCCGTTGTCCCCGCCCCCAAAATCGTGAGCATTTGCATCCACCCAGGATCACCGATTTTACTTAAACTTCGTATAGGGGCGGAGGCTTGTTCACGGTGCCGAACACGAATGTCGAAGTCCACTTGGAGATTACCGGGAGACCACCCATACCGATAACTGAGGGTGATCGGTAATCCTGACCCGACCACCCTCAAACGGCAAGTGACCTACCGAAATTAGCGGAATTTTCAAAAACGGACGTCGCATTCGTAATCAGCGCCCCAAATAACCCCTAGGTGATTTTGGACGAGAAAATTTGGCCATTTTCGAAAATATCGATTTGAGATGACGTCATCGTCCGCCTGCTGCTGCCTCGAGCAGCCTCCTCGATGCGAAATTTTCAAAAGATCGATTATTCAGAAATTGGTCGAGTTTGATACTGTTCGGTAGAGCTCTTCGAGCTGAACAGAATGGTAGCATTGCGAGTGTCGAGAGCGGTTAAAATAGGCGAATAAGGGCCGAAGAAACTTAAGCTGCCGTCCGTCGCTTTAAAGTAGCAGATGGGGCTAAGGCTGTTTAGGCAGCTGTGCATTAGAGCACGTCAAGAACGTTGCGCTGCCTACAAAGTCCTCGAGTTGCAGCCGGAAAGATTTGAAAGTGATAGAGTTATTGCGATACGAACTCGCCCGCGCGTGTATTTGCGAGCAGTCGTTCTTTCGATTGATAGGTTCGATACTATATGTTCCAAGCGTACTCTTAAGTCTTCCCGAGACAGAGCACAGCGATTCCTGAGTAGGGCGGCTAAAAATTTCTGATAAAGCTCCACAAACGCTCGTTCTACATAGAAGGTGTCCCCCCCCCCGCGATTGAAAAGTACGATTCTATATGCATTGTTTTGCAGACTTCGCACCTCCCAGTAAGAGAAGATAGAAGCGCAGTAGACATGAGTTCGCCCACTTGATAGATAGATTCGATTCTATATGCATTGTGCACGGCACACTCTCGGAGCATTCCTGGCATACAGAGCATTGGCAGCGTACGCCACTCTTAAGATACTCCGAAAGCACGCATGTTCTGGGAAATAAGCTGCTCTAATCGCAAAAGCCTGCTCTAGTCACTTTTTGGGCCATCTATGGCGAAAATGTGGGTGTTCTGGTAGAGTTGTATAAATGTTTGTGTAGAACTCGAAGAGTCGAATCGAATCGTGCCAACATTTTTCTTCAAAAAATCTAAAACTGAAGGAGTTATGAGCATGCGACTGTTTGCGACGGTATTTTTCCGTCGCAAATCGCAGTTCTGACTGCGCGACGTGAGCGGTATTGTATAATAAATTGCAGATCTGATGAATGTGGAACAAGCAGCGACTCTTCTGAGAAAGGAATATTCGGCACTTTAGAGTAATGGAATTCGCATTATGGCGTGAATGCAGAATCAGAATAAACGCCCCATGAAGGCTGCTGAAAGAAACCAGTGAAAACCAGCCTGGGACAACAACGTGAGGGATCTATAGTTTTTTAATGCGAGAAAAATGAACTGCGAAATATTTTCTGGAGTGCTCTACTACAGCCTTTTCACCCAAACTAAAGAGAGACTGTGAAAGTCGCTTCGCGGTGCAAGGGAACACTACGAAGTTCAAGGGTTCAAGCTAATTGGTTCAACAGCGTGCATAGATTCATGTAAAGCATTTAGCTAAGGTTATTTTAGCGAGCCTAAAAATGCGACGTGTATTTGAAGATGTTTTTCTCTAATGTTCTTGTAAACCCAAGTATAACCCAAGTAACCCTAATAAGTTTTCTGTGTCCCCTTTATAAAATAGGTATACCCAGCACCTAAGAGGTTTTGACTCGAGTCTAGCTACTGGTTGAGGTCGGACCTCAGTGTCTACGAGTAGTAGTAAAAATACGTGGCAATGTTTTCTCTAAAGAATGGCCGCAGCTGCAAAATAATGGTCGAAATAATAGCGTCCATCTTAAAGAACAGCATTTTTCATAGGCAAAGAAGATTATTTCACGTGAACTCCGAAGAAGTAACATTTTTGCAAAAACCTTCTGCGCTTTTCCTTGTTCTTAAGGCCCTGCAGACTTCTGCGTCCAGCGGCGGACGGCGATGAGTCACGCCGCTCAGCGGCCGGGGATTCGAATCAGTGGCGCACATTTAACGGTTAACGATTTAACGAATTTAATGAATTAACGGTATTTTTCGTTAAAATCTGGCTTAATGACTTAACGGAAATTTTCAGAAATTTAACGGAATTTTTAACGGACTTTTTTCTCAATGAGTTTGTCACATTTACCCTTAGTTTGCACTAATGTTGCAGGGATCATCCTCACGATAAGGACTATTCCTGAAAAAAGTTTTGAAAGAACATTTCAATGCTTTCATGAATTTGTTTTGAATTTTTGGAACCAGTGCATTTTGAGGGCGCGTGTAGCGCAGACGGAAAAGGTGCCGGCTGTTGCGTGCACCCGATATCAGGCCCTTCATTCGAATTTCCCGCCCAAGTCAACCAAGCCTTCCATCCCTTCGGGGTCGGAGAATTGGTACCACGGCTGGCCACCGCAATTCATTGTGTCTCCAAATACACAACTAAATCACCTCCACAATATCCCATAGGCGTCCCAAACCAGAGTAACACCGTTTTTATCGCTATCGTTCAGTGCATTTTGGAGTTTGAAATTTTTTCTCCGAGTCCCCAAGCACGTCAACGAATCCACACAAAGCTACTGGCTTAATCTCCTCGTAAGATGTGCCTCTCCTCACCTGGCGCTTCTTATCCTAGAATACAGTTGCTCGCCACCTGGAACAGTCAAGACGGAGAGAATGTTTTCGGCCGATGGACGTATTTTAAACGATTTAAAAAACGCTAGCAACAAGAAATTTTGGAAAGCTATTTCCCTTGGACATTAACACGTTGACTACGTGCCACACTTCTTCGGCAGTGTGGGACCGTGTGACATGATTTCATGTCACTCTCGACGTTGCAAAAAAATGGATTAATAATGGATTAGTCCCGCGCACCAGGCACTCAAAAATCGTGCGTTCGGCAATGTAGTAACATTTCATTGATAGGTTTTTAATTGTATTCTTATTACTTCTTTCTGTACTTGATGGGCTGATGCCGGCATCGAGATTGTATTGTATATGTATGATATATGCCCGTAGAAGACTCACACAAAAGTTTCGCAGAGAACTAGGAAGGGAGGGGGATCCCGGGTTCTGCCTGATCGCACATTTTAAGATGCCTTGTCGGTAATCATCTTCAGTGGTAATTCCGTAACTGTTCCTATTCCACACCCTGAAGATAATTTGTTGCTGAAGGCTTGCTTATTTTTCTGTGCTTGTTGATGTCGAATTGTTTATTTTGCATTGCAGTGTTACACTCTATTCCTTCAACTTTAGCTGTTGATCCCTTGAACTTGAAACCTATGAGGTTTTCCTTGATTTTTATACTTGAAATAATGGCTTGCAGCTACTTGCATTTTTTAACGAAATTTAACGATTTACCGGAAATTTAACGAAAAAATTCCGTTAAAAAATTTCGTTAAAAAATTTAACGCACAGAATTTTGTGTGCACCCCTGATTCGAATCATTTTCGGCGGCGCCGCTGGACGGCGCCGCTGGCGGCGAGCTGTGCGTCCCTGCTCTATGATCAAGGATAGGGCAGCGGCAACGCCGCAGAAGGCCCAGGGGGGGGGGGGCTTTAAGGCCCCACAGAGTTCTGCGGCAACGCCGCTCGCCGCTATGGTTAAGGATAGGGCAGGGACGCCGCTGGCGGCGAGCTCTGCGTCCCTACCCTATGATGAGGGATAGGGCAGCGGCAACGCCGCAGAAGTCTGGGAGGGCCTTTAGACGTTTAGACGACATCCCACATCAGCGTGCCAGACATCTTCATGTAGTCATTGGCCAACTTTCAACTTTTCCCTCCCACTTAATTTCTTTTCCAAAACCAACCACTAAGTGTTGGAATGCTTAGTTTGTATGTCTTGTTGCGATCAGATCTCCAGGTGTGACTTCAATTCGAGTCATCGGCTTTGCCGGCAGGATGCTAATCATTACGCCACTGTGCTGTTTGATCGAACGCAGAATCCGCGATATCCTTGTAGAAATTGCTCATCAGCGCTCACTCGTGGTATCAGATGGGTGTTGCGTTCCATCAAACAGCGCTGTTGGTGTAGGGATAGCATTTCACCCGGAAGCCAGAGGGGGCGCGGTCGAGTGCCTCCGTCGCAGGAGTTTTCATCGCATCTGGACGAACATCATACCACTTCAAAAACAGCCGCTTTAGGCTTAAGAGAAAACGTAGAATACTCACTTAAGAATGCTTTGCAGGAGCGGGGGGGGACTTGGCTTTGCTTGTCTTTATTCTAGAAAGCGCCTATCTTTCACACGGGCTGATAAACATGCTTTACGTGATAAGAACCCTGATTCGAGATCGCGCAGTGCACATATGATGTTGTAGTATCTCTACCATGTGCTTATGCAACTTTTACAGACAGGAGTTGTGTTCGTGGAAGAGCTGAACATACAGTGCGAGTCATGTAATCACTACTGGCGATCCCCGGATTATCTTGGGTCGCGGACGTCGATTACACTTGTGGACGAAGTTTCGAGTAGTTCTTGTGGGTCGCATGTGAACGAAAATTTGAAAACTGCTCTACTGTGGGACCACCGTAACACGATCGGCGCTTCAAGGGATAACAAAAGGTAACAAAGGCTGACGTTAGCACATTCCTTTGGGGACTTTATGCCCTCCAATTTTCATCGAATCGCGTAGGCACTTCGAATGCGTTTCTATGCTGGACAGAAACGTAACGTATTTGCTTTATGTGGGTGTAGCTTCACACATATACACATGTATACTGGCTTATCACTCATATTCAAGTCTGATGTCAGTTCACTGCGCTCGGCGATTCCGGCATCTGTCTAGGCGCTGAATCGAACCATTCTGGGGTCGGATTCATTAAAATAAGACAAAAAAATGAAAAATACCGCCAAACCTTATGCTGAATGAATGTCGTATCAGGGGGTTTGGTGGTATTTTCATCGTTAGAGGGTGGTAAGCGGTTGATGAGTGTGGCCTCCGGATTCTCGCCAAGTCAAAAATTCGGACACTAGAGCTTAGCTGACGTGTGAATATCACATACAGGACCATAAAGACCACAGCCGACGAATTCCATGTGACTGAAGGAAATGGACAGCGATATTAAGACCTCTATCCACTTGCAGTAACGAAGATAGGGCAAGCTAATGAAATTCCTCGCCGAGCACTTAGCAAATAGCAAGAGCCCGGCTGTGCCATAGGCTGAAGCGGATGGCCATTCCGCTAGTTCTAGTGGAGAAATGAAACGGACGGAATATGTGTAGAAAAGGAATAATGCGGCAACCACTGGGAAGAAATGCAAAGGGATAACGAACTGAGACGCGGAGTTAGACAGGAATGATAGCAATGGGAGAGAGGGGGATCAGCAGGGAGGTCTGTTGTCTTTCAGCCTCCGCAGACACAACTATCCAACTTTTCAATTCCTCCAATTAGACTAAACGAATTGATAACGCTATTCGAGGCCGTTGTTCAATGCGTCGTCACAGCATAAAAACCGAGTACTAGTCTGTGCTTTGCTCGGTGGTATTTGCACTATTCTTAGTGTGAGTCTGTCTTGCATGAGGTTGGGTGACCAGTAGAAAACGGACAAATGGCTCTGTTGTGACTTTCTTCCGAAATGCAAGTCCATGGAGGGGTCTAATAGTCAGGGGAAATGTGACAGGTCCTGAACTGAATGCTAGCTCAAAGTTCAGCTAGTTCGAGAGAAGACAGTGAACACGACGACGTGCTTCTTGTCGAGAAGACATGGAGGAGAATGAAAACGGCGGCTGAATAGCACAACGGTCAAGACTGCGTCTCCCACCGCAGCACGGGGCATGGCCACTGTCCTTCCTCACGAAGCGGCGCAGGAAATAGTACGAAGAGCAGGCGGGGTGTCGGGATAGAGGAATGTCGCCACCGATCTCTGTTGTTCCGACCACCACAAATGGAAACACTTGATGTACTCCCTGCTTTCGCTCCGTCGCCTCGACTCATACCTTGGCTTCCTCTCGAGGATAAGCACTACTACCTCTCTAGTACAAAAAGCTAATTATGCTTACTTCGCATTAAAGATTAAAAAGGACAGAAAACTAGAAGAAAAACAAAAAATAAACACCAGGACAGCAATTACGTTTGGTATACATTTTCATTATCTCGTGAGTAGTTCGAAAAACCTTCATATGTCAGAAGCTTACACAACTGGCAGTTTACACATCGGCCGGACACCGCAAGTCATTGCATAGGCCAAAACGCATTTAGATGGCCTCCACGATATAAGTGCAGCACCGCGCATTCTTTGGAGGCTAGAGCAGGATGGTTTTTTCCTGTCTCTGGTCCATATAGGGAAACAAGCCGTGAAGAGCCTGTAGCGTTCATACGCTGCCCGTATTGTGACCAGTCCTTTTCTTTCAAGCCCATTGCGCCTGTGTATCGTCGGTGTTGAACGCTCGTACATCATTATGTTAAATGTATTTTTTATTGCCCCGTGGATAAAAGCCAGTTAGAAACAAACAAGTCGCCACAGGGTTGCTTTCCTCTGCACACAGCTGGAAAAATCTGCAGAAAACGCCTGCTCACTTGTGTGGACACCCGATATCAAAACCCCTCTAATCTCAACCGATCAGTGAAAATAAAAAAAATGCCACA
>OX375868.1:47646525-47804189 GCA_947359475.1 Heligmosomoides polygyrus bakeri | reverse complement strand
TTTTCGGCAATATCCTATCGAGGACGTGGGCGCCCTAGGCCGAGCTGCGCGGATGATGACGTCATCGAAAACCGATATTTTCGTAATTGGCCAAATTTCCTCGTGCAAAATTCGTTCAAAATCGCCTAGGGGTTATTTGGGGCGCTGATTACGAATCCGACGTTCGTTTTTGAAAATCTCGACTTCGGTAGGTTTTGGATTTTCTTCTGGATAATTGAGGGTGGTCGGGTCAGGATCATCGATTTTGTTCAAAATTCGTGTAGGGTCGGGGACTTATTCGGGGGTGCCGAACACGATGCCGAGGTACATTTGTACGATATTGCCGAAAAATTGATGTGTCCAAAAACGGTGGAGATTGATACAGTTCGATAGCGCTTTTCATGCTGAACGGAACGGTACCATTCCAAGTGCCAAAAACCCAAATTTGGGCGAGTAAGAGGGCAGGAAACTTCAACCGTTAAGTCCGCCGCCCTAAAACGGCAGATGGGGCTAAAGCAGTTTAGGCAGCTGTGAAGTTCTGAGCCCGTCGCCGTAAAGTAGCTTAAGTGGTCTGTCCGCATACGCATTTTGAGGCCGTTAGCTCGTCGTGTCTTCTCGCAGTGGTCCACCGAAATCGGAAAAAATGCGTCACGCCAGCCTCACCTGCATTTTCGCACCGCTGTGACATTGCCCCCTCCTAAGCTAAGCCATTTTACTTTAACGTACTAACAGAACGCTCGACTGCCTACAAAATCTACAAGCTGCAACCTGAAAGGTTCCAACTTGACAGAACTATTGCGCTCCGAACATGCCCGCGCGTGCAATTTAGCGCAACAACGGCAGACGCTCTCCGCGCTGTTTCTCGCCCAGATTACAGTTTTTCCCACTCTAAATGACACCGTTCAATTCAGTATGAAAAGCTCTATCGCATGGTTTCAAGCATAGCCCAACTCGAAGACATCGATTTTTCGATGACGTCATCGTCCTTCCGCCGCGGCCTCGTCCTCGATGCTAAACAGTCAAAAAATTGATGAATCCAAAATCGGTCGAATTTGACACCGTTCGATAGCGCTTTCCATGCTGAACGGAACGGTACCATTCCGAGTGTCGATGACTCAGATCTGGGCGAGTAGGAGCGCAAGAAACTCTAACCGCTAGGTTTCGCCGCTCTAAAACGGCAGCTGAGACTAGGCAATATGGGCAGCTGAGAAGCTACGAGCACGTCGTCGTAAAGTACCTTAAGCGCTCTGTTCGCGTACGCATTTTAAGGCCGTTAGCTTGTGGCGCCTTCTCGCAGTGGTCCACGGAAGTCGGAAAAAAATGCTTTGCACAAGCCTCACCTGCATCTTCGCACCCCTATAACATTGACCCCTCCTATGCTAAACCATTCTGCTTCGGCGTCCTAGCAGACCGTTCGACTGCCTACAAGACCTATAAGCTGCAACCTGAAAGGTTCTAACTTGACAGAGCTATTGTGCTCCGAAGACGCCTGCGCGTGTAATTTGCGAGCGGTCGCCTCCCCCCCTCGATTGAAAGGTTCGATTCTGTATGCATTGTTCATGGCGCACTCCAAGGGCTCGCTGGACAGCCTTGGAGCAATTCCTGAGTGGGGTGGCGGGGAATTTCTGATAAAACTCCCCAAACGCTCAGTCTACAAGCTGTCCCCCGCCCCTCGATTGAAAGGTTCGGTTCTGTATGCATGTTCATGGCGCACTCCAAAGGCTCGCTGGACAGCCTTGGAGCAATTCCTGAGTGGGGTGGCGGGGAATTTCTGATAAAACTCCCCAAAGCTCAGTCTACAAGCTGTCCCCCGCCCCTCGATTGAAAGGTTCGATTCTCCATGCATTGTTCACGGCGCACACCAAAGTTTCGCTGGGACAGATTGGAGCTAATCCTGAGTGGGGTGGCGGGTGATTTCTGATAACATTCTCCAAACGGCTCGAAATAGTCTTGAAAACGTCGCAGTTCCCAGTGAGAGAAGGTAGAAGCGCAGGGGACATGCGCTCGCCCACTCGATGGATAGGTTAGGTTCTGTGTGCATTGTGCACGGCGCACTCTCGGGGCATTCCTGGCATGACAGAGCACTGGCGACGTACGCCATCTTTGAGATACTCAAAAAGCACGCATATCCTGGGAAATAAGCTGCTCTAATCGCCCGTCCAGCCAATTTTGGACCACCCACGGCGAAAATACGGGTGCTCCGGTAAAGTTTTACACATGTTTGTGTAGATCTCGAAGAGGCAAATCGAATGGTGCCAACCTTTATTCAAAAAACCTAAAACTGAAGGAGTTATGAGCGTGCGACGCTTTGCGACGCTATGTTGGCGTTTTTTCGCCCACTTTTGACCGTGCGGCGCGAGCGGTATTGTAACTGATTCATCCTCAGCACTTGCTAAAAGAATTGCATCTTTATCTTTATGGGGGTTGAAAAGACTAGTCGAAAAAACGACTCGACAATCGGCCTGGCGTACATGGCAGCAGCCAAAATATGTACACTCCTCTTCATAGCTTATTGGGGTAGGGCCTTCGAAGAAGATGCCTACGAAGCCTGCCCACTCTAATTGCATTTGTGCGATTTATCTCCAAAATCCGCCCCTATCTCCACCTTCAGACATAATACACGCATAAGTTTTCTGGCCTACTTTATATGAACACCGTATTCCTATTCCGAAGTAATTTAATCTGCAGAAAAAATAGAGAAAATCAATCGATATTCGCTGGGCGAAGACCTCAATCAGATATTTGACGGCCGGTAGCTAGCTAACGCGTGCTATATGCGTGATAAGATTGTCCCGAAGACGAGGTTGTAGGTGAACACTTTATTGGGTCTAAGATTGTTTGAGCCTTCCTCTTCAGGGGGACAAGAATAAGACATAAATGGAGCGTAGATGGAGTGTCGTTCTGCCGTGAGTGAGCCGGCGAGGAACATCCTTTTTAGTTTTGCTGGGTTTGCGTGTGAATCAAAACTTTTTTCTTTCGGCCCACAAACAGTTTTGATGACAGGATCGTCTGTTTCATCTGTTGTCTCGCAAATCACCGATTTCCTCGAGCAATAGTCAGCAACGCCTCCATGCGTTCCTGTTACATGCCAAAACGCTCCAATGGATTTTTTCTTTCAACGGACACAAATGAGCAGCGTCCGTTCAATATTTCCTTGAAGAAGTACGATCAGTGCGTTTGTAGCGATCCTGGTGTTTTTTGACGTCCCGCAGAATTCAGAGGGGACGGCTTTCGTCCAGTGGGTGTCTGCGAAACGCGTTAAGTGGCGGGCATTTAATTTTCAGTGACATGTCCTATGCGTCAGTGCCTCCGATCTTCGAACATCGACGAAGCGCGAAATTCCGGAAGCGTTCTCTCACTCCGAGCATCGTCCTCTCGATTCTACGTTGCGCGACGCTGATCGCGTGCTCATCCTGCTTCTGTACGGCCCAGGTTTCTGAGCCGTATATAAGTGAAGGAAGAATTGTGGAGTCGAGTAGGTACGATTTCGTCGAAGCCTTTTTTCCAAAGCCTAAATGGCGTTGGTTTCCTCCTGCCAAGCTCAGGCACGAGGTCGTTGGCTACATGGCCAAGGCAACTTGACGACCCTGATACACATAGCTAAAGCATTCGGAGGTGTCCGATTAATTGAACGAGGATGGGGTCCTTAGCAATTTCTTTTCTCGCTTCTAATCATCGCCTTTGTAAGGAACAGAAGCAGTCAAACTCCCTTCCCCCTCCTCTTATATGATCGAAGTTAGATAGCATACGCTCAACTTACCTACTGCTACTTGTTATGAGCACTATTTCGTCAGCGAAGAGAAGTTGATGCAATTCCGGTGCCGATCTTCGCTCCCATCTCTTCGCATTTCAGATCGCCCATACCCACATTTTTATTAGATCTTCTTCTTCTTCTTCAGCGTTTGTCCCGCTTCGTAGCGGGGTCCGCTCTTCTGGTGTCGTGACGCCACCTTTCTCGATCCTGCCTTCATCAGGGTGGACCCCAGTTACTTTCATGTCCATGTGTAACGTATCGGACCAACGCTGCTTCGGGCGTCCTCTAGGCCGCTTTCCTGACACTTCCAACTCAAGGCCTATCTTGCGGACGCTGTCTTTTTCCCACGACAACGTGGCCGTACCATCGCAAGCGAGCTTCGCGCATCTTCTCCACTATCAGCTCGACACCGAACTTCTGCCGAATGACAGACATCGTTTCGGATGCGCTCCATGCAGGTGACTCCAGCCGTCCAGCGCAGCATCTTCGTCTCCATGACGATGAGGCGACCAACCTCCTCAGTGGCAGGCCAACACTCAGCGCCGTACATCGCTACCGGCCGGACGACTGCTCTGTAGATCGTCGACTTCAGGTGCTCTGGTGTCTTTCTATCGCAGAGCACGCCAGTCAGCGAACACCACTTGGACCGAGCTGCGCTCACGCGTGAGTTCACTTCAACCATCAGACCGCCGTCAGACGCTATTGCTGATCCCAGGTATCTAAACAACGAAGTGCGTGCAAGCTCGGTGCCATCAATCTTAATGGAGCCGGACTCGTTTACGTCAGTCGTTAGGCACTCGGTCTTCTTGACGTTCAATTTGAGTCCGAACGTCACCAGGCGGTCGCACCAAGCTTGCACCTGCCGCTCGAGGTCATCTTTATCTTCGCAAGCGAGCATCACGTCATCAGCATAGAGCAATGTCCATGGGACAGGCTTTTGGTGATCTCTCGTAATGGCATGAGGACAACAAAGAGGAGTGGAGAAAGCGCAAAACTCTGGTGCACCCCAACAGAGACTCCATTGAGGTTCCAGCTGTAGCTTGCACTCTACTCTTTGGGTAAGAGTAGAGCATCCGCACCCACTCTATGAGTTCCTCAGGTACGTTGTGGTGTCGTAAGGCGTACCATATATCCTCACGCGGTACGCGGTCGAAATCGTTCTCCAAGTCGAGAAAGGCTGTATACACCGGCTTCTGTTTCTCGCGATGCTTCTCCACCAGGAGTCGGGCGGCGTGTATAGCATCAATGGTCCCACAACCAGACACAAAACCGCACCGATTGTCGGAGAGCTTGGCGATTTCACGAATTCATCTGTCGAGGATTCGCTCGAAGATCTTCATGCTGTGCGAACGCAAACGAATCGGACGGTAATTGGAGCAGTCTGCAGGACTGCCCTTCTTCTTCCAAATCGGAATCGTCGTACTGTTGTGCCAACACTCCGGTGCTTTCCTCTTCTTTACTACCTGGTTGAAGAACTCAGCCAACCACTCAGCAGGATACCAGAGACTTCCAAACATCGGCTGCCAGATCGTCCGGTCCTGTCGCCTTACATGGCTGCATCTTCTTCAGAGCCGCTTCTGATTCCTCCACGGTGATCTTGTGAACGGGACCGTGAACCCACAGAAGGGATGGCCGGGTGAGGAAATTCCATAGTAGAAATTTCCTCAAAGTAATCACGCCATCGCTTCATCGCATTTTTGCGGTCTGTCAGAAGATGGCCATTCTCATCATTGATGTCAAAGAACTTTTCAATATCTTCGGTTTGGCGATGGCGGGTTTCAGCAAGTCAGTACAAATACCGCTCACCATCGCGCGACGCGAGCTTTTCGTTGACATCATTACAATGAGTGGCTTTCGCAACAGCCACGGCTTTCTTTGCAGCCTTCTTCGCCTTCTGATACTCCTGCCAGTTGTCGGCTGTTTTATCGCCAAGAAACACATGATAAAGCGATTTCTTCTCTCGAACCTTCGTTTTCACATCGTCTGTCCATAGCCATGTCTGCTTGTCGACTTTGCCTCGTCAGGGTATCGTAGTGCCGAGTTCCAACCTTGCAGCTTGGCATATCGCGTCAGTTGCCCTCTTCCAAGTTTCGTCGACAGTCGTGACTGCCTCTAACCGTACGCGAAAAATCACAGCTGCTTCCTTCTCTTTCATTCGCCACCACTTGATTTTTGCAGCACCGCATACCTCGATCTGCTTCAGCCTCGGAGGGCGATCTTTACTGTGCAGATCAGCGGTTGATGTTGTGGGGCGACCGTCTCATACGGCACGATCTTCGCGTCTGTGACAATGCTCCGGTCGCGATCCTTCACAAGGACAAAGTCTGCCTAAGACTTGGAGCTCCCACTGTAGTATGAGATAAGGTGCTAGTTGCGTTTTCGGAAGACGGTGTTCACTATGGTGAGGTTATGCGATTCCGCACACTCAAGAATGCGCTCACCATCGGCGTTACGTGACCCGTATCCGAAACCACCATGACAGCTGTACCCGTCCTTCGTAGCACCTACGTGCCCATTAAGGTCACCAGCGACTATGATGACATCTTTCGGCGGTATCTCTGCTGTCTTCTCATCAAACAGGCTCCAAAACTCATCCTTGGCTTGATAGGAGCAGCCAGTCTGCGGAGCATATGCAGAGAAGAAGTGATAGAGTCGCTCCTTCGCGGCGACAACGATCTTCATCAATCGATCGTCAAAGCGCTCGACGCTTACAATCGAGTCACGAAATCGTTCGGAGACGATTATTCCGACACCACTGGTGGTCCTGGGACTTCCACATAGAACGGCCTTGAAGCCTCGTCCTGTGTCCCTTGACTTGCGACAGGACCACCTCGTCTCCTGCACCGCACAGAAATCAACTCTTCTACGCTCCAGTGCTTCAACCAACTCGCACGAGCGGCCCGTCAACGTACCCACATTCAGCGTAGCTACGCGGGTCCTGCTTACGTTACGGGACTTTCGGACTAACTCAGTTGCCCCCGATGCCGTCCTCGCATCAGGGACCCTTTAACACTCGCCGGGCTCTGCGAGTGCGAGTCGGCTACCGCGGACGCCGTAGCAGAATCTCGAAAAACATGACTATTCATACACCATGTGATGTGACATGGGTCTTCGTAGGCCGGCCTGTCACAAGGGCCTGTCGTCTGCATTCGAGTGTCCGTGCTTAGCTTAGCTCACAAAGCGAGCAGTTTCCAGTGGCACCAGGAGGAGGAACGGCCTCGCCACCTTTTTATTAGATACATTTTCAAATCCAAATGAAGTCTTCTTTCCGTACAATACACGGTTTCTAAAAATCTTCATTTAACTGGTTTACTTGCGTAAAGCTTTATTAATTGAATAATAATAAATTTGATATTTATAGATCAGTGTGACAATCCTTAGCTTGTAGAACGGATTTCTGACAGTGCGGATAGTTCCAACGATAGAGCCTTTGGATTATCTGCTGCTAATGACAGTTCCATTTTCCCCGTCTAGGAGTCTATGAGGGAGTCTTCATTGCTTCTTGAATTCAACGTAAATCGTTTGCACCTTCTATGGTTTTTTGGATTTTAGTGTTATCAGGGTACATTTCACAAACAACTCTAACTCGTGAAATAGACTGAAATAGTTGTCTTTCTGTATACTACATACGGTGTATAGGTAGACCAAGATGGGGTCCCGAGCATTCAATCGGAAATGGCGATAAGAGTAGAGCTGTCCACATTTACGTCTAGTTACAGAACCTAGACACACTTTTCAGCCGTCGCAAAAAAAGAAAATGTGTAATTTTATTCATTACGCTTTGAAGTTTTATTATTATAATACTGAATAAGCGTGTTTCGTCGAGGGCAACTCGGGAACACATTTTATTCAGCACCGTTTATCGATTTTTTCACAATTCCTTTCTTCATAAACAACCTGAAGGGGATACCTGCCTCAGTCACCAGTGATGATTTATTTGGACCAGTGGTCTGTGAATGCGCCAAGTTGGCGTTTTGATAGTTTTTAAATAAATATTATATATCTAGTATAAATTTTTATTTAAATAATTACACATAGCTGTATACTACTTCTACACAATAAATTATTAATTCAATAACACATGCCGAAATATAAATCATCTTTAATAACACTACAAAATTTTATTGCATGGTACCCTTTTGCTGTTGATCCATATTTAGGACATATCATTAACCCCGCCTTTTTCCTTCCTTTTATTTTTTATTTTTTATTTTCTTTTTTCCTTACAATTGGGGACCATAGACATCCCCTCTACAATACCTTCACTACACACCTACCGTCTTACTAAAAATAGGGGTTAGCGCTGATGGGGTTTATAAAAGTCAAAACAGTCCTGAGCAGTTTGTTTTGGCGCCTCCACTGCTAGCCGTACCTTTAGGGTACAAAGCGGGCCTGACAACCCCGTAGGGCAGCCCCCTAAAACCCTTATGGAAACTGCTCACTGTACTTGAGCAAGACCTCCCAAGTGCTTTGATTTAGGGTCTACAAGTCAAATAATAAATAACATAGAAATGTATTATACCCGCAACAAATTCTTAAAATTTAGAGAACGGAGCAGCAATAACTACGTTTTAAGAAATTTCGGTAATACTAACAAAGGGTCTTTATGTAATTCCAATTGTAACTAGTGCAAACAAATTAATTTTGAACATTTTTTAATTTCATCGGTTACAAGCCTTTGTATTAATACTTACAAAGCACAAAACACTTACTGTAAAAGTAAATCGGTGGTATACTGCATTAGCTGCAACACATGTAACATACAATACGTGGGAGTTACTACTCGAAGCCTTAAAGACAGGATGAGAGAACATATGTATTATATTAATAACAAGAAAAAATTTACATGACTATATCAACATTTTCACAAATTCCAGTCCTCCCCAAAGTTTACAGTGTTAGACTCATTGGGAGAAAATACAGATAGAAACAAGTTCTTCAGCAAAGAACTGTTCTGGATCAAACTCCTTAATAGTGCTCATCTATTTGGATTGAACGATGACATAAAAGGTTATGGTAATATATCTAATGTTAGCAATCCGCTTAACTACAAGACATCATCCTTTTTATTCACTCCAAATTATAAAAGAAAGAATAAATAGAGTAAACAAAAAGAGAAGCAAGAACGCTTCCCAATGCAACATTGACAATTTCCTACACGATATTACCAGTGAAGAAAACGTAAAAATATCAGATGTATATAATAGAATTAAAAAATTAAACAAAGTTTAAAGACACTCGTTAATCTTACAAGGGAAGGATACTAGGTGACCATGGGACTTTGAGATGAGACGTATATCACTGGATGCGGTTTCGAACGCTGATTCCAAATATATGTTCCGTTTCCGCTGTGCACATTTGTGACTTTTCTAGCAGGCTCCTTTGCCCTCTAGGTCCACGAAGAGCGGGCCAGTCACAAGAGAGCGAGCTCAAGTAAGGTTGGAACTGCGCTGCCGGCCGAGCAGTGGTGGTGCAGGGATAGAGGAGCGGCGCGGTGAGACGGGGTGGTTTATGGTCCGAGTCTCGTGTGGCGCAGGATTTTTGCACTTCCTAAAAAAGATCTGCCACCATTAACCAAGGCTCTCTATGTATAAATTGCAACAGAAAATGTTACCAGAAAGGGCTTGTCTTCATACTGACAACTTCATACTGGCACGAAGATACAATTCATCATGAATAGTTGCTAAAAACATGGTGAGAAGACAACTAATGCGTTACACTAGCAACTGTGAAATAACACCACGAAATGTTCAAATCATAACAGCTGTTGGCAATGGGTAAAGAATACATCAGTACAGCGGCTGTAAGAGCAGTGCTCTACGATGTCAGTGGGGAAACAATATTGAATTGGTGTATCATACGTCGCGCGGTGACTGCAGGTATTCTGCAGCGTACCATGAATACGTGAGAAAAGTTCTGAATCTTGGGGCAGAAAATTGAGTGTAAATCAGCGACTTTGAGATGAGACGAGATGATTCGAAGAATTGAGTCGCGGAAGTGAAGTGAGGACTTTATATCGTGTCTTAATACATGAGAGGTGAAAGGTTTGTACATGCTTTTGAATGGCAAGAAGAAATGTACGTTTAATGGTTGTATTTATGGTGTTGTTCCTGCCGGAATGTTCATCAATTTCACTCTAGTAGGATCTACAAAAACTGATCAAATGGTTTCGTGATCCTTGAATGGCCTCCAGTTGTCGACCAAGAGCAACGTTTGGGTGCCGCTGATACCGATATTCAGCGATATTCAAAATAACGTTATAATTTGTCCCTTATATAAAGCAAGCAATAATTACGGCATTATTTGCAATTTTTTTTGCATAATCAACATAATGAAAGAAATGGGTGTTGTATATGATCATAAAGCAAAAAAAAAAAGAATGTTAATACAAGTAATACCTATATTAACCTTAACAACACCAACAAAATGTCAGTCATTCAAAACCACCAACATTTCCAAATTACAAATAACCTAAAAATTGAAACAGAAGGAGATTTGCCAATTATTTATTTCCTACCGAAGCTTCGTAAAGATCCAATTAAGTTCAGGTTTATTACTGGTGCATGCAATGCAGTGTAGCAGTGTTAAGTCACTAGCACTGGAACTTTGTTGCATATTTTCTCACCTAAAAACTCATTTTATTAATTATGCAAATATTGTAGCTAACAATTTCAGAACGACTAAAACGTACGGGTCTATTAATAGCTTGAACATAATACAAGAACTTGCAAGTTTCGATTCAGAAAATGAATTATATTCAGCAGATTTAACGGATATGTTTACAAACTTACCTCACGCTACTATTATGGAAAAAAATGAAAAACCTTATTAACATTTGTTTTAAAAACTTCGGTAAAAATTTCATTGCTAGCAACAGCTTCGAAGTTTTTTACACGGACACTTTTGATATAGATAATGTTAGGCTGTCCCATAAGTTCTTGCCGTTTTTTCAACGATTCACTGCAGATTTCGCCGATATTGCATAGCGCTGCACAGCTTTCGGAAGAGAATGACTTGCTCTATCAGAACATGTCTTGCATTTCTTTTTTATCATGAATTTTGTTAATTTTTAGGTCGTTGAAGTGAAAAGTGAAAAAGTGAAAAAGCAGCCATTTGCGCACTTTTTCTCTCCGCTTAGGTTTGTAATTTTTTGCGCAGTTTTTATAGCATTTGGAAGAAAATGTTCTGAGCTATGAGAACATATGTTGGTCATATTTTATTACTTGCCCTTTATCGATTTTTAGGCCATCAAATTGGGACGTCCGAAGGAGGAGGGTTATTTTTGCCGACAGCTCCTGCTCGGTGGTTGGACTTCATGGGTTGGTGTTATACATCAATCGAAAGAGAATGTCTTGCTCTATAAGAATATGTGTCGCGTTTATTGATTTCTATTGAACATCAACAAAATGCCAAAAAGAGAAAAATCGTCTTCAGTAACAACTTCTTCTCCTTATTCAGTCTGTCTTGCTCAGATTTATATAACACTTGAAAGTGGGTGTCTTGCTCTACGACAGCATAAGATTTGTTCTTCGGTCCTTTCAATTTTTGCTAATTTTCAGGTTATCAAAATGGAGTGCCAGGTCGACAAGGATGAGCACTTTTGGCACCTTCTTCTCTTTGCTTTCAACCAGGGTCCTAGTGCGGCTAAGACTCTGGAACACTGGTTGACTGAACAAACACTATTTTTCATCGCCAGTTACAATTCTGTGCAAAAATCGTTGAATCGTCCGTTTGATGAATGATGTCGGACAGGCAGGCGGCAGCAATCGTTACTCGCTGGTTCCTGATGTTCATTACATTACATAAGACCAACCCAAAAATCCAACCACGGAGCAGGAGCTGTCGGCAAAAATAATCCTCCTCCTTCGGACGTCCCACTTTGATGGCCTAAAAATCAATAAAGGTCAAGTGAGAAAATAGAACGAACACATATTCTTATAGTTCAGAACAATGCCTTCCAAATGTTACAAAAAACTGCGCAAAAATTACAATCCTAAGCGGAGTGAACAAGTGCGTAAATGGCTATTTTTCACTTTTTCACTTTTCACTTCAACGACCTAAAAATTGACAAAAATCATGACTAAAAAAGAAACGCATTACATTTTCTGATAGAGCATATCATTCTCCTTCGAAAGCTATGCAGCGCTATGCAAGATATCACCGGCGAAATCCTCGGTGAATTGTTGAAAAAACGACAAGGACTTATGGGACAACCTAATACAATCAGCAACAATGACGATGAGGTAACCGAAAAAGAAAGAGACACGTGGAAGGCATTCTAAAGGATGGATGCAGCAGAAACGGAAGAACTCACCGGGTCGGAAAAGGATGTACGCTCTGCCCAGGACATAAAAGTATGGGAACAGTTCAATAACACGATATAAAGGAAAACTGATGGGTATTATGTGCGACTTCCTTGGAAAGAACAATATCCGTATCTACCGGACAATAAAGGTCTGGCATACAAGCAACTCGTGGATGTATGGTCAGCAATAAGTAAGGACGAACTTTTGTTTAAACAATACAATACCCCTTCATGTGCCACCTCACCGCGGTGAAGGGGTGAACATCACATTAGTGATGGCCAACGGCAAAAGTGGTCACGCAGTACGCGATGCTTTGTCGTGTATGGGCGGCTCTCATGTATTGCTGGCCAGTAACATGTGAGTAACCAAACCCCCGCCATGGCTCAAACAACTGAACCCGCTCCCTAGTCTTTGGGCGGGAGGTGGTCATCTACGACTTCGTTTGACTCCACCTCCGGCGAAGGGCCATCTAATCTCGGAGTTAAACTATCAGGACGTCATTGGAATCGGACTACCGGAAACCCCCTCCCACCACGACACGGGAACTGCCTATTCATCTGCACTTATAACTGTCGTACGATCGCGTCTGAGCAGGATCTTTGGACACTGCTTTACAAAGCCGCAACATCAAATATATCGCTTTGCAGGAAAACGAAAGGCCAAACAAAGATCATAAGAAGGACCGGCCACAACGAGCTTTTCATTATCGGAGCAAAGGTGGACAGAAAGAATATTGCCGAAGTTGGACTCCTCGTCAACTCGACAGTGCACCACCTAGTAGACTCTTACAAGATCATCAGTCCGCGAGTAGCTGTTCTTCGTCTGGAAACCAAAGGCTGAGAAACCATCTCCATCATAAATGGATATGCTCCAACATCTGCGGCCACAGATGAAGAAAAGGAGGAATTCTACAAGCTGTTCGAAAGGACTGTCAACGACGAGAACAGCTACTACAAAGTTGTTGTTGGGGACTTTAACGCTATCGTCGGTACTAATGATCACGACGGATGGAGGCTAGGACCAGATAGAACTTCTTCAAGGAACGAAAACGGAGAGCGCCTGATAGACCTTCTATCCGCACCCCGCCTCTTCCATGGGTATTGTATGTTCAAGAAGCTTTCAAACGATGGATGTTCAAACTGATACTCATCAACCGGCACCGGTGAGCATCCCAACGTTCAAGTCGGAGAAGTTGGAACAAGCAATCAAGCCGTATGATTGGAACCTTTTTGAAGATCCATCAAAAGACTACGACCCCCTCTCCAACGGACTGTTGAAATGTGCTAGCAGCTCTTGGGAAGCCGCACCAACGTCTGCCTCAAGACTCAACGCACATGCGATTAACCTTTTAGAGCAAAGAAGAGCTGTCAAACTGGATCCTAATGCCTCCTATCTGAAAAAAGTCACCATCTCGTGGGCCTGTCGAATTGCAGTGAAGTAGTCCATACCAACGTACAGAAGATTGAGGCTGTTAGAAGCCGCTGGAAAAGGTCCAAGCACAAAATGCTGCAAACGATATCTTTGCGATCAGAAGGCAATAACGTCAGCTCTTTTGGATAAGAATGGAACAACGCAAACGTCTCAAAGAGCGATGAAGGCCATCCTTCAAGAATTCTACACAGATTTGTTCCGTTCTTTCACCAGTGTCACAAAATGCTTGATGCCACCAGCTGAGGAAGCACCTCCCAGTCTGGAATCAGAAGTTGCTCATGCCATCAGAAGGATGAAGCCAGGCACTGCTCCCGGGTCGGACGGCATTTCTGCTGATCTCCTTCAAGCCTGTGGCAGTGCACTCTGCTCACTTCTTGCCAAGCAATTCAACCACTACCTTCGTCTTGGTAGGATTCTGGACTCATGGAAGGAGTCGAAAACAGTTCCAATCTTTAAAAAGGTCAGCAGGAGGATATCAACAACTATCGACCCATCAGTCTTCTCTCGGTTGTCTACAAGATCTTCACCAAGATACTGCTCAATCGTATGGAGCGTTGCTTGGATGAGTATCAGTCAGTGGAGTAAGCTGGGTTTGCAAGGATTTCTACTGCATGGACCATATTCAGACTGTCTCACAACTCATCGAAAGGAGTCGCGAATACCACATCGCTCTTGTCCTTGTCTTCGAAATAAGGTTACTCTAGTGTTTTTCAGATATTGGCAGCTCCCCCTACTAGAAAAGATCCACGGTTACTATAGGTATTCAAAGAAGACAAGGATGTGCAAGCGTATAGCAGCATATGGGCAGGACGGCGTAAGCATCTAGGCACTTTGAGGAGCGATGTTTGACGGAAAAACTTAATTTTTTCGCGGAAGCAATCTGGGCGAAATTCGAGACGCCTTCGAGAGTTTCGGATAAGAGGAAATTGGCACGGTAGTGCAGACGATGCACTCGCGGAGTCGCAGCACAAGCTGCAGCTCGGCCGTCAGAGCCGAGTCAGTGCACCTGGAGGAGAGAAATCAAATCATTGTCTGCGCCGCTCTCGATATGTCCAGCCACATACCCTAAAGGGCATGATAAATTAATTAGTGCTGGCTCGCGCCCTATGCCGAACCCACCTATTGATCGACGCAAAACCTAACTCCAGATAAGCCTTCGAGTGTTGAACAGCTGAAACAACGAACATCACGACAGTTCCTCGTCGAAAGCTTGAAGGCGCGATAATAGAGAGCATTTCCCATTCGCAAGCAGGAAATTATGGCAGGCATGATTCGACTAATAACCGGTTTTACATTGCCACAGCGGAAGAGCAGAGTTTTCAAGCCTACAACAACATGAGCAGACGGTAAGAACCTCAGGATGGAATTTCGTGAGGAGGCCGCTATTCTCCGAAGAAAACTGCGCAAAAATTACAATCCTAAGCGGAGTGAACAAGTGCGTAAATGGCTATTTTTCACTTTTTCACTTTTCACTTCAACGACCTAAAAATTGACAAAAATCATGACTAAAAAAGAAACGCAATACATTTTCTGATAGAACATATCATTCTCCTTCGAAAGCTATGCAGCGCTATGCAAGATATCACCGGCGAAATCCTCGGTGAATCGTTGAAAAAACGACAAGGACTTATGGGACAACCTAATACAATCAGCAACAATGACGATGAGGTAACCGAAAAAGAAAGAGACACGTGGAAGGCATTCTAAAGGATGGATGCAGCAGAAACGGAAGAACTCACCGGGTCGGAAAAGGATGTACGCTCTGCCCAGGACATAAAAGTATGGGAACAGTTCAATAACACGATATAAAGGAAAACTGATGGGTATTATGTGCGACTTCCTTGGAAAGAACAATATCCGTATCTACCGGACAATAAAGGTCTGGCATACAAGCAACTCGTGGATGTATGGTCAGCAATAAGTAAGGACGAACTTTTGTTTAAACAGTACAATACCCCTTCATGTGCCACCTCACCGCGGTGAAGGGGTGAACATCACTTTGTGATGGCTAACGGCACAAACGGTCACGCAGTACGCGACGCTTTGTCGTGTATGGGCGGCTCTCCTGTATCCCTGGCCAGGAACACGTGAGTAACCAGACTATGGCTCAAACAACTAAACCCGTGCCCCAGTCGCTTCGCGCGCCGGAGGTGGACTTCTTCGAGGTCGGTTGCATCCACCTCCGGCGAGGGGCCATCTAATCTCGGAGTTAAACTATCAGGACGTCATTGGAATCGGACTACCGGAAACTCCCTCCCACCACGACACGGAAACTGCCTATTCGTCTGCACTTATAACTGTCGTTCGATCGCATCTGAGCAGGATCTTCGGACACTGCTTTACAGAAGCCGCAACATCAAATACGACGTTATCGCCCTGCAGGAAACGAAAGGCAGAACGGAAACCATAAGAAGGACCGACCACAACGAGCTTCTCATCATCGGAGCAAAGGTGGACAGAAAGAATATTGGCGGAGTTGGATTTCTCGTCAATTCGACAGTGCACCACCTAGTAGACTCTTACAAGATCATCAGTCCGCGAGTAGCTGTTCTTCATCTGGAAACCAAAGATCAAGGAACCGTTTCCATCATAAATGGATATGCTCCAACATCTGCGATCACAGACGAAGAAAAGGAGGAATTCTACAAGCTATTCGAAAGGACTGTCAACGACGAGAAGAGCTACTACAAAGTTGTTGTTAGTGACTTTAACGCTATCGTCGGTACGAATGATCACGACGAATGGAGGCTAGGACCACATGGAACTTCCTCAAGGAACAAAAACGGAGAGCGCCTGATAGACTTCCTATCCGCGTGCCGTCTTTACCATGGAAATTCTATGTTTAAGAAGCCTTCAAACCGACGATGGACCTGGGGAAGCCCAAATGGAGAAACACGTTCGGAGATCGACCATGTTATTACAAACAGACGCTGGAGTCTGTTTGACGTCTCCATGCTGCCTTCATTTGACACCGGCTCGGATCACCGTCTTGTCCGTGCGAAGCTGACTCTCCAAAAGAGGATGTTCAAGCGTGACACTCATAAACCGGCACCGGTGAGGATCCCCACATTCAAGTCTGAGTGGTTGGAATATGCAATAAAGTCGTATGATTGGAATCTTCTTGAAGATCCATCGAAAGACTACGACCATCTCTCCAAAGGACTGTTGAAATGTGCTAACAGCTCTTGCGGAGCCACATCACCGTCTGCTTCAAGACTCAACGCACATGCGATTAAGCTCTTGGAGCAAAGAAGAGCTGTTAAACTAGATCCTAACGCTTCCCATCTGGAAAAAGTCACCATCTCGAAGGCCTGCCGAATTGCAGTGAAGGAGTCCATTCAAGCCTACAGAAGATTGAAGCTATTAGAAGTCGCTGGGAAAGGTTCAAGCATAAAGCGCTGCAAACGAGATCTCTGCGATCAGAAGGCAATAATGTCAGCCCTTGTGGATAAGGATGGAACAACGCAAACGTCTCGAAGAGCGATGGAGGCCATCGTTCAAAAATTCTACACAGATCTGTTCCGTTCTTCCATCACTGTCCCGAAATGCTTGATGCCACCAGCTGAGGAAGCACCTCCCATTCTGGAATCAGAAGTTGCTCATGCCATCAGAAGGATG
This sequence comes from Heligmosomoides polygyrus bakeri, assembly GCA_947359475.1. NCBI lineage: Eukaryota > Metazoa > Nematoda > Chromadorea > Rhabditida > Heligmosomidae > Heligmosomoides > Heligmosomoides polygyrus. The sequence goes on along the minus strand of OX375868.1, from coordinate 47,787,101 downwards.
AAGCCGGGCACTGCTCCCGGACCGGACGGCATTTCTGCTGATCTCCTTCGTGCGGGTGGCAGTGCCCTCTGCTCACTTCTTGCCAAGCACTTCAACCACCACCTTCGACTTGATAGGATTCCGGACTCATGGAAGGAGTCGAAAACAGTTTTAATCTTCAAAAAAGGTCAGCAGGAGAATATCAACAACTATCGACCCATCAATCTTCTCTCGGTTGTGTACAAGATCTTCACCAAGATACTGCTTAACCGCATGGAGCGTTGCTTGGATGAATATCAGCCAGTGGAGCAAGCAGGGTTTCGCAAGGATTTCTCCTGCATGGACCATATTCAGACTGTCTCACAGTTCATCGAGAGGAGCCGCGAATACCACCTCCCACTTGTCCTTGTCTTCGTGGATTACCGGAAAGCGTTCGACTCTGTGGAAATGAACGCCGTTTTGAACGCACTTGTGCACGCAGGTATACCATCGCCCTACATCCGACTTCTCGACGAATGCTTCTCGATCACATCGACTACCATCCAGCTGTTCGATCGAAAGCTTAAAATTCCTATCGGGAAAGGAGTACGGCAGGGAGACACGATTTCTCCTAACTATTCACAGCGGCACTCCAGGATGCCATGAAAGACTTGAACTGGGACCATAAAGGCTACCTTGTCGACGGTAAACGGATCAGCAACCTTCGCTTCGCCGACGATATTGTTCTCATCTCTACCAGCACGGCAGAAGTCGAGGAAATGCTGAACGAGCTCAATGTGACAGGTATAAAGGTTGGATTGGACATGAATATGTCCAAAACGCAGTTTATGGTCAACCAGTGGTGTGACACGGGACTCGTAAGGTTAAATGGAGTCGCTCTACAACAGGTCGACTCCTACGTCTATCAGGGAAGAGAGCTGAACATGGATAACGACCTCGCTCCTGAAATCGCCCGCAGGAGACGCGCAGCATGGGCAGCCTTCAGTTCGATTCGCGAAGTCACCGATCAGGTCAAGGATCTCGGCCTCAGGGCCTCGATATTCAACGCCTCTCTACTGCCTGCGATGTGTTACGCGACGGAAACCTGGCCCGACAACAAGACAATCGCCAGAGCGATGCAAACTACGCATCGTGCACTGGAGAGATGTCTTCTAAGAAAGAGCCTTCGTCAGCAATGGCAAGAAGGCCTACGAAGCTCGGAGCTACGGGAGAAGTCGCAATTAGCAGACCCGCTGCAGTACATGAAGAAGTCCAAATATCGCTGGGCCGGACACCTGCTTCGATAAAAGGACGATAGATGGAGTCTCCTTGTCACAGAATGGCTCCCGAGAGATCATAAGAGACCACTGGGACGACCGCCAACGCGATAGGCAGACTCATTCTCAAGATCTTTCAGAGAGCGGAGTCTGCCTCACTGGATGCAAACAGCCAGAGATCTAGCGGTCTGGAAGAGTTGTGGTCCCCGCTGAGAAGACCTCCAGCCGACAAAAGGACCATCAAAGTATCAAAGTAAGTAAGTAATACGATACCATCTTCCAAGATCAGGTCAAACAAAACAATAGAAGAGATCCATGACGAACTATCATTCGATAGACGACAAATTCACTACGTACCTCACCAACCGGTGATAACTCCACAGAAGACAACAACAAAGCTACAGATTGTCTTTGACACATCTTCCCATTACAAAGGGTGTCGGTCACTGAGCGACGCTTCCTTCCCTATACGAGATCCTTCTAAGGCTCAGAATTGGGAAAATCGCAATAACTTCTGACGTAGAAAAGGCCTTTTTACAAGTTTACATACAACTCAGGCGATTTTAGTTGTAGACGGATCTCAAATTGGCGCTATGTCATCTCTGTCAGGGCTAACTTTGGGCCCATACCGTATACCCATTGCTCCCAAAGTGCTGTATTGCTTCTCTATGTCGGACCTTGCCTACTTGAAACTTACCGTATTTATGACGTCATTATGACGTCACAGGCGGATTTTAGAAAAATGACGAAAAAAGCCGAAAAAATAGGAATGCGTCCGTCTGTCACTAGAGGGGCCAATTAAATTTTTTATTAATTTCGAAGGCGTTAGTGAAGCGAAAAAAAACGGCACACAACTGCGGGCAGCCATGTACATTTCAAACTACCCTAGCAATTTGCAAAAATGCAAAGCAATTCAATTATAGCAACTACAAAACAAATAAAGAGCAAGTAACACACATTAAAACATACAAATGATATATACACAAAACATAATGCTATATACAGAAAATACAAAGTGAAAAATACAAATGCGTACATGGAAAATGCGACAACTATGTTTATATTGCAAGTGGGGATAGGTGACAAAAATTTCCGGTAAAGATTACTTGCACTGGGATAAATGCACAATTAATATTGTTTCCCTCATGGAAACCGCTTGCTTTAGTCAGAAAATTGATGAAATATCAATTTGTTTAAGTCATGCAGTAGGGACACGAAGTCCAGTATCAGCAGAGTGATGGAGAACGAAATTTTTGGATGAAAACTAAGCTTGGATAAGAGAAAAGCAATGCTATGAGTGAACGACGAGCACAGACGACTTGACTATGAGCGCCGACGGAGCCGGAGCGGCAGCAGATCAGCGGCAGAACTACTCAGCGGCAATTCTACACACATACCCGCCATCAGAGTACACAGCACTAGAGCAGAGAGCAGTAACACACATCACTAGAGCACAGAGCAGTAGCACAAGTAGACGAGCTGCGAAATTGCAGAGCACCAGTCCTACAGCACATAGTAGAGCACGTGCCGGAGTTACTGTCCAAAAGAGCACCAATGAAGAGCAGTAGTTGTTAGTATTGATGAATTTAGGCAGTGAGAGGGACGACAGACGACTTGATGACGAGCCGAGTCGCACGGAGACACAGCACCGAAGCAGCAGCACCTCCTGCACACTCTTCCACCAGATCGCACGGCAAGAGCTTGAGCATGAGCTAAGAGTCCCGTAGAGTGTAGTTGATCCAATATAGCGATCAAGAGGTGTTAATTTTGATGAATTTGGCCACTGACAACTTCACTACGAACCGAGTCTGACAAAGAGTGTTAGAGAAAAGGTTATTTCGTTTTGCGAGGAGTGCTCCGAAAATGCCCAAGGAATTCAGCCCACTCTAGTTTAAAGCAGACTATTCCGGAAAGATATCGACACAACTCAGAAAAGGGTGCAGCATAAAAAATGTTTAGGAAATGGAAGTAACATCTACAAGCAAGTAAACATAACAACATCAAAAACAGCATCATACGAACAGCATCAGTGTTGCAGTACGAGAAAACAAATGCGGGCAGAGCTGTCCAGGGAAAAAGCGCTCCTGATATGCGCTTCCTTTCTACGCATCAATCCCATTCATCTTCGGCCGGTTCAAGGAGACGGTAGAAGCGGGTCGTTGTAGGACTTGCGGTCGCAAACTGTCATGAAACCAGCGCGGTTGGTGAGCAATCCACCAGCAGAACATGGAAAACAGAAGGAAGGTAGTGAACGATTTATTACATGGCACTCACTTATATAAGGCGGCTGTAATGGTTTGTCGTTTTCGCCAATCAGATGGACTTCACTCACGTGGTGGTAATCGGAGTGGTCGGATATTTGAAAGGAGCCATTGTAGACTAGAACTTTAAGAGGAAGTAATATTTTCTTACTTACGTGGATCTTGTCGGCCACCACAGCCATACCTTCGCGGTCGACAAAGACGCCGGTGGGCCGACGCAAACGCCTCAACGGTTAGCAAATAAGCACAGCAAATTTGCATTCAGAGAATTAATGGACGCGGTTATTATAAGTCACAGCAGGAAAACTGCCCGTCCTTACCGTGCCTTCAGCGAAGCAATTCCGTTTTCGAAACTGTTTAGGAAGAAAGACAAAATAACAGCCATCGAGGTCCGTCACGGAGAGCGTGCTTCCGCGCGAATAGAAATCCATGAAATGCGGCACGGACGTCGTCTCCAAATACGGCTTTCAGGGAATCCGCGGCGGTGGAGGAATGAACTGCACCAAGCCAATCGGAGTGCGGTAGGGGAGTTGTGGCAGAAACTGCAATGAGTTCCTAGAGTGAGATACCGTGAAAAAGTGGAAGGAAAACTGATTCGGGTCCGACTGCTGCCGACAGGGACGGGTCCGACTGCTGCCGCCAGGGACGGCTAGTGACGTCATACGCGTCTAATCAATATACATTGGATCCGATCGAAAATTTCCAGATAATTGGATGATTCGGATAACGGCAATTTTCCCGACCCCGGATTTTTATATGATTCGGATAACGGCGATTTTGCGGATCTCGGATTTTTGGATGATTCGGATAGGGATATCCGAATCAGATACCCGAAATGATTCATTCGATACAATGGATCCGATCGAAAATCTTCGGATAGTTGGATGATTCGGATAAGGCTAATTTCGCGGACCCCGGATTTTTGGATGATTCGGATAACGGCAATTTCGGGGACCCCGGATTTTTGGATGATTCGGATAACGGCAATTTCGGGGACCCCGGATTTTTGGATGATTCGGATAACGGCAATTTCGCGGACCGCGGATTTTTCGATGATTCGGATAACGGCAATTTCGGGGACCCCGGATTTTTGGATGATTCGGATAACGGCAATTTCGCGGACCCCGGATTTTTGGATGATTCAGATCGCAATATCCGAATCGGATATCCGAAAATTAATCATTCGGATCCAATGTATACTAATCAATGGGCGCGCTAGAGCACGAAGTTATGCACCACCGACGTTTGGCTACGGTCTTTCGGCTTGGTAGAAAAGGGAGACAGTGAAATACCTCCGCTTCAGCTTGTATGTTGGAGAAATGCGAAGGTTTCTGAGTGTTTGCTAAAAGGGTGCCTGCGAACGACATGACACTTAAACTATCACACGCGAGTTGGAGAAGTGTAACGAGGAAGTGACGAGCGAAATTACTATCAAGGGGAAAGTTACGGATTAGTGCTCCAATGAACAGTTTTTGAAGCCTAGCAAAGGTCCCATGTCTCAGCAATCCCTCAAAAATCTCCCAAGGCCGAGTATTCAAAGAAAAATGTGTAGGGATGTTAATATTGTTATGCCGAACGAGGTTGTAAGGTGATATGGTGTATGCGTGTAGTGTATTGAGCAGCTCAATAAATATCCACCTTACAACCTCATTCGGCACAGCAATATTGACATACTAAGAAAATACCGAGGTTTTACGAAGAGAAAACTTGGAGAATGTGTAGAGAATTTCGGGAACCGTCTCCCAAACACCTGTGAAAGTTCATTAAAGTGACTGGCAACAGTAAACTTCCTATCACAACGGACAATATATTAGAGCAGAAAGCGCAGAAAGCAGTGGTCTTCAAGAACAGTGACACGATAGAGAATCTGTGGAAAAGACACCGTAAACATTAGATATTCTCTTGGGTGGTTATCTCACCCCATTTTCTGAAGTATTACTACCCAGCTACTTTATCAAAATGTCTACTCCTTACACCTTCCAGCTTTTCCTCTGTTCATGCTATAGTTCGAGTTTTATACCACTTCCAAACGGTTTACATATGCCCCCTGTTTTTCTTTCTTGTTGAGATAATCAATTATTAATCCAGAGAATCGGGAGTAAGCTCAAGCTTCTACTCCATTGTATCCCCTGCTCCGATAAAAGTGTGCATGATTTGTTGTTGTTAGTTTGCAGTTTGCAGTTTGCACTTGGTTCTGAAACTTCTACATAATAGCCACCCCAATCCTTTTTCGAATTCTCCTGACAACGTGGCTTGCCATTTCTCCTCAGTCATATGAAGCAGATCTCATTCCACTAGAACGTAGTTAACAAACGCTCCCACTTCCTCAGTCTACCAAAAGACGTCAAATGTTCCACCAACATTGTGTACCATTTAACTGTTTCCCTTCTTCTGAGCTAGTAGAAGGAACGCAGTCGAAAGCAGTCGGCACACCCTTTCGCGCCCTAGCGCGCCCAGCAGACTCGGCGATCCGCGTATGACGTCACTAGCCGTCCCTGTCGGCAGCAGTCGGACCCGTCCGTCCGAGGCGGGCTCAACAACACGCCACACTACCGTGATCGGGGGCGGTGGCGCGCGGCGCTGCCCGCTACCGTAACCCAGGGAGCTGCCTAACGTACGAACCCGTGTTCAACACTATACCTCCTTAGAGGCGGCCCCACCGCGCTGGGATTGTCCAGCAGAGCTTGCGCGATCTTCTGAATTCCAATAATCATCAAGGTCGTTTCTTGTTCCTTATTCGTCGTTTTCGTTGTTCCTGCTCCCATATTATACTACATACTAATCCGCTAGGCAGTGAGACATGCTATCCATCGACGCTGACTTATAAAATAAGGGGGGGGGAATACGGGGCGCAAATTAAGGGGCGGAAAAATAACGCAAAGAACCCTGACGTCTTGCATGTGCCTGGGGATTCAGAAGACGTGCCGAACACATCGTCCGTTAAGGGGGATATCATTGAGAGGGACAATACCAATAGTGGAGGAAGAGCTTCACTAAGAGGGGGGGGGCAGTACCAATAAGGGAAAGGGTAGTAAGGCTAGGTGATAGATCAACATCGCGCGCAAGAGCGATGCATACCGATGGGCGTGACGAAGAACTTGTTGAATAATACATTAAATATGACCCATGTTGAGCCTATATGCTATCTGGACGGGTTTCAAGATGGTGTGAAAATATGAAAAGGAATGAGCTAATTCATCAACGGTCTATTTTCCGCCGCTCATTATTTGGAAGCAAAAGATTTATGTTTTTTAGGTTCAGATACCTCCTCTTCTCGGATGGGTCGCGAATTGCGCTGGCATCCACCAGGAATACATCGGAACTGCGAAGGTTCGCTACACCGCCTAGACCGAATGAAAGATATGTTCAATTGTTGCCTATAACAGTTCCTTAATTCTGTTCACTTATGATGTGTGTTTTCGTAGTTATCGTGTATTTTATTTGTCCACTGTTGTTAGTTTTTCATGCTTTTCATGAGGTAGGCATGTAAAAAATTGGATGATTCGCATAACGTATGAATAAAGTGGTATGGGAAACAAGCGACTGTCTGAATGGTGTAAAACGAGCTGATCGGGGATCCCAGTGCGCTAAGACGACGCTCACACGGACACATCTCGCGGGTCAAAGGTTATGAGACAGCATTAATCATTCGCTACTTGCGATGCGCCACATGTTCTACTTCTACAGGATCTGTGAAGGTAATGCAAGTGCTTATATGGGTTACACAAAGACCTTTTTTTGACAAGCAAAAGAGTTTTATTGTTCCCAAACAAGTGTGACCCCCTCCCTGATGAGCGTGATGACTCCAAATGACCGACCCTTAAAGGATTAGAAGAAGCATGGCAAGGACAAGTCATGGTCCATATTCGACGTGCAGTGTGTACGAGGGCCGACACCTCCGAATGTCACGCATCCTGTATCTTAAGCACCTTGTTCATCAGAGCAAAACCCTTCAGTACGTCACTCAGAGTGTAGGAGCAGATGTCTCTGCTTCTTGGCACATCCTGACTAAGATCACAAGCGTGTGGAACGGCCGGGATACCACTTAAGACTATTTCCGGAGGACTCATGCTAAGGAAATGTCGAAAATGCAGGCTCTTATGAGTAATTAAGTGAATAACTGAGGAGGCTCATAACGGATTCGAAACTTTATTTATACACCTGAATGTACATAACAAATTATGAGAGTACAGGACACTAATACGATAATATACTTCAAATCACCACGTTCTACGAACAAGGTGGGACAGCTAATATTTACAAGTTTGACTTGTTAGTAACAAACCTAGACATACGTTTACACTAGCGCTTTATAGAACGATCCGTTAATGCAGGATCGGAAAATCGACTTCGGAACTGCTCCATTTCCCTCCTAACCTTTTCTCGCCGACGTAGATCCTTTGGCCTGAGGCGGATTTCTGCGGCAGGATACTACAAAAGGTGCAGGCTTGGTGATCTGTTTTTCAACTTCCGCTAGTTTTATCTACCTTTTCATGGTGCAGGAGTAGCCCAAAAGATCTCGCATTTAGCCCGTGTAGGTACTCCAAGAGATCCCGCAAAGGCGGCCTTTTGTTTTTCATCACTCTCGTCAGCGTACTGAAAGACACGGAACCTGGGGCACAAATATAGGAGTTGAAGCCTAGTATTGTGAACCTGTGGTAGGACTCTGCAATATTGGTTGTCCTCAGGATGTCCTTGTCCCACTTGTTCCACATTCCGGCGAAGGGACCATCGAACCATGTTACCTGTAAATATTCGAGAAAAGCCCGATATCCTTGGTAGGCAGGGTGATGGCTGCGGACAGGGGTCTCTGTTAATGTGAGCACCCTCTCGTGCAGGTGAGGAGGAAGAAACACAATTCCCTTCAAGGTATTCCACCACCTCCTCACCCTCCTACTTCGCTCGTTCCCCTTTAGAAATTTTCGTAGGCCCGACTCGCCGCGCTTTCTATTCCATGAACGAGCGAGGTGGAATGCGCAGCCCTCAACCCTGCTCCTGGAAAAACTCTTTTGGCAGCCTTTATCGATGCCCGTTCGAAGTCCAGTAATACCCGTGGATTGAAGTCGTCGTTCGTGGTGCTGTCGATGACTTCTAAACAACAGTTCATGAGAGATGGGATACAGTGCTGCAAAAGACGTGCTGTTCATCACCTTTAAGCATAGTTCAGATTTTAATATATATGAACTCAGTCTTCTTGTTTGTGATCGCGTACAGTAGAGGGACATTCACCTGCAACGAATACTATTTAAAAACTGGGCTTTTCAATAAACAGTTAAAGCTACCTTGCCGTTACATACGCCGTGGATTGTATACAGCTGCCCGTTCTTTTCACGCTGATTGGGATGCATTGAAACAATGCCATCCGCAATCAGCGTGTCCAGCCCATTTTCGCACGCTTTCTGGAGTCCTATGTATAATGAACGCGTATCATATAGCAGTAGAAAATTTGCGTACTCTAATGATTTTTTCCGAGTAGTATATATGCATGTCCGCTGTTTGATACTGTTTGATACTGGAGAAAACGGGTCCCATCCGGATTCAGCGCAAGGTGGTCCGGCACGTATTCCATCGAAACCTCCCTTTCCATATGGTGTCGTAGGTTTCTTAAAGGAACATTAAGCAGGATAGCATCACACGGCCTTACATCTTTGATGTGTACCTGTAAACCGTGACCCGACACTTGCCGTTGTCACTGTAGTGCGACAGAGTTGCTTACTTCTCTTCATTGGCTTAAAAATCAGACTTAAATTCCTTTCATTTTGATCTACAAGTACCTATCTATTGTGGTTGACTTTTCAACATCTAAAAGGAATCTGACGTGCTCCTTATATGGATCATAATTCAGATATTTCTCGTCTCCTCTCAATTCTTGACATTGCTACAAACGCTTGATAAGGAATACTCAGAGAACAGTTGGCAAGTGGTAATCACTACTCCATAGAAAATGCGCTTGCTTCTCTCCATTGGCCATTTGAAGGGCAGACACACATGATCAAGCAAACACGGGTCTCTTGTGAACTCTATACTGTTCGCAACCTGAAAATTTTACCCTTCCAAGGGTAGCTTAAAGAAGTAAGGGAAAGGTAACCGTAATGCCGGTGAATTTCCTCTCCTTTTTGCAACCCAAGCACTTAAACGATTGGCTGTTCCTATTCGTCTTCTGCCAAAAAAGGTATAGCATAGTGGCCTTCCTTGGATTTTATAGAGCCTCCCGTACTTGTTGGTGTCTGGCAAATCGTAGTAATGCGTCCCTGTAAACACTTTGTAATAAGCTGGGAGATGGTATGAAGCAAAACGGTTGCTCCCACCAGGCTCATTACTGATGTTTTCTACTCTGGATCCGGATGGGCCTGCCTCTTGCTCTGAAACAGGTGAGGTAGTAGCTTTATTTTACGAACGTACGTCTAACAGTGCTCTCACCGATCCCTGCGCGCTCCAGCTCAGCCTGCAGGACCGGAGGCCCCTGCTCCTGCTTTGAAACACTCAAGATAGTTCGACTCCCGCTGATAGGTGCTCAGGTTGGAGTGAGAACTCAAGTTACTGCTATCGTCTACCATCCCACCACTCGTGAGGTCCCTCTTCTTCATCCTCCATCTCGTCCACAGCGTCTGCAAAACATCTCCCATCTATTGGCGAGGTGTTTAACACTGAGCATGAAACCCCAGTCACATATACGGCATCGCTCTCACCGATCCCTTCGCGCTCCAGCTCAGCCTGCAGAACCGGAGGACTCTGCTCCTGCTCTGAAACGTTTCCGTTCACAGATATTGCGCACTGCTTCAACAATTAGTAAAGCGAACCTCTCTCATGCTTAAAACTGCATGCCTCGTAGACAACAACATTGACTTCTAGCACGCCTTTTGCAAGAAACAAATGTGAAGGTGCAGAAGTAGCGCTTACATCCAAGACAATCAAGCTGAGAAGTCAAATGCACGTACCACACCGATATTCTAGTAGGGTGGCTGCGTCGAGCCGTTTCAGGCGTTGCAGTTCCAATTCGGGGAAATTGAAATGTACCGCGCAAAATCTTCCGTCCATCAGCTTCACTACGCGATACACCCCAGAGGAGGTAACAATCGTGGAATCCTCATCGAACATCATTGCGCTGGCAGAAGAATCCGTCGTTTTAACCGTTTTCCATAGGTACCAGTATCATAACGAAGTGTGGAAAAGACCGTAATGCGAAACGTCTCCAATTCTCCATGATACAGTACTAATAGTAATGCTAATCCAATTACAAACATCAATATGATACTAGACATGGCAGAGCATGTACGGTGAATAAACAAAACGAGTAAGTAAAACAGACCATACAAAGTCGAGCACGTCTATCAGGAACAGCTTACTTCCGCTTCCGTTCAGGACCACATCATCACCCGCTCGCTCAAGTGTAGACGCATGTGCTGCACCTTATATACTTCAGTCAAGAAGATGTATTGTGGTCACTTCTGTTCCATTAATGAGGCCGATGAAAAAGGAAAGTGTTCTGCAACGTTATGCTGACCAGTGAGGGCTCATGGCATAAACACATGACAACCTCCATGGAATAGCATGACAATGCAGTTCTGAGGCAGGAGTAGCTAAGAATAAGTAAATGGCAGCTAAAATAATAAGGTTCTGAACTCATCAAGGTAGGGAAAGGGGGTACTGCGACGGCATGCTGCCCAGTGAGGGTTCATGTTGGCATAAACAATGACAACCTCCATGGAATAGCAGAGAAGTTCCGAGGGGAAACACAAAACATGGTCGATAACGTACACGTAGCAAATAAGTTAGCTTATACAGCAAAAATCAAAAAACAGTGTGTTACGTTGCACCCACCAAACACTAGACGTGTAGCGTGGAGACCGACAAAGAACTGAAAATAAATGAACGGAAACACCAAACCGAAAAAAGCCTTGACTCACCTTTCTATTCGAAAATTAAGTAAGACTAACCAATATCAGAGGTGAGAACAATAACAGGCCCACGTCTCTTGGCCCACACTTGCAAAGAATAGAGATACAGAACAGAAAAAAATAGGACAGAATCAAGTCTTACCTGCTCCGGCACGAAATCTGCTCCAAAGCAGCAATGCGCGCTCGGTTCAACCCTCCTCATCTCGTTGCGAAATCTCGTCCGAGGCGGGCGCGGCACTCGGTCAGCGGCACGGTGAAGCGGGCGTGGCACCCGGTCAGCAGTATGGTAATCTTGCGCGCCCCTCCGCCTTCTACAGTACCACAGACGCCTAACGTAACGCACCCGTTTCCTTATATCTTTCACTACATAATTGAGTTTGTCCGTTTGTAACTAACTATTTATTGTTTAAAAGCAAAGGCGTAAAGAAACCGGCTGTTCCCGTGAGGTTTTTCAAGAACTGTTACGGCCGAAACGATAGGCCATCACATGTTCACCGCAGTGAACGCCAAAGAGAATGAGTGTTTTCAAGAAAGCTTCTGAAGGATGTGGGTTTCTAAAGAATTCTCTGCGGTGAAGTCGAAACTTTTGGAAAGTCATCGACCTTTTCAAATACTGCCAATGAATGGCACGATTAGAATGGGTCGCTGCTTAGAACTTCAAAGGAATAGCTCTTGCCCTACAAACTCTGAACCACTGGAGATTATGTATGGCTGAACAATATGGAAACGCCATATCACCATCAAGTCTCGAAAGGGTGCTGATCGGGGTACTTCAAGGAGGTGGAGAGGAACTGTTTTCGTATGAGACTTCATGCATACGACTTGCTCTCGGCATAAGACTAATTTCAACATTCAGCTCCCGCTTGGACGGAAAACAGGACCTATTCACCGACCACAAAACCTTATTTATTGATCGTTTTACGACTAATACTTTTGAGGGCTGCACCTACCTCGCATAGGAAGGAGCATGCTGTACAGTGCACTATTACTTACTAAGCGCACAAGTGCAAGACAACTGTTAGACGTGTCATAGCACACGTATAATTTTTAGTTTCTTCTGTCACTGTGAAGCAACTAGATGGTCCGTACCTAGCACCCACCCTGGGCTAGAGCATCGAGCCTTACCCTTTGCGTTATCACAGAAAATCCAATTGATAGACCAATCGTAGCTTATTGAAAAATCAGCAACAGTTATAACTCTCACTTGAAGTACCATCTCGGAAAACCTCCTGCGCTGGCGTGTGATTCAGAACAAGTATACACTGCAAGCCTGCAAGGTTGACTCTTGCTAAGTGAAAATCACTTCACAAAAACTTGAAAACGCTTACCTTATCAAGGCATACGCTTTGACTGCAAAGTAATCATGATGAGCCGAGCACTAGAGAATCGGACAGCTGTGGACATTCCGTCCTTTAACGCGACGAGAAGGCAGGTAGGAGTCCCTCGTGTAGAAGACAAGGGAAGGGTAGCTAAACATAGCGGTCTATCGCCTATACTCGCCTTTGTTCGGAACTTCCATGGACACCTACAATCCATCCGCAGCCTTTAAGCGTACACAGAATCACTTGTCCGAAAGCCCACATGCGCTGCAGCTGAACTGCACAAGTGGTTCGACATTACTGAGGTCCTCACTCTCTGAAACGTTAAGTTGAACTCGTGCTACGGACCACACTGGTAAAAGCCTTGCGCCTTTCAAAACCAACGAAAGATTCGAATGTTCGAAAAAAACTCACATTGCATCGCTTTCTGGCTTCGCTCCACCGATGCGGCTTCCGGCGCATCAGCAGCGGCTACTGATGCTCGTGGTTACCTACAATTTAAAGCAAGTGCATGTAGTGAATAAACTGTTGCGAAAATTGCGCCCGCTTTCACGTACAGCGCGAATAGTATCGTCGTAATCATATCCGGACATAAAAGAATAATGACAATCCCTACCCCCCCCCCTCCTTCACCGCTTTCTGCGGACGCTTTGCACGTTTTTAAGAAAAGGAAAGAGACAGCTAATCTTGAGCGAGATAGGAGAATCTTGAGCGAGATAGGAGACATGGCAAACCAGATCCTTCATCGCAGGAATTACTTGTGTTGTGATAAACAACAAGCAACTAATGGTGAGGGCAAAAATTACTGCATTGTTTTGACTGTAGGGAACAGATAAGGAAACTGCACTTTAATTGTAAAAATTGAGCTATCAAACTGAAGTCGCAAGAAAAGCCCGTGGTCTAAATCGAGAATGGATTTCCGAAAAAGCTAGACTGAAGGATATGCTCAGCATCGACGGGGCAAGGATGGGTTACTGAAGCGAAATCCTAGCCGGCCAATGGAGCCACTGCAAGGAAAACGAAATATAAAAGAAAGATTGCTCTTTAGAAAACTGCAACACCATCCCATTTGTTTTTATCTATGGAGGGAAATTATCTGATGAGACAAACATTTTCTTCTCGCCTCATTTCCCCTACTTTTTAGTGGAAGGTGTTAGACCCTACTAAGCATTTCTTTAAGTTCTTATTGTATTTATTGGTTGGAGTTGTCCTGATGGGTCACTTCATTCAGTCCCTTTGACAGCGAAGGTAAAATTAGAAGCGCATTATTGCATAAGGACTACGAACTGAGCTGGCCGACGGGAAGACCCTTTAATGCAGTATCCTTCGGTGAATAGGCTACCTTGACTGTGTTTGTACATCTTTTTTAGCGGTGCGCCCTTGACTAGGATAGATTCTATTAGTTTGTTTTCATCGCATAGGTCCTTGATACCACATTAATATTGGGAAAACAAAATAAGCGGAAAAAGTGATGTTAGGTGGCCTAGCAATGCTAGATGAATGAAAAATGGATATAATAATGTCTTCCGCAGGTTCAATAATGGCAAATGAGGAAAAGAGAAAATGCTTCCCTGGTTAGATATCTTCACAGTTACCGCCGCATAGCCCTCGATCTCCTTACTATCACTAAAAAGCACACAATTCACAGAACTGCTGTAATGATTTCCCAGTGACAGATAAAGGGGATTCACCCCGATTTTTGTTACAAAATGTGAGCAATTCATCTAAAAACCTCTGGAATAAAACAAAGATTCACATAATTGCACTACACTGCATTTTCCTTTGAAAAAGTCCGCTCAATAACACCAAAATCTTCTTCTTCTTCTTCTTCCTGTTCTTCAGCGTTTGTCCCGCTTCGTCGCGGGGTCCGCTCTTCTGGTGTCATGACGCCACCTTTCCCGGTCATGTGCTTGATCAGGGTGGACGCCAGTTACTTTCATGTCCGTGTGTAACGTATCCGACCAACGCTGCTTCGGGCGTCCTCTAGGCCGCTTTCCTAACACTTCCAACTCAAGGCCTATCTTGCGGACCCTGTATTCCTTTCCACGCAGAACGTGGCCGTACCATCGCAAGCGAGCTTCGCGCATCTTGTCCGCTATCGGCGCGACACCGAACTTCTGCCGAATAGCTTCGTTTCGAATGCGGTCCAGGCCCGTGACTTCAGCCATCCAGCGCAGCATCTTGGTTTCCATTACGCTGAGGCGCGTTTCAACTTCTTTAGTCGCAGGCCAACACTCAGCGCCGCATATTGCTACCGGCCGTACGACTGTTCTGTAGATCTTTGACTTCAGGTGCTCTGGTATCTTCCTGTCGCAGAGCACACCAGTCAGCGAACGCCACTTGGACCAAGCTGCACTCACGCGTGAGTTCACTTCAACCATCAGACCGTCGGAGGCTATTGCTGATCCCAGGTATTTAAACACCGAAGTGCGTGCAAGCTCAGTACCGTTAATCTTAATGGAGCCGGACTCGCTTACGTCAGTCGTTAGGTACTCGGTCTTCTTGACGTTCAATTTGAGTCCGAACATCGCTAGGCGGTCGCACCAAGCTTGCACCTGCCGCTCGAGGTCATCTTTATCTTCGCAAGCGAGCATCACGTCATCAGCATAGAGCAATGTCCATGGGACAGGCTTCTGAAGATCTCGCGTAATGGCATCCATGACGACAACAAAGAGGAGTGGAGAAAGCGCAGAACCTTGGTGCACCCCAACAGAGATGGGAAACTCCATTGAGGTTCCAGCTGCAGCTTGCACTCTACTCTTTGGGCAAGAGTAGAGTATCCGCACCCACTCTATAAGTTCCTCAGGTACGTTGTGTTGTCGCAAGGCGTGCCATATAACCTCACGCGGTACGCGGTCGAAGGCCTTCTCCAAGTCGAGAAAGGCGATATGCACCGGCTTCTGTTTCTCGCGATGCTTCTCCACCAGGAGGCGGGCGGCGTGTATAGCATCAATGGTTCAACAACCAGCTACGAAGCCGCACTGGTTTTCCGAGAGCTTGACGATCTCACGAATTCGTCTATCGAGGATTAGCTCAAAGATCTTCATGCTATGCGAAAGCAAGCGAATCGGACGACAATTGGTGCAATCTGCAGGACTGCCTTTCTTCTTCCAAATCGGGATCGTCGTACTGTTGCGCCAACACAACGACAATGGTACGCGTCCTCCCACCTGGTACGCGTCCTCCCACCTGGTACGCGTCCTCCCACCTTTCAGCACTTCCGACCACAACAGTATTCTTTTTACCATTTCTGATGCGAAAGAAAGTAATGCCCAAAAATTTGTAGAAACCAGAAACTTTTTCAAAGGTGATTACATTTCTATTATTTCTACTCTTGCTCAAATAGACTGGCTAGCAATATGCAACTCCTCTACTAACGTCGGCATCTTATACTCTAAATATGTTGATATATTTCACGATCTTATAAGAAAATACGTGCCACTGGTCAAATACAGTACTGCTCGTGAAAAATATCCAAGGAGTTTAGTCCTCTTGAAATCTAAGATTGATCGGTTACATTCTACTGTCTCTTCTTTGAGGGATGTCAAATATGCTAGGCTATGTCGAAAATTCAAACGAGCGGTAGCTAGACATCAAATAATCAAGGAGAAAAGAATTGCACGTTGCGGTAATTCAAAACGGTTCTTCAGTTACTGCAGAAAGAAATTGAACCTGACTGAATGCATCCCAGATTTTATTGCTGACGGGACTTATATTAGCGATGATAATCTTAAGGCCAAGGTGTTCGCTGATTACTTCAGATCAGTTTATAAGCAGCCTTGCGACACAGGAATTAATCTGCCTTCTATGACAGATTGCGAGCTGAACTGGATAGATATCACGAACGACTTGGTTTACAGTGTGCTACGCAGACTGCCAAATAGGCATTCCACCTCACCAGATGATATACCATACGTGTTTCTTAAAAAGACGGCTCTAGGTCTGGCTTCTCCATTATCTCTCCTTTTTAACAGACTTCTCCTTTATGGGCAGGTACCAAAATTATGGAAAGTTGGCCTTGTACGTCCAATTCACAAAAAGGGCATTAAAAACGACGTTGCTAATTATAGACCTATCTGTCTGACCAGTTCGGTAAGCAAGGTTATGGAGCGCATCTTACGCAAAAATATCACTAGGTATCTAAGTGATAACAACCTAATCCGAGAAGAACAGCATGGGTTTCTTGAGAAGAAATCTACTACATCTGCCCTTATTTCCACTATACCATTGTGGCATAGGGAAATAGACAAGGGTAATTATGTATCTGTCTGTTATTTGGATTACGCAAAAGCTTTCGACTCCATCTCCATTCCGTTGCTAACTAAAAAACTGTATTCTTACGGCATAAAAGGGCAATTGCTAAATTTTTTGCGTTCATTTCTAACCGATAGAGTCCAGTCCGTAATAATCAACGGCAGCTTGTCTCCTTACTATCGAACACCAAGTGGAGTTCCACAAGGTACATGCTTAGGTCCACTTTTGTTTATAATCTTCATCAACGATTTACCTTGCTCACTTCCCTCAGGCTGTTTCTGCAGCATCTATGCTGACGATACCAAGATATTCACCGTTAACGACTTCCAAAAACTTCAAAGTGCAATAGATGCCGTAGCAGACTGGTCTAAAGCTTGGTCACTAGACATTTCTACCCAAAAAACCGCCGTTATGAGGCTAGGACGTAGACGTCCCAACATTTCGTTTACCTTGAGAGGAACCACCTTGAGCTGTGTCGAAAGAATGCGTGACTTAGGAATTGTTTACGACAGCACTCTCAATTTTGAAGACTACATTCTCGAAAGGATAAGGAACGCGCAAAAGTGTTCGAACTTCATCCTAAAGGCTTTTAAGATGCGAGATCCTATTTTGCTTTTCAAACTGTTTAGTCTTTATGTGAGGCCGCTGTTAGAATACTGTTCTCCAATATGGTCACCGCACAGTAGTACACTTATAGGCGAGGTTGAAAAGGTGCAAAAGAGTTTTACGTATCGCTCGTTTTCTAGATGCGGACTGCTTCGACTTTCTTACGAGGAGCGGCTATCTAAGCTAAGCGCAGAGTCTTTAGAGTTCAGACGAAAAATGACGGATTTCGCCCTCATGTATAAGTTGACTACAAATGAAATCAGTCTTAACATCTCAGATCTCTTTGAGATGGCACCGAGTATTGGTAGACTGAGGGGTCACCCTTTTCGCATCAGGCCTGAAAAGCCTAACACAACTAGCTATGAGAACTCATTCCTCATAAGAAGAGTAGCGCAATGGAATACCTTGAACAACGACTGCTTCATATACAGAAACTCACATTCTTTTCGAAACCATCTCGCCCTTTTGCTTAAGTCCCAACCATCTGGGAGTTCCTAGGTTAGACACACCATATAGCACTACATCCGATAGTTATATCCAATCCCGAGCTACGTATTAGTACACCTCAGCAGTCCTTATCTTGATCCACGTGGTGTGTTTCAACGCACTTGGCTGCCGAGGTGCACATGACCTAGTTACTGCGGGCGCCGCCTCCACGCAAAAGGTCGGGGGTTCCAGTCCCCTCTCAGTGTGTCAACCTGCCAAGACTTTATTTATGGATAACGACGGACAATTTCGTTGCACGTCCGGCCTTCTTCCGCTTCCTGTTCGCAGCGTCGCGTTCCTTGCTGTTCGATACAGCTTGCGGTGGTGGCACGGCTGCTGGTCTCCGTCCGGTCGTCGCTGTAGTCCAACGTAGAAGGAAGAGTGCATGAGACGTAATTAGCCTATATGCGGCCAGTCTTATATCACGTCAGGGAAGTTTCTAGAGAGATCAGCGACTGGATCATAGAAATTGACCCACAACTTCGTCAGAAACTGGACCGTTGTCGTCGTGCTGTATTTGAAGATTTCAGGTTGTAATCCAACATCATGCTGCCACTCGCGCCAATGCAACGGAACTCTTCCAGCTAACGAGCCTACCATGACAATCTTCACAACAATTGTTTCTGTGCATTTCATTACACACGGAATTGTCCTTCGCTCTGCGCATATCTCCAACACCTCTACTACATGCACAAATCGCGCAATTTGAGACATTTTCTTGGTTCCGATATTTTTGATATTTGCCTGAGACATTATACATCTTGAGTCTTATATCAGCTACATGTCAGATAAAAAGTGTGTGCAGGTAGGTTGGCTTATGACCTCCCATCAGGGCAATCTTTTGGGGTGCGTACCGTCTTTCATATGCCAGCATTAATAGGGTCCACTCCACACAGGTTGCAGCTAGTTTAGCACCTATGGTTGTAGTATCGTAAGCCCCTGCTCTGCACTGTGTTCCTTTTTTTCGACCGCTCTGCCTTTACTACTTCAGTATTCAGAACGGAAAGTCTACATATCTACTTGCGCGGTTTGTGCGTTAGTAAAGCACTCTTTTTTTTTCTCCTGCACCTTGCCCACTTTTTCACAAAATGTGCTCTCTTCCCCTAACTTCTCCTTCTTCCTTCTTTCCTCTCTTTTTTTCGTTGTTTTTTTTTTGTAGCCGATTTATCTGGTTCCCTTATGTATTCCCTACCTCATTGCATCATGTGGTTTAAATTGGCATAAATAAATAAATAAATAAATAAAACACTCCGGTACTTTCTTCTCCTTTACTACCTGGTTGAAGAATTCAGCCAACCACTCAGCAGGATACCAGAGCTTCGACTTCCAAACATCGGCTGCCAGATCATCCGGCCCTGTCGCCTTACCGGGCTTCATCTTCTTCAGAGCCGCTTCTGTTTCCTCCACGGTGATCTTGTGAACGGGACCGTGAACAGAAGCCACAGAAGGGATGGCCGGATGAGGAAATTCCATGGTGGAAATTTCCCCAAAGTAATCACGCCATCGCTTCAGCGCTTTTTTGCGGTCTGTCAGAAGATGGCCGCTCTCATCATTGATGCCAACAAACTTTTCAATGTCCTCGGTTCGGCGATGGCGGGTCTTAGCAAGTCGGTACAAATACCGCTCACCATCGCGCGACGCGAGCTTTTCGTTGACATCATTACAATGAGTGGCTTTCGCAACAGCCACGGCTTTCTTTGCAGCCTTCTTCGCCTTCTGATCCTCCTGCCAGTTGTCGGCTGTTTTATCGCTGAGAAACACATGTTAAAGCGACTTCTTCTCTCGAACCTTCGCTTTCACATCGTCTGTCCACAGCCATGTCTGCTTGTCGACCTTGCGTCGCCCAGGCTTCGTTATGCCGAGTTCCAACCTTGCAGCTTGGCGTATCGCGTCGGTTGCTTTCTTCCAAGTTTCTTTCAGTCGTGACTGTCGGCAACCGTACGCGGGAAATCACAGCTGCTCTTTCATTCGCCACCACTTGATTCTTGCAGCACCGCATCGCTCTACCTGCTGCACCCTCGGTGGGGTGATCTTAAAGGTGCACACCAGCGGTCGATGCTGTGGGGCGACCGTCTCATACGGCACGATCTTCACGTCTGTGACAATGCTTCGGTCGCGATCCTTCACAAGGACAAAGTCAATCTGAGACTTGGAGCTCCCAGTATAGCATGAGATGTGGTGGGAGTCGCGTGTTCGGAAAACGGTGTTCACAATGGTGAGATTATGCGATTCCGCATACTCAAGAATGCGCTCACCATCGGCGTTACGAGACCCGTATCCGAAACCACCATGACAGCTGTACCCGTCCTTCGCAGCACCTACGTGCCCATTAAGGTCAACAGCGACTATGATGATATCTTTCGACGGTACCTCTGCTGTCTTCTCATCAAGCAGGCTCCAAAACTCTTCCTTGGCTTGATCGGAGCAGCCACTCTGCGGAGCATACGCAGAGAAGAAGTGATAGAGTCGCTCCTTCGCGGCGACAACGATCTTCATCAACCGATCGTCATAGCGTTCAACGCTTACAATCGAGTCACGAAATCGTTCGGAGACGATTATTCCGACACCACTGGTGGTCCTGGGACGGCCCTGAAGCCACGTCCTATGTCCCTTGACTTGCTGCAGGACCACCTTGTCTCCTGCACCGCACAGAAATCAACTCTTCTACGCTCCAGTGCTTCAACCAACTCGCACGAGCGGTCCGTCAACGTACCCACATTCAGCGTTGCTACGCGGGTCCTGCTTACGTTACGGGACTTTCGGACTAGCTCAGTTGCCCCCCGATGCCGTCCTCGCATCAGGGACCCTCGCATACTTTCCACACTCGCCGGGCTCTGCGAGTGCGCGTCGGCTCCCGCGGACGCCGTAGCACAATCTCGAAAAACATGACTTATCATACACCATGTGATGCGACATGGGTCTTCGTAGGCCGGCCTGTCACAAGGGCCTGTCACCTGCATTCGAGTGTCCGTGCTTAGCTTAGCTCACAAAGCGAGCAGTTTCCAGTGGCACCACGTGGAGGAACGGACATCGCCACCGCTCAATAACACCAAAATATCAAGCAAAAAGCCTTGGTTTCAGTTCTAGTTATAGATCGTAAGACTGAAACGAATGTAGAACGAAAGCAAAATGTAACGTGATTCGTGACGGATTTTTGAAGGAACATGCACTGCTTTATGATCATTGCTTCGCCTCTCACCCAAGTTGCAAAGCGCACCAGAAAGAAAAAAGATCAAAAATTGCTTGCTTCGGCTTAGCCGTTGCGTAACTACACCGCAGTTATTAATCCCTGATGCAATCCCTGTCGGGGGAGGGGGGAAGGAGGCAGTCCATTTCAAGTTCTAAAGAAATGCAACATGCACTACAATATATAAATATATATAAATATGCTTACATTATCCATTTCTATCCTTCCAATACCAAAATCAGCTTTCTAAATAGCTTTCCTAGTCGGGGGCGGGAGTAATGAAAACACAGCAAATTGAACAGAAACCTGCATCAATTACAATACTATAAATCCGCGAAAACACGTTAAAGCAACGCTATTACCTTCACCAATTAGTGCATAGCGGTTTGCAATTTCTTTCCAAAGCAAATAGAGTTTTGGACCACAACCGTGCTGCCGTGCATAGTGAAAACTTTTTCAATGTTTCAGCGTAACGCTCGGACATTTCCAAGGGAGGGGATCAGGTAAGTTAAGGCAATCATATGTTGTATTGCATGTTGTAAGTACAGATGCGTAGCTATCGTTAACAATTCATAATGGACTGCCCCCCCCCCCCCGACAGGGATCGCACCTAGTCCCTTTCCAAGTCGTCGCGACTCACGATATTTGCAACGTTTTCTTCAGTTCTGCTTGTGAATGGTGACAGAAGATAGGATGGAAAGTAGGGGACCAAGTAGCAGCTGAATATGCAGAAGTGAAGAAAACGTTGTAAATAGCATGAGCCGCGGCGACTGATTACAACAGCGACAAACTGCTGCGCAGTTCCGCAACGATTTTCCTAAATTCCACTTCGGAATTGCTGCGAACGACTCCTACGGTTTTTTTTCGGTTGTAACTGTATCAGCGAGTAAGAAACTCAAACAGTAATATTTGCTCACGGTAACTAGAAACTTGTGACTGACGCACACTCTCTCATTGGAGCGCGCTGTTGGGGCCCCGTCCTGCTGAGAGTGGCGTATGCTTAGAGAAATCAAACGTACAGTTGGAAGCGTTGAAAAATCACTGCTCACTTCGTCAAATGAGGTGAACTCGAAACCGCGGCAACTAACCGAACTACCATAAACACTTGGGTTTGCAGAAATAGAGACTGGCACCACCCACTTGTGATAGCGTGAAATTTCTAATGGAAGGGCAAGTAAGGGCATGTAATGGGAATTTCACTGTTAATGACACGGACATAACTAGGAATAACAACAACTATAATGCTGCAAACGTACCAGGAGATTTTGTTGTCGAGTTCAGGCGAAGAGAAAAAGACAGATGCTCCGGTTCTGCCTTATCCATTTTGGTCGGCTGATCAGGTGATGGTGGTGATGTCAATTCCTCCCTTCGCTTTGTCTCTGTTCCTGTTCCTCCTTTACAACTCGTCCGAGGCGGGCTCAAGAACACGCCACACGACAGTAACAACACGCCACACTACCGTAATCGGGGGCATCGGCGACACGCTACCGTAATTCACTCGGGCGCCTAACGTACGAACCCACGATCCGCCCGTTGCGATAGCCTTGAACGGTTGTGGCGCGGCCAAGGGGAAGGAGGACGATCTGCGAAAATGTTCGATGGTGATGCAGTTGCATCGGAGCAATTTAGCGGACTTGGACTTCTTCAAAGACCGTATCGTTGCCGCTGTCGCAACTATCCACTCTCCCATTTGCTCGTCGAGTGTGACGCCCAATGGCTTACCGAACTGTCTTCCCTCAACTGTTGTCGGAAAGAGCGTCATTTGTCTGCACCGCATTTTCCTGAACAGCCACACTGCTTG
Organism: Heligmosomoides polygyrus bakeri; assembly: GCA_947359475.1. Taxonomy (NCBI): domain Eukaryota; kingdom Metazoa; phylum Nematoda; class Chromadorea; order Rhabditida; family Heligmosomidae; genus Heligmosomoides; species Heligmosomoides polygyrus. The sequence goes on along the minus strand of OX375868.1, from coordinate 47,764,054 downwards.
TCCAAGTAAGGGTTTTGAACCGAGGGGATTCCATTTAGAAGAGTGATGGTGCTGAGCTCACCGGTGCTTGTGGAGTACTCAGCCTGACGAACCATGGTTTGGTTAGTAAAATATATTAGCGCAATCCGGTAAAAGTATGTTAGCTAGAAATACACATAAGACGAGACCGGTGCATAAGTTCAATGTTCTCGTCAGAGAGGCACGTTCACGACGAGAACTTCCCACCACCGTTACTGGTGATACACTACGAATGTACCACCAGTAAATCACTACATGCTATGAAGCATGCGGCACAATGTGCATCGGGTAAAAAAAGTGAAGCTGATAACTGTTTATTACTAGGATCCCCGCCACATCTCTAATCTGTGTAAGGCTATATGTAGGCTTTTTCTTCTTTGGTAGGACGTGTGCATGAGGTTAAGAAGTGAGTGTAGTGGGAGTAAGTGAGAAGTGCGAGTGAGCAGCACCGGAAAAGGAGGTCTTCAACATGATCAAACCGAGGTGAGGTGAGTGAATGCATTGCATGCACAGCGCATGCAACATTCAATTAATAGTAAGAGCACCGTAACGGAGAAATAATAAACATCATAACGTAGGAAAACGACTCCTTTGGGAACCTTTGACAACATTACTCGAAATATCTCATCACGCCCACAGAACGCCGTTGGTTGCGAACGAAACCGACTTCGCATGGGCATTAGAGTTGAGCTTTTCGACAGCTTTTTTTCGAAAGTAGAAAAATCGAATAACTCGATTTTTTGAAATTTTCGAAAGTGGAACAATCGTTTAACTCGACTTTTCGCCGTCTTCGAAAATCGAGCAATCAAATAACTCGATTTTTCGCCGTCTTCGAAAATCGAACAATCAAATAACTCGATTTTTCGCCATCTTCGAAATTCGAACAATAACTCGATTTCGAAGGCACGTTCCACAGAAAACCGAAAGAAGACAAAACAAAACCAAATTTGTGGATGAACAGGGTTGAACTTAGGAAGACAACTGAATCATCGTTTCATCGAAGACCGGAATAACAAGATACTTGGTCATTTATTTTGCAAGTAGTGTAAATTCTCCAGGGTTGATGCGCTACCAAAGGAAGGGATTTCCTCACTTCTACGCATAATTTGCTATCTGTTCTTCTTTTGGGAGCCGATGTTACTAAATTCTCGCAATATCCCATTACCAGCGTCCGTCGCGGGCTTCGCGCGACGTACGCTGGACGTGCGGGCCACGTCACGCTGGCCGCCTTTGCCTGCTTCGGGTAGGGCGGACATTCTGGGAACGTAGCCCAAACCTAGCTAGGGATGCTTCCTCGGCCAGCGTCCGTCGCCGTACGATGGACGTGCGGGCCACGCCAGGCTTCGGGTAAGCGGACCACGCTGGGAACGTAGCCCAAACCTAGCTAGGAATGCTTTCTCAGCCAGTGTCCGTCGCCGGCTTCGCCAGTCCCCTTGCTGGGCGCGAGGGGAAGGCCAGGCTTGCCGGCTTCGGGTAATGCATATTTTCTTCAGCACACATATAAATCCGTAAGGATTGTAATTCTATCCTATTATGTTCAAGAGTCAGCTTTTTGCTCCTGTTCAGCTTTTTCCAGCTCGGGCAAGAAAAGGGTACGGATAAAGGACGGTATTAGTCAGTAAATTGGTGGAGGAGGCCACCTTTTAGTTTGTGGTTTTCCCTCTTCGTGAGAAGGCCCATGAATGCCGATTTACATCAAAAATGGAACCACACAATTTAATGGAACAACAAGGGGTACGACACAGTAGTAATGATTAACAGTTCCATTTTCGCGCAGCACAAAATGCGTTATGCGGGTGCCTTACATGGTGACCCCCTCCTCCTTCGAGCCCATTTTCATAAAGATAACAGAAAAGCATGATTCTACGTATAGTCAGTCACTGTACCCGGTTTGAAATTCGCGCCTGTGTTGGTTTTGAAAAGAATAACGATTTTGACGTCATAGAGCGCGTTTTCCGACGGCGACACTTCGTCCGCAGTTTTAATGCACGTTTAATGAGGAAAATGAGGCTCTGATCTGCACATGGTAAAGCAGAACATTTTCTAATGCACTGCGACCGCGGCGGACGCGACGTTCGCCAACGATCTCGACGAGCTTCCGTATGTTCAGAGGCACGCCGGCCTACACACGCAGACACTAGCATACGATTACAATACGCAATAACTACCGAAACCGACGTAGCACGCCGTATTCCCATCGGAGCACGCAATAAGAAAGGGCTCTCAACGATGCCCAAAGTGCTTGGAATGGCCCACAGAAACAGTTTCAGTTAGCATTTCACTGATACAACCATACATCTATTTTGTAATACATCATCACTTAAAAATGTATTTTATCACTTGAAAACGTTTATCAGGCTTTTTTATCAAAACCTTAGTTTATTTTCACTTATTATTATCAGTTGAAACAACCAGTATAGGATCACCTACCCGCACAACTATAGTTGTGCCCACGCAAAGTTTTCGACTATTGGAATGGTTTCAAATGCCCGCACTTTTCGAGTATTCGAATTCAAGCGTAATCAAAAATTGGGTTTTATGAAAGTTAGGATTCGAATACATGCGAAAAACGCGATTTTTTAAATTTCGAATTCATTATCCATGTTCGAATGAAAATCATTGGAATACCTGTTCGAATAGGTCACCTGAACAAAACTATACACAACACTAGACATAAGGATGAGATAGTACCCAAAATCGTAATATCGCCGCCAGAGTCGACTAGACAGCAGTTTCGTGACGCTGCTTAATGCTCATGAGATTTTCGAGAATTCTCAGGGATTGTAATAACCTAGAAAAATAGGACTCTTAAATCCAAGGTATGTTCAAAAGCAACCAATAAATTACCTCTAGTTAAGTGCCACTTCTATTTGAACTCCCTCTTTAATTCACTATGACGAATCCCTCGATCTCAAGCATTGTTCGATTTCGAAGTACGTTCTAACAAAACTTCGCAATTTTCAAATTCGAACCCTCCAAATGAAATCGCAGATTGATGATGGCGAAAAAGCATTGTTCGAAATCGAACAACGAAATCGGCCGCCAGAACCCTCGAAAGGAAATCGCAAATCGTTCCCGCCAATTACCGTAGGCGCAGAAGTGGAGCGAGCTTGAACGTGGGTTTTTCGGAGAATGGAGACGATCCATACTCAGGCTCTTGATATTGTTCGAGCATTGTTCGATTTCGAACAATATCCGAGCAATACTTTTTTCGCAATATTCGATTACGAACAATATTCGAACAATGCTTTTTCGCCATCTTCGATTTCGAACAATGTTCGAACAACGTCTTCCTCTCTTCGATTTCGAACAATGTTCGAATAATGCTTTTCCGCGAAAGTCGATTTCGAATAATGTTCGAATAATGGTTTTTCGTGAAAGTCGATTTCGAATAATGTTCGAATAATGGTTTTTCGCGAAAGTCGATTTAGAGTAATGTTCGAACAACAACGATTTACGATTTTCGAGTAATCGAGCGATTAATTGTTCGAAATCGCTCGAACAATTATTCGGCGCGATTAATCGAGCTCAAGTCTAACGGGCATCCTCGAAAAAGCATAAGAGGCAGCAGACCTGCACCAAATCTGTTCCAAAAATCAGTCCTACAGCACCCAGCAGATCTCGGTGTCGCAGTCAAGGAGAGCAGACATGAAGAGCATTATAGGCGTTAGTTTAGATGAATTTAGGCTGTAAAATCGAGCAGACGACTTCACTACGAACCCAATTGAACTGAGACAGCTCCGAAGAACGCATGGGCGACAGCAGGACGACTCCTGACAAAGGTCCCCGCTACAAGAGCGCACAGCAGTACTACAGCATAGTCCTGCACGAGCCAGAGAATAGGCAACAGTCCCTTAGAGCAAGATTGAGCGAGCAAGACGAAGCAGACCTGTCAGAGACGACTTGATGATGAGCCGAGTAGCACAGAGACACAGCACCGACGACAGCAGCAGCACTCCTACACACATCTTCCGCCACCAGAACACAGAGCAGTACAAGGACCATGAGCAAGAGTCCCGTAGGGCGATGTTGAAGCTGCCAGTTTTAATGAATTTGGTCAAAGGCGACTTCACTGCGAGCTTATATTTCGTCTTGCGAGGAGGAATTCTCCCAAAAAAGCCCAAGGGATGCAATTTTTCCAGCCCGTTCTAGTCCGAGTAGTCCATTCCGAAGAGCTGTGGTCGGGAAAAAAGGTGCAGAATAAATGTCTAACAAAATGACAAGCAACAACGGTAGGCAAATAAACAAAACAACATCATAAACAACATCACATCACATCGCAGCGGTGTTACAATAAAGATAAGGATAAATGACGGCGTTACTCTATCCCTTCTGGGATGCGCCAGCGCATTCTACTTCCACGGGATGTCGTGGAGGCGACATGAATGCGTATTTGGCCATACAATGACTTGCGGTGGCCAGCCGAGGAACAAGTCAGCGCTTTATCCTTCCCAGACAAGTCTGGTACCAATTCACCGACCCTGGAGGGATGGAAGGCTTGGTTGGCCTAGGCGGGAAATCCGAACAAGAAGCCTGGTATCGGGTGCACGCGACAGTCGCGCCTCCTCCGACTGCACTACACGCGCCCAACAGAATATGAACAGTAGAATAATGGCGTAAAGAAGCACGAAGGCTAGGATGCGACTCATCGAGTCATCACTTAGCGAACGTATTTCGCAACACCTCCGTAACGTGCAAACCACAGTTCTGCAATTCTTCGTGGGACCACATCACCCTTCTAAGTCATCCAAATCGCAATTTCGTTGAAGGACGAAACTGAAACAAGGCGATTTTGGAGTCCATTCCAATGAATCGACTCAATTGAACACTGAGCTCAGGCTTATCTCCTCATCGCATCCTCTCGGTGTAGTCGATTTTTGAAGCCGTTCATATCAATCGTCCCATTTAGAATATTACACATTCATCACTTTTTCGGATCCCCTCCAGGCAGTCTACTATGCATACCGTTCCTATGAATCGACCCATTCCGAAACCGTTAAAATTATTTCCTCTTCGGACTCACTCGCCGAAGTCGACTTCGACTGAGTAGCCATTCATGCGAATCGACGCATTCGGAACTTTCTAGATTCATTTCCTACGCCGAATTATAGAATTCATTTACAATTTGCTGCCATTTCCGAATAGTTAGCTTCGACATTTCTACACTCACACTTGGTTAAGTGTTAAGTAGTTAGGAATTCTGAGGACGAACAGAGGGTCTTTAGGGTCTGACATTGTCGCGTTCGCGATCCTGGTTCGCTTCCGCGACCGGGGGGCGGCGCAGTGACAGCGAAGTCCGGGGCACCGCCTCCTAGCAGCAGCATTTTACCACTACATGTGTTCTAAGTAACCGTTCGTTCATAAACATTGTAGCCACTGAACCTCTACCATAAAAGGGTGCGAACATATCATTGGTGCATCGGCTTTCACGAACTAAACGTGTAGCCCGTTTGCCAGTTCCTGCTCATAGCCGAACTGACAAGCTAGGCGCGTGGCCAGGTCTTACCCGCCACTTTGCCGATTTACTTCATAGAAGAAGCACCCCGCTGACTACGTAATCAGCATGGCTCTTTACTTCCACAAGTCGAATTTGAAGAGAACCAAGACCAACTTGGCGTCCGAGATAGCGACGTTTCGTGCATTCGCAGATCAGCTACACTATCCACAAGATGTAGGCGAATATATCGACTTTTGCGTGACGACCTCCGCAGCGATTCAAAACGTTATGTCCATAATAGGGACCTCAAGAAACGAACTTTTGGAAATAATCGGATGCATCCAAAACGAGTTCTCCGAAACCAAAAAGTCAGAAAAGAAAGAATTTCTTGAAGAGTTCCAGCTCATCGAAAATGAGATCATGTATAATGATACAATAACAGAAACGGACGCGATCTTGACAGCCTTAAAAACTCGACTTAGTGAAGTAAAGTGCCAGTATTCAAGACTCTCTGGTAAAAACCCCATACTGTCGAAATCGATGAAAACAGAGGAGAACTGCCTTACCAACGAAGCCAATGCAGAAGCCAACCTCTCCTACGCCCAAAACGCCAGAAGTGACGAACGTAATCTCCAAAATTCTGCAACACGTTCTAACGTTCAAGAAGGAGAATCCATGCTGCCTAATCCTACAGCAATTGAGAGCACTAGCCCTACACATTGTGATCATACTAAACCGCAATCGGAGTCATGCACCTCCATTAAACCTCCCAGAGCCACCATCCCACAGTTCTCCGGCAACACAGAAGATTTCCAGGAGTACTGGGCTGTATATGAAGCCCTGGTGCATAACAGTAAATCCTTGAGCGACACAGAAAAGATGATATTGCTAAAAGAAAGTCTCACTGGCAAAGCTGCAACTACGATAAAAGGAATCAAGATGATACCTCAGAACTACTCATGGATGGTAGACACCATAAAGAAAAAATATGACAACGTATCAAACAAACGTGCCAGTATTATAAAGCGCTTAACGTCTCTACCGCCTGCAAGAGAAAACGCTCGTTCCTGTGAAGCTGCATTTGACGAAATTCGATCTCTACTTAACGAAATGACATCATCGGGTTACAGAATCTCCGATACGCAGGATCCAATGTGGATCGAAACAATCCTGAAAAAGTTTCCGCGTCATACGGTAGAGAAATACCTCAGAGAGAACAAAAATGGTGAGCTTTACACCGTTGGAGAGACCGTTGATAGGTTGGAATCCGTCATAATGCGAAACGCATATATTTCGGAGCGCCTAGATCAACGAGAAGCATGCGGTAACAGTAATGCTTTGCCCCGTAGAAAGGACGAAACACAAAGGGCACATTTCTGCCACTTCTGTGAAAGGACCAATCATCGTTCCTTTGAATGACGAACTGTAAAGGACGCAAATGCACGCAGAAAGATAGTCATGGACAAAGACTCTGTTGGAATTGTTTCTCTAAAACCCATGGGAGCAGCGAGTGCAAGCGACCTCAGTGCAGACGCTGCGGAAAGCTTCACGACTAGTCTCTTTGTCTTCAGAAACAGAACGGAGCACAGCCAGTGACGCATCCAGCCACCAAAAGAGCTCTGTCCAGCTGCAGGCACAAGCCGAGGGTAAAAAACGTAGCGAGGCACAAGATACGCTGCTAAGTCAGCCACTCGCAATGAATGCATCATCGTCAATAATTAATACGGAACAAGTCTACAACGCGGAAGTCAATCGTGATATGGCTACAGCGGAACAAATAGTTCTCATGACAGCAGAAGGACAAATATCGAACTTTTCAACAGGAACTTACTACAGAGCGCTCTTCTTTTTGACACTGGCGCGCAAGTAAGTTTGATCAACGAAAGGTCAGCCGAATTTCTAAGCTTGCCAGTGCTCCGATCGGAACAGTACACTCTTTCTGGAATTAGCGGCATTTCAGAAACATTTTCATCGCATCACGTCGCTATACGCATTCAAACGGCACAAGGACGAGAACTTGAATTTGCGGTGAAAACAAAACCAACAATTACAGCGGGCTTTCCTTCAGCAATTCTTACTGAAAACGACACCAAGTTCATGGAAAGCAATAGCAGTTTCCTCACCAACACGCGCATGAGAGGAGAACATCAGATCCCACACATATTGGAGTAGATCTATACAGTTCCTTTGAAAATGAATTCGTTCCACCTATTCAATTTCCTTCAGGACTGCGAGTAGCGCAGACCATCTTTGGGCACGCTGCGTATGGCCGTGGTCTCGTTCCATGCATTCGCACTAATGACCCTCAACTATCTTGTAATCCAATTATTTCGGAATCCGAAATGATCAAAAACATGTTCGAACTCGAAGGCTTAGGAATCTCCACCAAGGAGGGAATCTGCGACGAAAGAGCGTACACATACCTATCTGAATACGCAAAATTGATCCACTATGACGAAAATAGTGTCACGGTCCCATTTCCATTAAAGGAAAACATAGTAGAGCTGACTGACAATTACAATATCGCTCTCCGCAGACTCATAGCGCTTACAAAACATCTTAATGAGTTTCCAGAGAGGAAATATTGGTACGAAAAAACAATCAAACAGTACCTTGATGAAGACATAATTGAAGAAGTGGTCGAACCAGTGACGGTATCTGTAGGATCTTACTACATGCCGCACTCGGGAGTGTGGAAAGAGCAAAAACCCTCTCCCCTAAGGATTGTGTTTGACGCATCTTCTCATCAAAGAGGACGACTATCGCTGAATGACGTTCTGAACACAGGCGCCTCTTTCGTAAACAAAATACGTGACATATTAGTCGCCAGTAGAGAGAACCCGATAATGCTTATCGCCGATATTCAAGCCGCCTTCACGCAGATCAGCATTCTGGAATCGCACCGCGACTTGTGCAGATTCCTCTGGATTCGCGACCCCAATAGACCACCATTACGCGATAACCTGGTGGAATACAGATGGAAGAGAGTTCCCTTTGGAATAACATCTTCGCCTAGCATGCTCAACATTCTATCAGCTTACCTAGAAAGCGTAAATACGGAGCTCGCGAGCGAAATTTTGGAGCACATTTACGTAGATAATGTACTCATGCGAGCTCATTCCACCGAAGAAGCCATCGAAAAATACAAATCTTCCAAAGTGATATTCTCTGCTATTGGTATGAATCTCCGAGCTTTTGTGAGTAATTCCAAAGAAGTGAACTATCTAATTGAGCAAAAAGACAGAGCGTCATACGGACCCATGAAGCTGCTCGGAGTAGATTACGACCCGCGATCCGACACTTTCTCGTTACAAACGAAGTTCTCCTTCCAACCTCAACAAAGCGAGACTACCTAAGGCAACATCATTTAATCTATGATCCCATTGGACTCGCAGCTCCACTAATGATATCGCAGAAGCACCTGCTCCGAAGCATGTTTAAGGAGAAGCTCGATTGGAACGCAACGGTGAATCCTCAGTTTGCATCAGAATGGCAGAAGGTGACGGAATCTATTAATAACTTCCACGTACAAATACCCAGGAAGTTCTTCACAACACATAACACGCACTATTTCTTGTGGGTGTTTGCAGACGCGAGCAGCCAAGCAATGGCGGTTTGCGCGTATCTGGAAAACAGCGAATCAACCGAAATTTCCTTCCTTGTCAGCGGAAAAACAAAGCTGGCACCCAAAAAGGAGCGCTAACAACTCCAAAATTAGAACTTCTAGCGATTCTACTCGCTTTCAGACTGGCGGAATCAGTAGCCACTGTCATCAGTAACATCAGGGAAATAAACATCGCTAGCGATAGCCTGATAGCGCTAAGTTGGGTCCGCTCGACGCGAAAACTGCCACTTTTCGTGATAAACCAGAGAAACAGAATAAGAGCAATCATGAACACACTAATGGAGCTCGGAACTCACTGTAACCTTTATCACGTTCCGGGAGAAAGGAATCCAGCAGACGCTGGAACACGCGGAGCCACCAGTTCCCAACTAAAAGACATCGATTGGATCAAAGGACCACAGTGGCTCCTAGACAAAAATGAACGACCACTACTAGTGAACATTGAGTCCATTTAGTCCTGGAATTTCGAAATCGACGAAGAAGAAAACGAGAAAGTAACACTTCCTGAGATTCAGTCGGAACCAGAAGACACGTCTTTGATCTAAGTCGATACAGTGACTTTAACAAGGCACTACGCGTGACGGCCTATGTCGGCAAATTTGTAAACAAACTGAGAGAAAAACGACGTAGAATAACAGACGAATCAGATCCACTGCAATACCTCTCAAAATTTTCTCCATCAGATCAAATAACGGCTTCCGATATGGAGCTTGCTGGAAAGCTACTGCTGAGGCTGGACCATGAGGACACTGACTTGAAAGAACTCAGAAGTCGTCACCCCGAAAAACATATTTTTCGCGATCATGAAGGCATAGTACGTTTCGAATCTCGCTTGAGAAACGCAAATTTGCCCCACGACACACGTAATCCGATCTACATTGCATCAAAATCAGACCTGATGCGCTTAATTTTGATGGACCTGCACGTGAGATACGCCTACTGTGGAAGAAATCACTTACTGGCGTTAGCCCGCCAAAGGTTTTGGATGACACGACCGTCAAGATCGATTCGCCGGATGCTACACGATTGCGTAATCTGTAGAAGAGTCCAAAGCTTTCCCTTTGGAGCACCGAAATTGGCGCCGCTACCGCCTGATAGAGTGAAACAGGCAAAACCGTTCCAAAATACTGGATGTGACCTTTTAGGGCCATTTACGCTCAAAGATAATTCTAAAGCATACATATGCATATTCACTTGTCTCACCGTAAGAGCCATTCACCTAGAAGTCGTGGAAGACCTGTCCGCTGCCGCATTTCTCAATTGTTTCGAGCGTTTCATAGCACGCAGAGGTGTTCCGATGATAATACGTTCAGACTGCGGAACAAACTTCACACTGGGCCAAAAGGTAATCGACTCCCTGTTCACCAGTGACACAGAAGAAAACTCGGTACTAAGCTACTGTGCCAATCACAGAATCACATGGCTATTCAATCCGCCTGCTGCCCCCTGGATGGGCGGAGTATGGGAGCGGCTAGTTGGATTCATAAAAATGGCCTTCCAAAAAGGAGTCGGTAGAAAGAAACTATCCTTAATTGAAATCATGACCGTAGCCAGCCGCATCGAGGCGGTCATCAACACAAGACCACTTACTGCAATCACTACAGCTGACATATGCGCTATTCCTTTGCGTCCCTGCGATTTTTTGCATGGAAATGTCAAATTCTCCCTTCCAGCCGCAAGCCCAACTGCATCTGATGACGACGACACTATGTACGATCCTGACTGCATGCAAACAGTGTCTCAAGTAAAGGAAGCGCTAGAGTATACAGAAAGCATTGCAGACAAATTTTGGGGTATTTGGAACACAGAATATCTTACACTGTTAAGGGATACTCAAAAGACGCTTCTTAAAAAGCGCAGACACAATGCCAGAGCAGTACCTGAAGAAGGAGAGATCGTTTTGATAGAGCACGAACTTTTCCCTAGAGGACAACTGGGCAATTGGTAAAATCGTAGAACTCATACGCAGTGCAGACGGGCAAATACGGTCAGCAAAAGTTAAACTTCCTTACAGAAATGCCTATGTTCACCGTGCAATCATCAAGCTGTACCCGCTAGAGATTCGAGCAACCACGCTAGAAAAAGATCAGGAGCAACATAACGCTACAAACAAAGTGAACGCCGAAAACAAAGAGCAAAGACCTGCTACCATCGAAGGCGAACAAAAACAGCATCGGCGGACCCGCATCTTGAAAACAAGAGCTTACGAAACCATTCGTAGAGTGGCGCGAGGAGAAGACGCGGAGGACAAAGCAGCTTCACCAAGCATCGGACGCCCGATTCCAAACATGGACAAACATGACCATCTTCGCGATAATGGCGATGTTCCTCCAGAAATGCACTGCAACCGAGGTTATCGACTGCGTAAACGGTGTTATATCAATAACAACCAACGAAGCACCGTTCGAAATTTGTTTTGACAGTCACTGCCGAACGTTCATCGAAAATCAAGCTCCACCTCGGTACACGCTAGAGCCCTCTCCACACCACACTAAATCACTGATTACGGTAAGCTCAGGAAGTCTTGTCACTCAACGCGAGTGCGCACCGGCTCCGTTCTGTGATCACGTGGCTAAGTTGTTTTCAAAGGCCTTACTTGGGAGCCCAAACTGCTGGCCGGCTGGAGCAATAATCCGTAGGAGTTGGTCTCTATTTCGCAATCAGCCTACTACAATACCGCCCGCGTCGCGCGGTCAAAAAGACGGTTTGCGACGGAAAAATCCGTCGCAAACCGTCGCATGCTCATAACTCCTTTAATTTAGAGTCGTTTCAGAAACAGTTGTACCAGTACCATTCGATTCGTCGCCTCGAGATCTATAAAACCATGTATAAAACTTTACCCGGCCACTGTGTTTTCGCCGTGGGTGGCCTAAAAAATAACTGCAGCAGGCTTTTGCGATTGGAGCACCTTATTTTCCAGGACGTGCATGTGACGTGCAGTGTTTTCGGAGTATCTCAAGCATGGTGTGCGTCGTCAGTGCTCTGTCATGCCTGGAATGTTCCGAGAGTGCGCTGCACAATGCATATAGTATCGAACCTATCAATCGAATGGGCGGAAGCATGCGCACTGGGTTTCTATCTTCATTTAACAGAAAATGTTAAGCCTTCAAGGCTATCTTGCACCGTTTGGAGAATTTTATATGAAATTCCCGGCAGTCCTACTTAGGATTTGCTCCAGGCAGTCTGACGAGCTTTTGGAGTGTGCCGTACACAATGCATGTAGGATCTAGCCTATCAACCGAGTGGGTCGACAACTGGTAGAGTGAGCGTTTGGGAGTTCTATCATAAATTTCCAGCCGTCCTGCCAAGGAATTGCTCCAGCTGGCCTTTGGACTGCGCCGTGAGCAACGCATATAATAGAATCGAACCTTTCAATCGAGGGGAGAGACAGCTTGCAAATGGTACGCGCGGGCGTGTTCGGAGCGCAATAACTCTTTCAAGTTCAAATCGTTTTGGCTGCAACTTGTGGGTCTTGTAGGCAGTACGAGGTTCTTGAAGTGTTCTAAAACAGAACGGTGTAGCTTATTAATGGACTAAATTACAGCACTCCGAAAATGCAGGTGAGGCTTGTGCGACCCAATTTTTTCCGATTTCGGTCGACCACTGCGAGAAGACGCGGTGAGCTAACGGCCTCAAAATGCGTACGCTAATAGTGCACTTAAGTTACTTCATGGTGACGGGCTCAGAACTTCTCAGCTGCCTAAACTGCCTTAGCCCCATCTGCCGTTTTAGGGAGGCCGACTTAGCGGCTGAAGTTTCCAGCACTCTTACTCGCCCATATTTGGGCTTTCGACACTCCTAATAACACCATTTTGTTCAACACGAAAAGCTCTATCGAATGGTGTCACTCTCGACCATTTTCAAAGAAATCGATTTTTTGACAATTTCCCGTCGAGGACGTGGGCGCCATTGGCCGAGCCGGCGCGGACGATGACGTCATCGAAAACAGATGTTTTCGAAATTGGCCAAACTTCCTCGTGCAAACTTCGTCCAAAATCATCTAGGGGTTATTTGGGGCGCTGATTACGAATCCGACGTTCGTTTGTGAAAATTCCGCCGTCTTCAGCAGGTTACTTCCCGTTTGAGGGTGGTCGTGTCAGGACCACCGATCACCCTCAGTTATCGGTATGGGCGGTCTCCTGCCGTAAGCGTCCGAATGAACTTCGGCATCGTGTTCGGCACCCCGAATAAGTCCCCGCCCCTATACGAAGTTTGAGCAAAATCGGTGATCCTGACCCGACCACCTCCAATTATCCTGAAGAATATCCAAAACCTACCGAAATCGGCGGAACTTTCAAAAACGGACGTCGGGTTCGTAATCAGCGCCCCAAATAACCCCTAGATGATTTTGGACGAGAAAGTTTGGCCAATTTCGAAAATATCTATTTTCGATGACGTCATCGTCCGCGCAGGCTCGGCCTGGAGCGCCGCCGTCCTCGATGGGAAATTGTCAAAAAATCGATATTTCCAAAATCGGTCGAAATTAGTACCGTTCGATAGCGTTTTCCATGCCGAACAGAAAGGTAAAACTGCGAGTGTCCAACACCCAAACCTGGGCGAATAATGGCGCAGGAAAATTCAACACTAAAACTCCGCCGCCCTAAAATGGCAGCTCGTGCTAAGGCAGTTTAATCAGCTAAGGAGTTGCGAGCATCCCTTCGTAAAGAATCTTAAGCGTTATGCTCACCTGTGCATTTGTGGGCCATTAGCTCTTTGCGTCTTCCCGGAGGGGTCGACTGAATTTGGAAAAAAATCGTGTTCCTCAAGCCTCACCTGCATTTTTGCACCCCTGTAACTTTGTACAATCATAAGCTAAATCGCTGTATTTCAGCGCTCTACTAGAACATTTCGCTGCCTACAAAACTCGCAAGCTGCAACCGGAAAGGTTCACAAATGACAGAGATATTGCTCTCAGAACACGCCCGCGTGTGCAATGTAGTACAACAGCGGTCGACGTTCTCCTCGCTCTTACTCGCCCATATTACAGTTTTCTCTACTCCCAGTAACATAATTCAATTCAGCATGAAAAGCTCTATCGAACGGTATCAAGCATGAGCCATTTCGAAAACATCGGTTTTCGATGACGTCATCGTCTGTCTGCCGCGGCCTCGAGCGGCCTCGCCCTCGATGCGAAACTGTCAAAAAATCGATGTTTCCAGAATCGGTCGGGATTGGTACCGTTCGATAGCGCTTTTGATGCTAAACAGAACGGTACCATTGCGAGTGCCGAACACTCACATCTGGGCGAGTAAGTGCGCAAGAAACTCTAACCGCTATCTTCCGCCGCTTTAAACTGGCAGCTGAGGCTAAGAGAGTTTAGGGAGCTGAGGAGTTCTGAGCACGTCATAGTGAAGCACCTTAAGCTTTCTGTTTGTCTGCGCGTTTCAAGGCCGTTTGTTCGTCGGATCTTCCCGCAGTGGTCCACCGAAATCGGGAAAAAATGCGTCACACAAGCCTCACATGCATTTTCGCACCCCTGTAACATTGCCCCTTCTCAAGCTACACCGTTCTACTTTAGTGTGCTACTACAACGTTTTACTGCCTACAAAACCCACGAGCTGCAGCCGAAACGATTTGAACTCGAAAGAGTTATTGCGCTCCGAACACGCCCGCGCGTGCAATTTATGTGCGTTGTTCACGACGCACTCTAAAGGCTAGCTGGGCAGCATTAGAGCAATTCCTTAGTAGGGCTGCTGGAAATTTATGATAGAATTCTCCAAACGCTCACTCTACCTGTTGTCGAACCCACTCGATTGATAGGTTCATCTCAAAACGCGTCGCACACTGTGCACTCATAAGTCTCGCCGGGACAGATTGAAGCAATTCCCGAGTAGGGCGTCTGGAAATTTTTGAAAAATTTCTCTAAACGTTTCGAAATTTTCTTGAAGGTTTTACATTTTCCAGTAAGTGAAGATAGAAACCCAGTGGGCATGCTTCCGCCCATTCGATTGATAGGTTCGATCCTATATGCATTTTGCACGGCACACTCTCGGAACATTCCAGGCATGAAACTGACAACGCACGCCATGCTTGAGATACTCCGAAAACACTGCACGTCCTGGAAAATAAGGTGCTCCAATCGCAAAAGCGTGCTGCAGTCATTTTTTTAGGCCACCCACGGCGAAAACACAGTGGCCGGGTAAAGTTTTATATATGGTTTTATAGATCTTGAGGAGACGAATCGAATGGTACTAACTGTTTCTGAAACAACTCAAAATTAAAGGAGTTATGAGCATGCGACGGTTTGCGGCGGATTTTTCCGTCGCAAACCGTCTTTTTGACCGCGCGACGCGGGCGGTATTGTATTACTGGTGAGCTGGCTGTTTCGTCAAAAACGAGAATCGTCATCGGTTATGGCAACGAACACAACAAACATTGCGCTGTCCGTGGTGCCGCAACAGCGAGAAAATAGTCCCTTCTCATTGTCTAACTTCAGCCCCGCACAACTGCATCCAGCAATCACCATGCTTATAGTGACAGGAGCCGGGCTCGCAACACTAGCAACGTCGTGCCAAGATGGTTACATGAGAGACTCCATTGAACTTACATGCTCCGAAATGAACATATGTCAGTACCAGTACAGAAAAGAACTCCTCTTTAACAGCGTGCAGTCAAGCCTCTGCATCCAGCTGCGACATAACAACGCTAGCATCGGGCACATCAAAATAAAGCGCATCGCTGAACGGCTGGCGTGTCAGAAAGTGTAACTTTTCTGGACAAAGGAGACCTATCACAAAGTGGACCACGTAACGCGGTGCCGTGGTATGGGGTCATGTTTCAGAGACAGATGTGAATCATTAGCTCCCACAGAAATGGTCCCAGAGTTGAACAATACTTCGCCCTACCCAGGTTACATTGCATGTTCAATACAATGCAGCGGTATTGATTGCTTCTGCGCAGTCCCCTTCCGAGCATGCACGTTCTATCGATCTCACACGTGCCACTTACTCCCCAGGTGTACGAAATCTTCGAGTGTGCCAAATGGGTGCCTAAGATTAATCTTGACGTGAATATAGAGTTCTATAACATGAAAGAACATGATCAAGTATCACTCGTGCCGTATTCTTCAAAGGAATTCGCGTCATTTCAAATTCACTGTAATATCAATACAGACACCACAAACTGGACTTCACAGGAAATTCGCTCAAGCTGACAACGAAACCCTATTGATCCCAGAGAGCCACGTATTTCCAGTAATGTGTCAGACAAAAAATCAAGCACTTCAAAAGTTTTCATCCTGCGCTAACATGCACTACTGCGAGTGCCACGTGTAAAACCAAGTTGCCGCTGTCCACACAATTCAATAGCAGAACCCCGGCGCAACAGTGACAATGTCCTGCCGATTTCAACGCAGCAGCTCACAATATCCAGAACACCTGAATCAGTACTCGCTCATACAAACGAAGGAGAAACAACAATAACGATAGCATCCAACAAACTACTTGAGAGCGCACATCTGAACATCAATGTCCCTTGTGCAGTACATATACAAAACCTAAAGGGATGTTACTACTGTAAGAGTGGAAGCACCTTCGAGGCTTCATGTTACGCAACCACTGACTCATCGACAACTCTTACTTGCGGAGATCACATATTTTCAATAGAATGCGATTCCTCAAACAAAACAACCACAATGCGCCTATCCTCCGACAAAGCAGTCATAGACGTAGACTGCCATACAATGTGTGGTAACAAGAACACATCATCAAAACTAAAGGGTGTACTGTACTACTTTACTTACAGAGGGGAACCTGACATTTTCGTCAGTGAGACTAAAAACGAAATTCCTCAATTCGATTGGTTCAAAGACTTTAGTCTACCGGATTTTTCTCCTCTGAGTATGGTATTCTTCAAACACTGGAAAATAACCTTGACGGTCGGCATAACGTTAACAGCCTTGACGGTTATGACATACAGCTGCGGACCGAACATACTCCTCCTGTTGGGAAGGCTCCTTGGTTCCATTTCCATCATTACAATTACGGCAATATGGAATTTCTTGAAAACTATTCCCAAATGCTTTTCATGCTCTCTATAGGCTGCGGGAGGAAGCCGAAAACCGACCAAAGAGCGGGTCATTGCGTACTGTAACCCTCCCGTCCCGCTGAACACGCCCACAAAGAACTATTTCTTCCCCACCCGTCCTCGCAAATGTCAGACGACCTCGATCGCGAACTCCAACTGATGGAGTACGAGCGTAATGCCACCCTAGAGGCACTAGGCAATACCCTCCAGACTATCTCTTCTCGCATCGACTCACTGTTCACCCTAATCGGCGATATGAAGGCCGATATTCGAACTATTATGGAAAGGACAGCCCCAAAATCTTCCTGTATATTCTGTTCCGTTAGGCGCGTGTGGCGCAGTCGGAGGAGACGCGAATGTCGCGTGCACCCGATACCAGGTTCCTGGTTCGGATTTCCCGCCCAGGCCAACCAAGCCTTCCATCCCTCCGGGGTCGGTGAATTGGTACCAGACTCGTCTGGGAAGGATAAAGCGCTGACTTGTTCATCGGCTGGCCACCGCAAGTCATTGTATGGCCAAATACGCATTCATGTCGCCTCCACGACATCTCGTAGAAGTAGAATGCGCTGGCGCATCCCAGAAGGGATTGAGTAACGCCGTCCTTTATCCTTTATCCTTTATATTCTGTTCCGTCACTGATAACGTCGACGGTCACTATACTGCTCGCTGCCACAGATATCCCGACCCCGTAAGTCGTGCTATGAGGGTTTCAGAGTTGAAACTCTGTGGTCGTTGTCTTCGCCCGATCACGGCGCTGCGTTGTGCACGGTCTCTTGCACCATCTACCGGGGATCGCACAATACAGTGCTCTGTTCAGGTCCTCCGATGAAAAGGCGAAAGAACTAGCCGTCGTCCATCTAGATTTCTGCTACTACCTCGACTACTCGACCATCTGCGCCCTTACTCGTCTACTTGTCTTCGTCTCCGTTACGCTACCACTTATCATCCATTGTCCGCTACTCGCCATGATCTGCTTCACTGTCGCAATAGTCCACATTCGGCTGTTATTCCTCCTCCAGCTGTCGACCACACGCTACACTGGCTGAGCCGGCCGACAGAGTATCCTGCTTGCTATGGTTCGTCGCAGCGGTCATCGGCATCCGATCACGTCAACGGCAGTATCGCCTTCATGTGGACAACCTCTAGCAGCGACGAAGTGGAAGCGGTGATGGATCACGAAGACAAGTGATACGTTATGCTATTATGAACATATGTTACTCATAGTTGTGCTTATACTCATTTGTATTGAGTGATTATATCATTATCGCATGTTGCATCTCTGTTGTATAATTAGTCTGTGGCGGGGCCGAGGCGCCGCAGTGTCGCGTTCGCGATCCTGGTTCGCTTCCGCGACCGGGAGGCGGCGCGGTGACAGCAAAGTCCGAGGCACCGCCTCCTAGCAGCAGCATTTTACCACTACATGTGTTCTAAGTAACCGTTCGTTCATAAACATTGTAGCCACTGAACCTCTACCATAAAAGTGTGCGCACAGACATGTCCTTTCTGGTGAGCATTACGCCGTGAACTTCCTTTCAGAACAACAACTCTTCTGAGCTTTCCTTTATTTATTTTGGCGCTCTTTTCTACTCTCATTCACCTTTTCTGCTAGAGTACATCTGATTTTTACTGCAACATCGGTGTGCAAAGTCATTTAGAGGCCATTGCCTCAATTTTTTTCACTCAAGTGTTTCTTAACTTCAACAAAAAAATCTAAAGATCTAAGCCTATCTTGCGAATTCTTTAGTTTATTACCGTAACACACACACAAGGGAATGAATACAAAAAGTGGAGTAAGGACTATTGTGATAGAAGAATGAACGATCGAAAATTGCGGGTTTTCCATGGAATCACCAGTCTCCATATCCACTTCCCTTAAACGACGTTTCAGCAATGCACAAATTAAATCCCTAACATCGCTAAGTTCATCCGGTTTGTGTAGTAATACGAAACAGGATAATCAAACAGGATACACTGTGCCCCAATGATGACACATTTCCTGCTCCACCTTCCAACCCCTAAGGTGCATAACATAAGATTCCACGCCAGCTATGTCAATCATTGAGACAAACAAATTTGCTCGTAAAATAAAGAATATGTAGTGAAAACCCGAGGGAACATAGAATTATGGAGTCAGAAATCAAAACATTGAACTAGAAATAACCTCACTCTGCCGCAAAAGCGCAGCAATCGAACCCCGATCTGACACTGGACTGTACTAGCAGCAAAATTCTGGTTAATTTTTACAATTCAGTAACTCCTATTCGGATCCTTTCCTGGTAGTCCACTACGGAAGCCGTTTATTTATTTATTTATTTATTTATTTATTTAAATACGTCTCAGGGACGTGCCACAAGTGTAAAACGAATCAAATTAATAATCAGATATACGAGGACCAATCCACTACCGGTTGAGATGAACTACCGGTTGAGAGGACAGGTGTAATTAGACATAACCAAACGTAAGAATAGCTGAAGCAGGCTACAACACATACACTCTTGCCGGTAGTTTATTTCGCCTTCGGATCCCCTTCAAATAGTCGATTGTGGAAGCCGTTCCTAACACTGGACCGATTCATAAAATTCCAAGTCTATTTCCTCCTAATCCCCTCCGCGAAGCCGACTTTCTCAGCCATTCCTATGAATCGTGCCCTTCAGAAACTTATTGGTTTATTTCTCCTTCGGATGCCTCTAAAATAGTCTATTGTGGAAGCCGTTCCTACCACTGAACCGATTCAGAAAATTCTGGGTTCATTTCGTCTTCGTACTCCATCATCATAGTCTATTGTGGACGCCCTTCCTATAATTATGCCCCTTCAAAAATTTCTAGGCCTTCACTTCCTGCCAAGTCGACTTCCTAGCCGCTTCTATGAATCGTCTCATTCAGAAATTGCTTGATTCATTTCCTCTTCGGATTACCTGGACCAAATCGATTTTGTATCTCTTCCTTTTATTCGGCCCATTCAGACATTTCAACGCCCTTCTCTCCTTCTGATCCCCTCGGCGAACTCGATTTTTCAGCTTATTTCTTATGAGTCGTCCCAGTCCCTCCCCTCTGGCCGAATTCCGAAGGAATTTACATGAAAACACAGACAACAAGACGTCGATATACACCGGCAATCAAATAGTATATACGACAACATACCTCAAATAACAAAACATACAAAAAATATTAAAAACTCACCTACGGGCCTGCCAGAGTCCGTCGCGCCGATCGAAGGCGATGCACCGACTTCTCCAGCAGCCGCCGCGGCGCAGTGCTACTATGAGGGGGCCAGCCCACGTGTGAACGAGTTTTTACCCGTTTTTACCCAAGGCCCCTCTCGCTGAAACTTCCACTGCCTTATGTACGCGTCAGTTTGCGTACAATGTAGGAAATTCCACGTCACCATATCCGACTTCTACGCCTAAGTCGGTCGAAGTCCATGGGCTGGCCCCCGTTGTATCATGGCGCCGCCGCCGCCTCGTCGCCCCTGAGCGTGGTCCAAAGAATTCGCTCGATATACAAGGTTGTCTTCCCTTCGATTTCCCACCCCTACCAAAGTTGCCCTATGCAGGGCCCAAACAAAGCAAAACAAGCCTTGTTTTTTCCTTTCTCTATCTCGAAACTTCGCTTTCGGGTCGTAAAATCCGTCCCGCCCTCCCCCCCCGAGCCGCCCAGCAAAGAAAGTCGCCTGAGAGAATAGGAGAGGGACGCGACAAGATATCTCTGGCTACGAGACCACAAACAACCGCCATCTGCAGAAAACACTCAAACCTTTCGGTTTACCAGAGTAACGTTTGGATTGAGATCATCAGCTTTCCTCCTCGTAGAAATCGTTGGAACAACTCACTACCATCTGAGCACTTACGATGAAGAATCTCATCTCTTTGAGGACATCAAGAAAAACCTCTACGTAGACGTTGTAATGACTACTGACTCACTGGGAGAGGCACAGCATCTTCACCAAAGGAGCTCTTTACCGAAGCAGATCTTTGCCGATCTCATTATGAACCTGCGTGAAATTTCTACTAACAATATCCAAGTGATCAACGCCATACATGCCTAATACAAGAGTTCCGATCTTCATCCTAAGGTACTGAGCATCAGTTGGGATACAAAGAAGGATTCAAATCGTATAGGTTGAAGCTTCAGGACACTCCGCTGATGACGAAGAGAACAGTAACCAGCGCAACAGCTTCGATCAATGATCCACTAGAACGGATCCTTCCACTCCTTTATAAGGCAGTTGAAAAAGAAACTGGACGAACAGTAGGAAACACTCTGACAGAGATAAAGTCGGCGACTGTCCTCCATGAAATGTTTACACACCATCTGATCTAGCACACGTGCTCGGAGGCGGGAGAACGAACCAGGTATTCCTTGTCAGCGAACAACTGAGGAAAGCGATAACGGCAGGGGAATCGCTCCAGAGCCTCGCGGAAAGGTTCATCCTTCTACAATCAATACTCAGTCTCAAGAAACAGCAAGATCTAGCAATCCCTGCCAGAATCAATATCGAAGGCGGAAGCATTCGAGAGACGGTCGCAAAGGACTTGAAGAAGCTGGAGAAAAATATTGATGACATGCAATATGAGCTCAATCAAGTCATAAGCTTGGTCAATACGGAGAGGTTGTGTATGGACGAGATTAAGAAACTTGTGAAAACGATGGATCAGAAAGTGAGGATGATAGTTTCTATGTGCCATCCTTCTACTCCTGCAGTCATGAGTCCTCGGTGAGGGTTGGAAAACGACAACGGAAATAGGCCCGACGACAAGCCAAGGGATAGCTGCACAGGGACTTTCCGATCTTGAGTTTGGAATACAATACTTGCGAAAAATAGGCGATACATCAAGAAGAGTCGCTCCGCATATCCAGTGTGCCCCTTGCTTTTGCAGAGCCTGGGGTCTCCACGGCTCGTACTCGCCTCCTGATATCATACACCAATGACAGGCTCTTCGTTATCAAGGACAAGGATCTGTCAGTACTGCCTCGAGAACTGCACTCCCGGGAGCACGTGTAAGATGAACGACAAGGCTGTTGATATTGCCAGAAAGTGGAAAGAACAATCCTTGCATTCCTCATTCCGAACGATGGAGGACACCACCGCACACTCTGCAATATCCCAAATTCAAAGAACAAAATTGCTCAAAGGATCGAAGAAGTCAAACAAGAACTGGCCAGAGGTGAAGCAATAGCTTGCTGGGGGTGTAGCTGTGCTACAATAAACGATGGGGATATGCTTATATTCCTCCGTGAGAACGCCTTCGACCCTGCACATATAAGCTGAGGAAACTAGCGATCGTGGCTCTGGTGGCTCTGGTCAGCTCTAATCGAATCCTACGACTCTTATCTGCCCCTCAACCCCACACTTCGACGACTCGCTGCTCCTTGTGTAATAAACTAAAGTCAATAGCCAAACGTAGTGAAGCTTGTTGCAACAACAAACTTGTGTGCACCACCGGTGTCAGTGGATTCTTCAGCTAAAGGAACCAATTACCGCGTGGCAAATCAACTAGGCGACCTAGCTGGGGGACCACTAAACTCCAGCCTTCAAGAACTTGTAATGGACTGTACCAACCATTGTCCACTATACGGTTACCATGGTCTTATTTGGATGGAGACTTGGTCTCGGCTTCTCCTTGGGATTCTCATTCTTGTCCATCCATTGTGCAGAGCGATTGTCATGAAGGATCCGATTTTCGTCGTAGGCCACGATCCTCTCCAAAAAGTCATCCTTAGATTGCGCAGCCTTAACGAAACACAGGTGTAGTGGCGCTTCAGCATCTGCCCGGCGGTCAGTTCGTGCGAGTCGATTTCTCCAATTTTTTACTTGCCCCGATCGCATTTAAGTGGCGACTGATAGCGCTGCCGTCAACTCCGAAGCGCTGTGCTAGCTCTCTCACAGTTCGACGCGAATCCGCTTTCACCATGGCTTTGAGTTGGTCATCGCTAAGAACTGATGGCGGCCTACCTCGGTCTTGATCTTCGAGAAATTCATCTCCAGAGCGAAATCTTTCGAACAGTGGCGAATTGTGCGTTCCTTGGCCAAATCCTCCGCAAATGCAACGTTGATGCTAGGACCTGCGTCCGCGGCGTAGTGTCCACTTTTCCATTCATATAAGTATAGCACCGGAATACTACGTTGATTCACACTGTAAAGACGACATCAAAAACTCGTCGAGACGCAATTGCGTCGCAAGCGCTATAAATGCTAAGAAAGATGTCATTCTACGCTTTCATAAATGACATACAACGCCTGAAACCGGAACGTTCGTAGCCACAAAAAATCGACCAGGAATTGTGGTAGCAAAGTCGGCCATTTCATATGCAACGACATAATAACAGACCATAGAAGAAACATCCTACCTCTTTCTCGGCGTTTGGGATAAGCGAGTAATTTATGCCGAAGCATCTTATCATTAATTTTCGTGCGAAAGTATGTCCCTCAAGTATGCCAATGTCCTTCTTCTTGAAAGGAGTGAAAAACATTGCTCCAAAGACAACTACGACCCGTACATACGTTTTGTAAGCCCGCAGAAGCGTTTCCGGGTTTTTGCTTTTAAGAACCTTGAAGAATTAGGGATATTGTGCGAGGGTTTGCCATTTTACGCTGGATCTGCAACGTGCATCAAAATTGAGCTTCTTGGTTATCAAAACCCAGTTCTCGAGCATCATCAACCCCCTCAGATTTAACGTCTTGTAACTTACAAACCAGGAGTCCTGCCTTATCCTTTGCCCAAATAAATAAGCAGCACTGTTCCTCTGGTGCAGGAGGCAACTTTAATTAATTCGCCCAATTATGTATGAAATCAAGCGCAGTTTGGATGGAGTGAGTGTTTTGGTTCACTTTTGTATATTTACATCATTAGCGTACATTTTGCACGTCACCTCCATGACGGCGACTATACTGAAAGAGAGTGTATGAATGAAAGAGCAGAAGTGAGAGCACACCACCTTGTGAAGCACCAGTGCAGTCGTTGAAAACACTACTCCTTTGTGCTCCTTCGAACCTAACCTGATACGTCCTTCCTGTAGGGAAGTCGCGAGTCAACTCAATTATCAATTATTGCATGGATTCCGACCATATTCATTTCGCGAAATAATTTGGGTGCTGGAACTTCATCGAAAACCTTTGAAAGGTCAAGATATACCAAATTTGTTGCTTCCATAGCTTCAACGTAAACGCTTTAGTAACACTATTCTCTTTTCTACTGTAATTGTGCTGACTTAATCAAAAAACTCATGATCATGTTGGTGCATAGTAGTATAACGCTACGCTTAGACTTTCCTTCTCTGGGATAGTATTTCCCTCAAACTTCTTCGTCTTCTTCTATAGACCGCGGACATTGCGGAGATGGCCTCGTGTGCCGCCGTTACTAAGGCAACGCGAGTAAAAGTCGATAGTTTGGAGAAACTGATGACGAAAGCAGCATTATGCGCTCATGTTTGGTCAGAAACCACGGCCAGCAGGATTAGCCTTCCTATTGTACGAGTTAAGCTTCACCTTGAAAAATATTCTCTAGGAAAATCACAACTTCCTGCAAATTTGCTAAGCAGTGCATCCCGTAAATGTATTCAAACAGTAATCCTGTCAATGTGTGCTTAGAACTGTTTAGGAGAGGGATGGTTGCGAGAGTTTTGACCTTGCCAATCCTCCACGGTCATCAAATCGACATTTTGGTATAACCGGTCTTGCATGAGCTAGCAGCAGTTCTAGACAGTACCCCTTTATGCACAGGCAGTCACCCATATTTCTAGCGCAGAACTAATTGTAAGACAAACGAAGTACTATAAAGCGGCAGAAATTGCCATAGAAACAGTTTGAAATCTAGCAAGGGATGGATCTGGAGCGTATACCTGAACGGGAAAAGCGAGTCGTGTAGGAACAGTCTCCGCGCTTCAATTAGTGTAAAAGTGTGTCTTCTTTCTGCCAAACGAGCAGGGAGTCTGCAAAATTGGCTACGATATCGCAGCGGGTGCACTCAGGAGCGCTGGCGTGGATCGCTTGTATGCGTGGTCCTGCAAGCGGCTCGGAGCACAGTGGGTAGTGGTGTTGCTGTAGGGGTAGGAGCTCGGAGGTTCAGTTCGCGTTCGTGGTCGCATTTTTGTATTTCAACCGATCGAGTGAGATTTGCGGTTTATGACATCCAAACAATGTTCAGGCATTTTCTGCACCTTTTCTTATGATGTGGAAATAGCGTTATTGCAGCTAATAAACTCCATGTCTTCTCATCTTGAAACAGCATTGTCGGCATTGTTCAACGTCCATGTATCATTATATTGAAGATCTTCTATTCACCTTGAGATTAAAATGGGTCAGTAACAGACAAGTCGCAACAAGGTTACTTCCACAGCATACGGAAATGTGCCGGGAACACCCGAAAGTTTCATGGCCGTCAGAACCCAGCAAATCTCATCCGATCGGTTGTAATGTAAAATGCAACGACACACGAGAACTGAGTCGCCAACTCCGTCCCTGAAGCAACACCACTGTCCACTGCGCTCCGAACCGCTTCGCAGGACCACGCATCGTGGGCGTACAGGTGACCAATGTCAGCGCTCGTGAGTACCGCCGCCCGCTGCAATTCTGTAATAAATTTTGGGAACCCTCCAATGGCTTGGATTATCGACTCGGCAAAAAGGAAACGCACTTTTCTACTACTTGAGGTGTGAAGATTCTTCCTATTTGACCTGCTTTTCCCCTTCAGGCATATGTATGTACGCCATACACATCAGGCCCCTCCTTTGCAAGAGGAGGAAGTACAACTAGCCCGTAATCCTCGAACAATGCTTATCGTGGTCTCATCCATGGTCAGCGTTAGATTCTTCAAAAATTGTACTTTACGAGAATGTACAATTTATGAGAAACACAGGGGCCCCGGCCAGATTTGAATTTATGTATAACTTCTGACACTTTGCAGGAGAAGTTCCCCAACTGTCCGCAACCTTCTGAGTGACAAAGTTAAACCACTTTTCAAATGCACCTGGTCAAGAGATCAGTTGGCGTTTTATCGTAGCAGGTCTTTTTAGCGGACATTGTATCTTAGCAAGATCTTCTTCTTGAGCAATGAACCATCGAGGATTGCTCAGAGTCAGAATGCGTAAACCTAAATAGTGAAATAGGCCAGGGATTCGTTAGATAACAAACTTTGCATTGGACTTGCGTGGAGTAGTGATATCCCTAGGGTTATCGTCACACACTTGACAATCGGTTCTCCTATATAAAGCTGTTTCCAGCTCTTTAATGGAGAAGCAATGGTGAAATATGTAATCCCGCCTCGGCCTTAAGTGAATTAGTGTACTTGATATTTTACTGCTTATACGGCATTTGTGCAATATAAGGAGAGCGTCAAATAAAATGATGCAAAATGTTTCTATAATATGTATAATTAGGAAGTGGACGCTAGTCTACATAATTCGAAGCTGCGGCTACATCCCAGTACATAATTCGATTGCCTATGCACCTTTTTTTCTCTCTCATATAATACAACATTTCGTTGAACTATCTACCTAATATCCATGCAATTTACCCCTCTTATGTGACGTCCTCCCAAATTTTTTGAGTTCTATGGGTGCGTGATAGTGCTGTCGGAGAAGGCGCCGGCTACCTCGCACACCCGATTCCAGGTCTTCGGTTTGGATATCCCGCCTAGGCCAACCAAGCCTTTCAACCCTTCACCATTGGTGAATTGGTAGCAGACCTGTCTGGGAAGGATAAAAGTCTTGTCCATCACCTCTGTAATTCGTTGTATGAATTTAATATGCATTGCCCCTCGATGTCTCCTAGAAGCAGGTGCATCCCTCAAAGGGATTCACTAACGGCGCACCTTGCACCTTACCGTTCAAATCAGTTTGTTCAAGAACTCGGTTTTTAAAAGAAACAGACTCTGTTCCATTGAGGTCTCACAAAGTCTACTACGACATTCCGAAGTTGTCCCCCTACTTACAGAATCAGTGATGGAACCAGTACACAACACTGTTTTTGGTGTAGCGAAGTAGAATAACCCATGCGGTGTTGCTGGGCAGACTGGCATGAAAGACACAATTACCACTCGAGCCGTTCGTTAATCCTTCAATTTATTAACGCTTTAGAACACACGAAGCTTGTGCGAAATGAACATGCTCTCATAAAATGTGACATTAACAAATAATATTGGGAAAATAAAAACGGAACCAAATCGAATCAGCTGTACATAATGGAGCACTTCGGATGTACGACGCTCGTTTTACCATCCACTTGTACCGAGTGCTCGACTGAGCACTTTACCTAAATCTGTCACTACCTGCATTGCCTCACAAATAAAACATCGAACAAGCAGAATCTTCCAGGTTAGAATACACGCAAGATCTTGAACGGCCAGGGCTGTTGCTATTGATATAGCATACTGCTAAGTTTACATATTGACATTGGAGCAGAGTGGCTGCTGATGCTCATTTTTGGTCTTCTACCCAAATAATGGGGCCAGCGCGTTGAGAAAGCAGCATAATAACGGAACCTGTAGAGGAAGCTTTGCAAGGAATTGCCCATTACTGATAAACTGTGGAGGGTTTGCCTCCAGCGGAAGCTCAGTCAGCTCCAGATAAGCAGTCGTTTTCAGTCTATAAAGCAGGCCAGATGGGATTGCAACCGTTCACTACCTGCTGCTCATATTACTCGGTACTATTTGCTTAGAGAGATTCCTGGAATTAGCGCCATCAGGTTTTTCAGCACATTATGCAAAATAAGGCACCGATAGTTGATCTCATCGTAGGTCGTGAGTGCGTGTTAGCCACTTTCATGACCTAACCATTAAGTCGGGTTCAAACAGTGTAATGGTGAATAACATGGACAAGCATGAATAGGAATAGAAGAGAGCGTCTCACAGGAAACTTTCGCAGAAAAACCGCATAGCCACAACTTCCAAGGCAACATGTACGATGTGAATTGTGTTGGAATATCACCATGAAGACGCTTTAAACTCCTCCATGACTTATCACAAGAGAAATTTGCCCCAGCCACCTCTCAGAGGAATCAGCAATATTCTTACTTTCACTTGCAGCCTTACACTTCGAGAAATCCTAAAAGACTGCGGAGGCCGAGAAGCAACCGAGTAAGAAGTCAGTACAGGCCGCAGCCCTGCAAATTCGCCTGGATGATCATGTCGATGACAGAATCGAGAATCATTTGCACTTGGTTCGTGTCTGTGGCACATGTCTGGTGTATGTAGATGGTTTTCTCGGGATTCGCGTTCAGGCCCTCGAACTTCTCCTCGATGAAGGCCGTCGCTTCGTCGTATGTCTGAGCTCCTATAAAATGCAGAGTTAACCGACAGTGTTAAAGTTAAGTTAAATGCAGAGTTATTCGGAAATTTTTTTGCTATAAGTGTTTGTCAGCCCTCGGTCTGCCCTCATGTACCAATTTCAAATACACTGGCGCAACGGCTAACAACAGATTTCATTATCTTCTCCACAACTTTTAATAAACTTGATTTTAATTAACTTGATTAATTTGCCTGACTACTTGAAAGGATGATTCAAAAAAGAAATATACTTTGGAATCGCGCAGTGCATGAGAACAGAGACTCCCACTGGGATAACTATATGGCTTTCAACAGTCGCCCAAGCATGGTTGTACCACAACTACTTCGAGAAGACGATTGTGAACTCCAAGAATGTTTGCAAGCTTTACAAATCCGTAAATTCTCGTCTAGAAATTGCAGCAAAACTTCCTGCCCTTCCCAGCGAAAACGGCGAACTGGCTTACAAAGATGTGGATAAATCCGAAGTCCTTGCCCAAGAGTTTAGGAAAGCGTATAGTGACCATGTACAGATGGACGTCGATGATTCAGGCAAGTTTCCAAGGATGCGTACCGGTGTGTGGTTTTACAGGGACGAAATTATTCAACTGATCTCTTCTTGGTCCTCCTCATACTCGGTAACACATGACTCCACACTTTTAGACTTCATTTAAAATTATTTTTCATATCGCTTAGCGATTTATTTTTAACCTTTCCTATATTAGAGGCGAATCTCCCAGCAGCTGAAAACACTCGTTTATCACTGCCTCCCAAAAACTCTCCCAAGGAATTACAGGCCGATAAGCACAACTTCTGTTTGTGCGTAATTGGAAAAACCCTGAAAACCACCCAAAAGACCTCCCAAAAGCTTTTGATAAAGTTCCACATGCAAGTTTGATGTTATTTTAACAGAAACAGGCTTTCACCCCACTATCGTGCGATGGATCAAAAGTTTTTTTTATCAAACAGCTCTTTCCAAGTTACTAGCTTTCCAAGTAGGTGAAGGCTCATTGAACACACTTACCCGCAAACACTCAATTCCGCTTACAACGAAACGCAGCGCCTTCAAATAGGTAGTTCCTACAGCAATCAGCTCAGAGGTTTCCGAGACATAGGGGCCTATTTGCGCCTTCAGCTCATGCTATTCCTAACAATTTGTTGCTTGCTTACTTTTCTTCTCGATGTTTCCTGTTGCCGTTTTCTTTTCCTTCCTTTCTACTGACGTTGTTTCGTTTTTTGTTTTTTTTTTCACTAGCGTTTCATTGTCCATAGGGGATATGAGCTACTTGGTATTACTTCCAAGGACAATATGCCGATATGTCGCTTTCCCGTGCTAAGATCGACACGGAGACCTCCAACAACGCGGCTGCATGGCATCGAACCCTGTGTTCCCTCAAGGAATCTGGACGTTACCTTTTCTAAGGCTACGCAAATGCTCATTTATTCTGACACAGTGGGTCCTCTATTGGAAGAATAACGGCGACTTTCTAGTTAGAGCCAGGAGGGACATTCATCGCTATATGGCGCGACCTTTTCTTGCACCCAAGAATGGAATTATGCCCGATTGACTCAAAATTAGGTCACGAATAGGAAGCAGGTTATGTGGATTGATCAGACTGTGATCGGCTTGGTTTGGTGAGAGTTCTCGTGCTTTCAGCTGACTTCTAGTTGATATGGTTCATGTCAGCGCCCACATAACCTGCTCCCTATTCGTGACCTAATTTTGAGTCAATCGGGCATAATTCCATTCTTGTGTGCAAGGAAAGGTCGCGCCATATAGCGATGAATGTCCCTCCTGGCTCTAACTAGAAAGTCGCCGTTATTCTTCCAATAGGAGGACCCACTGTGTCAGAATGTGAGCATAGTAGAAGGTGATTTGGGAAAGGTGCGGAATAATTCCAAGTGGGATGCTCGCTCACCATGAGCTGTTTCAGGCAGCTGTGCTACGGGAATCGCGTTCTTTAAGCAATATGTTCCTTCTAGACAACTCATGCGCAAAAATACAACGAAATGAAAGACCAACTAAAGGAGGGTATGGAAACAGGACCATCCCTAAAATGCAAAAGTGAAGAACCCTAAGAATCCGATCAAAGCTACGGAACCCAATTCATTTCAGCATTGATGGAAGGTGAGTTTGTCATTCCCAATTCTATAGACACCGGCTAGGTGAAGAACAACAAACCGATTTTTGTTGAATTCAGCTTTCAAACTAATCGATGTTCGTTATTAAGCGATCTTTTTTCTGTTGAATGGAGCAGTTATTTCTCGTTTGTCTTTGTTACAAAGAAGTAATTCAGCAGAGAATATCAGAGAATGTTAAACCAATAGACAGCTGGCCGGTAGAAAGTCATAATAGCTTCTGTGGCACATGAGGATAGGTGCTACCTTGGGTTCACGCGGTTTAATTCCATTAACTTGCACCAACTTTTCTTAATCTCAAATTTTCCATGGACGATGAAGAGTAGGAGACCCACCTTTGTAGTCGGGAAAGGCGATAGTGATGTTGGTTCGCTGTATTTTCTCGGCGAACAGGTCTTTTTTATTGAGGAAGAGAATCATGGACGTGTTAATGAACCATCGACTATTGCAGATCGACTCGAAAAGCCGCATCGATTCCACCATTCGATTCTGAAATGCTCGTTTTAATAACATCCAACGACAGGACGATTCTGGTATTCATAAACACTAACAGTAGTCTCGTCCTCGAAGAGAACTTGGTCGTATTCAGAGATGGCCGCGATGAAAATGATGGCGTTCACGTCCTCGAAACAGTGGATCCACTTCTTTCGCTCCGATCGCTGACCACCCACGTCGAACACCCTGAAGTACAACTAACAAATTGGCCGAAGCTATTCTCATTATTGACTTGAAGTCAACAATACTTGCCAGGTTTGCACAATGTATGCGAGTCTACAGTGCTGGGGAGGCTTAGGTCCGCGGCCAATTTGCTGTATGCCGAGTCCTTATATTATACCTCGGAATATTTATGAAATTTATCGGTTTTCTCGCCACCATCCTTGATGCGGCCCCTTTCTCCGCGACACTTTTATGATTTCACAAAGTGCGCTGTGAGCTGCAGGGTTATTTTCTGTTATGAGATAGGCAAGGTTTTTTGTTGCACGGACGAATTCTAGTAAACAAAACTGAAGTCCCTTTGGAAAACGGTAAAAATACTTGCACAAAATGCTTAGAAAATGCTAATGCTTGTACTTGTGCCTGTACAATTAAAACTCGTGTACTTTGTGTATGTTTGACAACTGCACTGCATACTTTGTCAACGCCCCTTCTGATGTTATGTTTTGTCTGGACAATGTTCCATTTTCGGAGTTTGTGGCTTTACCCCAGCACAACGAAAATAGAAAATCGTGGCACTAACGATTCTTCCATTGTACTTCAGCACTTCTCACCAACTTGACAAAAGAAAAAAGGTTTTGCGTACTATATGGGATAGGATAATGTGGTATCCTGAAAGCGCTTTATGTGAAGCGTGTACATCAGAGATTTTTTTTGAAAAAAAGCGGAACGTGAAAGACGAAACAGATGAACTGAAAATGAACGGAAACCGGAGTATGAAACACGAAACACGGGAATGGAATACAGGGTGCGTAAAAAGTATTGACGCACCTACATTTTGTTTCAGCTCCAGCTTTCTCTTTCTACCTCTCTAGGTTTTTGTGTGTTATTTCTGTTTCCTGTATTGTGCTCAAAAAACACTCACAAAAAAACTGATGAAACATGACCATCGTCGCTACGGTGGCCCTTTTTTGTCTGTTACCCAAAGAGCTGAATATTTCCTTAACAAGAGAATTAGGCGCTGTTCGAAACGGTTGGTGAGGAAAGAGGTCAGCAACCTAAACGTCAGCCACGGCTCTGTTATAACAGATAATGATTACAATATGTTCAAGCACGATAACGTTCAAATCCAAAATTATTAATCTCTGTCCGATAACGGCAAACAGGTAACGCTCACAGGTGTGGACAGCTTCTCAGACGAACACAGCTTAAACATGAATCCGCTGGATTGCTCTTTTTAGGCGATTTTGGAGAATGAGGTCTGGGCTACTTTCAACAGAAGTGACCAGTCGCAGAAGGCTACCCTGTTCAAAGCACGGGACGAAATCCAAGCGAGTAGTTGCGGCGCGTGCTCATGAATTTTTCCGTCGTTTTCGCTCCTGTATTCACAGTAAAGGAGCCAATGTCAATTACGAGTTACTCTATCGTGTTCGCAAGATCATTTTCCATATCTCTCAAGTGAACATTTTAAAACTTACTGCGCAATACTATTTCCACAACCGTCATTTACTGCGTCAATACTTTTTACGCACCCTGTAACACATATACGCCATTTGTTCAAAGCTGCATTTAAAGCGGAGTGAGAAGCTGATTTAAAAAAAATTCTCGCTCAAAACATCCATAACAATAGACTCTCCAACAGACTGCTGCATAGCGCGATCAGAACATGATACAATGAAGCGGTAGCCTATAGCATTGTTCAGTGACTAAGGCTAACACGGTGAGATAGAGCAAATGCGGAGCCTTCTGATATAGAAAATCTCAGTCATTCAAATAATAGCTCACATAGGGCAGTTAACGAAGCTCCAGAAGAAACCTATTGCATTTCTACTGCACTGCAATTGAAATTGGCTCCGACAATCAAGAACACCAGTGTAATCGTGGGCTGGACGAGCGCATGGCACAGTACTCACTGGACCCTTTGATTCACCAGCGCTCGTAAAGTTTTTTCAGCTATCTGTAGCTACTAGAACGATAATTGTATGATCAAAAGTTATGAGCAGTTTTCCAGCACAAAATGCATTTTACTTGCTGGAGCATTCATTTTGTCTTCGCACTCAGCACAACCATTTCTTAGTAGCCGTTAGTCAATTTCAAGAATAGCATTACTGGCATTGTCAAATAGTATTCCTCTCCCTCAATTGTGTCTTGTAGAACAGCATTTTTAGATGATGTGGTGATTAACGTCCAATCGAATACTAGCGTTGGCACTAGTTAAAAATTCCGATTCCACCGACACGACTTCGGTCGAAACAAATTTTTTCGCTGAAACTTCTTCTAGGGCGGTTGTTTAGGGTGCTGATTACGAATCTGCCATCCGTTTTTAAAATTGCGGCCGATTACGGTAGGTTACAGGAGCTACGGGTAACTAAGGCTGCCGAGGTCATATTCAGCGATTTTGCCCAAGCTTTGCATAGGGATAGTTATTTGGGCTGCTGATAATGAATCTGACATCGGTTTTTCGTATTACACTGGAGTTTGGGCGAAACCGGTGACCTATCTTAGTCACCCGTATCTTCCGTAACCTACCGTACCCCCAGCGTAAAACGAAAAACGAATGTCAGATTCGTGATCAGCATCCTAAACAAACCTCCCAGACGAAGTTTCAGCGAAGAAATTTTTTTTTCGACCGAAGTCGTGTCGGTGGAGTCGGAACTTTCAACTAGTGCCCTAGTGTTGAGCAGTGATCATTTTCGTTTTTGCCTTCAGGGCCAAAACGAGTGGAACACGGAATTGAACTTATAGGCTACAAACGAACAGAAACCAGGACTCGAAACCCGGAAACGGAAGCTCCACACATTCCTGGCGTACACTCTCCATCGCATTCGTGT
This sequence comes from Heligmosomoides polygyrus bakeri, assembly GCA_947359475.1. Lineage (NCBI taxonomy): Eukaryota > Metazoa > Nematoda > Chromadorea > Rhabditida > Heligmosomidae > Heligmosomoides > Heligmosomoides polygyrus. The sequence goes on along the minus strand of OX375868.1, from coordinate 47,730,067 downwards.
GTTTCCCTCCCGAAGGTGTTAAACACAACGACCTATCTGGCTGGTGACGCAGTTCTTGACAAGAGCCGATCTATATCTATCCACATAATTGCTCTGAAACCTGTCCGACGGCCAGCATACTCACGTGACTCTCACCTCACAAAGTGAATTCATATAAATTCGATAAAATCATTCGATAACGCGCGAATGTCGTAGCGTGACAGCTGCCGTCGCTTTTGTTATGCTGGCTCTCGCGCGGTGCGACAATCAGTAGATGAAGTGACGCAGAAGAAGTTTGCGGGCATGGTTCCGCTTTGACAGCTATCACATGGCCGTCAGAGGGGTCGTTTCAAATGCTAGGCAGGTCGTACAGCTTAGAGGTAAAAGGGTGAAACAATGACACACTGACAGACGCACGGGCGGTCAGCTCGGTTATGTACCATTTCCAAGTCAAACTGGAGCTCTTCTAAACAAGCCTAACGTTGTTGAAATCAACCTGAACATCCTGCAAACCAAAACAAGCTCCTTTCTCGTTAAACCTGAGGCTCTGCGAAAAGGTTGTAATAATTTTTTATTCAAGAAAACTTTTAGTATGACGTTTTCTGGAGTTTTAATTCACCTATCCAATAAGTGAACACATAGTCTAAAATTTTTGTAGAATTCTTGTTTTTAGATAAATTAATGACAAAGCTTATTTTAACATCAAACATCGTTTTTACTGCTAAAATAAGAGGGTCATGCCATCGTCCAACACGTCGCGATTTCAGTTCGATTGATAGCAAAACGTATTTCTGCATAGAATTTCACACCTGTAGACGATGCAACAAAAACAATTGTAAAGAACATACATATCCACATTTTGATGCTTTATGTAAGCAGCATTTATACTGCCAATCGCCACGAGCTTTTCGAGTACATGGCGCGATCTTATCATATAGTGCATTCAATAATTGCCGCCTTGTTGCGCTTTGAAACAAAATTTTATTTTTTACTTTTTCTTTAAAAAATAAATTCTTATAAAATTGTTCCTCTCTTGGGCAACTGAACTAAATAATTTCAAAGAATGTTACAAAGAAGAATTTCAAGGATTTTTTTTTAACAGAATGATTATTCTGACCATCTGCGACAGTCCGTAGTTTCGCAGATAAGAAGTTCGTTTCGATTTGGAAGACTTTCAGATGTTCAAGACGTTAGTTTCAGAAGCATAATGTTTGCTCAGAAGTTGCCAATCCGAATTCAAAATTGCATATACGGTAGAATGCTGGACGTTGCATTTTGAAATCATTAGTTTGTGATCGATGGATGACTTAACCCCTTTGTGGGATGCGCTACGCAACTAACTCCTGCGTGATTTCGTGAATTCAACGTCAACCTTTTTCGACATAGAAAATGGCCTGAGCGGAACTCAGCTGACAGACAACTCAGCCTTTTAGTCTTCCTATACAGGGCTGTCAGCAATTCTTCAACCATAGAGCGCTTCACAAGCTTAGCGATTGGAGCTGAGCCTTGCACTGATTTGGCTTATGCGCAAGAGCCGATCATCACCTTGACAGTGCTACACATCACGCAAGCTCAAGCTTTTGGAGAACAATTTTGGAAAATCTGAGCTCGCGTGTGGATAGGTTGAAACGCCGCCCGGCACTACGCATTCCACTTTGGTCATCTGAGAGAGACCTGTTGTTGCGGCTACATAGAAACAAGAGCGCGCAGGTGGGAGCGATCTAAGACCAAGTAAGCCACCAGGCGTTTACCTCTGTCCCTGCTGCGGCGCCTGGCCGACTTTTCGATGATAACCGAGAAGCGGAGAAGCTGAAAGCGCAGGCCCTTCTCGATTTGTCGACTAGGCATTTTCAGACCGCATTTGAAAACCTTCTGCTACTCACATTTCGCGTAATCCCACGATTTTCTTGATGAGAACTAATCTGCCACAGCAAACCCTTAAATCTCGAAACAATTCAATATGGGCGTCTCTATTTTTCATCGGTAGAAGCCGAGTGGGGATAACTGCTGCTTAATCCAACGTCCTAACGCTGTTCACCTGCCCGAGGCAAAAGCCACCCGGCACGTAGGCCAATAGCTCGCAGTTTCATGCTGAGGACGAGCTGGCGTGAGTCGTCAAACACCGCTGATTAGCGACTTGCCATTGACCAGTGACAGAGAGCAATCTAGGAGCAATGGACGCACCGGAAATCGACATTCTTCATCTGGAACTTCACCTCCACGATCCCCGTGGTCTTGATTCGCGACAACAAAATGTCATGCTCAGTCGGCTTGTAGTCCTTCGCTGCTATTCGATCAATGGAGCCCAGGAAACTGAAACGAACAGGGAGTGACAATGAGAGGTCGCCCCGCCGCGCTCTGCGGACCAACTTACTGCGGAGCGCTTTCCGTGAGTTGGTACTCGTTTCCACGGCTGACTGCCGTTTTGACGGCCGGGTCCTCCCACAAGTTCTTCAATGCCTGTGTAAGTTCCGGCGTGAATGGCTCTGATTCCTGTCCGGATTTAATCGTGTCCAGTACGACTCGGACATCAGCCTGAAAGATTTTCGAGAAAAGCGCTCGTACTATCAAGCCATTGATAAGAGCAAATCTCGCTCCTGTAGAGTCACCAACCTCTTTGGATTTGTCATCAAAAGTAATTTTTAGACTGTTCATAGCTCTGAGAATCATCGCCATCGCTTGCACGGTGTTGTTGTAAACGACTCCTTTCTGCTGCTCAGCTTCTTCTTGGGAAAAGCCGTGATCGTGAAGAATTCTGAATTTATTGGGCCATTTCTTTTAAAGGGAGGCAAAAAGCAAAAAGTAAAAATATTCTCTAAAGTAGCAACTAGAATTGGCTAGAAGTCTATAGCACAAGAAATAAATGTTAGCATTTATAGCTTCGGTAGTTGCTGTCCAAAGGATGAATCCGACCGCGTCATGTCACTGCCGTTGCACACTGTACACTGGATCCGATCGAAAATCTTCGGATAATTGAATGATTCGGATAACGGCGATTTTGCGGACCCCGAATTTTTAGATGATTCGGATCGAGTTATCCGAATCGGATATCCGAAAATGATGCATCCAATGTATACTGCACACGTAGAAGGGTGATTGAACCATCATGTGCGTATACGCCTCGCAGACCGGGTGCCCCGAACACGACAAGGATGACTTCTACATCACGCTCGAGAAGGCCATAAGGTTCGTACCAGAAGGCGACTATCTATCCGTAGCAGGGGACACGAACGGGCACGTGATGAGTGGCAGAAAAGGAGAGGAAAGGGTTCACGGAGGTATAGGGGTCTACTGGTCTACCCAAGTGAAGAATCTGTTCTCGACTTGGCTGTCGCTCACAGCCTGGTTTTCTGTAATACCTTCGTTGCGAAAAGGGAGAGCCAGAAGGTGACGTTTGCTAGCGGAAGAAGAAGAAACGAAGGAGGTCGACCAGATCCTGACGTAAAGGCCTGACCTGAATACCGTCCGTGATGTAAAAGTCCCGAAGGAAAAAGATGTGGTGCTTCAGCAATTGCCCTTGCTAGGTAGCCGACATTAACACACATTTCCTCGGAAACCGAAAATGAGTATAAAAAACCTAGAATCTGACTGCGGAAACTGCGGCATTCGTGGCAGAACGAGCTACAAAGCCAGTGATGCAGGTTTTCTCGACACAACTGGTCCCGCGAACGAGGCATGAAGGAGGGTAGCCCAAACAATCTTGCGATGCGCTAAGGAAACCCTGTGAAAACAAAGGAAGGAATCAGAGGGATAGGGCAACCTGGTTTTAAAATGAAGAGGTCCAGGTTGCGGTGAACAAGAAGGAGGCCGACAGGGTGTGGCAGAAGGCAAGGACATCCGAGCATATCACAGCTTACAGGAAGCTGAAGAGACCAACAAAAGTAGCTGTAGCGAAGGCAGAGAACGGCGAGATGGATGCCTTGTACGAGAAGTTGGACACCTCACAGAGAGAGAAGTTCGCTATCCGGCTATCCAGCGCACAGCTAAGAGCTAGCTTCAGTAGTGAAGGCTGTGAAGAATGCTGACAGTAGTACTTGGGTAGTAGTTTCTGGAAGTGCTCCTCCCATTTTTTATTTACCTCGGAAGCCAGCCGGTGTACGAAAAAATGGGAGGAGTACTTCAAGATAACTCACGAGCGAAGAATTCCTTGGAAAGTTCAGGAAGAGCAAACAATGAAAGGGCCCTTATCATCCTAGTTGCAAGAAAAGGTTCGCCAGGCTATAGAAAAAAAGAAGCTCGGGAATGCAGCTTTACCTAATGGGGTGCCAGTAGAGGCTTGGAAAGCGCTCGGCACTGTGGAGTCAGCTGACTGACACAGCTCCTCAACAGAGTCACAATAGAGGGTAAGATGCCGGATGACTGGAGAAACAATGCTATAGTGCCCATCTTCAAGCAGGAGGGGATGCGTCCCAGCGTCCCAACAACTAAGAGAAACTGATCTCACACGTGATGAATATTTGCGAACTAGACGACCCGAAGCTGGAGCGGATGGTCCCCATCTCTCATGGGCGGCCTTCATGCCTGAGACGTTCACTACAAACGCCATCTTAATCGCTCACCAGGTGATGGAGGAATATCGAGAGGAACGAAAGCCTTGCTAATTGGTATTTCTAGAATTGGAGAAGGCCTAAAACAGACTACCCCGGACCGTACTCTGGAAAACTCTTCGAGGGAGGGGTGTCCCAGAACGCCTGATCGCAGTCACAAAAACATGTAGGAAGGCTCAATAGCGGCGGTACGAACTACACACGGGATGACAAAGGCGATGGATATCACAGCGGGGTTACATCACAGGTTGGCTCGGAGTCCGTTTCTTTTCGTGCTGACGCTTGACTCCATAATGAACCACCTTGAGGAAGGCCCTCATAGGCCTATGCTCTACGCAGACGACATCGCCCTAGTAGCCAACAGCCGGAAAGAGCTGAAGGAGAAGTACATCTGTAGAAAGGAGCTCTCGCAGACAACGGCCTGCGGCTGTTCATCAGAACTGCGAACTGCACTGGACCAGTCTTGACTGCCAAACGGAGGCGATAGAGAAGGTGGAGAAATTCCGCTACCTCGGAAGTGACTTATCCGAGAAAGGAAGTTAACGGACATCCCCCACGTTATTCTGCACTACCCAGGCTCAAGCGTGGGCTGCGGTTTCTGCGAAAAATTTACGACTTCCCCCTCCAGAAGGGCCATGGTACGACCCCCCCCCCCCGCTCCGACAAAATCGATGGATTTCAATGTTAAGTTGTCTCTGTGTTGCAAACAATTTTAGAAAATGTGGAAATAATTATTAATAGTTAATTAACAAAGTTTTGACGCAAATAAATCAATGAAGAGATTTTTCAGGCATGGCAACGATATGGTGACATCCTGAGCATCGCTTCTTCTGCGGAAAGCAGACTTCATTTGGATTTGCAGAGCTATTGCATTAGATAATACATTTTTGAGCATTTTTCAAAACAGCTGAAATGGATCGATTGTTGCTCAATTTTCGCAGTGACGACACATCTTTTAGTTGAGGGAAGTAACTACTGAAGCTGAAAATTGATCTTACCGAAATTTAACCTCCAGTTTGTAGCAGGAAAAAAATCAATCCTTTCCAAAGCCTCCTTTTGTCCGATCAGGTGGAGCGATTTTCCTATATTGGATTTTTCCAAAAATAAAATATTTTCTGGACAAGGCTACGACTGGAGCTGAAACTGAAGTCCATAACAGCACAGTTTTTATTTAGCACTTCTTCAAGAAATCAAGCCTTTCCTAAGTGATGTTCCTTGCTACCAGGTGAGGTCATACTCAATTTTTTTTTCAAAAATAAACATTTTCTACCTACACGGAACGATGTCTAAGGATAAAACGAGTTTACAAAAGCACAATTTTTGGTTGATACTCAACAAAAAACGCAGCTCATCTGGAGCTATTTACGATGTGATCAAGAAGGATGAATCACTGGTCGATCGCTCGTCGATGTGATTGGAGGGTACTACACTTGTATTAGGTTGTCCCTTAAGTCCTTGCAGTTTTCTTTAACGATTCACTGCAGATTTCGCCGGCAGTCTCTTGCATAGCACTGCATAGCTTTCGAAAGAGAATGATTTGCTCTATCAGAATTTGTATTGCTCTTCTTTTTTCATCATGAATTTTGTCAATTTTTAGGTCGTTGAAGTGAAAAGTGAAAAAGTAGTCATTTACGCACTTGTTCTCTCCGCTTAGGTTTGTAATTTTTTGCGCAGTTTTTTATAGCACTTGGAAGACAATGTTCTGTACTACAAGAATATGTGTTGGTACTATTTTCTCAGTTGCCCTTTATTGATTTTTAGGCCATCAAATTGGGAATTCCGACTTTTCCGGCCGAATTCTACCAAAGGTTCTGTGGTTGGACTTTTTGCTTGGTGTTATATGTCGTTTGGAAGAGGATGTCTTGCTCAATAAGGATTTGTGTGACGTTTACTGGCTCACGCTGGTTTCTGTCGAATATCAACAACTGAAGAAGGAGAAGTAGCTGTTGGTGAAGACGATTTTTTTCTTTTTGGCATTTTGTTGATATGCAGTAGAACTCAATAAACGCAACAAACATTCTTGTAGAGCGAAACATTTCCTTTCGAATGACATATAACTTCAACCCAAAAAGTCCAACCACGGAGCAGGAGCTGTCTGCAAAAATAATCATCCTCCTTCGGACGTCCCAATTTGAAAAATTATAAATCAATAAAGGACAAATTAGCAAATAGCACTAACACATTTTGTTATAGTACAAAACATTGTCTTCCAAATGTTATAAAAAACTGCGCAAAAATTGCAAACCTAAGCGGAGAGAACAAGTGCGCAAATGGCTACTTTTTCACTTTTTCACTTTACACTTCAACGGCCTAAAAATTGACAAAATTCATGATGAAGAAAGAAATGCATTGCATCGTCTAATAGAGCAAATCGTTCTCTGTCGAAGGCTATGCAGCGCTCCGCAAGACACTGCTGACGAAATCGGCAGTGAATCGTAAAAAAAACAGCAAGGGCTTATGGGACAACCTAATACTTTGTTCAACCGATCGCAAATCGTTCTGTTTTGAGATATATGCAAACACGGGTGGCAATCATAATACTAAAGAATTCTCTTTCCTATGAGTATAAAACCGTCCTTCAAAAGAGGCATCTTCATGCGCGGCAGGGAGGTTGCGATTTTTGCTCGAAAAAAATTTGGATAATTCTATAAAAATGGAAATAACTCACTAATTTTTGAAAGATGTGCAACTCACTAATTTTTGAGAGATTCGCGAAAATCGCACCCCGGCCGCGCATGAAGGTGCCCTTTTCGAACAAAAAGGTTTTGTAGTAATCAGAAAGAGCATTTTCTCTAGTTTTCCGAATGCCGCCTGCATTTGCACAGCTCTTGAAAGCAAGCGAGTTATGAACATTTGACTGCGTAAGGCCTCTCCTTACTGCGAGGTCGCAAATTGTAGATGCCCTCACTTAAACAATCTTAGCTCGCTTAACTTTGAGAGTTGTGCAAATGCGGGCAGCACACAAAAAACTAGAAGAAATCTTCTATCTTACGGATTCAAACCTTGAAAAAGGGATTTTTATGCGCGACCGGGAGGTGCGATTTTCGGCAAGCATTTCCGCAAAAATCGCTAATTTGATTTTGCATTCGAAAGATAGAGCATTTCCTCTAATTTTTCGAACGCCGCTCGCATTTGCACAACTCTCAAAAATAAGTGAGTAATGTCCATTTTTGTAAAACTACTCCAATTTTTTCGAGCAAAAATCGCACCCTCTCTGCCGCGCATAAAGATGCCTTTTTTGGAGAAAACTTCTGTGATCATCAAAAAGAGTATCTTCTCTAGTTTTTTGAGTGTTCCCACATTTGCACATCTCTCAAAGGTAAGAGAGTTGTGATCGTTTAGGTGCCGGCTACTTCGTAAGACGTCTCCTTCCTGCGACCGCAGATTGCGGATCCCCGCACTTAAACGATCATAACTCGCTTACCTTTATTAGCTGTGCAAATGCGGGCGGCACTCAGATAACTAAAAGAAGTGCTTTATCTTATTGATACAAAATCTAATTTTGAAAAAGGGATCTTCATTTTTGGCAAAAATCGAAGAAAAATGGCACCCCCTCGACCGCGCATGAAGATGCCTTTTCTAAGAAGCGGTTTTGTCGCCTTCAGAAAGGGAATTTTATCTGGTTCCCTAAGTGCCACTTACATTTGCACATTTCTCAAAAATTAGTGAGTTACTTAAATTTTTGTAGAATTACCCCAATTTTTTCGAGCAAAAATCGCAACCTCCCTGCCTCGCATGAAGATGCCTCTTTTGAAAGGTGGTTTTATACTTTTAAGAAAGAGAATTTCTTTCAGTATTTTGAATGCCACCCGCATTTGCATATATCTCAAAACTGAACGAGTTGCGATCGGTTGAACAAAGTACAAGGATAGAATCTTCCAATCACATCGTCGAGCGATCGACCAGTGATCCATCCCTCTTGATCACATTGAAAATAAATAGCTCTAGATGAGCTGCGTTTTTTGTTGAGTAACAATCAAAGATTGTGCTTTTGTAAAGCTACATTTCAGCTCTAGACATCATTTGAAAAAAAATGAAAATTTTGTGCAAGATCTCACTTGATCGCAAGCAGAATCGCTTAGGAATGGGTCGATTTTGGAATATATATATATATATATATATATATATATATAAATTAACGTTATTTTAAAGCTAATTGTTAGCTTTATACATAGTTTCGTTCAGAAAGAAAAATTATTCTTTTTGAAAAAAATTGAGTATGACCTCACCTGATCGCAAGGAAGATCGCTTAGGAATTTAGCAATTTAAGAAAAACTTTCTTAAAGAAGTGCTAAATAAAAGCTGTGCTGTTGTAGATTTTAGATTCAGCTCTAATGGTAGCCTAGTTCAGGAAATATTTTTATTTTGGAAAATCCAGGAGAAGAAAAGCACTCCACCTGATCGGATGAAAGGTTCCTTAGGAGAAGCCTGATTTTTTCCTGCAACAAATTGAAGGATAAATTTCGGTAAGATCCATTTTCAGCTTCAGTAGTTACTTCTCTCAACTGAAAGATGTGTCGCGCCGTCACTGCGAAATTGAGTAGCAATCGCTCCGTTTCAGCTTTTTTGAAAAATGCTTAAAAAATTTATTATCTAATGCAACAACTCTGCAAATCCAAATGACGTCTGCTTTCCTAGAAGATGCAGTGCTGATGGTGTTGCCATGCTGTTGTCATGGCTAAAAAAACTTCATTAAACTGATTTATTTGCGTCAAAAATTTATTAATTGAATATAATTTTTTTAATTACAATAACTTTATAACTGCAACCTATAATTACAGTCCTCTGCTTGCAACACTTGCAAAAGAAGGATCGCCCCGAAGAACTTTGTCTTAGGAACTAAATCGAAGTACGACCCCCACCCTATCCACTTGAGTCAAAGTACGACCCCCCCCCCCCCCCTGCGATTCTCGCATGCCACACTTAAGCCTGGCACGACCCGATGCAGGCAACGCATAGAAGCCACAGCTCCTTGACAGCTTATTTTCCTACATGGACCAGTGACTTCTTTAGGTATGGGTATGCGGTATCTTTCAGAAGAATAACCTTTCCGTCGGGGTAGATTATTAACATGTCATAACGGCTCAAACTATGCTCTTTTTATGTGAGTATGTCTTCATCGCACAGGTGCGCGATTGCTGTATTTCTCGAATCTTGGTCCAGCTTCTCAAACCGCGGTGCGATTCAAACGTCTCCGACGAGGGCTTCTTCAGTTTCATAAAGTCTCTTATGAAGCGATTTCACTTCCACGTTATTGTGCACAACCTTTGTTCTGATCTCCAGGAAAGGGACAACATGAGAAAGTGTCAAAGTTACGAGAAGATGAAGGAAAACGGATCTTCTATGTTGTTAAATTGGAAGTCGTGTCTCTGATGTACCGTTCCTGTTCCATTTTCGCGTTGAAAAGGTGTTGAAAAGCGTCTCTTTGGCACTTAAAGCTGGGCCCTGGGTAGAGCGCAGGAGCGGCAGCCGCACGCTACGGATCCATATGCCCACCTGTGGATGCTCAGGTGGGCATGTGGATGAATCCATGGGGACAAGGTACGAAATGAATATGTTAGGGCAATGACAAAGACAGCCCCGATACAGCTAAGGATGAAGGAGCAGCTCCTGAGGTGTAATGGAGATATCCTAAAAAGACCAGAAAATCACCCAAGGTTGGCCATAAATTTCGAGGCATCTGGAAAGCGTCCGCGAGGAACTCCAAGGAAAGGGAGGAAGGACGACGACGAGAATTCTCACAGAAGTCGATGCCAGGCTGGGCGACGCCTTTGATAGGATGAGGTAGCGACGGATCACAAGAATAGTGGACCCTACATACGACTGCGCGGGACTGAACGCTCCGACGAAGAAGAAGGACAAAGTGAGTAGTTACATATAACAATTCAATTTCAGTGAGCTACAATGCCCCAACTGTGTCGGTATGTGTTTTTGTAGGATAGAACACTCACCTCATTTGCTTCAATACTGTGCTCTTTCCACATTCTCCTGCTCCTGAAAATAGTAGATATAGGTGGTGGTGCACAGGTCTACACAGTGTGGAACATGTAGAAGGAGGTTGCTGGTTGTGGATTAACGCGATCTAGCAGCTTACAGAAAAGCTAGCCCATGGCCAAATTGCTTACCTTGGGAGAAATCAAGCAATTCAGTTTTATGTGCTTTACACGTAGAGTTCGAAACAAAAAAGCCTAAGCATAATTTTCAGGTTATAACTGTCATTGTTTACTTACAGTATCCGTCGCGACAGAAACTATACGAGGAAATTGTAACGCTTTAGAAAGTGCCTCCAGAAGCTCACCCTCTGTGTATGATGCTTGACCACATAGAGCGAACGAAGAGCAGTAAGCCCTATTCAGTCACTATGGACTGTCCATATTTCGACATGCGTAGAAAACCACTCTTTCGTACGCTTCCCTTAAGGGGAGTGTAGGAGACAGCTTACTCTGCCGCTACAGTCGCGATATAAAGTGCCTAGGAAAGCGATGAGGCGGTTTGGGCGCAAATGGTTGGGACACTCGTACGAGTCTACTAGGTCACTCACATTCGAAGTGTTTGAGAAGATGTGATGCTGATCGAGCTTCCGAAATAATAAAAAAACCAATCTCATCCAGAAACCTGAGTTTTTATTTGGAAGTAGTTGTGCATTTTATCGAATGCCTAAAGAACGCTCAGGATACTTCTCCACGAAGAATTCAGTAGAAATTTATTCTATTCGCAATAACTATATGGGAAGCAATAGAATTCTCTTGTACTCAATATCTTCTTCTTATTTAGCATTTGCATTCACCTAGAAGTTAGATTGTCATCTTGCGTACGCAGTCGTCTTTCCCAAGCAAAACGTGTCTGTACGATCGTAAGAGTATTTCGCGCATATTGTCAGCTATCGGAGCGATATCGACCTTCTGCCGAAGAGTATCGTCTCAGATCCGGTCCAGGCGCGTGGCACCAGCCGTGCATAGCGGCATCACGCTGAGAGGACTTTCCGTTTCCTTCACCGCAGGCAAGCGCTCCATGTCCTTCTACCGCAGAGCAGACTTGACCTCGATTAATCGGGCCGAATAGTTGTTCGTGCGATCCGAACAATTAGGCGCTCGATCACTCGAAAATCGTAAATCGCTGTTGTTCGAACATTGTTTGAAATCGAATTTCGCGAAAAGCCATTGTTCGAACATTGTTCGAGATCGCATTTCGCAAAAAACCATTGTTCGAAAAGAACATTGGAAGACGTTGTTCGAACATTGTTCAAAATGGCGAAAAAGCATTGTTCGGGTATTGTTCGAAATCGAACAATGTTTGAACAATATCAAGTTCAAAAATTGTTCGATTTCGAACAATAATCGAGCAATCCTTTTTCGCGATCATCGATTTCGAACAGTCTGTGATTTCATTTGGAGGGTTTGAATTCAAAAATCGCGGCGTTTTGTTCGAATCTAATTCGAAATCGAACGATGTTCGAACAATGCTTGAGAGCGAGGGTTTCGTAAGAGTGGCTTAGAGGGGGAGTTCAAATAAAGGGGCAGTTAATAAGAGGTAATGCGATATTTTGTTCGTTGGCGTTGAACATACCAGAATGTAAGGGTTTGGTTTCTCTAGGCTATTACAATCCCTAAGAATTCTCAAAAATCTCATCAACTTTAAGCAGCATCACGAAAATCATTGGTGTCTAGTCGATTCTGGTAGCGATATTATAGCTTTGGGTACTATTTCATCCTCCTGCCTAGTGTTGTTTATAGTTTTGTTCGCAGGCCCTATACGAATAGGTATTGGAATGATTTTCATTCGAATCTGAATATTGAATTCGAATATTCAAAAAAGCACGTTTTTCGAATGTATTTGCATTCGAATATTCAGAAAACCGCTTTTTTCGAATATGCTTAAATTCGATTGTTCGAAATTTGTGAGCATTTCAAAATATTCGAGTATTCGAAAAAAATTTCGAGTACTATTATACGGCCGGGAAGATTGAATACTGCTTTTAAGAGAAGCGGAAAGGTACTTGTGGTTAGGCTCAAATATGCATCACACACCCCTCCTTGTTGAACACCCTTCAGAACGCTGGCGTATACAATTTTGCTGTCTGATGAATCTTTGCTAGAACAGTCTAATTGGAACGATAAGAAATACTAAACACCTCGACCCAACGCCTCGCCTTCGTATATCAGGACAAAAATGTGGACAAAAACAATACATAGTTTATAATTTTGCACTTTTTTGCCACACAGCCCTTATATTTTCTTTTCTTTATAACATTTAACCTATGAGGGCTCTATGGGCATTCAGAAGAAAAATGATGGCGACAGAAAACCCTCTTTTTAAGAACCCTGTTCACCAGCGAAGAGCCAGAAGAGAACAACGAGTCATTAGGCGAAAACGAGATTACGTACGCGTAGAAAATTACGCCTAGTGGCGAGGAATGTCCACTACTTGAAAAAGAAGTGACCAAGTATCTTGTTATCTTCTAACTGGATTGTAAACGCTTATTTCCTGCCTTTCTTCCTGAAGCTGCCTTCCTAAATCTAATTCGTTCCATTCCTTCATTAGGAAATTGTTTATTTGTTCTGTCTTCTTTCGGTTCTCTGGGGAACTGCCTTCGAAATCGAAATTCGATTGTTCGGTTTTCGAAAAGTTCAAAAAATGCGTTATTTGATTGCTCGACTTTCGAAATTTAAAAAAATCGAGTTACACAACTGCACGACTACCGAAAAAAATATCAAAAAACTCAACTCTGCGGCGCAGAGCACAGCAGCCATCTGAACCATACTGTACTTCACTTCAACCATCAGGTCGATTCTGTTGCTCATCTCAAGTGCACTCCCCTTAGGACGCCTCCGTAAAGGCGTGACTCCCGGCATAAGTAGATTTTTTCCTATTTTTCCTGTTTTTTCTTGTTCTCCCTACCGAGATCCGACACGCCATCTCGTCGGTGGAGAAGCGTACAGCACCCGGTCCCGGCAAGATCAGACCCGAACACCTGAAGAACCTCCCGCCAGCACTCATCAACACCTTGGCGCGGCTCTCCACACGCTACCTGTCGGAGTGCAAGGTTCCATCTCAGTGGAAGACCAGCAGCACCGTCTTGCTGTGCAAGAGGGAGACGTGCACGACATTGGCAACTATCGCCCGATCTGCCTGCTGTCCGTAGTCTACAAGCTTCACTCGAGTCATCCTGAATAGGATCAGCAGAACGCTGGATGAATGACAGCCACGCGAACAAGCAGGATTTCGAAGAGGATTCAGCACGATCGACCACATGCACACCATTACGAAGCTCATTGAAGCGTCGGGAGAGCACAAGTTGCCGCTGTGTCTTACGTTCATCGACCTGAAGAAGGCATTCGACTCCGTCGAAACTGAAGCGGTCATCGACGCTCTGCTCCATCAGGGTGTTCCTACTCAGTACATCATAGTCCTTCGAGGGCTGTACAGTGAATTCACGACCAAGATCTCACCATTCTACAACGAAGTCGTCATCGACGTGAAGGGGGGGGGGTTCGGCAGGGAAATGCCATATCCCCGAAGCTCTTCAGCACCGCCCTCGAAAAGGTCATGCGCGAACTAGAATGGGAAGACATGGGAGTGAAGGTCGACGACCAGCAACTGCACCATCTTCGTTTCGCTGACGACATCGTGCTCATAACACAGAGCATCAGCCAGGCGGATCGAATGCTGGTTTCGATCGTGTATGTGGGAACGTTGGAGTGCAGCTGAATCTTGCGAAGACGATGTTCATGAGGAACGGACAAGTTTTTAATGTTCCATTCTCGCTCAGCGGAACGAACATCTCCGAATGCTCCAGCTACGTGTATCTGGGTCGTGAAGTCAACGCCAGAGCTCAGCAGGAGCAAACGAGCGGCTTGGGGAGCGTCAAAGAAGTCGTGAAGAAGACTAAGAGTGTCTGGATCCGTGCCCACCTATTCGACTCTACCCTTCTTCCTGCCCTAACATACGCCTCAGACACCTGGGCTATACGAAAGCAGGACGAACACGCGATCAGCCTCGCGCAATGTGGAATCGAGAGGACGATGCTCGGAGTGACACGACTTACGCAAGTGAGAGAAGGCCTCCGGAGTTCCGAGCTTCGCCGACGTTCGAAGATCAGAGACGCTGTCGCATGGGCCAAGTCGTCGAAAATTAGGGGACCGGCCACGCATTGCGCTTCGCAGACACCCGCTGGACTAGAGCCGTCACCGACTGGATTCCGCGGGATGTCAAGAGAAGACCAGGACGCCTACCAACGCGTTTGTCGGACTTCTTCGTGAAAGCCCTGAACGACCGATATGGTGTCCCTCGAGCAAGGAGGAACCATTGGAGCACTCTGGCACGCGACAGGGACGAATGGAGACGTTGCTGGCGCCCGCCCGAGCAACTCGATGATCAACGGGACGACAGGTGATGCACGTGTTTGATAACGGTGAGTAGCGGTAGGAATGAGTGATGTTCATCCATGCTCATCATACCTACGGTAGTCCACCATCTTCTTCTTCTTCTTCCTCTGCTTCAGCGTTTGTCCCGCCTCGTGGCGGGGTCCGCTATTCTGGTGTCATGACGCCACCTTTCCCGATCCAGCGCTAGATCGGGGTGGACACCAGCTACTTTCAAGTCCATATGTAACGTATCAGCCCAACGCTGCTTCGGGCGCCCTCTAGGCCGCTTTCCTATTACCTCGAAGTTAAGGCCCATCTTACGGACGCTGTCTTCCTTTCCGCGCAGAACGTGGCCGTACCATCGCAAGCGAGCTTCGCGCATCTTGTCAGCTATCGGCGCGACACCGAACTTCTGCCGAATGACATCGTTTCGGATGCGGTCCATGCGCGTGACTCCAGCCGTCCAGCGCAGCATCTTCGTCTCCATGACGCTGAGGCGCGTTTCAACTTCCTTGGTCGCTGGCCAACACTCAGCGCCGTACATGGCTACTGGCCGGATGACTGCTCTGTAGATCTTTGACTTAAAGCGCTCTGGTATCTTCTTGTCGCAGAGCACGGCAGTCAACGAGCGCTACTTGGACCAAGCTGCACTCACGCGTGAATTCACTTCGACCATCAGTTTGCCGTCAGACGCGACTGCTGATCCCAGGTACTTAAAGACCGCAGTGCGCGGAAGCTCGATGCCGTTAACCTTGATGGAGCTGGACTCAGTAACTTCCGTCGTTAGATATTCGGTCTTCTTCACGTTCATTTGAGTCCAAATCGCTCCAAGCGATCACACCAAGCTTGCAGCTCTCGCTCTAGTTCACCTTTATCTTCGCTAGCGAGCATCACGTCATTGGCATAAAGCAACGTCCAGGGGACGGGCTTCTGAAGATCTCGTGTAATGGCGTCCATGACGACAACAAAGAGGAGTGGGAAAAGCGCAGAACCCTGGTGACCCCGACATTGAACTCGACTCTTTGGAGAAGAGTAGAGAATTCGCACCCACTCTATGAGCTCTTCAGGAACTCCATGATGTCGCAAGGCGTACCATATCACTTCACGCGGTACGCGGTCAAAGGCCTTCTCCAAGTCGAGGAAGGCGATATGCACGGGCTTCTGTTTCTCGCGGTGCTTCTCTAACAGGAGGCGGGCGGCGTGTATGGCATCAATGGTGCCACAGCCAACTACGAAGCCGCATTCATTGCTGGAAAGCTGGACGATGTCACGAATTCGTCCGTCGACAATTCGCTCAAAGATCTTCATGCTGTGCGAAAGCAAGCGAATCGGACGGTAATTGCAGCAGTCTGCAGGACTGTCCTTCTTCTTCCAAATCGGAATCGTCGTACTTTCGCCAACACTCAGGCACTTTCTTCTCCGCCACAACTTGATTAAAGAACTTCGCCAACCAGTTCTAACGCTAACTTAAAATAGTGCCAAATTGGGTTTGAAAAGTGTCCAGTTCGACGTGAAAATTGTGTATTTGTATATGGCGTTAGCCCTAAGCGGTCTAATAAATTAATACTTATACTTTTCAAAATGTTCCAAAAATAAATTCTCCACTCAAGCAGATGCTACATTGTTTTCTAGTGAACTTCTCACATATACATGCGCCAAAACAAGTGATTTTGAGTGTCGACTAACCATCCTGGTATGTTTCAGAAGCTGTTGTCGATGTTTTCTAGTTGGTTTTTATGTCGTTGCACAGTGAGCCATGCTACGAAATTATAGTTTTAAAAGGAGGTTTGTTCTTCTTCACACATCAAGAAGAGAGCGCACACTCCCGTTAAGTCGTAATTTTGGCGGACAGTGGAGAGCACGATCCGCTAATGTCCGCGAGAATTAATTCTTTTCCTTTCGAAGCCTACCTAGGAGAAGGAGCTTGACTACTTTCTGCTGAGCGATGTGGCCCTGCATCATCTCCTTGTCGATCGCCTTGCTCTTCTGTTGCAGTTGCTTATCCTCAGTGGATTGGCACAACCCCATGATGAATACGCTGCGTTTCCAGAACGTCGCCTTATCGGGAGCGGCTAGACATCTGAAACGAACGCTGTCGGCTACTTAGCAACACATGTGCAAATTGTCACAACACACAATGAAGGCCGCGATCAGAGCAATTCGCCAGCCACCGCAAGCCGCATGGGCTTCGAACGCAAAATTTGCGATACTTCGGCACCTAAGAAAGAGCTGATGGTGCAGCGATGAGGTGCCGCGAAACTCCTCAGTGACGGTGAAATACAAAGAACAGTTCGAAGCAGAGATCAAACACATGAAGTTGGATACCATAACGAGGAAGCTTCAAGCTTCTTGGATAAAAAGGGTCTCAATACCTTAAGCACAAGAAATCGCACATCTCCTTCTCAGTTGCTTATAGCTTGTGGATTGTGATAGTTAATGGTACAAGGTTGTAGAACAGAGTTGAAGCAACGAAGTTAGCTTAAAGATTGCAATTCATCCAATTCTTTAGGTAAGAAGACCTCTTGCGGCGCGCGTATTTCTTAGTGGGCGAAAAAGTATTCTAACTTCCCAAAAATACATCTCATCAAAAGAACGTTATTGCCTTCTGCGAGCTTCTGCTGACAGGTTAGGAATGTTTCAGTTCTCAGCGTTTTGTGTCACTGTATTTCATTCGTCTATTATTAAGTAAAAACTCAACTTGCACTGCGAATTAATGCTACTTTCTGTACAGAATTATTAGCTCTATCTGTACGAATAATTTATGTTTCATAGTTGTTTTCTATTACTGTTCTTGAAGGGCTTGTCGAAGTATGTCAAAGCAGCAATTCCGAACGGTATCTTGTTTTAACTTGAAGGTGGGACAATCCGCAGCCGACACAGCTCGACAAATCAATCAAGTGTGGAGGCCTAATAGTGTTGGAGAAAGCACTGTGCGCCAGCGGTTCAATAAATTTCGGACCGGAGATTTCAGCCTCGAAGGAGACCCCCGTAGCGGTCGACCGAGGGCAATCCTGGACGACGATTTGAAGGAGATGGTGGAAGCTCAACCATCCCAAACAGTCACCGGGATCGCGGAAGAGCTAAACGTCAGTAAAACTGCTGTTACGGATACTTTGAAACGCCTTGGGAAAGTGAAAAGGTTCGAAAAGTGGGGGTCCCACGAGTTAGAGCGGCAAAAATTGTCACGTATCGAGATTTGTTCTTCTCTACTTTTACGCAACAAAACTGACCCGTTTTTGGGTCGAATCATCACTTGTGATGAAAAGTGGATTCTGTATGGTAACAGGAGACGTTCTGTACAGTGGTTGGGTGCCGACGAACCCCCTAGGCACTTTCCGAAGGCGAACCTCCTCCAAAAAGGTAAAGTTCACTGTGTGGTGGTCGGCGGCTGGTGTGATCCATTACAATGTTTGACACCAGGCCAAACGATCACAGCAGTGTCCTACTGTAAGGAAATCGGCGAAATGCGCCGAAAATTGCGTCAACTTCAGCCAGCATTGGTCAGCAGAGGCCCGATTCTGTTGAACGATAACGCCCTCCCACACGTTCCACAAATCACTATTCGAGAATTGAACGAGTCAAGGGTCGAAGTTCTGCCTCACCCGCCATATTCTCCAGACTTCTCACCAACCGACTACCACCTTTTCAAACACTTTCAGAGCTTTCTCGCTAGCAAAACCTTCACCAATCAGGGTCAGACCAAAACAGCTTTCGTGGATTTTGTCGAACACCTATTTTTTGATGGAATAAGTCGACTGGTGGCCCCCGTTGGCAAAAGTGTGCTGATTCGAACAGTGCTTATTTCGATGAGATGTGAGAAAGCTATGGTAGTTCAAAGTGAAGCACTCGAAACGCTGAGAGCTTTCCGTACAACCCAATACTTGTTATAGCCGTTCAAATTTCTTTATGTCATTTCCAGCGCCTGGACCTGTCTCCACGGTTTGTTGGAATGTGAATTTAGTTAGATTTTTGCAACAGACCTTCAATACTCAACGCGGCGTAGTTTTCATGTACTTTTTCTGAGGCCGATGATAACAATTCAGATACGCCGATGGGTTTCAAGAAGATTCAGTTGGAAGCGACACTTCTGGATGGCCACTCTGTTTCTCCCGCTGTTGCCACCTTCATACAGACAGCAGAGCCGTAGCGAACGCTTTCTAGCCTTATGCCCTTTTGTGTTCGTGTTACAATGCCGCCCGCCACAACAATTACTATCGCTAGGTTGTAGTGTTTTCTTCCACTTTTTACCTGAGCTCGAACAGAACCGCAGATATGAGAAAGAGAAAAGAGGGATTTGTTGGTCACCCAGTCGAGTACAATGTCTCTGTAGGGCACGTCAGGTCCACGCAATTATGTTAGGAGAGAACCTCTACATCAGCGCTCGAACTGGTGCGACAGATGATTAGTGTCCGGATTGATTGAAAAATTTGGGTGAAAAAAATAATGGAATTACAATACTCTGTTGGCCAGCTTTAATTCTGCGAGGAGTGAGCAGGAAACGCTGCTGAAGCACAGTCTCACTTTTAGACAAAGTCGTCACTTTAACTGGCTGAAATTCTGTCACCTGATTACCATGCTTTTCGTTATTTGACACACGGAGTCTATACAATGTGTCTAGCTAGTACACACGTTCTCAGGATAATGCAATCGCTCAGAGCTTAGATATTAACGCCTAAATCTGGCGATCCGCCTATGCAAATAAGAACCAACAGATCCCTCTTTTCTCTTTCTCATAGTTGCGGTCCTGTTCGAGCTCACTTCAATTATGTGATCAATTTCTGATGATTTTTTGGGTTTTCCGGATTACGTACGACGCACACTCCATAAACATTAAGATTGTGCCACCAGACCCAGGGATCCCGAAAATCTGTGTTCATGTTACGCTTACCAGCTTTACCACTCATGATAAAGCTGCTCCACTACACATAATTTTCCGAATAAAGAAATAAAATGAGAACGAGCTAATTTTGCCGAACAACTGCTGAAACTTCTTTACTTGTATCCAGCGCTGCTACGAGCCAAGAAATAATAGATTAATGCATAAATTAAATTGTTGCAAAGCATTTAGTTTTGTTCTGTTCAAAAATCAAGAATAATGTTCAATTTGAGGATCTGAAGCAACAAAGTTGCGACAGGGAAATTAATCACGCATTGCCTATGTTTATAGGAACAGCAATATCTGGCCTAACGGGTGGTCAGAATAATGAAGCCACGTCCAAGTATTTATTGTTTTTGAGCCATGGAAAACTTATTTCCACGACTTTCATCTCATATGATCATTTCCATGGGAACGTTCATATTTTAGATTACGTATATATTTGGTTTATATTCTCAAATTTGTTGAGATACACAACTCCCAAATGTGAAAATTAGAGTGGGAGCTCTACTCTTCTCCACTACGTCCATAAAATTCGTTTAAATGATATCGAAACGAGAACTTTAAACACAGTTCCCTTTACAGTGTGAATGAAGAAAATTGCCTCGAATTGCTGCCGTAACAGTGAAGCAATTATTGAGAAAAACATACAAGGTGGATGGGTGGATTCGATCTAGACTTGCGTCGTCTGAACATTCATCAAGAATTGATAGCATGAAGAGTTGCACGAAGTCGAACAGAACCGCAGATATGAGAAAGAGAAAAGAGGGATTTGTTGGTCACCCAGTCGAGTGCAATGTCTCTGTAGGGCACGTCAGGTCCACGCAATTATGTTAGGAGAGAACCTCTACATAAGCGCTCGAACTGGTGCGACAGATGATTAGTGTCCGGATTGATTGAAAAATTTGAGTGAAAAAATAATGGAATTACAATACTCTGTTGGTCAGCTTTAATTCTGCGAGGAGTGAGCAGGAAACGCTGCTGAAGCACAGTCACACTTTTAGACAAAGTCGTCACTTTAACTGGCTGAAATTCTGTCACCTGATTACCATGCTTTTCGGTATTTGACACACGGAGTCTCTACAATGCGTCTAGCTAGTACACACGTTCTCAGGATAATGCAATCGCTCAGAGCTTAGATATTAACGCCTAAATCCGGCGATCCGCCTATGCAACGTTTGCTTACTTGCAGCTCTGCCAGTTTGCAACCAGCATGCAAATGCTTAAAATTACCTTGGAACATAAATTTTTATGCCATTTTTGTTACCTCTAAAATAATTAGACAGCAGGCTACATCACAGCTTTCTGACTGAGAACTGTTTCGTTCAAGTAATCGAAATCGGCGATCTTGAAGCAATCTCAAAATGGACGCATTCCGGCCAAGTTTGCTATTATATAAATTGTCGTAGCAAGGGAAAGGACGTAAACAGCAGGAAAATAAAATTTAATTATGTTTAAAGAATTTAGAATTCGAGTGGGAGTGCCTTGGGACACAATTAGGCGAGGCTCGGCGACGGCAGTAGGTCAGGTCAAAGCAATTAAGAGCCTCCTTAATTAAGGTGCTGATTTTAAGGCTTCCTGCAAATTTTGAGAAGCGGTCGCATGCCAAATAAAAGCTAGGATGGTGCTAAAATCCTTTGCGAGTTTTCGTGAGAAAATCTTTATTTTGAACAAAGTTATCATGATGCGACGCAAAAAACGCGTTTTTGCGTCGCAAACGTCAATTGGTTGAGCGTTTAGCGGCGGTACTGTACGTCGCATCATCCACAGCGAGGGCGGTCGAATGATCTAGCCTATGTGAGATATCACCACCTATCACCATCACCATCAATATCACCATCATCTCTATTACTATCACTATCACTACCTATATATAAAAGAGTTAGTCCGTCGAGTGATCTAACCTAAGTGAGATACGCCGCATCATCCACAGCGCGGGGAAGTCGAGTTATCCAACCTGAGTGAGATGCGCCTCATCATCTACAGCGCGGGCAAAATTTGCTATTGAACGTGGGATGTTTCTGCAGCAGGGGAAACGTAGCCTTTTACAGATTAACACAGCAGCACCTACGCGTGTTTTTGAGCGTCCAGATTCAGAAGCCGTGCTGCCGACTTCGTATCATTAGCATGAGAAGATCATTAAAGGAGTAAGAGTAGAACGGGGACTTCGACAGCGACCAGGAGGAGCGACCTGGAGGAGGCATTGGGATGGGGGGTTCGATAGGGGAAACAATGAAGCAGGCCAGGAGGTTAAGGGTTAAGGCAATAAGGAGGGACCAGTAGGGAGTTACCAATAACAGGGGCAGTAAGGAGGACCAGCAAGTGTATTCATTACGAGGGGACCAATAAGGGAGACATGCCATGAGCGCGTGAGGGCTACTTAATGGGGGTAGAATAATAAGGAGGACCACAATGGGGGAGGGAAAGATTGACAGGAAGAGGGGACCTGGAAGCGGAACCAGAAAAGTGAACCAGCAAGAAGGGAGCCGTAATGTAATTCATACGAGTAACAAGGAATCTGCCATCTGTGCAGCCTCTTCAAGCCCAACACAGCGGCAACTGCGCGCGCTTCTGAGCTTCTGGATTAGGAAGGCCGTTCATCTGAGCTCCTGATTCAAGAAGACAGGTTCTCTCGTTGCGCTAGAGGCATCTAGGCAATGTAAATGTGTCTCCGGCATCCTGCGGCGAGCGTAGAATTCAGAATTCAACATGGGATGCTGGTGCTGCAGAGGAAGTGCAGCGTCCTCCCGCTTCACACAGCGGCAACTGCACGCCTTTCTGAGCGTCTGGGTTTAGAAGACGGCTCATCTACGTCTTGCTAGAAGCATTTGGATTAAGAGGATGTATCACCGGCATCGTGCGACGAGCAGCCGCTTTCAGAATTCAACGTGGGACTCTTCTTCAGAAGAAGAGAGCAGCCTCTTCCTGCTTGACACAGCGGCAACTGCTCGCGTTTGTTAGCTTCTGGATTCAGAATAAGTGTTCGCTACTACTGTGCGCGTTTCTGGGCGTCCTGATTCAAAACCATTGTCGCCGTCTTCGTGCCATGAACATGGGAGACCACTAAAGGGGTACAAGTAGTAAGGGGAAGAGGGTGAAGGGCCTAGAGAACGACCAGCAATGAGTGACCTGAAAGAAGGGATCAGGATGGGACAAAATAATCATTAGGAGGGACACATACAACAATGAAGCAGACCAGGAGGGGGCACCAAGAAGGGTGGAGGCAAAAAGGAGGGTCCACTAGGGAGCTACAAATAAGTGGGAGCAGTGAGGAGGACCAGCTAGGAGATCCACTATGAGTGGACCAGTAAGGGTGACAAAGCGTGCGAGTTTAGGAGATGTGTCAGATGTCGCGCTATGGGCCGTCCGCTCAACGTCGTCGTGCCATGAGCGTGGGAGGGCAACTTTATGAGGTAGAGAAGTAAGGGAGACCACGACGAGGGGAGCACCCGGAGAGCGACCAGGAAGGAGGGACCTGAAGGTGGAACCAGGGGTCGGATTCACCAACGACCTACATAACTTTAACAGAGAATTCACGGTGGAAAACTCAGATAACGCGGCTTATCGCTCCCCACATCGCTTTATAAGGCGTGCTATCAGGGGTTTCGGCCGTAATTTACTCTGTTAAATTGCTGTAAGTCGTTAATGAATCCGTCTCCAGGACGGGAATCAGGAAGAAGGAAGCCGTAAGGGGAACTAATACAGAGAACAAGAAATGTACCATCTGCGCAGCCTCTTGCTGCTTGACACAGCGGCAAATGTGCGTTTCTGAGCTTCTGGATTCAGTGGAAGTGTCCCCTACGCCGTGTAAGAAGAGTATAGGCTAAGAAGACGGATCCTCTTCGTCACGCAATAAGGGTCTGAATTCATGGGAACGGCTGCAGAGGAGCAACCTGAGGAACAGAAGTATGGGCAGCACAAACCAATGACGATACTGGACGGCCCGGTGCGAACTTTCTCAATTCATCCAAAGATATCGTTCTCGCTCTGGTCGACCGAGAACGATATCTTTGGATGAACTGAGAAACCTGGCGAAGCAGCATCCATATGAAGATGTGTGTTATTTTGCTGCT
This sequence comes from Heligmosomoides polygyrus bakeri, assembly GCA_947359475.1. Classification (NCBI taxonomy): domain Eukaryota; kingdom Metazoa; phylum Nematoda; class Chromadorea; order Rhabditida; family Heligmosomidae; genus Heligmosomoides; species Heligmosomoides polygyrus. The sequence goes on along the minus strand of OX375868.1, from coordinate 47,706,228 downwards.
GCTCTTGACTGTTCCCGATCCCCCGTGTACAATGAACTGCGACCTCTTGGAATGGTTAAAAAGCTCGGTCAGTGGCTCCCACACGAACTGACCGACGACAACCGGCGACTGGACGTCTGGACGTCTGCACTCAGCTGCTCTCCCGAAGTCGCACCTTCAACTGGCTGGACACCATCGTCACGGGAGGCGAAAAATGGGTCCTCTACGTCAACCACGCTCGTAAACGTGTATGGTGTCAACGCGATAAAGTGCCGAAATCTTTCGTAAAATATGAAATTCATGCGAGGAAAGTCATGCTGAGCGTCTGGTGGGGAGTTTAAGGGATCTACAATTTCGAGCTGCTGCCTGATAGCACGACTGTCACTGCCGATGTCTACTCTACCCAAATGCAGAGAATGGCCGACAAGATCCGCGAGGAACAGCTCATGCTCGACAAAGTTCGCTTGCTGCACGATAACGCGCGCCCACACATCGCGAAGACGACTTCTCAGAACATACTGGAACTCGGATGGAAAGTTCTGCCGCATCCACCGTACAGCCCAAATCTGGCCCCAAGTGACTTCCACCTTTTCCGATCACTTCTGCATCATCTGGAAGGGAAGCGTTAGGAAGATCGTGACCACCTCGAAAATGACCTCCGAGCTTTTTTCGCCTCCAAGTCGCCGGATTTCTAGGCCAGAGGAATTCAAAATCTTGTGGAGCGTTGGCGGAGAGTAGTCAATGTTGATGGAAATTATTTGGTTGATTAATTAAATGTTGATAAAAATTGTGTTATTTTGAAAAAATTGTCGTATTTCTGCAGATACTTTCTGGACCCTAATATTTTCTGCTTATATTCACTGTGTTCTGTGTTGATTTTTAGTGTTGTGTTCTTTTTACGTGCATTACCACGTATAATAAATAAATATAGGGAACCATAGAACTGCAGATCAAAGGAGGAACTATATTTGGAGAAATCGCCCTATTAAATACATCCACGCCCACCTAATAGAATGCTCCATCTCCTATATATTTCTTCCATTCCGAATCGTGATCGGTACTTTCTTCACAACTTTTTTTTGGGCATAAGCGGTTTAAAATGTTGGCTCCCAAAGCAAGAAATTGAAGAAAAATCCTGTTTCCGTGGGAGAAATAATCACGAATTCACGTTTTGTCGTTTTTCATCTAACCGCATTCGCTTTTTGAAGGAAAGCTGTAGGAAACTCCACATTTTGGTTCCTAAAACACTGGCTATCCTCGTATCCTCACCGACTGTTCTAAACCACTGCTACCTATAGTTTTGAACCCAGCTTCCTCTGCTCATTCGGCAGCTCTTCATGAGATCATAATTTGTTGCAGTCATTGCTCAGGACTAGAGTTTCCTGTGCTTCGATGTGAACCTTTTGCTCAACGCTGTTTCAGGTGTGCTGAAATGGAAACCCGAATCTTCATCAAGGCACTCTGCAACGAATAACAATAAATTTGGGAGAATTCTTGCAATTCTAGATAGGGGTCCACGCTGCCTTCTTCCAGTCTTTCCAAAACTTCCAAAACTGTTTTTGATTTCCTAGTGCAGTTACAGTGTGCTCGTCTCCGAGAACATCGCTTGTATGTAATAATAGGATTTTGGACAAAATCCTCGGAATTAGTGGAGAAAAGTCAGGTTGGACCCCCTTTCTAAATTGCACCCAAAATATTTCTTGCTCCACTTTCGATCAAAATTATTGTAAATTAAACGGCTCAGATAAAATAAGCTCTTAACTAGAGGAATCTTCCAAAGTACCTCGTAACTTATTACGGGAAACGTCGTAGGGAGTTCAGACAACGTGTTGATCTCGATCTCTGTTGGCCTTGATTTCTAATCGGGTCATCATTGCAAATTTTCCTAAAATCTATTGCTATATTGCACGCCACGGGCCCGCCACTGTGATGACCACACCTGAAAGTGCCAGCGCTAAACGCTTTTTTCTAGAACAATTCTGAAATGGGTTTATTTTTAAGTTTTATTTTGTCCCAATTACGGTTTTTCTCAAGGTCTAGGACCATCGCACTGCAGTTTTGGAGCTTCATCGTCAAGAAAAGCACCAATGCGACATAGTTAACCTGCCCGGTCGTCTGTCTCCACAGAAGCTCGTCGGTGTAAGGAGCTTGGCCATGAAGGTGACCGTCCAGGGCAGGTAAAAAATCGCACTGTCAATGCGCCGGAAAATCATCGAAAAGTGAAAAATCCCAAATCCGAGGGTCTCCTGAGAAAAATCGTCCGTGATATCGATGTCAGTCTCACAACAGCGCATCGAAAAGCCGGAAAGAAATACTGGCGCAAGCCCTACAATTCCATAAAGCCCAGCTCCTGATGAACAAGAGTGAGCGCGAGCGGCTCCATTGATGCCGACAGTTCAAGCTGCGGGCCGCAGGTCGCGGGTGGGAGCGAACACTTTTCATGGATGAGAAGCTGTTTACCGTGAAGTACATTCACAACCTCATAATGGCAGGATCTGATATAGAGAGGCTCCAGCCACTTCTGTCATCGCCGAACATCATCAAAATACGCAGGCGCTCATAGCTTGGAAAGAAATCTACACCAACGGAAAGACTGTCGTTTTTGTGCACGAAAGTGTAAAAATTAAACCAAGATATGTACTTTCGGGACATCTTCGAGACTGTGGTACTTTTCTGGTCCCAGCAGCACTTCAGCAATGCGCAGTGGACGTTTCAAGAAGACTCAGTCCTTGCACAGAGGGCGAAAAGCACGCAAGCATCGTGCAAGGCCAGTTTTCGGACCTCAACAAGTCCGCGGAATGGCCATCGCTCTCCCCAGCTCTGAATCCGGCGGACTACAGCGCATGGTCTATTTTGTAGGCCAGGGTCTTCGCCAAACGCCACCACAACTTGGAGGACCAGAAGACATATCTGCGTAGGGGGTGGGAACGACTGTCTCCAGATGACCTGTCGCCGATGGCCAAAAAGTTCACCAAGCGTTTTGACTGCTGCATACGTGCCAAGAGGAAGCACTTCAAATCCAGGCTAATATAGTGTAGCCTAGTGTCTGTGTTGTTATTATTCATGTATTGTTTTGTAAATTTGTCTACTATTTCATAGTTATAACAAAAAACCTTCATCACGTTATTTTGGAACACACTGTAAATCCATAAGAACTAAGAGCCACTAACATTGCCATACATACATACTGGACGCTTGAAAAAGAGATGGAAAGGTCGCCTGTGCCAATGAATGTAGGAATCGATGGAGAAGTACTTCTACAATATTGCAGTCATTTTTGAATTGTTAATTGTCGTTTTATGCAATTGTCGTGACTGCTATCAAAGAAGTTGGTCTGTTTCTAATTCGGTTGTAGTTTTGCAGCTGCTCCTGACTGTGACAGCAACCTTATTCAAGAAGTTCTGGCTTTACAAAAAGCACTTTACAATTCGGAGTTCATAAGCAAGTTATATTAGATACTGCACATAAAATTGTCTCACATGTATTTTGTGCTTTATCATACTCATAGGTTTGATGTTCACCACTCTGCTGTGCATTTTAGCACAGCTTCCTATTCACTTGAAAGGCTGGAGCGCTCTTGAGCTTCGAGTATATGCAGCTTTGCGTTCAACGTAGCAAAATTGGAATCATTCCATAATGAATAAAGAGACAAGAAATGAATTATAAGTTTCAGCTGAGGAATGAGGACATTTTTTGCTATCCTTTTCATAACGAAAGGATGCTCAAGGAAGGGGGGCAGCAAAAAGGAAAGGAAGGTCTCAGGATGGCTCTTCCTTAAATGTGTATACGTGTAGTTCCTAGATTAAACTTGGCAGAGAAGGGTAGCTCTGGCTACGTTCGAAGAAAGCATTTCGATGAAGCTTTTATGTAATCCAACGAGACAGAGCCATGCTCTGTCACTGATCAAAGAGCAGCATGGACTGTTTCTTCAGGACAGCAACGACCGCTCTAAATTTTTCGCATCAAGCTGAATCATCACTTCGAGAAGCTGGAATGAGTGCACGGGGTGCCTCAAAGCATATCAGTCCGCCAGACGTCCTCATTGCAGCCCACAAGGGGCGGCGATTAGCATTTATACTGCGATCGTCACCAGACACTAATCGGCATTTCAGGATGAAAGAAGGCGCTTAGACCCAAAGGTCTCCTGTTTCATGACGTAGCGTTAACAGTGCTATTTTACCCGTCGGGCTCTGCTCCTGCATCGCTTCACTTTCTTCACAAAGGAAAATTATTAATTATTGGAGTTATTGGAGTACATTTGAGTGGCGATCGTGTAGCGCAGTCGTATGAGGTGCCGGTTGTCGAACTCACCCGATACCAGACTCCTTGTTCCGTCCCGGCCAAACAATCCTTTCATCCCTCCGGAGTCGGTGAATGGTACTAGACTTGTCTGGGAAGTCTGGAAGTGTCTGTGAAGCGATGACTTGTTCATCGGCTGACCACCGCAAGTCATTGTTTGGTCAAATACGCACTCAAATCGCCTCCACGACATCCTGTAGATGTAGGATGCGTGGCGCATCCCAAAGGAGATGGAGTAGCGTCGTTCTTTATCCAATATCCTTATCTGCACGGAAGGTGGGACCTTAAGATAAATTCCAAAGATTCCAAAAAACAAAAAGGTCGTGCATGCGGCGAAAGAACTTTCCGGAAGAAAATGGCTGCAGTTCTTCATCACGCTTTTGAGGTTTCACACCCAGTGAAGCCAAACTAGCTAGAAATTACGTAGCGCCCTCCTCCGCGCGCGGAAAGCATGTCATTTTTCCACAGCGCTCAAACCAGTGATTTATTAAAAGTTAGTGCTCGTAAAGAATGGGAAATAAGTGTTGCAGGACTGCATTCCCATCCCATCCCTTAGGGAAAACCATTCTCTAATATGACTTGGCTTCTCCGGCATCGGCCTGAGTTGCAACCTGAAGACAACTGCCCCAGGGGTTCAAACTCACTTCCTAGATTACGAAGACCGCCAGACTTGAAGTACTACATATTACTGCTGTTCTCGGGCCCGTACTTATTTGAAACTTCAACGACGATATCGAGGAACGAAGGAATCGAACACGAATAAGAGCTCAGTCCCACTCATTGAACCTAGACAACAGGATAACAATTACGAGTCAACTGATTGCGTTCGCACGTTCTAATTCGCATACACCGACAGCCTATAATTGAACACAGAAATGCGCAAATGTGGAGAGAGGTGACTCTCGTTGGAATGTAGAGAGACGTTCTGATTCTAATAGAGCGACCAAAGCTCATCTACTGCGGCTGACCACAAACACATGAATTTGGACCTTCGAAAGTCAACCATGTACGTCAACCACGTGGAGGTGACAGAACAACTGCTGCTGGGAAGTGTTGAGACACCGTCGTCACTCTTGCCTTCGGCTACTGTAGCACTGCGTGCGTCAAAGCTTGAAGTGAAGCAGTTAATTAGGCGCCTGTTCCTGTAGTCCACAGTACGAAGTTAATGCACTTATTCACAAGTGCATAGCATTCGAACGCAGACCTGTTTCCGTTGCGTCTTGCCCGGATAGTCAGCTCATTTAGTAGTGCAGATCTTATATTAGGATCGCAACAGAATTGAGGAAGCGAACTGTGAGGGTTAGCTGTGAGAAACGCAGGCCTTGGTCAGCATCAGCGACATGCAGAGATTCCGTTCCGGTTCCCGACTACTTCGTGTTCAGCATTTCTGGACGAAGAAAGGAACGGAAAAATTGGCTCGTGAATTGTTGTTTGTTGTTGATGATATTGATGTTTGTTATTGATTGTTTGGCATTGGTTGTTTACCTCCTGAACTTTAACAGAAAGGACAAGAAGAAAGCGACAGCCTTTCCTTTCGAAAGAGTGCTGCGTCACTGCCTTGACGTAAGAACAGTGTGACATCCAAATTGAATTCATGTTGGCTGGGAAGCAGGGTTCGGATTAGCACCCAGATGGATGTTGATTGCTTGCGCCAAGACGGTCTGGCGCGTCTCCCGAGAGTGTACCTCTTCCAAAAATGTGCGCAACGTTTGAGTGAAATGTCCTCCTGCAGAGCTTCAGGTATAAAGGGCAGAATCAAAAGCTTCAAAAGAAATCTGTTTGTTTTGTTGCGATGAAAACTCTGGCGCCAGGCTGGACTTAATCCCGAAACGAAACCACCTGGGGCCAAACTCATCAACCACCTTACCCTAACGGTGAAAGTACTGCCAAACCTATTGATATGACATTCATCAGCACCGCTATTTGGCTCCACTTTCACCGTTAGAGGACGGTAAGCGGTTGATGAATCTGGACCCTGCTGAATAGACGGGAAGGGTTAACGAAACTTTGAAACCCGTAGCCGGATTCATGAACGTTTCCGGGAACGTTCCGGGCTTCCCACGGGAAGCGATCAGGTAAGAACGCTAGACGAAGGAGTGGGACGAGAGATGATACGTGAGGTGAGAGAGCGGGACGGATGGAGAGGTGAGAGATGATATCACATATTTCCCGCTCCCGCCGCTTCATGAATCCGGCTACCGGATAAAGAACAACGGATAGTTTTGCCCTAAAATGACCGGATAACGGAAAAACGTATAACGAACAAACAACAAAAATGAAGCGGATTTTAAATTTCTCTAATTTCAGCAGCGAATCAGGAGCTTTATTACTTTATATTATTGGCCATTTCTAGTCATGTTAATAGTTTTTTGAAACACTTCCAACACAGCCCTTTCACTACAGTAACGATGGGAATTTGGGGACCCTCAATAAGAAAAGGGCTTCTTTGTGTTCTCAGAACTAATTTGAACATAGTTTACGCCCGAACCTTCCGAACGACCTATTTCTCCGGGGTCGGTGAACTACCACCTAGCTTACCAACTGGCTTATCGGGAGAAGCAGTAGCAAAACCACATGATATATAAGCTATAAGCTCTTGGCTTCACATATAACTGTATACCCCGTGGAACAGTAAAGGACAATGTTTATTCGCTCAGGTATCAGCATTGCATTGTACAATCGCTACAGCTGCATTTAAATATTTGGTCCTTTACCGCCTCTCAAGGTAGTGGAGATTGACTACAGATTTGAAAATAGCCTCTAGTAAGGTAAGTAGACCAATCATCAGACGAAATCTGCAAGAACTGCGAATATCTGCTGAGTACAATGTATGCATATGTATTAGGCAATGTACGTTTCTTCCAGAAGCTTCAAAGATGCTCTCCCATCGCCACCCCATGTGCAGCTCCGATATTATTCGAGCAAAGGAAACACTTGAATGATTCATAAAGGTTCATTCATCCAATTATGCCTTCCACCACCTTTCTTCTTCCGCTGACCACATCCTTGACGAAAGAATGCAGTCCCTCGAGGGTGGTACGGTTCGGTGAGTAGATGTGAAATCTGCGGCGGTGAGCTGAGCGAGGTTGTCCTCATCCACAGACTCGTATAGGACCCTATCGGGCAGATCGATGTGGTCCGACACACTGAACATTTTCCTGGTGACGATGAACTTCTACAGACACGGCCCAAAGTGTCCTGGATGTAGCCGTCGAATGTGCCGAAGTAGATTCCCACAGGAGCCACACATCGAAAAAACTTCAGGAACACTGGAGGCGTCAAAGCATCCAAGGAAAGTTGCTCCAACTGCAGAAGGCGTGTGCGACAACCGGCATGCAGAAGACACGACGATATGGACTTCAGAATCGCGTCTGACGGATTCAATTTATGAAATGGGAATCGGTTGGAATCACTGCCTTCAGCCAACTTCTGACGCCGATCGATGGCATCGGGAAACCCCTTCTGAAGGTAAGACTTAGATGCTTTCGACAAAGAACCGAGTAGCGGCCCTCCATTCGCCGGACGATCAGTGAACTTCTATCTCCATCTTCCCGAGTTGGCTTAGTACATGAACACTTCAATGGTATGTTCATCAATCCCCTACCCAATCGCCACGTCTGCGCTTCATCATAAACTCCATGGCACGGATCAGCTCGCACGTCTCGCGATTCAGCAGACGGCATCCAATGAGATCTTGCCAATTCAGCTTCCGTAGGATCTTCATTGTAGCTGTAACTCAGGCGGAAGCTCGTTCCATGGAAAACATTTCTTGGTCTTGTCCCTTTCACGCACCTTCATGATCACGGCAGCTAATTCACGACTGTCAATGTTGTTGTATTCTGACGTGTCTTCAAAATATGCGGAGAAATTGTATCTCAAGTGCCTCTGATTCTCAAGTGCCTCCAAGAACTCGATCACCTCACCACGTTTCCTAAGAACCTTCTCCAGAGATTTCCCTGTTTCCGAGATCTCAGCATGCTTGCTGAGAAGCACAGTTAACTCTCGTCCCGCGTCATTCTCTGACATCTGCAGAGAATGACAAGCAGTAGAAGCCGACGTTCTAGAAAAGCTACAGCTTCACAGTATGTTCGTGTGCTAAAATTACAACAAAAGTACAGCACAATACAATATTAGGGGGGGGGCAAAAGTAATGAGACACCCCATGCCGTGTCCATATATGTCGTGGCTGGAGTCTGGTTTCGTGCTTATCGTATTTGTACGTTTGTATGCTACTTACTGAAGCCCACCTGAGAAGTTACCACTTCCGCCCTTTCCAGAAGCACCTTTGGAGCTTCTGGGTCCGTGGATCGGTTTACCGGAAGCTGTTTCCCAAGAGCACTACGATGAACTACAAGGCCATGGTGAACGAAATAGAAGAGATGGGCCGACGACTCGCTCTTATTCAGTCGCAGCGCTTCAAGAAGGTTCTCCTCTTCGACAACGCCGCACCCCATCGGGAACAAGTAACCACGGATAAGCTTGGCCAGCTGGGCTACGTTCACATGCCTCACCCACCGTATTCGCCGGACATCTCTCCATGCAACTACCACTACTTCTTGAGCCTACAGGACTTCCTGGTCGGAAGGACACAATAACCCAAGCAGTCCTTGACAACCATATCGAACAGTTGATCAACACCAGGCCCAAGCAGTTCTGGAAGGATGGGATCAGGAAGTTGGCTGAGCGATGACAGCAAGGTCATTGCCCTTTATGGCAAATACATCCCTCAGCATCGTTGAGTTGTAATCCTACTATATAAAAGAGTAAGCGGTTGGGTCTGTCCTTCCGTCTGTCCGTCCGTCTGTCCGTCCGTCTGTCCATCCGTCCTTCCGTCGGTCCATCTGGCCTTTCATAGACGTCGAGTGACAGGCGTCCGGGTTGAGACGAGGTGTGACCCTCGTCGTGTCGCGTGCGTCAGAAGACGTGTCGCCGATGTCGCGCAAAGGACGATCGTTTTGAGAAGACGTGTTACCGACGTCGTTCTACAGGCGTCGGGGTTCAGGAGTTGCGTCACCCATGTCGCGCAGTCGGTGTCTAGGTTCAGAAGAGGTGTCACCGGTGTCGCCGAAGTGGTGTCCGGTCCGATGTCGCGGAATATATGCTTGGGTTAAGAAGAGGTCTCGTCGATATCGTGCAAGGGGTGTCCCGGTTCAGACGAACCGATGAGTGACCAGTGAAGGGGGATCAGTAATGGGGGACCAGCAAAGGATGGTCCAGTAATGGGGGGGGGGTGGGGGGTAGTGGTAAAGGAGGGCCTATGAAGAGGGGACCAGTAAAGGGGACCACTGCAGGGGGAGGGTCCAGTAATGGGGGGGGGGAGTGGAAAGAAGGAGGACCACTGAAGAGGGGACCACTAAGGGGGACCACTGCAGGGGAGGGTTCGGTGAGGGAGGACCGGTAACGGGGGGAGGGACCAGTGAAGAGGGGATCAGTAAAAGGGACCAGAAAAGGGGAGCCCAGCAAAGGTGGAACCAGTAACGGGGTGAGGAGTGTTGAAGGAGGCCCAATGAAGAAGGGAAGGGACCAGTACAAGGGGGGGGGGGGGAGAGAGAGAGAGAGACGGTAAAGGGGACCAGTGAGGATGGGACCACTGAAGGAGGGAGTCCAGTGAAGGGGACCAGTAAGGGCGGACCATGATTGTTTATCAGTATCGTCCAACGGGTATCAGGCTTCAGAAGACGTGCTGCTGACGTCGTTGCACCTGCGTTGGGGCTCAGCATATGCATCACAGACGATATCAACATGCGTCAGGATTCACAGCACGTCGTTCAACGTGCGTCCAGATCCAGAAGTCGTTCCACAGATCATACTTTGCAGAGCATTCGTGAAAAGACTATTTAAAGGCTTCGTTTGACAAGTGTGCGCGTACTTGACTCTCACTACGCCTTTATTTCTTTTTCACTCCGGCACAAGTGTAAGGGGTATCGGCGGGGTTGAGAGTGAGGGTACGGGGAATGGTTAAAGTTATCGGAGGAACATGATTGCTGTCAGACAGTTAACGGCATCGAGCGGTCTACCGACACCCATTGGTTTCATTTATGTTTCCGCAGATTAAGCACTTTGGATTGAGACTCTCACAGTCTGTTCCTCAGAAGATGTACTTTGGAGAATGAAATGAAAGTAAGAGGGCCTAAAGAAGAAAAGAACACGGTGGGGGTGTTCTATACTCGGGGTTTGGGGCGAAGCCCGCGCAAACCGGCGGCCGCGAGGCCGCTGAACGTCTGGTTGAGTTATAAAGAGATAAAGATTTTTTTTTCAATTTGTCTCATTACTTTTGCCCCCCCCCCTAATATATCGTCAACAATATCTAATGAAGAGTTCACAACATCTTTTACACAGACCACCCAACACCATGTTCTACCCGGCTAATTCGTTGTTCGTTATCCGACCCAGAAATCGTCGGACAACGAACAACAAAACGGGTAGCCCAAACCCGCCGAAAACCGGATAACGGATAACGGTCATTCCGCTCATCGCTGCCGGAAATGCTCTATGCAATTACACCACCGGCGCTGTTTGGTCGAGGGCAACATTTAGAAAAATCGCTCCGTTTGCTCATACGCGGAAGTGCGATTTGATCTGCGGTCTAGTCTACGGTCATTCCACTTGCCAAAAATTAGTAACGAAAATTTGAAGTAAAACTACTGCATCGAGGAGCAGCCAAGAATTGCATGTTCCTATGAAGAAAGAAGTTTCATGGATGAAACAAAGATCCGTGAATTGTGGAGTCATGGATAAAGTCACGAGCCATAAGCACCAGGATTCGAAACCAATTAAAATAATGTGCTTTCAACTGAAGTGGCAAAAGCTTCTAAGTGTTTGAATCAAGAAACCACTTCCGTAACCGTAAACTAGCGCACCTCCTTAGTCCTAGATCCAGCTCGAAGCAAATCCTGCACAAGATTCTGCAAGCAAGTTTAGGTTATTAACAAGTGCTTTTCCAGATGGAATGGCTCGTGGCAGCGTAGTTGGAGAAGGCGCAACCTGTCGCGTGCAGCGAATTCCAGGTTGTCGGCTCAGGACTCTCGCCTATGCCAACTACTCCTCCCATTCCTCCGAGGTTAGCAAACTGGTGCAGGAACTGTCCTCGAATAACAAAGCACTGTCCTGTCTATGGACTGGCCACTGCAAATCGTTGTGTAGGCCTAATGTGCACCCAAATTCTCTCCACGACATCCCGAAGAGGTTCAGTGCACAACGTATCCCGAAAGAGACGCATCCTACTTCTTCGGAATGTCGCTGAGGCAGTTTGAATGCGTATCTGACCTGTGCAATTATTAATACCATAGTTTATTCTTTCTTGAGAACAGTATCTGATGGGGCGAAAATTTCTGGGGCACTCCTGGACACTTCCTCTCAGCTGATTGAAGTTAGGTAACAACAAGGCATTTTTCAGCACATACATTCATCAGCGCCAATCTTTCTTCATGCAGTAAGACGACTTTACCTTGCAGATGCAGAACTGAGACCAATTCATCGCACACTTCACACCAATTCATCTCACACAGGCTTCGATTCTTGCTTCTACTGGGAGTAAAGGATAAACGTCGGTGTTAATCTGTCCATTACGTGGGATGCGGCATGTATTCCACTCCTATAGGTTGTCATGGAAGCACCATGAATGCGCCGTTGGCCTATGCAATGACTTGCAGTGGCCCGCTGGTCAGCAAGTCAGTATTTTATCTTCTCGGACAACCCTAGTATCAGCATACCGACCCCGACAGTCCTGGTTGATCTGGGCTGGAGCAGAACAAATAAACTCTGGGTACGCTCGACACCTCCTCCCACTGCGCTACCATGCGCTTCAACAAATGCGTTGCGCTGACTGGCTAGTAGTGAACGATGTGCAGGTCCTATTGAGCAGGGATGTACAGAAATATTTCCGGAAAAAGCGGAAGACGAAAGGCGGAACGGAAACGCTCAAAAATGGCCGGAAGCCGGAATGCGGAGCGCGGAAACGGAAATGACACATAATCGCCATTTTTTCAAAAGTGCATCTTAAATTACGTCAGAGGCGGCTTCTATTGCACTTTTACTTGCTCAGACCTTTGCGAGCAGCAGAATCTTCCACAGATTAATGCTAATCGTTATCATAACATAACATAACGAAGCAAGGCATGGATTCATAATATTGCTATGATAACCTTTTAGCTATGGCTAGAGCAAAAAACGAAAACAAATTCATGGTCCTGTCTTATTATTTCTCACTATTTCAGCATGCAGTCTCTCCGTTGTTTCCACATCTATTTCCTGCGACGGGTTTTCGCTGACTTTTTGTTGCTGTAATTTTTTGAACTTTGAGTAAACTTAACCACTTTAGGCTGCTTACAGACCAGCTTTTAAAAACTCAGTCGGGTGAAGTCTAAAACTGGAGCATCACCTAGACCATTTTCCTACCAGGAAAGACATTCCTCTCAACATTTTTAGAAGCCTATGGCATCATGGATGACGTGATGACTGCACAGATATCTGCATACTCAAGATTAGCAGTTGCGTTCTAATCACCAAACTATAATTGTACTCAGAATTCGTTCTGGGATCTAAGATGATAACTGATGACTGATCACTCATGGTAAGTCCATACTTCCGTAGGAATATCCAGACTGTGCCAGCCTAGAAGCTCCCTAATATAGGTAAATAGGTTGATGACACAGCTTGACAGTTCCTAGATGGTTCTCGAAGTCATAGTTTTGTTTCAGAATCCAATAAGTCTCACTAGTCAATCAAAATAATAGCCCATGGTAGATATTCGTGATGCTTCGTTAAAATGCGATGCATAACTCCATATGGATGAATATCACACCTAATAGGTTGGTGAAAATTGAAAACTGAAATGTACACCTTCGATCAGGAGAATTGATGTCATCGTGAGCAAAAAAGCGCATGGCTCAACCTTCACCGAACCCTTTGCTTACTGATACTGCCTTAGAAAGTTCTTGTGGTTATTCGTAACTAATGCAACAAGTATTTTATGATCATTCAAATGTTGAGTGCATTTTCTTAGCAAACAATGCCATACATAGCCTTCGCTGCCACACTAGTTTTGCCCTGCACTCAGACGTTGCCATTTTTGAGTACTTTCCTTTGGTAGTCTAACCAATTTCAATAGTATTAATACTATGGTTGTCAAACAGTATTTCTCTCACAATTCTATGAAGGAGAACTCTTTTTGCGAGATAAGCTGATTGTGTGCAACAGAAAACTAGTGGTGAACTGTGCCAATTCCCCTTTCCGCCTTCCGGTCCAAAAACAGGCGGAACACGGAGACGGAAATTCTGCACATCCCTGCTATTGAGGCTGCTCGTTGAAATGGATCGCAGATGCATTGTACGTTGTGTTGCATGTGGCCTGTAACAATATACTGTTCCCCGGAAAAGCATGTGACCGAAAACTCTTCTGGTTCGGACACCAGAGAGAGCCTATGACCGGAAATATCGTCAATGAAGATTGGAATGACCGAGCCCAAATTTGTGCAAACGACTTGAAATCATGAAGCTGGAGAACTACTGAGTTCTACGTTGTACCCTGGTCAAAAGTTAGGGATGACATTTGATTGTCGCACCACGTATTCCTCCTCGTTTCTAATAGGATATGAAGTTCACAAGTTCCCACACTTAATCAACTGGGGATTTTCGAGTAGTCTCATTGGAAAAACAGCGGGACCTTTCAGTCGGTTTTCCTCTACGTCGCCTTCGCATTCGCCATCTAGATATTGGGGGTGGATTCGGTCGAAGTCTAATAAATGATGTCATCTGCATCATAGCTCAAGCCAGCAATTTCGCACTCGAGGTGGTCTTTCGCCTTCACCATCTAACCGATGTACCAGATGGTGGAATGATGCCAAATGATGGAAATGATGTGCCATTTACGATCTGTGCTTCATCACACAAAAAACATACGAACGTCATACAGTTATCTGATGCTCTTAATGTGTGAAGACATTAGGTGGAATCCTGGGTAGTCTCTTCACCGCAGATAACAATCCTAGTTTGTATGGAAAGGTAGACACCCCTTTATACCCAAAAATTCCACCTTTCTACCCGTCATAGTAATTTAAAAAGTTCGTTTCTTTATGAACACTCCACTCCAACCCTGAAAAATTCTACAATGCTAGTAGAAGTCCGTGGAGTCAACTTTGAAAATCGACCTTCACCGGAAGTCCTGCTCTCCGTTTGGCGACAATACTACTATAGACGGCGGGTCACTCACTACTTGGAATCAGTAGGCTTCTGTCATACAGGATTGCGTGACCACGCGACCATGATGCAAAGGGAAGTTTCAGGATCAAGTAGAAGCTACAGTTTCGGGCCTCTTATTCGCATTGCCCTTAGATAACCGAAACCGCCTTGCTTCTCATTTGCCTTCTCACTTAAAAGACACGAAGGACGTCGGACTTGATGACATCCAGCCGCTCGTTGCTCCTAGAGCGAGCATTCCGAGCGCAGCGTGAGGCCTCTACAGCGATTGGTTAACGGTCAGTATTGAGAGGTAGTGACGTGTTCATCCACAAAAAGCGTCTGCAGGGAAATTTAAACTCTGGAATACCTGCGTCAGATCCAAAGCAGAATTTGCGAGTCAGGTCTAATAGACTGAGGCGGCGTCCAACAAAATCATCGAAGTTTCTAGCCCTCCACTCTAAGCCGAAACACCTTGAATAAAGAAGGCGGGCTGTGAACAATAGCATCACCTTCTTGAGGTAGCAAGAAGAAGACACCCGTTTATAATGAGCGCAGTGTTGTCTCGCGTGGTGAAAGAAGGTTTAGCAGTGTTGTCATTGAACAGTCACCCCAGCCAGACGTTTGGTTTTTAAACGCTGACAGCTGCAGCAGTAGAAGACGTCCGCAGAAACTTTGGAGCATAACCAGTTGCCAGCGCGACGAGTAGGACACTAAAGAACGAATGTGGACCGAGTGTCTTCATTGCCTTTCAGAGGGTTTCTGGTGCAGAAAATTTTAGAGTAAAGGCACATGATTGTGGACACCCGGCATGAGTGACGACTGTTCCAGCGAACACCGTCAAAAATCGCGATGGCAGCATTTTAGCTGTTGTTGAAATCTCTATCAAATTTCAACTATAACAGGACATTTTAGGTTCTTTCACTCACCGAAACGTTAACTATTAAGCAAAGTTATAAGAGCACCCGAACGATGCGCGTACTGTATAAGAAGAGAAGATCTAAAAAAAAACATGAACAGGATCACCTGACAACGTTTCCGCGATATTTAGCCTTCTGTATCGCTGTATATCTAAAAGAGGACTCCTTCACCAAGAAAACAAAGAAGATGCTGTAAAAAACTGCTTAGGGCGGCGAGAGCACGGTACAACATTGAAAAGGTGTGGCTCTAGGTGCAACGAGGATCACTGGAGTATTCGAAGCAGTGAGCACAAAGAAGTGGATGTGGGTCAAACAATAGCTGCCAACTGGACGTCAATGAACCGGATAAAGGTTCCCAGACAACACCCGAGCGAAAGCATCTCCTCATAGTTGCCTGGGGTAAAGCACGCCGAGAATGGAGATGGAGAGCGCGGAGCATTGTCCTCAACACGCGAGACTGTTCACGCGCTAGAGGCGGCCGCTGAACCTATTACCTATCTGTTACCCGTGGAAACGGACTTATTGATAGCGAAAACGTTACGACGGGGAAAAAGAGTAATTACAAACAGCAAAGCCAGATGCCCGAATGCTTTCCGCCTCCGCGCTCGCCACTCGGGACATGTTCGAGAGACGGTCATCATTCTTGAGGGCACCTTACGTAGGAGAAACCATATTCCTGGAGATGGAGCTTCGCTGAAAAACTCTTCTTGTGGACTGTAGCGGCACGAGCGGACGGCTAACAGAACAGCTCAACGCGTGAGAAGATCTTCATTTTGGTCTTACTCAACTGCACGGAACCATTTTTCAGTTGTGTTGTTATCTACCATTTTAAGTGAAACAGCAGCGACAACAGAAGTAGTTCCTTAAACGGATTAGCACACCCCTTCTTCAGCAATTTCCAAAGACATCAGGAATGGTGGTGGCCACTGTTCGAATGGAATTCTCCGCAAGAACTTGCGGAGAATTTTTTGGGGTCCCACGAAACAGTAGCGGCAATGTGGGACATCTTCGAGCCGTTGAAGTTCTGCCAGGAGCTGCAAGTTCAGCGGTTTTGACAAGCAACATGAAAAAACATTATTGATACGACGATCCCCAGCCACACACTTTGAAGTCGACTCTGCAGAGACTAGGCGAATTAGAAGTGTAAAGTCTCTCGGAGCTGTCGTACTCTGCCTGCTATCCAAAACCAACTACTATTTAAAAAAGGTCTCCAAAACGTGCTGCTGGTGATATAGCTTGAAAATGGACCAATGACGATACCAGCGTCCACGAATTTACGAAGAAACTCGAGAAGTCTATGGTTTCCTGACAGCGAGAGAGGCATGTAGAATGTCATAGCTTTTATTTGGCCTTAAAAACTGATTCATAGACAGAGATATTTTAAACGGATGTGTGAAGTCCAATCCGACACTTTTTTGGATGGGGAGGGCGCGAATGTCACAAACACGTACGTAAAAACGGCGAAGATGAACACCACTGCGAGAATCTTCACCCCAAGTAGTATGAGAATCTGTTTCGCTTTGGCTGAGTCTTTGAACTCAAAAAGCTTGCGGTCCTCGAAGTTTACTCCGGCATCACAATGTCAGCGAGTGCACACACGCGCGTGCACGGCACGTAATTCTGAAGTTAGAGAGCTGGCGAACGGCGCTGGGTCGAGTGGCTTGATGAATCAGTGCTACGTGGCGCAGCTTCATAGGACTGATGGTGAGTTCAGGTGTTCGACTACCGCGTTCTGTGAGAGCTTCACAGTTTTATTACGATTCGTTGCTCGGTAGATATCGTCTTACTACGTTTATCAAGCACATATTCTCACTAGAGGACGCCTAGTATGAGAGTAGAGTAGGAAATATGCATCAGTGTCCCCGCCTTGATAAATTTCTATTTCTCTGCGAATAATGGCATGAATACAATATCAACCATAAGGATTGGAAAATGCCGCGGAAGGCCGATGGACGTGTTCTTTTCGTCCTTTTGCCATAGAATTTCTCATCTTCATCTTTGCCTAGAAAATTTTCCAGAAATCAGTTCAGCTTGAGAAGGGCTTACATCCTGTGGGCATCTATGCGCCCAAACCGTTGTTGAAAGTTGTAACCGAACCGTAACCAAACTGTGGTCGACATTTTAGCGGATGCGCCAAACACTGCCATGTCTGGATAACATGGAGGCAATATGAATACATTTTTGTATTCATATTGCCTCCAATAAGGAATAAAAGATAAACGACGGTATTACTCAATCGCTTTTTGGGATGCGCCACTCATTCTACTGCTACGGGATGTCATGGAGGCATTTGATCGCGTATTGGGCCTATACAAAGAGCCAGCCGATGCCAGGTCAGTGTTCTCCACAGCTGAGTCCGATACCATTTCATCCGGCGGGCTGGAAGGCTTGGTTGGTTTGGGAGGGAAGTCCGCGACCATAAACCTGCAACGTTGAATGGGCTAAATCCACCAGCTATGATACCTTTACCTGGAAGTGAAACTAAAGTGTTGCACCTAGGTGGGAACAACAAAAAAGCTTCTTATTTCATAGAGGGTCAACAAATTGTACTGGCTACAGAGGTGAAAGATCTTAGCTTTCTCATCACCGAAAATCTAGAATTTGATAGCCATTGCGATGATGTAGCAGCAAAGACTTCACGTTGAGTGTGCAATCTCTTCAAAAGCTTGAGCACGAATGATGAGCGAACATTTCTCCATGCAAAATGTACGTCCGTTCGCTTCCCGGGCACTCCTGTTTTTGGTCCTACAAAAGTCAAAAATATTGAACTCCTCGAAAAGGTACAAAACAACTTCACGAGGAAACTTTTCCTTAGATCGAGAAAATCTGGGTTTCGTACGGTCCGATCAAGCTCAGAACGAAATACACAGCTGGGTCTAGAATCACTATGCTCCCGTAGGAGGAAATTTGACCTTCTTATGCTATGCAAAGTAATGCACGGTTTTGTCCATCTGGGCGGTCGCACATTTTCACATCCAGTAATTCCATTACTAGGGGTACAACAGCCAAGCTTCGGTTCCCCCGAGCCAGGAGCTCGGTCCGCTTAAATTTCTTCGTATGCAGAGCGGGCGCTGAGTAGTAAAGTTGAGTAAGCGCATCCAGATTCCTCCAAGAATCGAGGCCTTCAAAAGAGTACTGCAGAATAAACTTAATCCTTGCTGACGGTTTTGCTTTTTTTCTTTTTTTTTAATGATTACACTGTGGAGCGGAGTCGCCGATCGTCCAACCGTTGTTAAGCCGTTTTTTGATCATAACTGATTTTATTTGTTGCACTGGTTTTAAAGTGACGCTTACTGTGTTCATTGGTTGCGATGGTGAGCTCGCTCACGTGGATCGGTTTGCATGTATTGTGTCTCATGTCGGAATAAATAATTAAAAATAAATAATTAAATAAAACGTGCAGCACCCTGCGGCATCACTCGCACGAATCCCTCAGTCCACAACTCGAGGATGACCATCCAGTCGTCATAGCCAGAGATGTGCAGCACCAGCAGATGCTTAAGGAGGGACCTCCGATTACTACACAAGACCAGCGCTGGTCCTTCCCCTGCTGGGGCTGCCACTCCACATTGAGATACAGAGTAATTTTTAGTGAAGAATCTGTTCTACACTTCTTAGCTCATATCTGACAGTCTCTAGTGCAACAGAAACTTGAGCAAAGTTCGAAAGGAGACAGCTATCTAGCAGCGAACTATAATCAACAATGGAAGCCCTCACGGGGCGCGGAAGTCGAGCGGCAACGCATATGCTGGCTGCTTTCGCTAGAGATCCAGACCTTGAAGCTCTCTTTCCAGCAGAAGGTTCTCCATGCGTCTGCCATCCAGGAAAGTGTGCAATCTGATCACCTCAATGGCAACACTGCCACACGAACGTAACTGCAATGCCTGCGAATGGTTAGGTTCCGCTTGAGCTTTACATGCATTTTACACCTTTCAAGAGCAGTCTGGCTCTAGTTCGAACTGAAAAGGCCAAAATGGATGCACTCATTCAGATGCTCTCTGATAGAAGGCATCTTCACAACAGCCACAACGGTCCAGCGTACGCGAACTCTGGAATTCTGCATCAACGCTTTGCAAGCAAACAAGATATGTATTTTCGTACATCACTCAACGTGAAGTCGTTGAAAATGTGAAGTCGGCTTGAACGAAAATCCTAAGAAATTCTCAAGGACACGAATTTGTTGCTAGTATGCATGTGGTGTGCTACAACTTGAATGCCGAGAAATTGTTTACAACTCCGTCGTTTAATGGATTTCTAGACAAATCTATTTGCTTCACGTTGTTCGAAAAAGAAATTCGAGCTTCTTATCAATTGTTTCCGTGTTACGTTTACAGTGACGCGCATGTTTTCGCCATGGATATGAGTATGGAAATGAGTTGATCTCCCAAGGTGAAAATGGTCGTGAAAAATAAGCTGCTCGCGGAACAGAAATTGGCATTCTTTGCATATGCGCAGCATCTGCAAAGATTGTCTGTTTGAATATGATATCCTTGCAATTATTTTTGGAACATATTTCCAGTCAAGAGATGCAGCTGAGCAGCGGTTAGGGATCAGCTCGTCAGGACGCACAGCAAGAAAGTCCGTGTCCACGGTTTATGCTATTTCCTCGAAGGTACGAAAAATCGGCAGAAAATCAAAATAGGGTTTTTGTCCCACAGTAAGACGGATTGAACTGGGCTGGTTGGAGAAGTGGTTCCCTGTTGGTGTGAAAGCTTGGAATATACTATTTCGTCTTAGCAACTTCAGAATTCGTAGCTAGAAAAAATTCGATGCCGTTTGTATCGGAGGTTACTTGGCATTGTAGTCTCTTTGGAATAAGTGTTTCTTGATCTTCATACCGTGTCTCGACGGCGTCTCGCCGTTGTTGGGAGAGCTGTGAGCGTACAATCAACGTGAGTATGATAAGGCGTAGTGGGAAGTACTGCTGTGTGGGAAGCTTCTCAGGACTTGCGAAACGAAGAAATGGAGTTGTGGTAGTTCAAGAATTTCAGCGCTAGGGTTCGTCAACAAACCGATAGTGCACGTTGCACTTGTAAACGCGTTACAAACTAATTTAACGTTTCACATCGAGGGCACGGTAGGAATTTTGTAGAAGTGTCTGCATTTGACAGGAAGGAGTTCGCCTTCAATGATTGCAGCTGCGGTCTTGGCCTGGATATGTCATAGCAAGCTCCATAGTGCCGACGTCCATCCATGTCGTTGGCTCTCCTCCATGAATGAAGCGCTTCGGCACATCCACGGTGATTCGCTTTTGACAAGGCTGAAACAACTTTTAATGACACTCGCTCTTCCCTGGCTCCACTCATTCGCATTCCTTTCCCTCTTCGCTCTTCTTTAACCCGTCCATGATTTTATGCAACACTTCCATAATCTGCTATGGGTAATCCACCTTCTGTGCTCCCGTCTGCTTAAGACGGTCGCTTGCCGACTGTTGCTCAAGCGTTTTCATCTTGCATGGAACAGTGCTTTCTTCCGTGAACTCGAGCCACCAAATATAACTTCCTGGTTCTACACCTAATTCTGCGCAGCTTTGGGAAGGATGTGGTGTCAAGAAATGCTTTCATCTCGACATCTGACTTTTTCACTGTTTCTTCTCATTAATCTCGGGATAACACTCCCAGCTGGACTCGAACGACGATAACCCTAGCCTGCGACGGCTAGCGAGGTATAGAATCATGTGCCCCGCACGACAAATCACGCAGTTTTGAAAGAGTTGCTGACTTGACCTACCCTTATTCCATCCTCGCAATCATGAAAGATGTAGAGAACAGGTTCGATGTCGGTAAGTTCGCGTGTGGTTCCGGACAGCGCGAATCTGCCGTTCTTGTCGCTGAATTTCTCGTCTAGCAAGTCGTCGCTGTCACCGGGATCTGAATGCACACCACGTCTTTTGTAGCGTAAGGTGTCATCCACTGACGGAAACTAAAAATAAGATATCCACGCCCACCCCTTTTTGAAACAGGAGACATGAACCCAATTATTAGGACACTAATGTTCTTAATATGCCTTCCTGTTAGCATCTCACTGTCAGATAAATAAGTGAATATACTAGTTTCTCTCCATGTTCGACTTTCAATAAATCTCGGCATAGTGAATATGTCGTTCTGAGTTCGAGTGCGTCAGCTAGCCAAGATGGCACAGGTTTATTCGGCTAACGTTTCGGCCTTGTCGCCTTCGTCGGAGCCTGGAAAGCCAGAAACGTGTAAAATTATCCCACCAAGCACCATTTCAAATTGAGAAAACAAATTCAAGGACCGTGTGTACCAGAAAAAGAACCATGCAACCGAGGCTAGAAGGCTCACTTAGAAGATCAGAGAAGGACCCGTTGGAGTCGCCCACAGACCAAATGACTGGTAGGTGACCCAGAAGCCGTGCCGGGGCCCTGACCTGAGGACTCTAGAGGTCAGAATCCACAGAGGTCAAGGAATGGGGCGAGTTCGTTAGCTATGGCTAGGCATTCATCCTTTCTGTTCAATTTAGGATTTTTGCTGTGTATCCAAAACGCCTCCAATGTTTTTCGTGCTGCTGTTTGTTTCTCTTGCGCCAGAATTCGCACTGCCACCTCAAACTCTGCATTACCATGCGCTTGCAGCCGATGAGATCCTAGAGGAGCTAAAGGGTTCGACCTTTTCAGACCATCGATGTGCTCCTTCATCCGCACGCATAGCGGACGACCCGTTTCCCCTACGAACTCCTCGCCGCACCGCCTGCACGAAATTACGTAGATGGCCCCCGAGATCAAGCAGTCGCCCACTCGCCCATGTGGGCAGATGAGGCACCCAGGGGTGGGACAGTATCGATCGTAAAACCGATTTCGGATGAACCGCCGCTTAAGATTGGGGGGTGGTATTTCTACTCTCCTAACCGTACCACTGAGATCGTAACGACGTAAAGAGGCCCGGATAGACGCGCTTAGTTCTATGTATGGAAAACAGAACGGGATTTTGTCGTCGTTTTCCATAGTATTAGCTCTGCGGCCGGAGGATAGTATGCGCTCAGTTTGGCTGGTTGTGGGGTAGCCATTGGAATGCGCAATACATCTAGCCTTCTCCAGGGACTCTGCCTTTTCTTCGCTCCCAGATGAAACCTTTTCCGCCCATTTAAACATGTTTCTCGTGACGCCCACCTTTGTTTTTAGGGGATGTGCAGACCGGAAGTGGATAATTATATTTTTATTACTGGTCGATGTTGACTTGTTTAGCTGGTAGCCAAGGTTGGTATCACGTTTATTTGACTCGGCTTACGTTTCGGCGACCTCGCCTTCGTCAGAGCCTGAAAAAGTCGAAAAACATTTATGAAACTGCCCTCCCAAACACCATTTCATCCTACAGGGCACTAATCTTAAGGAGAGATAGGGACAAGATCGAACATGATAGTTATGAAGGAACGACTGACCTTAAAGGTGGATGCTTTATTACTGGGTTTACGGAACCACTTCGTTCTATTGAAACCCCTCCTTAGTTGGACCTGAACATTCAGGAAAGGTAGCCAGTCCTCATTCGGCTTCTCTCGAGTGAACTGTATATTGGGAGCTTGTTTGTTCAGGATTTCAAAGCAAGCGTCCATTTATTTCTGTGTGGAACAAACGACGAAACAGTCTTCTATGCACCGCACGTACATGACCAGGCGCCGCTCTAGGACGGGTTGTTCTATCCTGCTCATGAAAGCAATGGCTACCGTTGGCGCTAACCTTTGGCCCATAGCGAGTCCCCTAATTTGTTTATAATAGTTACCCGCCCACCTAAAGATGGAGCAACCTAGGCATTGCTTTAGCAGGTCCATGATGTTTTTTACTGAAAGACCGTAAGTGTTAATATCCGTGCGGTGCTCAGTAAGGAGCTCACATATCGCTTGCACTGCATCGTCATTTGAGACGTTGGTATACAGGGAGGTTACGTTAAACGACTCCATGACGTGATTACGTCTGAATCTAGTTTCCCGTAACTTGTCTAGAAACATATTTGTGTTAGTAAGATGGGCTGGGATAAATTGAAGCAATTGTGAGAGAATGAGGTTAAGGAACCAAGAAATCCTATCGGTGGGACCCCCTATGTTACTGATTATGGGACGAACTTTGAAATCGGAAGGATTGTTGGATGAAAGACCATTGGGCGAAAGTTGATGGGTCTTGACAAGTGTATAAAGAACCGGACGGACGGGAAAGGTCGCACCTAAGGCGGGCAGTGACCGCCTTAGGAAGCGATGCGGATTGAGCCGTTTGAGTCCAGACCCTGTTTAACTTTCGGCATTCCTTGCTGTACTCCTCAGCTGTTGCCGGGCGATAAAGAGAACGATCTTGCAAATGTAGCTGCGTTATAGCAGCGTCTAATGTTTGCGACATCACAACAAACTCTCCACCTTTGTCGCTGATGGAGATTTTCAGGGAGCCGCTTTTCGAGAGATCATGTGTCTCTTTTAGCCCTTGCCTTTGTGTCTTAGTGAGGTTACAGTTACTGCGCTTTTTGGTGTGAGCCTTAATAGTGTTAAGCAATGTTGTCGAAAACAGGTGGAACTTGCTATCTGTTGAGGGTTGGGTCTTGAGGTTTGAAAAAGGGTTTAGGAAAAGGAATAACGGGGAGTGCAGGTTCTATCAATCGTTGTTGTGGCCCTCTCCTCTCATGCAAGCGCATGATAATGCAAAGTTTGAGATGGCAGTGCGAATTCTGGCGCAAGAGAAACAAACAGCAGCACGAACAACATTGGAGGCGTTTTGGATGCACAGCAAAAATCCTAAATTGAACAGAAAGGATGAATGCCTAGCCATAGCGAACGAACTCGCCCCATTCCTTGACCTCTGTGGATTCTGACCTCTAGAGTCCTCAGGTCAGGGCCCCGGCACGGCTTCTGGGTCACCTACCAGTCATTTGGTCTGTGGGCGACTCCAACGGGTCCTTCTCTGATCTTCTAGGTGAGCCTTCTAGCCTCGGTTGCATGATTCTTTTTCTGGTCCACACGGTCCCTAAATTTGTTTTCTCAATTTGAAATGGTGCTTGGTGGGATAATTTTACACGTTTCTGGCTTTCCAGGCTCCGACGAAGGCGATAAGGCCGAAACGTTAGCCGAATAAACCTGTGCCATCTTGGCTAGCTGACGCACTCGAACTCAGAACGACATATACTAGTTTCTATAGGGATGAAAACGATTAGGTTGTAAGGAAAGTTCTCTCTGTTTTCGAGAGTCATATTCAAAAACCATAACTTGGCTAAAAAATCTTCTTCTCGCTCAATCTAAAGCAATTGTATTCGCCAACCCTCTTGCAATGTGATGGATGTTGATATTTATTATATGACCGCGCTTTAAAAGAAACGAACTACGGCATTATAAATCACCGGAGGCGAATTCGACACCGTTTTGTTTCAAAGAAATGATTCTTTAGTGAATAGTTCAGGATCAGGGATGGGCGGAAATTTTGAAAATTTTTCCAGAAAACAGAAAACAGAAAATCGCTTCCGTCAGAAAACAGAAATCAGAAAACAGAAAAACCAAAATGCCAGAAAACAGAAAAATCAGAAAACAGAAGACAGAAAATTCCTAAATTATCACACGACCTAAGTATTCCACTCGAAGATCAATTTTTCCAGTCGCAAATGCTTTTGTATGACTAAAAATGTAGTCATCGGCCAGCGTTTTTGCTTGAAAGCGTTTATAAAAATTTCTAGCATACTCCGAATTCAATACAACCAATAAACTGTCTGACTCGGTCTGAAGCTGAATCTTACGAAGACGATCTGCATGAGGAACGGACAAGTTTCTGATGCCCCATTCTCGCTCAACGGAAGGAACATCTCCAAATGGTCCAGCTTCGTCTTTCTGGGTCGCGAAGTCAATATGGCCAACGACCTAGCGCCAGAGCTGAGCAGGAGGAAACGAGCGGCTTGGGAAGCTCTCAAGAGCGTCGAAGAAGTCGCGAATAAGACGAAGAACGTCCGACCCGTGCCCACCTATTCGACTCCTCTGTTCTTCCTGCCCTCACATGCGCCCCAGAGACCTGGGCTATACGAAAGCAGGATGAACACGCGATCAGCGTCGCGCAGCGTGGAATCGAGAGAACGATGCTCGGAGTGACACGACTCACGCAAGTGAGAGAAGGCCTCCGGAGTTCCGAGCTTCGCCGACGTTCGAAGATCAGAGAGAGGTGTCGCGTGGGCCAAGTTGTCGAAAATTAGGTGGGCCGCCTACGCCGCCTATGTCGAAAATTACGCCTTAACTTTTGGTCTTTGGGCGGAAAAAGCGAAAAAGCCGCCTTTTCGGCCGCTTTTCTGTAGCGCCCTTTAAACTGGGCGCATTGTAAATTGAAACACATATTCGCGATCAGCACCGAGCTGTCTTCCCGATGGGATGCAAGACGCCGAGTGAGCGCTTGAAATTTAGTTTCGTGACCTAATTCCTGCCTGTCGCGGCTGACCTCTTCCCTCGCGGGAGATAATTACACCCACAGCTCCTAAGTGGCTAATGAAGAAAGAGATTCGGACATATTACAGCCTATTTTCCACCTTACATCTAGTAGCACACAATTCTTTGGATTCCCTAGTTCGTCGCGATCACAATGATATAATTTATTAAAGGATCTGATTGTTTAATTGTCATTAATTTTAGAAAATGTCCCTACTTTAGAGGGCTCTAAGTTTGGAATATCAAGTTTGTGTGCTCTTATATTCATTTGTCCCGTTGAACAATGGTTGAAATCAAGCCGTGGATTTGGAACCTTTAGGGTTGAAATCTGTAGTAATTATGGGCTGGCAAAATTGTACACATGACACTTCTTTGTGATTGCCCGCGCAGTTGTCGCATGGTGAAAGCGACTACAGAAGCAATTCATTGAATGAAGAAATATGGCGAATTGGGGTCCTATGAGAACTCCTTATAAACTTCCACAGGTGAGATTTCGACTAAGCTAGAAGACATCTTAGTCACTCAGTTACAAAGCAAACTTACTCCAAATGTGATTTGAGTGAAATTGAAAATTTGATCAAGAATGGACAAATGACCCGCGAGTGCATTCACCAGTTAAATCTGACTCGAACGATAGTTCCATTCCAATTCTGCGTTCATTTGCACCGGCTTATCACGAATCAAACGCCCAATAGCCCTGGTTGGGACGCAAATTAGATGCCGAGACAGTCCCCTTGCCTGCCCTTGTGACCCTTTGCGCCATGTGAGGACGCCGTAAATCGCCTAACCGGAGTCTTCACACTTCTGTTGTTGCAGTGTATTATTGATCCTTCCAAACACCGTAGAGGTGGTGTGGTCCATGGTCGAGTTTTGACAATATCTTGACATTCTTCTCCCTTTTAATTCTTTTATTGCACAATTTTTCCAATTTTTCGCAGCTTAATCTGGTGAAGTGGTAACGAGATTGCTACAAGCATTCAGTATTTGCACAATCAATCGAGTTTGAAACTGTCCCCTTGGTTGGTATCTCTAGAAGTAGAATGCATGGCGCATTCCAAGAAGGGACTTAATAAAGCCATATGTCATCCTTAATTACTATCAATGTCGAAAACGAAGCCGCAGTGAGTAGTATGAGAGACACGGCCTTAGTCCAGTTGTTAGTTTAAACGCTCAGACATGAGAATGGGCTCTATTCAATGCCACTAGATTGCGCCATACATTTTGCCCTCTTCCACCCCATTATGCTTATGATACTGTGACGCGCCATGCGTTCTACCACCATGCAAACTACGCAATGGAAACGCACGATACGCGTCCGGTGCTCCTCAAGATGCGCTGCGAGCTGCAGAAACAGCATTTTAGTGAAACGCCCTGAAAATAAATAAATAAATAAACAAATAAATATGAAATACATGTTTCTGGTAAGATGGAGAGAACACGGAATGGAAAATGCAAGCATGTTAAATGAAAGGGGAAGGTCGATGTTATCCAAACCTTATTTGGTGTACGCCGCGTATTTTACCCCACCCTCGTTTGGAGGGATCAAAATGGCGCCGCGGCACCTGAAGTGTGAAGACTCCGGTTAGGCGATTTACGGCGTCCTCAGATGGCGCGAGGGGTCACAGAGGCAGGAGAGTGGACTGGCTCCGGAGCTAATCTGGGTCCCGACCAGGGCTATCGGACATTTCACTCGTGATGAACCGGTACAAACGAACCAAAATTTGAAATCGAACCACCCTTCAAGTCAGAATTAACTGGGGAGTGCTCTCGTAGACCATTTTTCCGTTTTTGAACAATTTTTTTAAATGACGCTCAGTTAGTATTGGGGTGAGTTTGCCTCGTAACTACGTGGCCAAAATGTCTTCCAGCCTAGTCGAAATTTCACCGGACTTGAGGACTATGAGGTGTTTTCATAGGCCTCCAAATATCTGTGTTTCTTTCTTTAAAGAAACGATTTTGTGTTCACTTCAATCATGCAAAAAGTGTGCGGCTAACTGCAAAGAAGTGTCATGTGGCCAACTTTGCCGGGGTATAATTACTAGCGATTTCAACCCCAAAGATTTCGCTTTCACAGCATGATTTTTACTGTTACCTTCAACGGGACAAACGAGTATAAAAACACATAAGCTTGACGTGCCGAAATTATAGTCTTCCAAAGTGGAGACTTTTTTTGAAAATAATAGCACTTAAATTATCGGA
This sequence comes from Heligmosomoides polygyrus bakeri, assembly GCA_947359475.1. Classification (NCBI taxonomy): domain Eukaryota; kingdom Metazoa; phylum Nematoda; class Chromadorea; order Rhabditida; family Heligmosomidae; genus Heligmosomoides; species Heligmosomoides polygyrus. The sequence goes on along the minus strand of OX375868.1, from coordinate 47,678,264 downwards.
TCCTCTAAAAAAGTACATCATTGTGATCGAGGAATGCTAGGGAATGCAAGTTACTACAAATAAAGTAGAAAATCGGCTTTAAAAGACCGAATCTCTTCCATCATTAGCCACTTAGGAGCTGCGGGTGTAACTGTCTCCCGCGAAGGAAGGGGTCAGCCGCGACAGCCAGGAATTAGGTCACTGAAGTATTTTTCAGGCGCTCGTTCTGCGGTTTAGAGCTCATCGGGAAGAGGGCTCGGTGCTGATCACGAAAATATGTTTCAATTTTCAATGCGCTCAATTTGAAGTGCGCTACAGAAAAGCGGCGGAAAAGGCGTTTTTTTTTTCGCTTTTTCCGCCCAAAGACCAAAAGTTAAGGCCGGTATTGTAATGCGCTTCGCGGACATCCACTGGACGAGAGCCGTCACCGATGGATTCCACGGGATGTCAAAAGAAAACCACTGACGTGTTGGTCGGACTTCTAACTTCTTTGTCAAAATTCTAAATGATCCATATGACGCTCTTCGTGACCCTTGAGTAAGGAGGATCCATTGGTTGGAGCACTCTGGCACGCTACGGGGACGAATGGAGACGGAGCTTAGGTGATACAGGTAATACATGAAAAATTTCATGGTTCACTACCCTACCACTACATAAGCGAAATCAAAGGTAACTAAAATTTTTCTGTTCCTTACTAATTTTTGAAGCCAAAAGCTGAGCAAGGTTCAGTGTTAGAAAAATAGCCTCACGAAAAGCTCCGCAGAAAGCGATTATTGGGGATGACCGGCCAACAATTTCCAACTTTCAAGGTGGAATCCTATCCACAGTAACTCGACTAACTAACTAAATAGGACAGCCGATTAGTTAATAGATAAATAAATGCTCCTCAGAACTCTAGTTTTAATATCTCAATAATATAGCCTTAATATAAAGTTGTAAGCGATCGTAGATGCGAATTGCTGTTAGAATCGAAAAGAATACGAAACCAAGTTATTGAAGTCGAGAAATGTCCTATGAAGGAACTCCATGTCAGCAGCACTTACATAATTAATCAAATAAACAAAACGGCATAGTTCATGAGTGCATGGCGCAATTTTTACACGAACACATCCAAAAACGCCACATGCTTACAATTTAGAATACTCTAGAAACATTATTTTGAAATGGAATTCGTGATTCTAAGAGTCTTTTTGCCTTCTTTTTTTTTTGGATTTCTATGCTATAATTTTGTTCGCAGCACTATTTTCTGTTTTCTGGCCAATTTTTGACGATTTTCCCAGAAAACAGAAAACAGAAAAAATTTGCCCAAAATGGCCAGAAAATCAGAAAACAGAAAACAGAAATTCCGCCCATCCCTGTTCAGGATATCCAATAGAAGAAGGACTCGGCTCCGGCTAGGTTTGGTGAAAATATTGCATGACGGTGATCTTTCATATAGGGTTTGTTAAGCCTCTAAATGATCTATCTATCTATCTACCACTATATAATTGAGTTAGCTCTCCGCCCTGTAGATGATGAGGCGTATCTCAGTAGGTTAGAAACCTGGCTGAGATACGCCTCATGGAACCATGAGCAATCTCATGAAATCCCTTGCGACGTCTCTGCTTACTTTGCGCGGGCAACGTTTGCTGTTCAACATGGGATGTTGTTGCAGCAGAGGACGCGTAGCCTCCTCCTGCTTGACACAACGGCATCTGCGCGCGTTTCTGAGTGCCTGGATCAGAAAGGCAGGTCCCTTTCGTTGCACAACAACGTCTGATGTTAGAAGAGGGGACGCCGTCGTCCTACGACGAGGGATCTCATTCAGAATTGAGCATGAGATGCTGCAGCAGCAGAGGAAGCGCAGCCTCCTCCTGCTCTACACAGCGACAACTGCGAGCCTTTCTGAGCACCACAGCACCTACACGCGTTTCTGAGCGTCCAGATTCAGAAGCCATGCCGCCGACTTCAAGCCATTAGCATGAGAAGACCACTAAAGGGGTAAGACTAGAAGGGGGACTTCGAGGGTAGAGAATCGGCAACGACCAGGAAGGAGCGACCTGGAGGAAGCATCGGGATGTGGGTGGAGGTCGATAGGAAAACAATGAAGCAGGCCAAGAGGTGGCAATAAGAAGGGTTTAGGCATTAAGGAGGGACCAGTAGGGAGTTACTAATCAGGGCGGAGCAGTAAAGGGGATCAGCAAGGGATCCATTACCAGTAAGGGAGGACGGATTTAGAAGATGTGACACCGATGTTGTGCAATGTGCGTTCGCTCACCGTCGTCATGTCGTGAGCGTGGAATGGCTACTTAATTGGGGTAGAGTAGTAAGGAGAACCTCGAGAGGGGGGGGGGGGAATCGACCTGGAAAAAGGGACTTGGAAGCGGGACATGGACGGGGAACCAACAAGAAGGGAGCCGCAAGGAATCCATTCGGAGAACAAGGAACCTGCCGTATGCATAGCCTCTTCATGTTCGACACAGCGGCGACTGCGCGCGCTTCTGAGCTTCTCGATCCAGAAAACAGGCCCCCTACGTCGCGCAACAAGCGTCCTGATTCTGAATCGTGTCACTGACGCCTGCAGATAGCATGGGAGGACCACTAAGGGGTGGAGGAGAAGGGCTGTAAAGGGGACCTCTAGGGTGGACAAGGAGAGCGACCAGGAAGGAAAGGGAGAACCTGGAGGAGGGACCAGGAGGGTGGAACCAGCAAGAAGATACCAGTAGGGGTCAGTACTGGGAACTAGAAGTAATTTAGGAGCTGGGACCAGGAAGGTGGGGGACTAAGGAGGGGGAGGAAAGACCAGTAAAGGCAGACCAGCAATTAGATCCAGTAAGAAGAAACGAGTGAGGGAGAACCTAGCTTCTCCCTCACTCGTTTCTTCTTACTGGAAACGCTAGCTGTTGAGCATGAGAACGGTTGCGGAGGAGCAACCTGAGAGACAGAAGTACTGCGCAGCACAAACCAATGACTTTAATGGCCGGTTCGGAGAGAATGTCTCTGATGAATGCACGGAAGTGGTGAACGGCTTGATGCCGATAAAGCACGCACAAGGTCCTAGATGCTAGCGAATTTTATGTTTTACAAAAACTACTTTTCATAGGTCAGGGATGCTGCAAAGTCGCGCGAAGCGCACAAGTGCGAGACACGCCGTTAAGGCCGCCACAGACTTCTGCGGCGCCGCTCGGCGGCGCCGCTCAGCGGTGTCGCTGGGCGGCGCCGCTGGCCGGCCGGCGGCACCGGCGGCGCCGCTCAGCGGCTTGACTCATCATCAGTGGGAGCGGTGACGGCGAGGTACTGTACTGTTTCTAGTGGGGACCGACTGGTGCTTAACAATAACGCGCCCCGATGACGATCGCGCGCCCGCATCGACCGTCTCCGCTCTGGATCCCGCCGCGAAAGGGCAGAGCGCAGAGCGCAGACAGACAGACGTTGGAGCGGCGCCGCCGGGTGGAATGATTCAAGTCATTTCCGCCAGCGACGCCGCTGGAGGCGAGCTCTGCGTCTCTGCCCTATGGTTAAGCATAGGGCAGCGGCGCCGCCGAGCGGCGCCGCAGAAGTCTGTGGCGGCCTAAAGGCGTGTCGGAGCACTTGTGATCTTAGAATGCAGAAATGCAAATGCGTAGAGTCGTATTCGTCTTCAAACTTCTTCAGTTCCATACCTTCGATACCTCTCTGTCTCAGAGGATTGAACGGTGATTTGAATGAGCTCAAAAGCGAAACAACCAACGAATCTGGCTTCACTATTAGTTCTGAGAGATAGACCACTACGTTGGCGCGTGTCGATTGCCCGACATGGGCGAAGCGATGTGGCACCAAACTTATGCGAATGTTCTTTACTCCCAGGCTCCATGAAGCCTTTCGGATTACCGATGGGTTAAAAACCTACTTCTTCGGCCATCTAGCTGAAGGATCGTTGTTCGTCGCGCACGTCTGTTGAACTCATCTAGTAAGGTTTGTTCTCTAATCACACCAATTATCCTGTTATATAAGTTATCCAATAATCGGACAGTATTTTCTCTCAGCGGTCCTTCTTCCTTGAGCTGCTACAGTTTTATTTATTTATTTATTTTTACTGTTTTTAATGTATAGACAATTGCTTAGCATAAACTCTATAAGAAAACATTAAAAGAGCAGCATAAAATGAAACCAACATAACTTTCAGTTACGAAAACAACAACCCGCAAAAAAAAATTTCACAGTACTCTTTGATACTTAACATTTGTTAAACCTTCTACATCCATGGGCAGAAGAGAGGCTCCTTGGATCTTAACACCTGACCCCGCAGCAGGTTGAGTTTCTTAAGAATTTCGTAGTTTGAGAAGTCTGACACGACGCGCGATTAACCAACAAGCAGCAGCTGCATAGGCGTCCCTTTATTCTCCTCCAACACTACATATGTTATAATCCATAAGGTGGGCGGATGAGGAGCCCGTCCCATTCCATGTTCCTGATTCGGCCAACCAAGCTACAGGCCTAAATTGCGACCAGACTTCTATTGAAATGAGAAAACACTGACTTGTTTATCGGCGGACCGCCGCAAGTCACTGTACAAGCCTAGCACGCATACAAGTCAATGCTCTCAAGGTGGGTCGCAGTACCCTCTGGTGATAAGTTCTAGTGATACTGGGCTGGGGAGGGGGGGGGGGGGGGAGGAATTTCAAATCGTGTTTGGCCTACAGTTAATTGCGTGCAGCTGACCAATAAACGTACTGATGTAATGCGGAGTTGATTGATGTACGAATGGGTGGGATACAACCTTCATAACGGCGCTCCAAGATGTTCCCTCACCGCTGGTTTCCGCACACGTGCCACAAGCGCCCGTGAGCAACTGCGTTGACGATATCTCATTACTTTGCTGTTTTCGTGTTCTTCCAGCAGGTGCTGCTGCTTAGCGTGGATCACAACTCGTCCATTCCGTCTGATCACGGACAACTTGAATGCAATAAGAGTGAACGCGGCTCCTGAACGAGTTCAGAACGAGTCTGCACATTTTGTCGTCCCAGCGGACTCTTCCTTTTCCTCAAAATCTCTCAATACTCGCACACTCCACTGGTAGTTCCTTCGTCGAAGTTAGTGTCAAGCGTAACGATGTTTCGACCTCCTCATACATACACTGCAGCGGCGCAGAGTACGTGGAAGTCTCGTATTCGAAACTCTCTATTTCCACTGGTTTGACTTTGGAAGACATACTTTCCATGCCCGATGGGTCGACTGCATGCTGGTCGTAGACAAGATACGTTGAAGATCTGGACCCTAATCTTATTATAATCTCTCACCTGCTCGGTCACTTTACGAATCATGCCATGGTTTCAAATACATGGGCAGATGGCGTTTTATATTGTATTAAAGTTTGTTGCAGTATTTATGGGGCACCATGTACACGCTACAGCCTTAAAAAACATTTGCCTGGAAATTGGATCTTAAAATAGAAAAAGAGAAGATGCGTACAAAAGGTAACGAAAACGTTCGAAAAAAAGTGCGCTCGCGTTAGAGGAAAAGCTGAGCAAAGAAGTGGTAATAAGGATAACGGATGAAGAATAAAGGACGGCGCTAATTAATCCCCATAAATTCCAAAAGAAATCATTATTGTTTTTATTAATATTGATAAAAGTTAAATAATAAAAGTTCACGATCAAAGCTCACTGTGAGCGAAAGGATCAGTATGGAGCTCTTTATCATAATGAGTTGCTCAACGCACCACAATATGGCTCTTGACATGTTCTGGCACGGCTTAGCACTGGCTGCCAGCCCCACTTAAAACACGGTTTTAGATACTTTGTGCAAACAATGTCATTTGAAGTGGACATTGTTATGACACGGCCAAAATGTTATTTCAAAATCCTTCAAAAAGTATCAGAGGTCTAGATTTCTTGAAAGGGAGCAGCGGAGTTTTCAGACACAAAAGGCTCGCCAGCAGCTATGGTACTTTTGAGACGTCTCGCTGAAATTTGGTGTAGAAGAATATCAACATGGAGTTATAAGGTTTGTACGCAACACATTCCACTTGGCCGCTTTGCGAATAACAGCGCAAAAAGGTTCGCCAATGCTGGCTTTTCGGCTCACAAAAATTTAGCCTTAGTTTGCTCTTAATATAAGGATAACGGGATCAAACTGGAAGGGGAGAGCGCCGGTATCCTTACTCCTGTCCAGATCGTAGATCTTGACCTTGACGTTTCTCAGCGGCTTTCCACTGCACATAAGTCGACCTTTCACCGCCACGCCCTGTTTTCGAAAAGCGCTGGAACAACCAATGGAAGCAATGAGCAGATATGTCGAGAGGAGAAGCATTTCCTGCAACAAGTACTCTGAATCACTCCCTCCAAGGCATCGAACTTTGGTGTTCATACTAACTTCAGTAATGTGCACGAATATACGGCGAAATCACGAAAGAAGGACAACACATGAGCAAAACTTCATTTCGGCCAAAATTTTTTCAGTTCTCAACGAAGGCAAAAGGCACCATTGTTTACCATTGCATGTACACGAACACACGATCCTTCCGATTTCAGACCGAGAGATAAATTCAATAAAAGAAAAAGGAACGACAAGAAATCGTGGTCGAGAAATAGTCGCTCTGTTATACTCGCTTTCCTGAATTTCCTTCACCAAGGCTCGATCCTGTCTTCAGGACTTTCGTTTGAATCGGAAGTGATGTTGCGAGCAAAGCCGCTGAAAAATACAATATCTCTAATATCAAAAACAGCCCACATGAACAGTTGGCACTGCACCTCTTCATTGCTTCTGTTTCACTCAAAATGATGCTGTGTAGCTACTGAAACCGGTTCACAGGGGAGGCCTTCAGGAGCATGTCACTGTGTGCTCCCTCCATTGACGCGGAGAGCACAGAACTGAGAAGGGAAGGAACTTCAGCAAATGCCCTCATGACGTGTCCGACGTGCCAGGCTTAAGCTTGAGATTCGAGAATCGAAGGGGGGGGGGGGGGTCGTACTGTGACGCCGTTTGGGAGGGGAGGGGGGGGGTCGTACTCCTTCTGTTTTAGCAGAGGATTCTCTCTTATTTTTCGAGGTTTTTAGGCAATGTTTGGAATTCTTAATAAGTTGTTTATTTTCCAGGAGTGTTTACAACAGCGTGGAGTCTCACTTTCGTTCCCGAAAGTTATGTAAAAGAATTTAGTGGTGTTTGTATTACGTGTTATAAATAAAGATTTCCCGCCGGCAGATTTGGAGTCAATGAGAGGTTTCCAATTTTTTTCAGATTTTTTTCCAGGAACTCATGGACACGACAGTTTTCTCCCAAACGAGCAATATCTACGTCCAAAGTTGCACTCTATAAAATTTCTAGTGTTAAAGGATGACCTAAGTGCATTCGCTACACGATTTTTTGAAGCGCTCTTCGAATCGATGACGGAATGGCAATCGGAGGATCGACTTCTCACGGAATTACTCTCCTTATATTTTTCACTCTTCTGCAGGAAACAGCATCAGGAAGTAAAGTCGTGCCCTATAAAATTTTAAGCCACAGTTTGACCTAATAAAACCTTGTTTTCCTGAGACAATCTTCTGAATGAACAGACAACCCGATTTGTATCATTTGCCGAAAAATATCGACACCACTAATCACATGGAAGCTGCTATTTTAACAACCTGCGTTTCGAAGCGTAGAGTCCAGACTTCTTATAGTTTTCAAAGCTTTGTGAATTTTTCAGAGACGTCGGACAAGCTCCGAAATATGGTAGGTTACGTGGAGCCGTTGCGTTTTCCGATGTTATCGATCGCCACCGAAGATGGTCTTCTCGCGGAAAAATTTTCAATCTTCTGAAGGAAAGAACACGCGAGAGTGAAACTGTGCTTCATGGATTTTTAATTTTAAGTCATGAATATTACACAGTAAAAAGCTGAGCTTCTTCGCAGCGATCTCCGATATGATAGGGCGGATCGTATCTAAATTTTTCGTTTTTCAAGAAATATTAATTAACCTTTACCTGAAGCAGTTTACCCACACAGTTGAAATCTTGCCACAAAAAGTTTCAAGTCCTGTTCAATGCACAGCATGAAAATCATGGTTTTCTGAAACGATTAGATTGGATCGACTGGTCGATATGGCACCGACGTCATAGGAGCGACGAAATTCGTCGTTTACAAAAATAACTATAACTCGGTAAGTTTTTCAAAATTTGAAAAAGCCAATGACTTTTTAGAAACTAAAAAAAATTGTTCTCATCCAGTTTAAAAATTGTTTTTCAATAAAGAGATATTCGTACGGGGCGGAGGTCTTCGATTTTTTGAGCGAAAAAATGAAGTAATTTTGTATAAACAACTATATCTCGGTAAGTTTTTTTTTGAAATTTGGAAAAGCCAATAGCTTTTTGGAAACTGAAAAAAGAGCGCCTTTGTACCATATAGAAACTTGTTTTCAACAGTGAGGTCTTCATAGGGGCGGTGGTGGTTCAATTTCTGGTCCATTGTTGCAGAAATACGTGCCAAAAATCGAACCCCTCCCCCGCCCCGTATGAAGACTGCTTTTTTTGGAAACTGGTTTCTATATGGTTAGAAAACATCTTTTCTCCTTTTTTTCAAAAGCCATTAAAATTTTTGAACTCCATATAATAAACCGAGTTATGATCAATTTTGTGAAATCACTCCAATGTCGACGGTGCAGTGTCTACGAGCAGTTCTTCACAAAATTGATCACGTCTCGGTTCATTTTTGATATTCAAAAATTCCAATAACTTAATAATATTCTAATAGCCATTTTTTTCTAGTTTCTAAAAAAATCATTGGCTTTTTCAAAATTTGAAAAACTTACCGAGTTATAGTCATTTTTGTGAACGACGAATTTCGTCGCTCCTATGACGTCGGTGCCATAACGACCAGTAGTCGATGCAATCTATTCGTTTCAGAAAACCATGATTTTCACACTGCGCATTGGCCAAGAGCTAAAATTTTGTGGCAAGATTTCAACTGTGTGGGTGAACTCCTTCAGGTAAAGGTTAATTACTCTTGAAAAAGGAAAATTCAAATACGATCCGCCCTAATCATATCGAAGATCGCTGAGAAAAAGCTTAGTTTTTTTATTGTATATTAATCACATCTTAAATTTTAAGATAGCACAATTTTCACTCTCTGATGTTTTTCCTTCAGAAGGTAGAAATTTTTTGCCGCGAGAAGTCCATCCTTCAGCTGCACCTCCGTCATCGGTTCGAAGAGTGTCTCAAAAATTTTGTGGAGAGAGCTCTTAAGTCAGCCTTAGCAATTAACACTCGACATTTTAGAGTACAATTTCGAATGCAGATGTTGCTCCTTCAGGTACAAAAATGTGTCGTGTCCATGAGATACTCAGAGAGTCTGAAATGTTGAACTCGTTGTGATTAATTCGACAACTGCTCGCAAAAGTGATTTATTTTCAACTGTAAACAATCAAAATATCAATATGAAAAAATTTCATACGCAAAACCTTTTTATTTTTTTACCAAACCTAGCATTTTTTATTAAACAACTCAATTAAATAATTACTTTGTAGCACATCTTTCTTGAACCAATCTGACACTGTAAATCTGAATTCTAGAAAAAATTCCAGAAAAATTCTAAAAAAATTCTGGAAAAATATTTATTTTATTTTATTTACAAATCTGTTCTGTTTAAGTCCAATTTTTTACATGATTACTAATAGAATCGAGTTGATACTTTCCTCGCTCCTAACAATGCTTTGAATGTGTTGCAATATTGGACTTCGGAGCTTAATTCAGCTCTCATTCCGGAAAAATGCTCCGTTTAGCATATCGGGGAGGGATGTGCTACGGAACGCTCTGTCGATGAAGCAACTATTGAAAAATGTGAACAGGTTAAATACCTTGGTGTTTTTGTAGATTCAAAACTTGATTTTTCGAGATATGTAGAAAAAACTACGCAGATGGCTTACATTGCTCCTTACTTTATACTTCGAACTGCATGTAGTGATAATCCTGTTATTCTCACCAAACTGTATATGACTTACGTTCTTCCTCATTTGCAGTACTGTTCTCAAGTAGGGAGTCTCACTGTTAAGCAACTTATCATACGACTTGAAGGAGTTCAAAGAACTTTCACAAGGCTTGTTTACACACGACCAAACCAGGGTACTTTTTTGAGAAATTTGCCTACTTATGAGGAGAGCCTGAAAGCATTGGGCCTTAGATCCTTGCTGCATAGGAGAGTTGTTGCTGACTTAGTGATTTGCTTTAAAATACTTCGTGGCGAGCTCAAACTTCCTGCTAGCAAGTATTGGATATTCAGACCTTGCAGAACACGATAAAATAGATTTAGTCTGCACTATCCAATAATTCAGAAGAAGAATCACACTCAGCTGTTCAATTTCGTTTTTTACAGAGTGGCATAATAGCTCAGACACTTGCCTAGGGAAGTTTTGAATAAAGGAAACAATAGAATTTTCAAGGAAAGGTTGGAGAAAATAGATGTGTTGCAGATTTTAGGACTTCCGGCAAGCCTAACGTGAACATTCTGCCTATGCAAAAACCTCTGCAAACGCAACGATCCACTTCTCAAAGACTCCGTTGTTGCCGAATAAATGCAGCCCGTTTTTGCGGCTTCTCTCAGTATTTGTTCTTACCATCTGGCTCCTCTCTGTCGTTAGTAATAATTGCTATCTCATGCAAAAGTCTGAAAGCGCTCTTTAAATGACAACGCCTTCAATATTATATAAACCATTTTCACGTCGATTTGGACACTTTTCAAATCAAATTGGACACTCCCCTATGCTGGTCTATAAACTCTGAAATAAAACTGAACGCTCTTCAAATCAGAACGAGCTTCCTAGCTTCCTACAAGTTAAACTACAGACTTTCCAAGATTGCTCTTACTTCAGCTGCCCGAATGAGTGTAATAATTTTATAAAAATTTTATTTTTGAGAGAAAATAACAAATCAAATTTTTTTTAAAGCGTATTACGGGAGCAATCAAGTGGCGCATTAAAAGACTGGATCGCGACGTGCGCTCGAAAAGCAAGTCGCAATGTTTATCTGATCAATAGTGCAAATACTGCTTACATGCAGCAAGAAAGTCAAGATATGTCTGTGTTTTACAATTGTTTATGTTGCACCGTTTTCAAATAAGAAACAGCATGCAAACAGAAATTTTGCTATCAATCGAATAAAAATCTAAAGTTCTGGACGAAGGCATGGCGCAATCACTGTTTTGGCACCAAAAGAATGCCGCCATTGCGCTTTTCAAAACATTTTTTAAATTGTTGTGTTTCCTCATAAACAAAATTTTTATAAAATTTCAAACCATGGTTCTCTTATAGGAAAGTAAATTAATACTTCAAGGAAAGTTATAGCAAAATTTTCCTTGAACAAAAAATTATTCTAACATTTTTGGAGAGCCTCTAGTTTAATGTAAAAGAAGCTCATGTCGATAGGGAAGAGTTGGCTTCGCTTTGAGAATTGTCCAATTTGATTTTAAAAGTGTCCAATTCGACGTGAAAATGGTACGCATCCCGCGGATATATTTTTTTCAACAGTGGTTTCCCTCAATTATTATTCCACTTACTGCAAAAAAGGTCAACAAGTCACTTGGCCTTTACCACTGTTCACTTGAACCGGAGTTCTACGCTTTGAGTTCGTACCAGATCAAAGAGGCGCCTGTATTGTCGGCCAACCCCACAATAACGTTTGTTAGTTGCGTTCCCCGGCTGACCTCTCCTATCTAACCGCTGTTTCAATGACACGCAAAACACATTTTCCTGATATTCACATTATAATTTGAAATATCGACATGCACTCCAAGCTTTCGTCAGCAATGCTTGAGCTCGGATAGGTTTAAGACAGATTTTAAGTAATCCTACGAGCAACTTCTTTCTAGACTCGTAATGTCCTAAACAGTACTTGCCATTAGTAAAGGTACATTGCTATGAAAGCTGCGATTAGTTCAGTGCACTGTGACTAATAAAGTAGTAAGGTTCCCAATTATAATGTAATTGAACGCTAATCTTACTGTTGCTTTTAACAGCTATTTTGTTTGTCCAAAGTTTTCGTTGACGTTGATTGCGCCCTCATGTGCATGTAAATAAATAAATAAATAAATAAATAAATGGAAGAGTTAATTCACCTCTGTATGTGTGTCTGTGTCTCTGTCGGTGACATGAGAAACTTATTCAAAAGTCTAAAACCTATCAAGGTAATTAGCACGTGCCATTTCTAATCATTGTGATAGTTGGTTTGAAGCCAATCTGAAATAAATTAATCGATCGATTATCGATTGGGATATCGACTCTCCGTCGGCAAACCTTTACAAGTGGAGGCGAAGTGGATATTGCACATTTTGTCCTAAAGCGCACAAATGCAGCAATCATTTTGTGCATTAAAAAAGTGATCACTCAATGAACTCGACTTGATCGTCGTGATTTATTTGACTGATAGTGTAAATGCTGCTAACTTGGAAAGGAGTGTGAGGATGAGTGTGTTCTATAGCTGTTCCAGTTGCAGTGCAGCTTTCAAATAATACCTCATCGTTACTTGCGCATAAACTCAATTATTTATTGTTGGAATGGATTAGATAGATAGATTGCAGTGTGTAAGAAAGTAGAAAAGTTGAGGGACTATTGTGGCTAATGGAACGAACCGTGAGCTAGTTCTAATTTGAGGACAAACTATATTCTCAGCACACGTGTTTAGATGTGGAGTTACGTATTTTGAAATCCAGTGTCTGGAAAATAGCCGTTGTTCGAATCGATCGCGTCCGGCCGTACCCGGAAAACTCAATTATTCGAGGTGTCATGATCGTTGAGCTACTGATGAAGAAACTATGGACTCAGACGAATGCCTCCCTCCACTTAGAGCACGATAAGAGCGGATCGCTTGAGCGATCGGGATCGCTTCCTCTGTTCTTCTCTGGCTCCCTCACGTCATCGTCACGACGTACCGCGAAGAATACGGTAGCGCGGGCAGAGCGAGTCCACCTGCAGGTCGGACTCGGTGAGACCCAAGGTCAAGATTCAAAGCGCAAGCCCTGACTTCAACATATCAAATTTGCTTAGAATGTTCTAGATCTGGTTGTAGTTGTAGGTAGAAGAATTGGTAATGGTTATATGTAGATTAGTTGTGAGTGTGTACAATGTGCACGAAGCAAAAGTCTATTTAATGAACCACCAAAACCTTTACATTTGCAACCCAAAAACGAGGGTTCGTTACCTGCTGAATCATACAAATATCCGAAGAATTTGGTTTGCATCCAGTGTATACCGGGAAAAACGAAATGATTCACTCAACAGGATACTTGCCTGTGTATTTTTCGACGACGGCGCCTTTTTGTGATTTCATCCACTCTTTCTTCGTCATACTGTATACGGGCCTCCAAATTGAACACGCCCAAATCGAACGTTCTCTGAATTACTTCGTGAATTATTCCGAGTAAAAGAAATCGCCGTTGCCTTTCAATGTGACATACCTTGGGTGTCTCACTACTGTCAACATAACTAGCAGGTAGGAAGAAATTCAACTTACGTCGACCAGCCTGGAAAAGGTGAAGAGATTGAGCAATGGGTGCGGGCACATTACACTACAACGGACTATCAGCACAAGATCGCTCTGTGAGAAGTGAAAGTTGAAGTTGAGGCTAACCATAAGTGTTTGATATGCTAAAAATATGGCAAAACAATTCGTGGGAAAGAGCAATGACATTGGACGAAACGTTGATTGAGCGCAGCCAAAATTAATATAGATCTTCGTTGCGGCTTATGCTTCGGCATTGCTGCCTTCGCCAAGATTCATCGAGGGTCGCACGTGGAATGTGTGACAGTCTGTGAGAGTTTCAAGGGAGGAAGTTGTCCTCGTTTCTGCCTCTATAGAAGAATGCATTTGAGCCCCCTTGCATTGATTTTGCTCCAGTTTAGCTCTCTTTCGCTTTTTTTCGTTTTATTGGATGAATTTTTCTCTCTCCTCTAAGTTATCGACACTATTTCTCCCTCCTCTCCATTTCAGCTTTTTAGGTATTTCTCAGCCAATTACTCCATTTTCTCCTTCAGTTTGTGCATTGTGTCTTATCAACAGCATTGGCAAGAATAAATAAATAAATAAATAGTATACGCACCGTAAATGTGCGTCGTTGTGAAATTTGGCAGTCAGCCTTCGACAAATAATTCATTACGCACATCGGCAGCGAAGCCGCAAGGGATTACAATGCTAGTGACGCTATCTTAAAAGCTATTCCTATGACTAAGGATCTTGGCGTGACTATTGACTCTGGGCTGTCGTTTTCTGATCATACTACAATACTGCTCGCGCCGCATGGTCAAAAGTGGGCGAAAAAACGCAAAAATAGCGTCGCAAAGCGTCGCATGATCATAACTCCTTCAGTTTTAGGTTTTTTGAAAAATGGTTGGCACCATTCGATTTGCCTCTTCGAGATCTACACAAACATGCGTAAAACTTTACCGGAACACCCATATTTTCGCCGTGGGTGGTCCAAAATTGACTGGACGGGCGATAAGAGCAGCTTATTTCCCAGGATATGCGTGCTTTCGGAGTATCTCAAAGATGGCGTACGTCGCCAGTGCTCTGTCATGCCAGGAATGCACCGAGAGTGCGCCGTGCACAATGCACACAGAACCTAACCAATCAATCGAGTGGGCGAGCGCATGTCCCCTGCGCTTCTATCTTCTCTCACTGGGAAATGCGAAATCCTCAAGACTATTTCGAGCCGTTTGGAGAAGGTTCTCAGAAATTTCCAGTCACCACACTCAGGATTAGTTCCAATCTGTCCCAGCGAAACTTTGGTGTGCGCTGTGTACAATGCGAACAAAGAAGAACCTTTCAATCGAGGGGGGGGGGGGGGCAGATTGTAAACTGAGCGTTTGGGGAGTTTTATCAGAAATTGACAGCCTTAGAGCACCTCCTTTATCAGAAATTTGCAGCCGCCCTAGTCAGAAGTTGCTCTAAGGCTGTTCAGAGAGCCTTTGGAGTGCGCCGTGAACAATGCATACAGATTCGAACCTTTCAATCGGTCGCAAATTGCACTCACGGGCGTGTTCGGAGCGCAATAGCTCTGTCAAGTTGGAATCATTTCGGCTGCAGCTTGTGGGTCTTGTAGGCAGTAGAACGGTCTATTGTAACACTAAAGTAGAATAGCCTAGCTTAGGAGGGGGAATGCTACAGCGGTGCGAAAATGCAGGTGAGGCTTGCGTGACGCATTTTTTTCCGATTTCGGTGGACCACTGCGAGAAGACGCGGCGAGCTAACGGCATCAGAATCAGTATGCGAACAGAGCACTTAAGGTACTTTACGGCGCCGGGATCAGAACTTCTCAGCTGCCTAAACTGCCTTAGCCCCATCTGCCGTTTTAGGGCGGCGGACTTAGCGGTTGAAGTTTCCTGCCCTCTTACTCGCCCATATTTGGGTTTCCGACACACTAACACCGTTTTATTCATAACGAAAAGCTCTATTGAATGGTGTCACTCTCGACCAATTTCAAAAAAATCGATTTTTCGACAATATCGAGGACGTGGGTGCTTTAGGCCGACCTACGCCGACAATGACGTCATCGAGAAACGGTCAAATTTCCTCGTGCAAACTTCGTCCAAAATTATCTAAGGGTTATTTGGGGCGCTGATTCCGAATCCGACGTTCTTTTTTTGAAAATTCCGCGGACTTGAGCAGGTTACTTCCCGTTTGAGGGTGGTCGGGTCAGGATCACCGATCACCCTCAGTTATCGGTATGAGCGGTCCCCTCCCGTAACCGTCCAAATGTACTTCGGCATCGTGTTTGGCACCTGAAGAAGCCCCCGACCCTATACGAATTTCGAGCAAAATCGATGACTCTGAGCTGACCACCATCAGTTATCCAGAAAAAATCCAAAACCTACCGAAGTCGATGGAATTTTCAAAAACGGACGTCGGATTCGTAATCAGCGCCCCAAATAACCCCTAGACGATTTTGGACGCAGTTTGCACGAGGAAATTTGGCCAATTTCGAAAATATCGGTTTTCGATGACGTCATCACCCGCGCAGCTTGAACTAGCGCGCCCACGTCCTCGATGGGATATTGTCAAAAAATCGATATTGCTAAAATCGGTCGAAACTGATAGCATTCGATAGAGATGTTCAAGCAGAACAGAAAGGTGTTATTGGGAGTGTCGAATACCCAAATATGGGCGAGTAAGAGGGCAGGAAACTTCAACCGCTAAAGGCCCCCACAGAGTTCTGCGGCAGCGCCGCGGCCCTATGCTTAACCATAGGGCAGAGACGCAGAGCTCGCCGCCGGCGGCGTCCCTGCCCTATCCTAACCATAGCGGCGAGCGGCGTTGCCGCAAAACTCTGTGGGGGCCTTATGTCCGCTGCCCTAAAACGGCAGATGGGGCTAAAGCAGTTTAGGCAGGTAAGAAGTTCTGATCCCGTCATCGTAAAGTACCTTAAGTGCTCTGTTCGTACACGCATTTTGAGGCCGTTAGCTCGCCGCGCCTTCCCGCAGTGGTCCACCGAAATCGGAAAAAAATGCGTCACGCAAGCCTCACCTGCATTTTCGCACCGCTCTAACATTGCCCCCTCCTTAGCTAAACGATTCTACTTTAGTGTTACAATAGACCGTTCTACTGCCTACAAGATCCACAAGTTGCAGCCGAAATGATTCGAACATGACAGAGATATTGCGCTCCGAACACGCCCGCGCGTGCAATTTGCGAGCGGTTGCCCCCCTCGATTTAAAGGTGCGAATCTGTATGCATTGTTCACGGTGCACTCCAAAGGCTCGCTGGACAGCCTTAGAGCAACTTCTGACTTGGGCGGCTGCAGATTTCTGACAAAACTCTCCAAACGCTCAGTTTACAAGCTGCCCTCCCCCCCTCGATTGAAAGCTTCTTCTTTGTTCGCACTGTACACGGCGCACACCAAAATTTCGCTGGGACAGATTGGAGCTAATCCTGAGTGTGGTGACTAGAAATTTCTGAGAACCTTCTCCAAACGGTTCGAAATAGTCTTGAGAATTTCGCATTTCCCAGTAAGATACAATAGAAGCGCGGGGGACATGCGCTCGCCCACTCGATTGATAGGTTAGATTCTGTGTGTATTGTGCACGGCGCACTCTCGGACATTCCTGGAATGACAGAGCACTGGCGACGTACGCCATCTTTGAGATACTCCGAAAGCACGCATATCCTGGGAAATAAGCTGCTCTTATCGCCCGTCCAGTCAATTTTGGACCACCCTCGGCGAAAATTTGGGTGTTGCGGTAAAGTTTTACACATGTTTGTGTAGATCTCGAAGAGACAAATCGAATGGTGCCAACCATTTTTCAAAAAACCTAAAACTGAAGGAGTTATGATCATGCGACGCTTTGCGACGCTATTTTTGCGTTTTTTCGCCCACTTTTGACCGTGCGGCGCGAGCGGTATTGTTGTCATGTCTATCTTTTGCCATGTTTTCAACAATGATTTCTTCTTACGTGCTTTATTCCTTGAGTGACCAGCAATCAGTGTTAAATGAGAGCCCTCAACCTTATGCTCCCTTTAACTACATATTATATAATAAAAGATTCTACTTATTAGCAGCACTAATAATGTACGCTAGTCTATTGCAATTTCCCCTGTTACTTGGTCCACTTGTTCTATTTGTTGCTTCCACGGGGGTGATTCGCATATGTATGTTCTCGTGCCCCTGCCCCGAAGTGGCAGCAGTGACCTATAACATCTAGAGACGTAACGGTATAGCCTGGTGTGGACAACAACCATTTTTAATGGCTTCATTACCTGCAACCACTAGGGTTTTAATATTCTCTCGGTTTGCTATATTTTGCTGGGCTTGTAGGTCTAAAAACAGCTGCTTCAAGGATTTTTTTTCAGTAATACCCTTTAAAACAACGTGAAGGGACAGCAGTAGGAAGATCTCACGTTCTTAGCGTCGTCGCAGTCGTGGTGGACGCTCAGGACTGGAGCCCAGCCCAGCTCCGACTCATCGCCGGCCACCAAACTGAAGTTGCCATCGCTGTCCGAGAATGTTTGACCAAGCAGTTTGTCGTCGTCTTCACCTAGGTGTCGATGCTTCGCTCAGCTATATAGAACGCTGAACCGCTTAATCACTTCGACGCGACGAATGAACTGCAGTCATCACATGTAATTATTCAAGGAGTGCGCGGTTGATGAGCTCCCTAATTAGCTTACTAATCGTAAGCATAGCACAATTTTTATCATAAACTTAATAAAAAGATGCTGCTGGTGGCGGCACAGTAAAAATTCCAGCACGGATCTGGTCCTCATAAAATCGACTGCTTTGCAAAACATTCGTTTCCAAAACAAACAAAACATTAAAGTTGTTCCCGCTGTTGATTCTCGATGGTTTTAACGCTCTTCACTGGAGAGCCAGGGGAGGAACCTTAAACGAAGGCTTTAGGTCGCGAGACAATCGTTCTGTAGTCCCTGGAATCATTTCCACAATTTACCACTATATCTATGATCTATGAAGATGGCGTCCTCTGACAACAGACTCTGTGAAACTGGGGAATGCTGTATAAAGAAAGCCCTGCAGGACTAAGGGATTTCTTCAAATTTGCCACATTTCAACGACATTTTGGTGGTGATAGTTTAAAAGGGACAGCGGCGCAACTAGTGGACGGGGGGGGGGCAGTCCACCAATACTCCAAAAAGTTACGGGTTTTTACAAGTTTGACCTAGGCCACCACGGATCTCCCTCGATAGAGAGCCTTCGGGCTCTCTTGTTAAGAGGGATCTCGGGCCGCTTGTCGCAGGGCCACGTGGCGCGTCCCCGGGTGGTGGATAGGGGAATTAAACGCGAACCAAATGCGACCGTGTACTGCCCAGAGACGCAGGTGGGATGCAGGGGATGGACTCCTTGCTCCTGCTGTGTCGGGTCGATGCGTTCCTTGTGCGTGGGAGCGGCATGTTCGTGCACTGTGTGCGTGGATGTGTCCGTGACTGTGCGGATTGTAACTGTGTCGGCTCGGCCAAAAGCTTGCACTCGGTAGACTGGGAGTACATGTAAGGCGATTCGAGGCCGCCTTAAGTCTCGCCCCGTCCCTTCGGGCAGTCTGGCTGGCTGCCCGGAGTACCCCGCCCGCACGACAGAGCCTGACTAGCTACCCGTGTTGTATTCCAGTCAAACACAGCAGCACTAAAGGGCCTCATTCCCCTGACCCCGAAAGAGCCCCCATTTCTGCAGCGATGGGAAGGACGAGTACGGAGAGGCTGCTAAAATCTCAGGGCCTAACCAGGCTGCGCAAACTGAGAAGGACTAGGATGACGATCTGTACTTACAACGCCCGCACGCTTGCGTCGGAAGCATCCGTCGAGGACCTGATGATGCAAGCCAGGAAGATCAAGTACGACGCCATCGGACTGACCGAGACGAGAAGACACCAGCCCTACACGCTGCCTACGACTCCGGAGAAGAACTGTTCCTCGGAACATGCGACAGCAGGGGAGTAGGCGGCGTTGGTGTCCTCGTCAACACGCACTTGGCCATGAACATCGATTCGTACGAGTCTCTGACAAGCCGAATCGGACGTCTGCGACTGAAGCGATGTGGCTCCGTGCCAGCCTTGACTGTGTTCGTCGCGTATGCCCCAACATCCGACTACGACGACGAAGACGTCGAGGCCTTCTACGTGGAGCTGGAGAAGTTCTATAAGGAAGATCACACCTTCTACAAGGTGATCGTCGGCGACTTCAACGCCAAGATCGGGCCACGAAGGTCGCCGGAAGAACTTCACATCGGAACCCACGGTTTGGAGTGGAACGAGCAAGGTGAAAGGCTGTCTGAGTTTATCATGTCGACCAAGACCATCCATGGAAACTCGCAGTTCCAGAAGCCTCCCTCCCTACGATGGACCTGGGAATCCCCCGGTGGCCAGTTCCACAACGAGATCGACCACATCATCTTCAATCGCAAGTATTGCCTGACCGATGTCTCCGTTGTCCCCAAGTCTACACGGGATCGGACCACCGCCTCCTTCGCGCGAGGTTCCGCTTTTCGCGTCAAGGAGAGAAGGCCGCGAAGTTCAAGAAGAGGAGTCCCAGAACGACCATCAACTGGGATCTCTACACCTCTCTTGCCGGCCTTTGGGAAGATGCCGTCATGGACAACGTCGACGAGGAATACGATCGCTTCGGGCACCATCTCCACGATAGTGCTAAGGGAGCCGAGAGCTTGAGGACCACCAAGAGACGCCTGTCTCCGGAAACTCTCGAGCTGATACGCCAGCGTGGAGCAGCACGAGCGTCAGGCAACTATCAACTGACGTCCGAGCTTGCAAAGCTATGCAGAGCGGCGATAAAGGAAGATCTGAAGGAGAGAAGGGCGGAAGTGTTGGCTGAAGCAGCAGAGGCAGGGCTGAGCATCCGCAATGCCCGCCGGAACTTCGCCAACTTCAAGACCAAGATGACCGCTCTCCGACGTCCTGACGGAACCGTCACCTCTTCCAGAAGGACCATGGAGAAAGTCATCCACGACTTCTACTCCGATCTCTTCGATAGCCACGTCCACCTGCCCCTACGCCATCTTCCGCAGGATGGATACGTCATCCCCTCTGTTCTCCCTTCCGAGATCCGACACGCCATCTTGTCGGTGAAGAAACGTACAGCACCCGGTCCTGACAGGATCAGAGCTGAACACCTGAAGAACCTCCCGCCAGCGCTTATCAACACCTTGGCGCGGCTCTTCACTCGCTACCTGTCCGAATGCAAGGTTCCATCTCAGTGGAAGACCAGCAAGACCGTCTTGCTGTACAAGAAGGGAGACGTGCACGACATTGGCAACTATCGCCCGATCTGCCTGTTGTCCGTAGTCTACAAGCTGTTCACTCGAGTCATCCTGAATAGGATTAGTAGAACGCTGGACGAAGGACAGCCATGCGAACAAGCAGGATTTCGGAGAGGATTCAGCACGATCGACCACATACACACCATTACGAAGCTCATCGAAGTGTCGCGAGAGTAGAAGCTGCCGCTGTGCCTTACGTTCATTGACCTGAAGAAGGCATTCGACTCCGTCGAGACTGAAGCGGTCATGGAAGCCCTGCTCACCCAGGGCGTCCCTACTCAGTACATCAAAGTCCTTCGAGAGCTGTACAGTGGATTCACGACCAAGATCTCACCATTCTACAACGACGTCGTCATTGACGTGAAGAGAGGGGTTCGACAAGGGGATACCATATCCCCGAAGCTCTTCAGCGCCACCCTCGAAAACGTCATGCGCGAACTAGAATGGGATGACATGGGAGTGAAGGTCGACGGCCGGCAACTGCACCATCTTCGCTTCGCTGACGACATCGTTCTCACAACACCGAGCATCAGTCAGGCGGAGCGAATGCTGGCCGACTTCGATCGTGTATGTGGAAGCGTTGGACTGCAGCTGAATCTTACGAAGACGATGTTCATGAAGAACGGATGGGTTTCTGATGCCCCATTCTCGCTCAACGGAACGAACATCTCCGAATGCTCCAGCTATGTGTATCTGGGTCGCCAAGTCAACATGGCCAACGACCTAGCACCAGAGCTGAGCAGGAGGAAACGAGCGGCTTGGGGAGCTTTCAAGAGCGTCGAAGAAGTCGTGAAGAAAACGAAGAACGTCCGACTCCGTGCCCACCTATTCGACTCCACTGTTCTTCCTGCCCTAACATACGCCTCAGAGACCTGGGCTATACGAAAGCAGGATGAACACGCGATCAGCGTCGCGCAGCGTGGAATCGAGAGGACGATGCTCGGAGTGACACGACTCACGCAAGTGAGAGAAGGCCTCCGGAGTTCCGAGCTTCGCCGACGTTCGAAGATCAGAGACGCTGTCGCATGGGCCAAGTCGTCGAAAATTAGGTGGGCCGGCCACGTAATGCGATTCGCAGACACCCGCTGGACGAGAGCCGTCACAGACTGGATTCCGCGGGATGTCAAAAGAACACCAGGACGCCCACCAACGCGTTGGTCGGACTTCTTCGTGAAAGCCCTGAACGACCGATATGACGCTCTTCGTGTCCCTCGAGCGACGAGGATCCATTGGACCACTCTGGCACGCGACAGGGACGAATGGAGACGCTGCTGGCGCCCGCTCGAGCAAGTCGATGATCAACGGGACGACAGGTGATACAGGTGACCTAGGCCTCTCTCGGTACAACTTGCATTACACGTACGTACGCGTACAATGGGGGAAATTGACTGCTGCTCAAGGCGGTCGAAGCCAAGGACTGCCCCCCCCCCGCCCACGTGTTGGGCCGGGACAGCTTGCAGATAAGGCATGGTGTGCGCAGAACTGCGCATGTAACATTTAATGCAAGTATCGCAAGGGTCTCCCTGTTAAGAAAAGCTTCGGCCGGATATCGCTGGAAAGTGTCCGCTCGTGCCCGTCGGACACTTCCACATCTTTTCTTGATTACGTGGTAATAGTGAAGAATAACTTACCTTTAAAAGGGCTGCTTAAGAATCATGGTTATATGTATGACCTCATATTTAAGAAAATTTGTGGGTGTTTCGTTGAAGCGAAGAGCTTACCGCCGAAAAAACAAGTCTGATGGAGTGGTGTGGCGCGAGCTGTTGTCTTTCGGCCAACCTCATTTTGATTCAACGTTCAGCACTACCCTTCTCTAGCAATTTTGAGGTAAAAGCATCTTCTACCTGTATTTTCTCCTTCTGCATAGCCTGATAATTTCAATGCATGGAATGAATCCAGCAATGAGACCCAGACTATTGCTACGGAGGCGACATCCGTAGAAATAGAATGCGTGGCGTTGATTTTGATTACATATTTCTCCTGAACAAAGTGTATAATAGTACATTATACTTGTGGTGGCCGTCCAGTTAAGTGTCTACTCATTCCCAGACTGATAGAAGGCTTGGTTGGGCTTAGCACAAAATCCGAACAAGAATCGGGTGCACGCGACAGCCGTCGCCTCTTCCGATTGACGCGCATGATGCCAGTCCGGCCAAGACGCGCAATTATCATAACCCGAATAAAGATGTGCAGCTATTACCTCGACGTCTTCTAAAGCACTCTAGTTCCAGATCTAAACAGGAAAAATCATGGTGCTTCAACTGGAATGTTACAAATGCATTTGGAACCGCCAACAGCGTCCGCGCACCCTCTGGGGAGTCCAGAATCATTAACATTAACCTTGATGTCAACTAAGACAGAAACTCTGAACATAGGTCACCTGAATCTGCCTTCCACAGTCGAATTAGAATCTGACCAGCTGGATATGGCCCACAGAGCAGCTTTCCTTTGACGGCTACTGACTTGCTTTGAACCGTCGCAGTCCAAATATACAGAAGCAGGGTCGCATGCAGAAGCATGTCATGTGTGGTATGTCGCAACTAAACAGGAACAAACTGAAAAGCAGCCACACATCCTGGAAGGCGGCTCTACGTAATTTTTAACTCGTGAAGTGGCAGATCCGATGCGATAGGAATGTGAGGTTTATTGAATAAAGAACACCGACGTGAAACAAGAGGGTAAAGGAACGCGTTAAATCAATTCTTCTGTGGAGTGTGCCACGCACTTTATCTACTTCTACGAAACTAGCGTAGGAAATTGGATGCGTGTCTTAGGCGCTATAATGCTTAGTGGGAGGGAGAGGTCACCTTCGAAAAAACTTTAGTAACACGAACAAGGAAAAACGGGACATGTTAGTGAAGAAAATAAACAAGCAGTAATGCTGGTGTGTTTTGTGCCCTCCTCCGCGTTAGTGGGGTAGGGGGGGGGGGGTGGAGGGCCTGGTTGGCGTAGATGGGATCCGAACCGGGAAACTCGATTCTGGGTGTTTCCACGCGATTCAAACCTCAACCTATATGTGTAGTTAATAATAAATTAAGGACAAGTGTAGAGGTTCGCTGTACTCCGACGTACAATATAATGGCATTTATAGCATTTATATATAGTTGTATCTATAGATCCAGAACCTAAATATCATAAATTCATCAAGCAATATCTCGCCAAACCGGCTTCTACAACAGAAGGCTTGTTGGAGTTGTTAGAACGAAAAGGCCGTCGACGAAAAAGCGGTTCCAGCCACTTCGAGGCGCCGACCACGCAGTCAGGCGAGGATGAAGAGCACCACAGGAGAAGTGTTGATAGGTTGCTGTGTGTGTTCCCAGAAGAACACATAAATACTGGTCATCAGCAAGGAATTAGTAATAGTGGTAAAGAGAACACCCAATGCTGCTGCTATGGGAAAAGAGGAAATTCACCAGGCGAAGTACGCAAAAAATTGCGTCATCTTGTGAAATTCCTGCAGACAAGGAGAAGTAGTATTCTTCCTCGCATTCGAACCGTATTCAAATGTGCGCAATCCTTGTTTAGTTTTCTGCTTTTTTTCTTTGCAAAAATACAGAATAAAAGAAATAATAGCCACTTGACGTTTAATTTGTAGAGAGCGCCGCTCTGAGCGTGCAAATAAACTAGTAAACTAATGGAGTATTGATAGCCGCAAGGATGAAGGAAACATTATTGGTAGCTGTTCAGCTGCAGCTCTTCGTCTGTTAACATCACAACAGGTGGCACCAGATTCCACAATCGCTTCAAGCGAATAACATTGAGGAGGGTTTCCACACGGCAACTGACAAACGCTCGTGATCCATGGGTTGTTCGAGTTCGAGTAATCCTAACGCGGAATCATCTGAAGAAGCGCAACCGAACATTAACCGTCTTTTCTCCATCGAAGCATTCGCAGATGAGATGTGCCAAAAGCTACGCATGGAACTCAATCGGCCTTCGTAATGAAGCGGTGGCAAAGACACCCACACACGCACATATTTTCGCAGAACAAATAGAAAAACCCGCGCCATCACGGTTAGGGCAGAAAAGACAGCCAATAGAATGATTATCCACCTACTGGCAGCATCGCCAATACGCCATGCCCCCGCTCCAGTTGTGACGGACGGGCGGAATCAAGTGGGATTGTTTTAGAGTGGCTGAAAATGAAAAAAAAATCACATTAGGATATCATCCTGCATGGTCAGGCTTTTCAACCCATATACAACTATTCCGATTTCCATGTCTTTCCTGATGAAGAGCTAACCATAAATGTGTTTGTGTTTTGCAACGCGATGAACTACCAGACTCCGAGGCTGATGAAGCTGTGAAGGCTGCCCTTGTCACTGGCGTAGTATCTAGCCTCTAATTCATGGTAATTATAATGTACGGTTAATCAATCGCTATTTGGGAAGCGGCACGCGGTCCTGTGTGGGACAGTCTGGTTCATTGGTGCGAGGCGTGACAGCCTTCGGATTCTCTGACTGCGCTATCATGCGCCTCACTCCTTAACCGATGTTCTACCACATAATAGGTTGACCGGAAAGTTTTGACGGATCCCTTTTGCGCATCCCCTTTTCGTTCGTTTATTGCTGCGTCAATATTTAACTTCGCATTTTTGTCTAATGTCCAATACGGAATTCTCCTCCCTTTCTGACGGAATCCCGAATTTGTGTTCCACCTGTGCTTAATTATTGTACTTCTTAGAAGACTTATTGAGGCATGCCGAAAGAGCAATTTCGAACGATATTTTATTTCAGTTTCAAGATAGACCAATCCGTCGTCGAAACAGCCTTGCAAATCAACTATGAGTGTGGGGATCGAATAGTGTTGGAGAAAGAATAGGGCAATGGTGGTTCGGGAAATTTCGTTCAGGAGGTTTAAACCTTGAAGATGCTTCACGAAGCGGCAGACCTACAGCAAACCACGACGACGATTTGAAAGCCTCCGTGGAAGCTGATCCATTGCAAACAGTTAGTGAGATTGCGGAAGGTCTCGGAGTCGCTAAAACTGCTGCTAGATATGATTTGAAACGCCTCTGACAGATAAGAAATTCGAGACGTGGGTATCCCTCTATTTGAGGGATCGCCAGAAATTGTCGCGTTCCGAAATCTGTTCTTCTTTGCTTCTCCGGAATTAAAACTATCCGCTTTTGGATCGAGTCGTAACATGTTAGGTCTGTGAGATAACCGAAGACAATCAGGACAGTGTATTGATGTCGACCAACCCCCCAAGCACTTCCTAATCCGAAATCCCACCATAAAAAGACGATGGTAGCAGTGTGGTGGTCGGCGGCTGGCGCGGTTCATTACAACTTTCTGCAACCCGGCCGAACCACCACAACAGAGTCCTACTGTGACGAAATCGATGAGATGTACCGAAAATTGCTTGAGCTGCAGCCGGCTTTGTCAGTAGATGAGACCCCATTCCTCCGCACGACAACACGCGCCCACACGTTTCGCAAATCCTTCTTCTTTGTCCCGCTTCGTCGTGGGTTCGCTCTTCCGATGTCGTGACGCCACCTTTCTCGATCCTGCGCTTGATCAGGGTGGACGCCAGTTACTTTCATGTCCATGTGTAACGTATCGGACTAACGCTGCTTCGGGCGTCCTCTAGACCGCTTTCCTACTACCTCGAAGTTAAGGCCTATCTTGCGGACGCTGTCTTCCTTTCCGCGCAGAACGTGCCCGTACCATCGTAAGCGAACGTCGCCCATCTTGTCAGCTATCGGCGCGACACCGAACTTCTGCCGAATGACATCGTTTCGGATGCGGTCCATGCGCGTGACTCCCGCCGTCCAGCGGAGCATCTTCGTCTCCATGACGCTGAGGCGCGTTTCAACTTCCTTAGTGGCAGGCCAACACTCAGCATCGCTACTGGCCGGACGACTGCTCTGTAGATCTTCGACTTCAGGTGCTCTGGTATCTTCCTATCACAGAGCACGCCAGTCAGCGAACGGCACTTGGGCCAAGCTGCACTCACGCGTGAGTTTACTTCAACCATCAGACTGCCGTCAGACGCTATTGCTAATCCTAGGTATTTAAACACCGAAGTGCGTGCAAGCTCAGTGCCGTTAATCTTAATGGAGCCGGACTCGTTTACGTTAGGTACTCGGTCTTCTTGACGTTCAATTTGAGTCCGAACATCGCCAGGTGGTCGCACCAAGCTTGCACTTGCCGTTCGAGATCATCTTTATCTTCGCAAGCGAGCATCACGTTATCAGCATAAAGCAAAGTCCAGGGGACAGGCTTCTGAAGATCTCTCGTAATGGCATCCATTACGACAAAAAAGAGGAGTGGAGAAAACGCAGAACCCTGGTGCACCCCAACAGAGATGCGAAACTCCATTGAGGTTCAGCTGCTGCTTGCACTCTACTCTTTAGGCAAGAGTAGAGCATCCGCACCCACTCTATGAGTTCCTCCGGTACGTTGTGTTGTCGCAAGGCGTACCATATAACCTTGCGCGGTACGCGGTGGAAGGTCTTCTCCAAGTCAAGAAAGGCTATATGCACCGGCTTCTGTTTCTCGCAATGCTTCTCCACCAGGAGGCGGGCGGCGTGTATGGCATCAATAGCCCACAACCAGCTACGAAGCCACACTGGTTTTCGGAGAGCCTGACGATTTCACGAATTCTTCTATCGAGGGTTCGCTCGAAGATCTTTATGCTGTGCGAAAGCAAGCGAATCGGACGATAATTGGAGCAGTCTGCAAGACTGGCCTTCTTCTTCCAAATCGGAATCGTCGTACTGCTGTGCCAACACTCCGGTACTTTCTTCTCTGCTACAACCTGATTAAGGAATTCACTCAGCCGTGTACTAGGACTTTGATTTGCACAGGTCAGCCGCCACGTCATCGGGCCTAGTCGCTTTACCTTTCCTCATCTTCTTCAGAGCCGCTGATGACTCCTCCACGGTGATCTTCTGAGCAGGGCCGTGGGTATGAGCCGCTGAAGGGATGGCTGGATGAGGAAATTTTACTGTCGAGATTTCCTCGAAGTAGTTGGCCATCGCTTCAATGCCGTTTTGCGTGCGGTCCATAAAAAGGTGGCCGTTCTCACCATTGATGCTGGAAAATATTTCTATATCCTGGGTCTGTCGTTGACGATACCTAGCAAGTCGGTACAAATACCGCTCACCATCGCGCGACTTGTGCATTCGGTAGGCATCACTATAATGAGTGGCATTTGCAACAGCCACGGCTTTTTTGCAGTCTTCTTCGCCTTCTGATACTTCTGCCAGTTGTCGGCTGTTTTCTCGCCGAGAGACACATGATACAGTGACTTCATCTCCCCTTCGCTTTCACATTGTTCGTCCACTGCCATACCTACTTTTCGATTTTGCGTCGTCCAGGCTTCGAAGTGCCGAGTTCCGACTGCGCAGCTTGACGCATCGCGTCGGTCGCCTTCTTACAAGTTTCATCGACAGTTGTGACTGTCGGCAACCGCGCGAGAAATCACAGCTGCTTCCTTCTATTTCATCACCACTTGATTCTTGCAGCACCGCATCGTTCAACCTTCTGCACCTCCGAGGGGTGATCTTAAAGATGCAGATCAGCGGTCCATCCTGTGGGGCGACCGTCTCATACGGCACGATCTTCGCGTCTCTGACAATACTTCGGTCGTTATCTTTCACAGGGACAAAGTCTATCTGAGACTTGGAACTTCCACTATAGTATGAGATGAGGTGGGAGTCACGTTTTCGGAAGACGGTGTTCACAATCGCGTGGTCATGCGATTCCGCATACTCAAGAATACCTCACCATCGGTATGTTACGAGATCCGCATTCGAAATAACCTTGACAGCGGTAGCCGTCTCTTGTGGCATCTACGTGCCATTAGCGTCACTAGCAACTATGATGTCATCTTTCCTAAGTAGTTGTGCTGTCTTCTCATCAGGCAGGCTCCAAAACTCTTCCACTTCCATCCTTGCCATTTCATCTAACCCATGCTGACAACCTTACCAGCAATAAGCTGTGGTTCTTCGAAGAGTGGTAGCACCATTGATAGTAATTATTTGGCGCTATCCGACTAAGGTGGATGCAGTGAATTTGCGAAAAAGTTACATAGCTGAGTAGATAATCACATAAGCAATCCAAAAGCACTCATCCTAGCTCCGTTGATGGGCGCTGTGACATTCAGCACAGGTCCACTGTCGCATACCATAGCGTGCACGGTGGTGTATAGCCGTTATCCCAACCACTGCTGGTGAATGAGGTGCAATATATGATAGTGGCAATGATAATGATAATGATAACGATATCTACGCCGGCAAGGTGTTGTTCATTCACGACTGCCGAACGTGGCTCCGAGGCTCTCACGAAATTCTCATTCTCATTATCATTTTTACGCATTCGGCTCTCCCAACAGGTGAGCTTCCTAATCTTCCAACAAGACTTTCGCTCAACTAACTGCCGCTAGCCGTTATAGCAACATTTGATTTCAGCTGATATGTCAGCAGCGGAAAAACTGAAAACGTTTGAGAACATGACAGTATTCGGATCGTGGGGGGAGATAGATCGGATGGCCGCCGAAGAATTCGACGAATATCGGACAGAGGCCTTATATGGAAAACTAGAAACTGTCCGTACTGCCGTCAGCCACGTGCAGTTTCACGACAAACGGGTGCGGGTATGAACGAGGTTCGACTGCGATTCGAATGCTAGCAGTGTCGCCTAGAAGGAAACGTCAAAATTGACTATTTAAAGGACACCTTTTTTGAGAATCTGTGTGCATGCAGGAGGAAACTATTAATGTAGTGCCTTCTATATTTGTGCTGCTCTATTTGTGCTTACCAAAACTTTTAACATGTTCCCTACCCTTCAGCTGTAGTTGTTATATTATGTTAAACTTTGATTCTATGTCTTTGGATTGTAGGATTCCGGAGCTAGGGTGTGTTTTTGGATTGCTTATGTGACTAACTACTCAGCTATGTAACTTTTTCGCAAATTCACTGTACCCACCCTAGTTGGATAGCGCCAATTATTTCGCAACAAATTGCAATGTTTTGTTATTTAATTTAAAAATTTAGCAGAAGCGTAGGGGGCATAGGTCGATATTGTCAGCTTGTTGGGAACTTGCAATAAGAACATTTTTTCTTGTACAGCTGGAAGCTCTCGAAAAAGTCGAGCCAGCCATAAGGGTATATAGCGTTTAGAAATGCATGTAGAAGCATGTGAAGTAGAAGGAAACTAGCTCGCTGTGAGGAATATTAAGATGGAGTTCATAAACAAGCAGATGGGAATAAAGATAAAAATGTGCCAATAAAGTCGTATCAAACTGTTGAAATGAAATATCGCGAAGGAAAAGTGTAGGAGGCACGCTATCGATTCCTATTCAACTGATAACCCGATCTCAACGTGACTGCTTGCTTTTATCAGCTTTCGACCTGAGTGGTTTTCATTTTCCAGCTGTCTTTCTTCGGAAAGGCCTATATAGCGCTACATGAGCAACGCATTGCGAATAAAGGTGTAGTTTAATAACAGAATTTGAGCAAGTCTACTTGTGGCAAACCGGATAGTAGTATATTTTTTAGCCTGCAGAAGAATACGTGGCGACGTCCAGCTCACGATTCGAAGGTCAAATTAGGGTGCGGCGACATATATCCGTTAACAGTTTGCTGTTTTATTATTGTATGATCTTTTCGGCTACTGCCACATGTCATCGGGAGTGGTCTAGCGCGCCCCGTTGGCACCGGCTGCTAGCTCAGTGCTCACAAGCACAGTGCAGTGGTGAACTTTGGGATTAGTTCCTACCCTGAGCCGTTTGCAGTAGCCGGAATCTCTATTATAACTAAAGGGAAGACGGATTAGATCCTTGTGTTCGAGCGCGCAGGAAGGGTTGGAGGACACTTCCCTACCATTAGAACTAACCACTTGCTCCGCTGGCAATATGCCAGCTCCTGCTGGAGTACCACGCAAACTTGCACATCAATCCGTGCCGAGACTGCTTTCGTCGCTGAGGGGGACATCGGAGATGGGTTGTGCGCTCTTCGAGCGCACAACTCGGCTAGGGAATGGACTCCAGGGTGTAGTGCGTCCAAGGTGCTCGTGCAGGAACTGCTCCCGTCTCCCAGTGCTCTCCTGTAGCGGCGGTGGAAGAGCCGCGATCCGCCACCGACCGCTCAACGACCCTCCTCCATATCGACTGACCATGGTGTCGGTGGACGGTGACGGGTCTTACTTAGATCTAACCAGATTCTCCTGATGTCGCGTCATATCGATAGCCATTAGAACTAACCACTTGCTCAGCTGGCATATTGCCAGCGGAGCAAGTGGTTAGTTCTAATGGCTATCGATATGACGCGACATCAGGAGAATCTGGTTAGATCTAAGTAAGACCCTTCCCTACGAGCGTATCTTACGCAAGAATACCCCACGTGCAATTCATATTTACCACGCGCCGCGTAATGTGACTACGTAATCAGTACAATGTACCTTTGTCCTTGGGGATGATAGTCGAATATCATTCGATTTTCAAGAATTCAAATTTCGAATCGCCGAACGTCATTCGATTTCCAAGAATTCGAGTTCTTAAACGAATATCATTCGATCTTCGAAAGGTCGAATTTCGAATAGTCGAATATTCGAATAACCTCACGTTTAAGAACAATATTATTTACTGTGGCACCAAAGGATTAGCATTTCACCTGCCATCTTTGTCACCTGCTGTCCCGCTGATCATCGAATTGCTCGATCAGGCGCCAGTAGCTTCTCCAATTGCGTGCAAGCGTGCTCCAATGGACACATAATGCATCGAGGCTTCCGGAAAGAAAACGTGCAACCTTATCTTCTGCGGCTCGAGGAAAAATATGCGCGGATGTTGCAGCTCAGCGTTATCGAAGACGGATGAGAACCGCGCAGTCTCGGTCTGAATAAAAGGGGAAAGGGAAGACCGTGCGCTACTTTTCCTCCTTTCCTCTTCCCACACACTGGGAGAGGTCACCTTCAGGTGAAAAACAGTGAACTAACAATGCTCTTGTAGGTGAAGTTTTTTAATTTTATTTTTTTTTCATTTTGACCTACATGTGAGCGGTCGAAGACCTACAGATGAACGGTCTACGGTATCTCGGCGGGAATTCAAAAAGGATGT
>OX375868.1:47549818-47646325 GCA_947359475.1 Heligmosomoides polygyrus bakeri | reverse complement strand
TCTATGTATGCCGCCATACGTTCACCGCTACCCTACTACCTGGAAAGCATCGACTCCATAATAATTGAATCCTTTTCCACCTTGCTGTATGACAACCGACTGCACTTTTCTGCAGCGGCTGCACTTTTTTGCTATTTCATCCCACAGATGGCGTTTCTTGCATTCAATTTATCTCTCTGTTTACCGCCATACTTCTACCACTACCACACTACCAGGGAACTACGACTCCATAAACTGAATATTTCTCCACTGTGCAGAATGACAGCCGTTTCCTATTTTCTGCACTTTTCTTATTGCTATTTTGCCTCTCAGACGGCGTTTTTGTATTCAATTTACATCAAAGCTTACCGCTATACTTTAACCACTACCCCAGTACCAGGGAAGCTGCGAGTCCATTATAATTGAATCTTTTTCCACTGTGCAGTATGACAACCGGCTGCTCTTTTTTACACTTTTTGCTATTTTCCGTCGCAGACGGCATTTCTTGCATTCAGTTTTCCTCGAGTCTGCCGCCCTACCTTGACCACTACCCCACTACCAGGGAAGCTACGACTCCAGAACCAGAGTCATCAACCGCCTACCGGCCGGTAGCGGCGAAAAATACCGCCACACCTGATGCTGATGAATCTTAATGTTGAGTTGATCGAAGCCTGTTTGATCGAAGGCAACACCCACTCGTGTGGGTGTTGCCTTCGATCAAACAGCGCCGGTGCAATGGCGTACAGCATTCCAGGTTAGCAGGTGAGGTTCGGGTCTCGCCCTGCGCTAGAGTTTTTATGCAACAAAACATCGTTACAACAGCTTACAACCTCGATGCCAGCCACCAAATGCTTAAAGAAACTGAGTTAAGTTATTCGTTCGTTGCGGTCGAACTCAATTATAATTATATAAATATAATTATAGTTGTAGATAGATAGATATTTAGGAAGAAGACCTTCGCGGGCTGCATGACGATCTGACGAACTGCGCCGCCTCGTTGGACAAGGAAATTGAACAGCAGGAAAAGATCAGAACTTCTCAGCAGAACGAAATTTCCAAGGTGTAGTCGGTTGCTTTCTTCAAGCGCAATATTTAGGGAACACAAGAGGTTTAGGTGCAAGGATTCTTCATCTCCCTAACGTCTGTATTGCCCGCACAGTCGTAAGGCTCCCTATTCCTGCGACCTACCGCCATCTCATCCTTCCACGTGTGCGTTTTGCGGGGCGCCGCCTTCCCCAATACCTTCAGCTGGTTGTGCTGTCTTCATCACTGTTTGACGTCCTCGTTCTGCACGCTATCCCTCACCGTCTCTCCGTATGCCCACCTGAGCATCCTTATCTCTACCGCACTGCGCAAAACCCCACTCTCTTTTGTGGAGAGAAGACCTGGCCGTTTTTTATAGCATCCACTTATTACCTAATTGCAAAACTGATATTCACTAACCTACTAAATAGATTGAGACCACGGTATGAATAAAAGGCGGACGCAAGATTTCTGTAAACGTGCGAATTACACCAATCGAATGTGATGTTGGGAAGGAACGTTTCGAAGTTCTATTCATCTTCTTCGCCAGAAAACAACCTAACTTTTACCACATAAGCAGTCGCAAACCGAAGGTGTTCCATATAGAACTGCGTAGAAGTGTCATTCAATGGCACTCCTATTTATCAAGTGTTTTCACGCTATCAAGGCAGTTGATGTTCACGCCTTGTAGTTTTGTGAAACTTTGTGAACCTAACCAGACTTCCATTCATCAACCACTACAGTAGGATTCATCAACCACTTACAGAACTTTAACAGAGAATTCACAGCGGCAAAGTCAGGGGCCGGATTCACCAACGACTTACATAACTTTCACGGAGAATTATAAGCTTATCAAGCGATATGGTGAGGCTTATCGCTCATCATATTGTTTGATAAGCTTACAATTCTCCGTTAAAGTTACGTAAGTCGTTGATGAATCCGGCCCTAGATAACGCAGCTTATCGCTCACCATATTGCTTGATAAGCCGCGCTATCAGGGATAGCGCTATCCATATGTGCATGATGAGCGCTCGTTAGATGTAGTTATGTAGGAATGGCGTTTCTCACGGGAACAATCAATGTGAGATAATGTTCCCGATGCGTCTAGGAGCACGCCAGGATTGCTGATAATGGCCGCTAGTACGCCTTTTGCGTCACGACCCCGCCAACTACTTGCTTGAACAGCAATCGCTCTGCACTAACCTCTTATAAGAGGTGCTTATACTTAGGGGCTAGCACAGTGGACGAGAAAACCATGATGAGATTCCTGATGAAGGTTAGCCTTGTAGCAGCTATGTAGAATGGAAAAAGGAGAGTTCAAATGGCCTATGGTGTCTCGAAGGAAGCGGCCTCCTCCACGTCTCCCATTTCTGTAGAAATGCTGCGCTCAACACAACCGCGAATAATCAGATAAAAATAGCATGTATTGAGAGTGGCTGTCGTGAAAGAGATGGCCAAAACAAGGACTCTAGTTTCCTATGAAATGCAGACCTTCTGTAGATTGAGGAATCTATAATTCGAAAGCGGCCCGCCTTTACAGGAAACAACAAGAGTTGAGAATGAATGAAATCTTGTCACATAGCTTCTAGTAAATTGTAGGTTCCAAAGATTAGAAGTCTCCACAGATCCACGTTTCCCCTTTTTTGAAAATAGTTGACGAAAGCAGGAGTATGTAGTTAAAATGGTGCATTCTCTAGAAGGCTAACTCCCCACACTCCCCACAAGCAAATTACCTTCTTCTCCTTCCTATCGGTGACCCTTAAAAAGTTTGCGAATGAACTGCAGAACCTAGTAATGGAATGAGTAGGAAAGGTCGTCATTGTAAGGTCGAACAGCTCTTGCCTTGAGTGAGGGGATAGTTGGAGCGCAACGCTGAACCTTGCGGAACTTTTCGGTGGTCTGTTAGCCCGTCACTCAAAACGGCACCTCAGTATTCCGCGTGCAGGGATTCGTTGCGACATCGATCCGACAACGCTCTCGACAAACTATGTAGAGAACAAGAAGGGCTGAAAGAAATGTGACATGCGGGACCCACCAGGCGTAAGCAAGAACGCAGAGATGTGAGAAGAGTGCTAAGCGATGTCTGCGTTTCCACTATCACCAGACCCCTCACGCTGATTGAGAAAAGGAGATGTGAGCGAATGCCTGCTGCCAACCCACGGCAACCACATAAGCACATCCCCGCCTGTCATGCAATATTCTTGCATTTCACGCGGCTTGGATGGCGCTCCGTGTTCACCATCTGCATATCGAGTTGGGCTTTTGAAAGCCGCTACTCCAAAACAACAGGGAGATCACTGCGGCGCAGATACTTGGATTCAACGTGGTTCCACTGGTTTCCTCTCCAATTTCGATTTCGTACAAGTTTCAGTTTAGCTGTCGGCGCAGATAAGCGAGCTGACTGACCATGTCGAGAAGGCGCGCTTGCGGGAGAAGGAGCTCACCGAAAGAGTTGCTCAATGGGTCGAATATCTGAGGGAGGAGAAGCAAAAGGTGTGTTGATGCTTGCGAACACGATAAGCACGCTCACATCAATCCGAGTATTCAGATGCTGTCGCGAGGGTCTCGTCTTAACGCAACGGGAACACATTCTGCAACCATATCCGATGACATCGAGTACAACATCAACATGCTCATGCACACGCGCCAGCGAGTGGATGCGAAAGTTCAGGAAATCAAGCACAGGAAAAAGGAGCACAAGGCCGGTTCTCGCTACCATTATCAATTATGATGAAATTCCGCAGTCTCTCCAATGTTTCTGAGCACACAAAATCGCCAACACACAATCTAACAACAAATATGGTATTCGAGCCTGTTCGATGCCCTACTACACTGATATATGCGACACCCCCATTCTTCCATAGTTCTCTCAACCCTGATCCCCTGCATTTACGTTAGACGCTTGTGGTCTGCGACTATATATGTATGCAGTTGAATTCGCCCATAACTAACAGTATGGTATCGGTAGGGAGGTTGTTTTTTGAGGATCACCGCAGGCGGCTATCACTTATTTGACAAGGCGGTATAATTGGGAAATCATCCAAGTTTGAGGTGCGTTGACGGCTTCTGAGCCACATCAACACTGTTCACGCGTCGTATCCTAGAATGCAATGAGAACAACTACTACTAATCTGAGTTTATAAAGGAGTTTTCTGAAGAGTACGTCGGGTGACCATCTCGAAGATTATGGGAAGGTCCTTCACTTTCCACGCACTATCAATCCAAAGAACTATGGAGGAAAGTCGTTGTAGTGACATGTTAGAGAAGTTTACAGAATTCAAAAAGAATTTCTTTCGATTTTCCTTTATTCTTGGCTTTGATTCAAGTTAACGTCACGATTAAAATCACCTAGAGCATTAACCTTCGAATCGGATAGTAATATTTCGGAAAACGACTCTATCAACTTTTCATCAGCAGTGATGGAGTTGGATGGGTGGTAACGAGAAGGAATGATAAGGGGCAGTGAGAATCGAAACCGTCCACACCAATAAATCAATGTTGCTGGTCGGTGGAGCTTGTACCTGCATCAAATTGATGAAGTCTTCTGCCAAGCAAGATGCTCCTCCGCCTTTGCGATTGCTACGATCGGTGCGAAATTTCTTGTTAGAAAAATTTCAAACAATTTCGGAAATAGATATTTATCTAACATCTTAGTAAGCAATTAATGCAGGAATCCTGACCATAAGTATTTTTCCATAAGGACCTAGACAGATGTAAGAAGGTCATTCCGTTCCCGTAACTCAAGATTGTGCCAATCCTAGTTGGATCGAGGGGGGGGGGGGAGGCGCTGCCAGAAAATCGAAACCAACGTAGAAAGTGTGGATTCTCTCGCCTAGGTAACTACAAAGAGAAATCCTCTATTAGGCTAGTTCAAACTGTTGAGTTTGAGAGGTTGTTTACTTCCCAGTTCTGCCACCCTTGTCGAGAAGTAGCGGTGGAGTGCTCCCCTCCCCCATTAGGATGGATTCCTCAACCTCACTTATGCCTTAAGGCCGCCACAGACTTCTGCGGCGCCGCCGAGCGGCGACGGCGAACGGCGAAACCGCTGAGCGGAAGTCTGTGGCGGGTTTCTAGTCGGGACCGACTGGTGCTTAACAATAACGCGCCCCGATGACGATCGCGCGCCCGCATCGACCGTCTCCGCTCTGGATCCCGCCGCGAAAGGGCAAAGCGCAGAGCGCAGACAGACAGACGCTGGAGCGGCGCCGCCGGGTGGAATGATTCAAATCATTTCCGCCAGCGACGCCGCCGGTGCCGCCGGTGCCGCCGGCTGGCCAGCGGCGCCGCTGGAGGCGAGCTCTGCGTCTCTGCCCTATGGTTAAGCATAGGGCAGCGGCGCCGCAGAAGTCTGTGGTGGCCTTTAAGCTCCTCGAACTTACTTATGGTTAGCACTATGTTTAAACATTAATGATGGCGAACTGTATCCCCCATCTGGGTTGCACCAGGCTTCCTGTTTCTACAGAGTGTTTTTAGGCAATTTGAAAGCGTATCAGGCATATAATTGCGACTTGCGGTCGCCAACCAATGGACTAGTCTGGTACCCTCTCACCAACACCAGAAGGTTGGGAAGCTGTCCTATTTGGGACCATTAACCAAGATCCACGATTTAAGAGTGCACGCGACAGTGACGCTTCCTCGGACTGCGCTACCCGGCGCATACTCATTTTTATGCCACTCACTCAATCGGTAAGCTCTT
The DNA here is from genome assembly GCA_947359475.1 of Heligmosomoides polygyrus bakeri. Taxonomy (NCBI): domain Eukaryota; kingdom Metazoa; phylum Nematoda; class Chromadorea; order Rhabditida; family Heligmosomidae; genus Heligmosomoides; species Heligmosomoides polygyrus. Next base: position 47,640,627 of record OX375868.1, on the reverse strand, counting down.
TTTGATCTGTCCTAGTCGGGAGGGCGCATCCGTAAAGTGTCTGATGCGTCACCCTATATCAACCTCATCTCCTGAATTTAAATAAAGCCTTCGCATGATGGGAGAGCAGCTGAAGGTTTTGTAGAGACCCGAACAAAGGATTAGAGGTGCAGATTAATACATGCCCCTCAGATTAGGATAGATCCGGATTGCGGAGCTTACTCACGGAGTCCACAACGTTGGTAGGGCAGCTATTCGGACACTGCGCTTTCTAAAGCTGCATATAGGATTGCGTAGGTTAATAACAGCCACGACCAAGCTTTTTAAAGCAGGATTCGACGCAAGCGGCATCACTTATAACGGTGAGAAAAAATAGAATGAACTTGTCTTCGCTGATGAATATAGAGCAAAATCCTATATGAAGACTACTGTGCAGGGAAAAGAGCTCTGCGGAGGAAGAAGTAATTTCTCCAAGCTGACACCATCAAGCTGAATGTAAGCCCTAGGTGACTTTCCTTGCAAACGTTACCTTCAATGCGAGAGCTACTAGATCAATGTCGTCCCCTATTAGTTACCTGACCTTCAACGACCTGCCGAAAAAACGTCTGGTTGGGGGCTTCGCCCAAACCCGGAGAATAGAACACCCGAACGTCTTCTTGTCTTCTTTGGGCCTTCTCTCATTCATAACAGTAAAAAACTGGCTTTGCTTTATCGAACGATACCAGACTCTGGTTGGGGCATCGCCCCAAACCCGGATAATAGAACACCCCGAACGTCTCTTCTCCTCCTTAGGCCTTCTCTCATTCATTTAAAAAACTGGTTTTACTGAATAGAATGGCATAGCGTAGTAGGGCAAAACAGGTCCATCACCTTCACTGGACCCCCATTAACTGGTCCCTTATCACTGGTTCCCCTTTATTGTCAGTTCTTTTCCGGTTCACCCTTCACTAATCCCCCTCACCCTTCGTCGGTCCCTACTACTGCTCCACCTCCACTGGACCTCTCTTTACTGTGGCCGGATTCATCAACGACTTACGTAACTTTAACAGAGAATTGTAAGCTTACCAAGCGATATGGTGAGCGATAAGCCGCGTTAAAAGCTCACGAGGAAGGTCAAAGAGGTCACCGTGGAGTTTCTCAAAGCGACCTATATAGGGTTGTAGAGCGTTGTCTGGGAAGCACCATAGTGGTTTCCAAATTTCCTGCGGACCTCTGGGTAGGTCAAGAATGGCAAAAAACTGTACCGCTTCAGTGCGGGCCGATAACGCAAAACTGACGCTTGGGATACCCTTGTCGTGCCCACAAATAGTCCTGTAAAAGGTTTGGAGCTTCAATCATTGCTAGAACCTAGGAATTGATTAATTCCTAATTGAAGCGAGACGGCGCATTCACGGGAGGCGCGCCACTAGGGCGTCAGCGATTGGATGGCCGGGTGGTTAGCGTGGCGGACTTGCGGGAGGGGGGTCGGGGGTTCGGTTCCGACGGTGTAGTTTCTGCATTGCTGGGTGCACATCCTGCGTTTTTGCCACCGTAAAGTGCTTTTCTGTCACGACTAGGTGTCATATTCGATTTCCAATCCTGATTTCAACCTTCTGTGACACGATTTTACTTCAAAACACAAGTCACACTTATTAATATGCAATAAACTGTTTAACAGCTGTGGTAACGTTCTATAAAACACGCGAAGCAAAGCAGCTTCTGACACCAGCAGCAGCGGATAAATGTCAAGGAAGAGGAGTCGGAAGCTTCCTGGCAGGACGTGTCGACAGGCACTTTATCGAAGGCGTAGTCTGCCTGTGTTGAGAAGTGCCCCGGATGCGCGTCCACATATCCAGCTGCCAGCCACGCGCGCTAAATGTATGTAAGCATACGCTGCTCGCCTACTCAAGCTGGCACCTATTGGAATGAAGCAAGTGTCTCGGGTTGTGCAATCCCTATCGTCACTGACCCATTCGTGCACTGCTGCTCCAGTGCTATACGCCGATAGCCGACTTGGAGACAATCTCTTTTTGGTTTTGCAGGAGGCTAGTGGATGGTTTTCTCAATGCGGTCACTGGTCGGCACCAAACCTTCTTATAGTGGTAGGAACGAGCCACATCATGACGAAGCAACAAGTCCCGCGTTTCTTTCGAGAATGCGTGGTTGTGGGTGCCTGCTGGAAAAGAGCTTAAGCTGATGACAATACCGCCAGGAGCGACGAGCCTTTACCAGCCTCTCGATGTATACTTATTCCGGCTTTTCAAACGGTTCATCCGGCGAATTCATGAACATGTGCTCCACTTCCGCTCGGATTTCAACTGCTTCTCAAGAGACAATACTTTGAAGGTAATCATGAATCGCTTCGGACCAGCTCACTTGATGTTTAAATTTTTAAGGCAATTTTCAAGGCACCCGTCCTTGCAGGTGGCCAGTCAGACGTTTAGGCAATTCTGCGCTCCGGTATTCCGAAGGTGCTTTGCGTACGCGTGGGTGGCAGCTGGATATGGGGACATCCGGGGCACTTCTCAACACCGGCGGACTACGCCTTCGATGAAGTGCCTGTCGATACGTCCTGTCAGGAAGCTTCCGGCTACTCTTCCTTGGCGTTTATCCGCTGCTGCTGGTGTCAGAACCTGCTTTGCTTCGCATGTTTTATAGAACGTTACCACAGCTGTTCAACAGTTTATTGCATATTAATTAGCGTGAATTGTGTTTTGAAGTAAAATCGTATCACAGAAGGTTGAAATCAGGGTTGGAAATCGAATATGACACCTAGTCGTGACAGAAAAGCACTTTACGGTGGCAAAAACGCAAGACTCCATTCCTCCGCAAGAATTCCTAGGTTCTAGCAATGATTGAAGCTCCAAACCTTTTGCAGGATCATTTATGGGTACCGCAAGTTCCAGCTGTCAGTTTTGCGTTATCGGCCCGCACTGAAGCGTTACAGTTTTTTGCCATTTTTTGGCCTACCCAAAGGTCCGCAGGAAATTTGGAAACCACTATGGTGCTTCCCAGACAACGCCCTACAACCCTATATAGGTCACTTTGAGAAACTCCACGGTGACCTCTTTGACCTTCCTCGTCAGATAACGCGGCTTATCGCTCACCATATCGTTTGATAAGCTTACAATTCTCCGTCAAGGTTACTTACGTCGTTGATGAATCCGGCCACTGGTCCCCTCTTTGCTGGTCATCCTATCTATCACAGATCCCCATTTGAGGTCCCATCCTCACTGGTCTTCGTTTTATTCACCAACCCTTTTCCGATCCCCCCTTCACTGGACCCCTTCCCCCATTCACCGGTCCCCATTACTGGTCCCTTCCTCACCGGTCCCCTTCACCTGGTCCCCTCTTCACTGGTCAACCTTCTACCGGTCCCCCTTCACTGGAGCCCTCCCCCTCCTTCACAGGTCCCCTTCACTGGATCCCCTCCCCCTCACAGGTCCCCATTGCTGGTCCCACCTCCACTGCTCCCTCCTTTATTGACCAACCCTTATCGGCCCCCTTACTCGAACCCCATCCTTCACCGGTCTCCCATTACTGGTCCCACCTTCACTGGTAACACGTCTGAATCTGGAATCCGCGCGCGACATCGGTGACACCTCTTTCAAATCCGGACGCCTGTGAAACAATGTCGGTGACATGTGTTCTCAACCCGAACGTGCTTTGCGTGACATCGTTGACACATCGTGTGAATCCGGAACCCTGGCGCGACATCGGTGACACCTCTTCTGAACCCAGGCACCTGATGAACGACGTCGGTGACATGCCTTCTCAAGTCGGGCGTGCTTTGCGCAACATCGGTGACACGTCGTCTGAATCCGAACACCCCTTGCGCGGCATCGGTGACACCTCTTCTAAACCTGAACGTCCTTTGCGCGACATTGTTAACATGTCATCTGAACATGGACGTCTGTCGACAACTACAACAGTTGACAACGTGACAACTACAACCCCTCCCCCCCCATTTCCTCATACTTCCTCCCAACACACTTCTTCAGCACTTCTGTACAAACAAACAAACACATACACACGCACTCACCCACAAACAAGCGACCGTTCTCGCTTACATAGTAGGACAGCAGAATACGGTAGGGCAAAATTTTCAAAACTGCTCCTATAGGCCCCTCTTCAGAGGTTCACCCTCTTGCACGTACGCGATTCATTCTCTGGAGTACTCGTTCTATTTATTAGTTATGGTCTCCCTTTAGTGGATCTATTACTGGACCATTTACTAAACCCCTCAACTGGTGTTCCCTTTATTAGCTCCCTTACTGATCCCCCTTGACTGGTCCTTCACTGGTACCCCATTTATTGGTTCCCTTCACTGGATCCACACCCCCCTTCACCGCTCCCCACTACAGGTCCCCACCTTTACTGGACCTCCCTCCTTCACCGGTCCCACCCTCACTGGTCTCCCTTTTACTGGCCCCTCTTCAGAGGTCTCCCCTTTATTGTCAACCTTTTTCCGGTTCACCCTTCATTTGTCCGCTCCCCTTCGTCGGTACTGCTCTCACCTTCACCTCGATTTGCTGGTCCTCCCTTCACTGGTCTCCCTATCTTTCACCGGTCCTCATTGCTGGTTCCACCTTTACCGACAACACCTAGTCGGAATCCGGACAGGCCTTTCGCGTCATCAGTGACACCTCTTCTGAATTAAGGCAGTTGATGACGTCGGTGACATGTATTCTAAAGCTGGACGTGGTTTGCGCGATATCGTTGGCACGTCGTGTGAATCCAGAACCTCTGGCGCGACATCGGTGACACCTCTTCTAAAACCGGACACCCTTGCGCGACATTAGTGACACCTCTTCTCAACCCGTACGTCCTTCGCGCGACATTGGTGACATGCCTTCTGAACCCAGACGCCTGATGAAAGACACCGGTGACACCTCTTCTAAAACTGGACGGCTGACGACAGACGCCGGTGATATGTATTCTCAATCCAGACGTGCTTTGAGTGACATCATTGGCACATCGCGTGATTTCGGAACCTCTGGCACGACATCGGTGACACCTCGTCTGAATCCGGAGACCCCTTGCGCGACATAGGTGACACCTCTTCTCAACCCGGACGTCCTTCGCGCGACATTGGTGACATGTCTTCTGAACCCAGTCCTCTGTGGAACGACGTCGATGACACCTCTTATGACCTCGGACTCGCTTTCACGACGTCGATGACACATGCTCGGAACTCGGATGCTCTTTCGTGACATTGGCGACACGTCTTCTGACCCTCTCAACAGGACGTAGGTGACACTACACAACTACAACCCCTCATCCCCATACTTTCCCCCAACACTCCTCCAGCATTTCTGCGCAAACAAACACACACTCACACACAGACAAACGACCGTTTTCGCTTATATATAGTAGGATTCTATTCCCAATTTTAGAATCAGCTGAAACAAATAAAGAACGAGATGTTGGCAATGCACCAGGAGTTGGGAGAGTGGGACAATAAGTACGATGAAGTGCAGTCGATTATCAGAAAGATGGAGATAAATCGCCAGCAGCTGCAGGAACGTATCAAGGATAGTCAGCAGAAGGAAACCGCAGCTAAGGTGAGAAGATTGCAGTCTCATACGGGCCTGCTCACAGAGCACTGAGAGTTCCTCTCTCAAAAACCATCGCCGACAATGCAAGAAAGAAAAGGCCAAGATCTGATTGGAAGGTGACAGACAATCCTAATACAGTGCGTTTCAAAAGTATGTATCCACTCCAAGACTTGCCTATATCTCGCTTCGCGTTTATTTCTGCAGGCCCGTACTAGCTCCGCTAGATTCCTTGTAGACGAAAACAGGTAACAACTCGCTTTCAGAAATTTGTTTCGTCTAACACGAGAATCAGAATTTTTGAAGAAAATTGGTTGAAAATTGGCGTTTCAGAAGTATGTATCCGCTTATGAAAAACAAGCTACTAAATTCAAAAGTCGATCGGACGCCAATGTTTGTTTCTTGTTTGATCCCCATTAGCGGGCGTCAGGTTTGAGGGTGTCCTTGTAGCCAATAAAGTCGCTGTGGGTGCCATGAGAGTCACTGACAGAGTCTGCCAGACGATCCACAGGCATTTCACTCCGCGCTCTAAACACAAGCCTCGTTTACTCAAGTCGTCTTGTACTTGTTTTATCCACGTCTTCTTTGGGGCAGCTCGCTGAACTTTCCATTCTCTCGGTCTGATTGTTCGCAGCAATTTGTTGGGTATTCGTTGAGCCGCCAATCGACTTACGTGTCCATTACTTCTTATAACATCATACATCGTATTATTCATGCTATTGACAAGGTTCTGGACGATTTTTTCTTCGCTGGTGTCCCATGTAATCAAAATTGTCACCACGTCATTGAACTGTAGGTTATTTGCGTAGACTCGTCGAATCACGATCCCTCACATGTTCTCCATTGGGTTGCTGTCAGTAGAACAGGCCGTCCAGTCCGCTACTTGAGTGTTGTGGCGGTGGAGCCTATCTTTGGTCGAGCTAGACACATGGGCTGCAGCGCTGCCCTGCTGCAGAACATGTGTCTTATGTGTTCTGCCTCTCAAGAAAGCCAGAGGGATAGACTCCAGTACAGCGTGACACTCCGGACTGACCAACCGACACAACGGGACACAACGGAAGACTGAGCTTCAGCATTACGCTGCTACAGAAGCCGGCCACTGTCACTAATGAAGCACCTCCAAAGTTGCAACGACGGGGACTTCTCGCAGGTATCTCTAGCAATGTCGGTATCCATCGTATACCATCCAGATTAGATTTTTCTTGTTGGTAAATATGAAAGAAATTTAGATGACACATGGTATGATCCTTCAGAACTTTTTCAAAAATTAGGCAGCTTCCTCTTTAGCGGTGGTATCACAAACGAGTGCTTCCACTTTTCGAAGGTCAGCCCATATAAGGGATTGATTATATATGTAAAAGAGCGGTTGTACCATAACTGGAGCAATGTTCTTTATAAACGTAGGCAATAAGTCAGAAGTGAGAGAAGAGGAGTTTGGCGAGCATTGAATAATCTTGTACAAATGGACAGAAAAAAACAACGATGGCTTAAAATCGACTCATGAATCACAGGGCTATAGTATCGAAAGATTCCATCGTCGTCAATAAAAACTTTACAGAACTTAACTAATAAAATGTCAGCTTTACCCTTATTTTTGACCACTAAGGATTTCAAACTACCTATAATACTCGAGTCTCTCAACTCCTAGCGCAGAAACTTATAGAATTTTTCGTTATTCCTTATCTCTATAATTTTTTTTCTATCTTACTATTATACTTTTGCAATGGCTTTTGAAATTTATCAGAAAATTCATGGAACTTTTTGCAGTTGTGTACTGCATGTGTCATTGTAACCAACCGAGAAGGACAAGTGTTATGATCCATCATATTTTGACAGTATGCGGACAAGTAGGCATACACTAGCTTAGCACGAACTTTTCTCTTCGAAGTATCTCCAACTATGGAGAGAAAAGTCTATACTTTCTTTAATCCTAGGTACTGAGTGAAGCAATTGATAAATAATCACAAATTTTTTCCATGATCGCACCTGCCAAAATGTCGATAATATGTGTAGCTATGTTCATGCAACAAATTGAAAAAGAAAAACCGTCGTGGTCACTCATTCTAATCAGGGGATCAACAGAGACTTTTTCCCCAAGGCAACTTTAATTTGTAAGCAAAATGTCAAGAATATGTCCTGTTCAGGTAAGTCCTTTTACTACTTGCTCAAGGTTGTGAGACCTCACCATATCTACAAAATCACCACTACTGAGGGCAAAGGCTCCTCCAAATTTATCCAAAGTTAAAATCACCTATGACGACTGACGGATAATCGCATTCCGAAAGACCACTCACAGCCTTGGGCAACTGATGAGGTCCTAAGGTCTTCTTTAGAAAGATTGATACACTCCACCTATTTATTTAATTATTTTATTTTATATTAATCGGCGTTTTAGGTTTGTCTGGTTGAAACAATTGTGTGGGCTTTAATTTACTCTGTAATATGGCGGAAAACATTAAATGTCGAAGTGTACGGAAACTATTAGGTAAACGACACAAATAACTTTTTGATACCGTCAATATCCATGCAATATCTATATCCAAAACAGAGAATGAGACAAGAATTCAGCACACATATTTTGCCATTAGCCTAGTGTGTGTAGTGCATAGGGATAAAAACGACATTGTGGGACTGCTGAAGTACCCCAATGTCGATCATTTCCCTGCATAAGATTATACGATCAAAGATAGCCAATAGCTGCTGAATGAATTAATGACAACGCTCAGTAATATATGTGACCGTTTTGTGGTTTGTGACGGTGGTATAACTTTTATTTCGGCCGACGTTTCGACAACTCGTCTTTTTCAAGGGTCTGAAAGTACTTCGAAACTTTAGATCCGGCAACTTATTGCGTCAAAGGCATGCTTCTTTACATCTCTAGTTAAAATGGGTTTCCACGAATGTCAAGAAGTGCCCCTCTAAAGCATGCCAAACTCACCGTTGTTCCACCAGCGCTGAGAGAGGGCTCAGCTATAGGACCGTAGATGAGCAACTAGGACCTACCATGCAGATCTCAATCTTAAAGCTCACACAGCGGGATGAAGGGCAAGAATTCGCATTGCTGGATTACGCTCCCGAATCTAGAACGTCTCAAGAGTTTTTCTGGTACCGATTTCACTTTCATGTAGCAACACTAATGTCAAAGTTGTTTCCGCCGTGGGCTTCTTGTCGATGTTTACCCGGTGGGGTTAACAAGCTATGTTTCAATTTTCCAGCTAGGTGTTCACTGATTCGAACACTAAGTACCCTTCCTGTCTACCCTATGTATAGCTCGCCACATGTTAAGCTCTGGATTTGGTAGACAACGTCTTTTTGTGCGCAATCTACATCTCTCCCAAATGGGCAGATAACGCAAATTCTCATCACACAAGTGCGGTCGTAACACCTATTTCGAACAAGAAGCCGTTTAATGTTGTTTCCCGGTATGTTAACCAGGACAACATCGTCGCTCAGGTTTGCTCGCAGTAGGCAACGGATCACTTCTGCCGTGACGTCATCAGAGATGAAGGGCAGTTGTCGAAACGTCGGCCGAAATAAAAGTTATACCACCATAACAAACCTGGGTGGCACAGAACGATCAAATATATTGTTATAACATGCCCAGGTTTTATGAACGTCCGACATGGAGACTAATGCACCATGTACCGCCAGAGATGTTCGACATTGTTACAGAAGTACTCTCTCTCCGCCAGAAAGTCGCACTCACAAGACAGTCATTGCTGTCCCTCCAACGCTGCAGGAGAATTCCGATCTCATTCCGAGATTCATAAGAAATAAGCAGCTCGGAACAATGTGCATTCTTCCGGAATATCATCCCAGGATTCACGCTGTTTGGCATCTGGCATACCTCCGAATCGCTCCAGCGACTGGTCGCTGCGATAGTGTTGCGCGGGTACGAACTGCATAGCTACCCGCGCAACACTATCACCGCGACCAGTCGCTGGAGCGAGGATTCGGAGGTATGCCAAATGCCTTTACCGATCAGTCCTGGGAATTGCTATCAAGCAGAAACAGCATACAATGCATTTGACGCTGCTGAAATGTACTGCGAAGGAGGAATCTTGTAGACGACTTTTATCAAGTGAGGTCTGGACAAGGATTGGGAGCGGTTCGAAACTGATCAGTAATCCCCGAGCAAACGCGAAATCCTGTCTCTGCGAAAATTTCAATGCTCTCAGGAGTGAAAACAGGAGCGCCATTTCTGATAACAGATCAACCACCACCGTTCTACAGCAATCTGAGAGACGAATGCATCAGCAAACGACGACCATCTCTACAACAAGAGAGGCAAGAGTTACTGTTATCGGCAATGCACTCGTTACTGCGCAAGCGTGGGATTCTTAGGACTAGGACCGTCATTCTCATTGTCGCAACAAGTGGATGCGTCGACATTTCGAAAGGTTGTGGGCGGGATAAACAAGCTGAGGGACCAACTTAGGACGAAAGCTATGAACAATCCAGAACTTCGTGTAAACGAAAATTCTTTGCGAGCTGTACCGTCACCCATCCCGTTTCCGCGCTCTTTTTATAAGGAATCGGAGCCTGTCCTAGAAGTTGAGGTTAAATTTAGAATTTTATCATCGGATGTTCTTCGCGTATTCTGTAGACACAGACGCGACAGAACAACTAATTTGACCGAAAGCCAATGGGAAGGCTTCAAAGAAGTGCGCGACCTAATAGCTCGGAACGAAATGCGGCTCTCTGTAAGTGACAAGGGAGGTGAATTCGTTGTTTGTCCGGCCCCTCTTGACCGGCAGATATCAGAACACCACTGACCAATCGGTTTATAATGAGTCATCAGAGAGTCTTTTCCGTTCACAATGCCACAGGTTGAACGCAACATAGAAATCCGTAGGTAGATCAGCTGGTCTGGATAAACGATTTATCAAAAGACTGAAGCTAGACAACCCCACATGCCCTGTATTCTATCAACTGATGAAAGCGCATAAGTTGTCTGAGGAAGACAAGAGCTCGTTGACTGCAAGCCCACAACAAGCTGTGTGGATGGACCGACCGATCGAATCTCATGGTTTCTTACCAAGATTGTCGGTCAATTCTCTGCTTTATACCTTCACACTTGGCTAACACGGAGCAGTTTCTAAACCGCCTACGTTCTAGCACGCTACAACACGACTGCGTGATAGAGTCATTTGACGTAACTGCACTATACCAACGTAGATAACAACGCTGCTTTACAAGCTCTATCAGAGATGCTGGACGAGTACGAAAGAAATATTACTGTTTGCTTTAAGCAAGTTACACACAATGACTCTAGTACAAGCATGCCTGAACTGTAATGTTTTCAAGTGGTCTGGCAACTATTTTTCACAGCGAAGAGGACTTGCGATGGGACAGCGATTAGCTCCAACCTTAGCGATCTGCTTCATGAGCAAAATTGAACGACCGGCACTGGAACGCCTTCCCATTATGTACTGTCGGTACATCGATGGTTGCTGTATTATAACGGCATCGCAATCCGACATGGATGAACTGTTTGCCATTCTAAATACACAATCTCAGTACATAAAGTTCACTCGTGAAACTCCGTCCGAAGGTTGGTTGCCCTACCTGAATACTCAAGTTAGGTATCAAATGGAGTCTTTAATGTGAGTTGGTATCGTAGAGGCAGCTCCAAAAACATCATACTCCATGCAAGATCTGCTCACCCAACAGCAGTAAAGCGTGCCGTACTCCGTAAAATGTACAGAACGGCACTAGGTGTATGCACGGGGCACGAGGAGTGAGAAGAATCATGTATGTTAGCCTCTAATATAGCACGTCTTAACGGCTACGAACCACGACGAGAGGTGATCGAATACGACACGGCAATGTTGAACATCTGCGCGAAGTCAAAATTTGTCTTCAACTGCCCTTCATCTCTGATGGCGTCACGGCAGAAGTGCGCCGCTGCCTATTGCGAGCAAACCTGAACGAACCTGAATAGGTGTTACGACCGTACTTCTTCTTCTTCTTCAGCGTTTGTCCCGCTTTCTTGCGGGGTCCGCTTTCCTGGAATACTGGCGCCACTTTTCCCGATCAAATGCCTGATCAGGGTGTAACCTAGCAATCTTCAAGTCCTGGTGCAGCGAATCAAGCCAGCGCTGCTTTGGTCTCCCTCGTGGCCGCTTTCCGGGCACCTCGAAGTTAAGGCCAGTCTTTCGGACAGAGTCACCGCTTGCACGAAGAACATGGCCGTACCATCTCAGACGAGCTTCACGCAATTTCTCAACTATCGAGGTGACACCAAATCTTTGCCGAATGGAGTCGTTGCGCACACGGTCCAAACGCGTAACTCCGGCCGTCCACCGCAGCATCTTCGTTTCCATTACGCTGAGGCGCCTTTCAATTTCTTTGGTAACGGGCCAGCACTCAGCTCCGTAAATAGCTACAGGTCGAACGACTGCTCTGTAGATCTTCGATTTAAGCCGCTCTGGTATCTTCTTGTCGCAGAGCACTCCCGTCAGAGAGCGCCACTTGGACCACGCTGCACTCACGCGTGAATTGGCTTCAACGAGTAGACCGCCATCGGACGCGATTGCTGATCCCAAGTACTTGAATACCGAAGTACGTGGCAGCTCAATGCCATTTACCTTAATGGAGGTGGACTCATTTTCGTCAGTCGTCATATACTCGGTCTTCTTGACATTAAGTTTGAGTCCAAATCTCTCCAAGCGATCGCACCAAGCTTGTACCTGCCGCTGGAGTTCAACCTTATCTTCGCAAGCGAGCATTACATCGTCAGCATAAAGCAGTGTCCAAGGGGCTGGCCGCTGAAGATCACGCGATATGGCATCCATAACGACGATGAAGAGCAGTGGGGAGAGCGCAGAACCTTGATGTACTCCGACAGAGATGGGAAACTCCATCGACGTACCTGCTGGCGCTTGGACTCTACTCCTCGGACAAGAGTAGAGTAGCCGCACCCACTCAATAAGCTCTTCGGGAACATTATGCTGTCTTAAAGCGTACCATATCACTTCACGCGGAACGCGATCGAAGGCCTTCTCCAAGTCGAGGAAGGCAAGATGCACCGGCTTCTGCTTCTCGCGGTGCTTTTCTATAAGTAGACGAACGGCGTGTATGGCATCGATGGTGCCACACCCAGGTACAAAGCCACACTGGTTGGTAGAAAGCTGGACGACGTTACGAATGCGTCCATCAACAATTCGCTCAAAGATCTTCATGGTATGCGAAAGCAAACGAATTGGACGGTAGCTTGTGCAGTCTGCTGGACTGCCCTTCTTCTTCCAAATCGGAATCGTCGTGCTTATCTGCCAACTATCAGGTACTTTCTTCTCCGCAACCACCTGGTTGAAGAACATCGTCAGCCACTCAGCTGGGTACCAGGATTTGGACTTCCACAAATCGGCCGCCAGGTCATCAGGGCCCGTTGCCTTGCCTGGCTTCATCTTCCTTAAAGCCGCCTCTGTCTCCTCAACAGTGATGTTCTGAACGGGACCGTACACGGGAGGAGCAGAGGGAATGGCTGGATGGCCAAACTCTACCGTCGAGATTTCCTCGAAGTAGTTTCGCCATCGATTCAAAGCCATTTTGCGGTCCATTAGGAGATGGCCGTTCTCATCGTTGATGCCAAAGAACTTTTCAACATCCTCGGTCTGGCAATGACGGAACTTGGCGAGTCGATAAAGAAATCGATCGCCATCGCGCGACTCAAGTCTCTCGTTGACATCATCATAATGAGTGGCTCTTGCAACGGCCACTGCCCTCTTTGCCGATTTCTTCGCTTCCTGATACAAGCGCCATTGCTCGGCTGTCTTGTCGCTGAGGAATGCATGGTATAACCTCTTCTTCTCACGGACTTTTTCCTTAACCTCATTAGTCCACAGCCATGACTGCCTGTCGACCTTACGTCGTCCCGGTTTCGTAGTGCCAAGTTCGGAGCGTGCAGCATCTAGCATGGCTTCGGTAGCACCCCGCCAGGTTTCTTCGACGGTCGTGACCGTCGGCAACCGAATGCGAGATGTCACAGCTGCTTCATTCTCCTTCAATCGCCACCACTTAATTCTTGGTGGTCCGCAACGCTCGATCTGCCTAGTGCTCAGAGGAGCGATCTTCATGGTGCAGATCAGCGGTCGATGTTGCGTGGCGACCGTTTCATACGGCACGATCTTCGCATCAGTGACTAGCGCTTGGTCTCGATTCCTCACAAGGACAAAGTCGATTTGCGTTTTAGTGTTCCCGCTATAAAACGAGATGAGGTGGGAGGCCCGTTTTCGAAACTTCGTGTTCACGATGGTGAGATTATGCGACTCTGCATACTCAAGTATACGCTCACCATCGACGTTACGTGACCCGTATCCGAAACCACCATGACAGCAGTAACCGTCTTTTGTTGCTCCAACGTGACCATTAAGATCACCTGCAACAATAATTACGTCCAGTGACGGAACTTCTGCTGTCTTCTCATCAAGCAGGCTCCAAAACTCATCCTTGTCTCTTTCGGAGCAACCAGTCTGCGGAGCATACGCAGGGAAGAGGTAATACATTGCCCGTTCAGCAGCGACAACGATCTTCATCAAGCGGTCGCTAAAACGCTCCACGCTTGCAATCGCGTCTCGGAAGCGTTCGGAGACGATTATACCAACACCGCTGGTGGTCCTGGGACTGCCACACAAAATGGCCTTAAAGCCACGGCCTATGTCCCTTGACTTGCTGCAGGACCACCTCGTCTCCTGCACCGCACAGAAGTCAACCTTTCTTCGCTCCAGTGCCTCTGCCAACTCAAAGGAGCGGCCCGACAACGTACCCACATTCAGCGTTGCCACGCGGGTCTTTCCTACATTGCGGGACTTTTGGACTAACACAGTTGCCCCCCGATGCCGTCCTCGCATCAGGGACCCTCGCATACTTCTCACACTCGCCGGGCTTTGCGAGTGCGCGTCGGCTCCCGCGGACGCCGTAGCATTATCTCGCGATACATGAAGCACCATCAACCATGTGATGTGACATGGGATCTCCATAGGCCGGCCTGTCACAAGGGCCTGTCGCCTGCACTCGAGTGTCCGTGTTCGGCTCGGCTCGCAAAAGCGGGCAGTTTCCAGTGGCACCACGTGGAGGAACGGACATCGCCACCGTGTTACGACCGTACTTGTGTGATGAAATTGCGTTATCTGCCCATTTGGGAGAGATTGAGATTGCGCACAAAAAGGCGTTGTCTACCAAATCCAGAGCTTAACCTGTGGCAAGCTATGCATAGGTGAGACGGGAAGGGTACTTAGTGTTCGCATCAATGAACACCTAGCTGGAAGATTTAAACCAAGCTTGTTAACCCCATTGGGTAAACATCGACAAGAAGCCCACGGCGGAAACGACTTTGGCATTAAATGCAATGCACTGTGTTGCTACATGAAAGTGAAATCGGTACCAGAAAGACTCTTGAGGCTTTCTGGATTCGGAAGCGTAATCCAGCAATGAACAACCGAAACGAGTGCATTTCGATAACAACGGTGAGCTTGGTATGCTTTAGAAGGGCACTTCTTGACATTAGTGGGAACCAATTGTAACTAGAGATGTGAAGAAGTATGCCTTTGACGCAGTGAGTTGCCGGATCTAAAGTTTCGAAGTACTTTCAGACCTGTGAAAAAGACGAGTTATCGAAACTTCTTCTTCTTCAGCGTTTTCCCGCTTAGTTGCGGGGTCCTCTTTCCTGGAATGTTGGCACCACTTTTCCCGATCAAATGCCTGATCAGGGTGCAACCTAGCAACCTTCAAGTCCTGATGCAGCGTATCAAGCCGCCGCTGTTTTGGTCGCCCTCGTGGCTGCCTATCGAGCACATCAAGGTTAAGACCATTCTTTCTGACAGTGTAGTTATTTGTGTGAAGGACGTGGTCGTATCATCGCAGACGAGCTCCGCGCATCTTCTCAGATATCGGGGTGACGCCGAACCTCTGCCGTATGGAGTCGTTCCGTACTCGATCCAAACGCGTAACTCCGGCCGTCCACCGCAGCATCTTCGTTTCCATTACGCTGAGGCGCCTTTCAAATTTTTTGGTAACGGTCCAGCACTCAGCTCCGTAAATAGCTACAGGTCGGACGACTGCTCTGTAGATCTTCGACTTTAGACGCTCTGGTATCTTCTTGTCGCAGAGCACTCCCGTCAGTGAGCTCCATTTGGACCACGCTGCATTCAGGCGTGAGTTCGCTTCGACGAGTAAACCGCCATCGGACGGGATTGCTGATCCCAAGTACTTGAATACCGAAGTTCGTGGCAGCTCAATGCCATTAACCTTAATGGAGCTGGATTCATCTTCGTCAGTCGTCATATACTCGGTCTTCTTGACATTAAGTTTGAGTCCAAATCTCTCCAAGCGATCGCACCAAGCTTGTACTTGCCGCTGGAGTTCAATGTTATCTTCGCTAGCGAGCATTACATCATCAGCATAAAGCAGCGTCGAAGGGACTGGCTGCTGAAGATCACGCGATATGGCATTCATAACAACGACGAAGACTAGAGGGGAGAGTGCAGATCCTTGATGTACTCCGACAGAGATGGGAAACTCCATCGACGTACCTGCTGCAGCTTGCACTCGACTCTTTGGACAAGAGCACAGTATTCGTACCCACTCTACGAGTTCTTTGGAGACTCCATGTTCTCGTAAGGCATACCATATCACTTCACGCGGAACGCGATCAAAGGCCTTCTTCAAATCCAGGAAGGCAAGATGCACCGGCTTCTGTTTCTCCCGGTATTTTACCATCAGAAGACGAACGGCGTGTATGGCATCGACTGTGCCACAACCAGCTACGAAGCCGCACTGGTTGGTAGAGAGCTGGATGATATCACGAATGCGCCCGTCGATATGATAAGATCTTCATGCTATGCGAATGCAATCGGATTGGACAGTAGTTCGTGCCGCTTCTACCTCCCATACGGTGATTTTCTGAACGGGACCGTGCACAGGAGAAGAAGATGAAATGCTCGGATGAGCGAACTCTATTGTCGAGTCTTCCTCGACATAAGTGCGCCATCGGTTCAAAACCATCTTGCGATCCTTGAGTAGATGGCCGTGCTCATCGTTGATGCCAAAGAACTTCTCAACATCCTCAGTCTGGCGATGACGGACCATCGCGAGTCGATAAAGAAATCGCTCGCCATCGCGTGACTCAAGCCTCCCGTTGACATCATCGTAATGAGTGGCTCTTGCAACGGCTACCGCCTTCTTAGCGGCTTTCTTGGCTTTCTGATACAGACGCCATTAATCGTCTGTCTTATCGTCGAGAAATGCTCGTCGACGGTCGTGACCGTCGGCAACTGAATGCGCGAAGTCACAGCTGCTTCCTTTTCCTTCAGACGCCACCAATTGATCCTTAAGGGACCGCTCCGTTCGGCCTGCCTAAACATTGGTGGTGTGATCTTCATAGTGCAGTGGGCGGTGTTGTGTGGCGACCGTTTCATACGGCACGACCTTCGCGTCTGCGACAAGCCCTTGGTCACGATTTCGCACAAGGACAAAGTCGATCTGCGTTTTAGAATTCCCGCTGTAGAATGAGATAAGGTGGGATTCACGTTTTCGGAATCTGTTATTCACGAGGTCGTGCGACTCCGCATACTCGAGGATGCGCTCACCATCTGCGTTACGTGAACCAAAACCGAGACCACCATGACAGCCGTATCCGTCTTTCGCAGCGCCAACGTGTCCGTTCAGGTCACCTGCGACAATGATTACGTCTTGTGACGGCACTTTTGCTGTCTTCTCATCAAGCAGGCTCTAAAATTCATCCTTGGCTCGCTCAGAGCAGCCTGTCTATGGAACATATGCAGATAAAAGATGATACCGCCGCCGTTCTGCAGCGATCACGACCTTCATCAAGCGGTCATTGAAACGTTCCACGCTTGCAATCGCGTCTCGGAACTGTTCGGAGACGATTATGCCAACACTGCTGGTGGTCTTGAAACTGCCACACAGAACGGCATTATAGCCTCGGCCTATGTCCCTTGACTTACTACAGGACCACCTCGTCTCCTGCACCGCACACAAGTCAATCTTCTTTCGCTCCAGTGTCTCTGCCAACTCAAAAGAGCGGTCCGACAACGTACCCACATTCAGCGTTGTTACGCGGGCCTTGCTTACGTTGCGGAACTTTTGGACCAGCACAGTTCCCCCCGATGCCGTCCTCGCATCAGGACCCTCGCATACTTTTCACACTCGCTGGGCTTTGCTAGTGCGCGTCGGCTCCCGCGGACGTTGTAGCATTATCTTGTGAAACATTCAGCACCATCATCCATATGATGCGACATGGGCTGTTCGTAGGCCGGCCTGTCACTGTCACTAGGGCCTGTCGCCTGCATTCGAGTGTCCGTGATTAGCTCGGCTCGCAAAAGCGAACAGTTTCCAGTGGCACCACGTGGAGGAGCGGACATCGCCACCACGAGTTGTTGAAACGTCGGCCGAAATAAAACCTATACCACCATTACAAACCTGTGTGGCACAGAACGAATGTTTTTCGTCTAACACGAGAATCAGACTTTTTGAAGAAAATTTGTTGAAAATTGGCGTTTCAAAAGTATGTATCCAGTTGTGAAAAACAAACTTCTTATTAAATTTAAAAGTCGATCGGACCACCATTACTTCTTATAACATTATGCATCTTATTATTCATGCTATTCACAAGGTTCTGGATGATTTTGTCCCCTATTGTGAATGTTTTGTGTCCGGCGAAATAGTGCCATTCTGCGAAGTCAACGTGGTTTCATGCCTAGGCGTTCTGAAGAATTGAATATATTGGAAAGCCTTAATGGTTGGACAGAGATAATGGATAATAAGAAAGTTTTGATGTTATACTATGACTTTCAAAAGGCTTTCGATAGAGTAAGCCATGCTAAATTGGAGTACAAGGTGGCGAAACTGGGCGTATATCCTGTCATTTGTAGGTGGCTTAATAGCTTTCTTGATGGAAGAACTTTTCAAGTGAAAATTGGTGAAAGATTTTCATCCAGCTGAGTAGTTAGAAGTGGAGTGCAGCAGGGTGGAATGCTGTCACCCCTTCGTTTTATAATTTATACATTGGATGTCCCTGCATTGTTTAAAGCATAGGAGTAGTAATCAAACAATTTGCTATCAATTAAAGTTGTCTAAAGAGGCAGTCACAAGCAAGATCGTGCAGCCCTGCAGTTTGGATCAGATCCCCTATCCACTTGTTCCCTGCAATATCATTTGCCATTAGCACCGGAGAAAACTAATTGCATGAGGTTAGGAGAGTCAGATGTTCCATGTGAACGAATATACGTGATTATGCAGCAGGTGAACACTGTATATCCAAGGTTACAGGTGTAAGAGATTTGTGTTTCCGCTATAATGATAAATTGGATTTTGCTGAGAATTGTAGCTTAATTAGTTGGCATGCGTTAGGCGAAACATATCAAATTTTAAAGGCTTTAAGCACGACAAACGAAGACGTGCCGCTGAAAGCATATAAGACCTACGTTAGGCCAATAATTGAAAGTGCGACAACAGTGTTTGCTCCGCATAAGAAGAAACACATTGTGCCATTTGAGAAGATGCAAACTAACTTCAGTAGGAAACTTTTGCTTCCAGCAGGTAACTTTTATAATCTAAAGTACCTAGAGCAGAAATAGGAAATAAGTGTCTCTGTTGGAGTACACTGTTTCTCGTCGTAGGCTCAGAAATGTAGTCAAAAACTAGAGGCAGTTCACAGAAAATTTCATAAGGGAAATCTAGGACCAACCTTAAATTGAACGACTTTACGTGCACAGCGTTGTCCTATTATCATACACTTAAGCATAACTTCCCGCTTACCGCTAGCTCTTTTTGGTTATTTAAAAGTTTTGCTCAAATAGATTTTTTGAACACTAGAATGTTGTGTTGAATTGTCGTTTTTGTTGTGTCGAATTGTCGTTTTATCTACGGTCGTTTTTTGAACGTGTCTTGAACGTACGTAGTAAACTATAACTATAACTATAAAAGGATTTAAGGTAATGGAAAATTGAAACGCCACGCACATAGGGAGAGTACATAGAGACGACATAGAAACACTGTTGACCGAGAAAGAGAATATTTTCTGCATGTGCTGCCTAAGATCGAAATGTAGATTAGATTTCAGTTGTTTGTAGGAGAAGCTTAAAAAGCTAGAGCTGTACTCTTTTTTTCTTATCTTCTACCTTGCTGAGAGATAGACGGTAGTGAGAGAGTCACATAGCTGTTGGATCCGGATTTGGAACATATCTTCAGCTTCACGCTGTGCCAAGTCCCTGGAATGCTCATCTATAGCAAACATTGTCAATCCACGGTCCCACTTAAAACATGTTGGCTATAATATTACCTGCAGGAAGCGAATCATTTCTCATGTTTGCCTTTTTATTTTTATTTATTTTCTTCTGCACCTCTAAGCCACAGCATCCAGAAGGAGTATGGTAGAACAGTGTGCATTAGCTATCGTTCGAAAATATACTTATGACGAAAAGCAGGTATTTCTGCACCTTTTACCTCCTGTCAGAAATTGGAATCTCTTCAGCTGACATGCATCGAACTTGACAAGAAGCTGCACGAGTTGGCTGGATCTGGTGACTCGAATGCACCTCAGTGCCAGGTGAGAATTGCCCAAAGCAACGAAAAGCGATTTCTTTTCGACCATAATTCCTTTTCAGGAGGATTCTAGCATCGAAACAACGAAATACCACTTCTCCATGACAACAACTTCAGGAAGCTTGGAGGCGAGATGTGTTATGCTCGATACTTACATCCAACCATACCTCTGGTGGGAGGGAGGGGGAGGCCTCTCCCCTAAACCTAGGAGACACATCTTGTGACACGGACGCTTGTGGCACCGCGCCTGCGAAACGTCTTCCGCACCCGTTCCGGACTCTGGTCCACCCTTACTAGTCCCTTCTTACTGGTTCATCCTGCTAGTCCTCTTTTACTGGTTCCCTCTTGGTGGTCCCCCTGGTTCCACCTTCAGGTCCCCTTCTTTGTTCCGCCTACTGATCTCTTACTGCTTCCTTTTATCTGGCTCCCCGTCCTGGTCTCTCCTCGAGATCCTCCTTATACCCCACCACCACCTTACTGGACCTCCCACGCTCATTGCACGACGTCAGCGAGACGTCCTCTGTATCCGGTCCGGAGGTATAGTTCCTTTCTGGTTCCCACTTCCCTGTCCACCTTTCCTGGACCCAACTCCTGGCCTCTTTCCTTGTTCCCCTATTGAACTCCCTCCCCCTAAGATCTCTTCTTAATTGTTTGCCGCTCTTGGACCAGATTCATTAACCGCTTACCGGTGAATATAGGTATATCTGTATGTCTCTGTGTATATGGTGAATCCGCGTTGAGATGATACCGACGGTATCGTTAACGAATCTGACCTCAGGGGGTTTGGCAGGATTTTCACCGTTAGAGAAGCGATTGATGAAGCTGGCCCCTGATTGCTCCTCGATGTCCTCCCTTGATGGTCCTCCACCCTCGTGACAAGACATCGACGACACGCCTTCTGGATACGTACTCCCGTTGCGCGACACACGTCTTCTGATTGTTCATGAAATGCCTCGGACCGACGGACAGAAGAACACCCGCTCTTTATAGAGGGTTGTTTAATAATTAATGTAGTGTGCTTCATATTACTCAAAGTGAATTTGTTTATGTTAACAACAAACATTAATTAATGGTACATTGGCCATTTTGTTGAATGACCTTTTGCCGTCTTTCGATCAGTTGAAAAACACCTTTGGTTTTTAGAAGCGAAGAACTGGTCCAACTCATTTTTTTGACAGTTTGATCGGTATCAAAAATTTTACCATTCAAATTGTTTTGAGGGGAGCGAAGCGAATGCTAATCTGATGATGATAAGCCAGGGCTATAGGGTTGATGTAGCATCTCTTCCCAGTTGAGCTCTGTTAATTTTTGGTGGGTTGTCAGAGAGTTGTGACGTCTGGCGTCATCATGAAAAGACACCTCTCCTTTGCGATTGTCCAGCTCAGATAGTTTTTTCTTGACAAGTGTTCCGACACGCCTAACGGCGTGTTTCGCACTTGCGCGCTTCGCGCGAATTTGCAGCATCACTAGCCTATGGAAAGTAGTTTTTGTAAAACATAAAATTCGCTAACATCTAGGACCTGGAGCTTACTTTACCGGCATCAAGCCGTTCACCACTTCAGTACCTTTATCACTGACATTCTTACTGGACCGGCCAGTAACGTCGTTCGTTTGCGCAGTACTTCTGTCCCTCAGGTTGCTCCTCCACAACCGTTCTCATGCTCAACAGCTAGCGTTTCTAGATATCGTTGACATTTCTTCCGAAACCAGGTTCCCCTCACTGCGATGGTCCCCGTCCTGGCCCCTCCTCCAGGTTGTTCCTTTTCTTCCTGGGTCCAGATTCATCAACGACTTACAGCAATTTAACGGATAAAGTACATCCGAAATTCCTGAAAGCGCGGCTGAAATGTTTTACCATATCGCTTGATAAGACGCGTTGTCAGGGATTCCGGCTGCATTCTCTCTGTTAAATTGCTGCAACTCGTTGATGAGTCGCTCTCCTGGTCCACCTTAAAGGTCTCCTTTGCTACCCTTTTCCATCACCTCCTTAGTGGTCCTCCCATGCTCACGGCAGACGTCGGTGACACGATTCAGAATCAGGATGCATATTGCGCGATGTAGGGGGCCGTCTTCTGGATCCAGAAGCTCAGAAGCGCGCGCAGTCGCCGCTTTGTCGGGCATGAAGAGACTATTGCTGATTCCTTGTTCCCGTATGAATCCCCTTACGACTCCCTTCTTGTTGGTTCCCCGTGCTTGGGTCGGATTCAGCAACGACTTACATAACTTTAACAGAGAATTCACAGCGGAAAACTCACGATCTGATATCTCTCCATATCGGCATATCGCTCACCACGCTTGATAAGCCGCGTTATCTGAGTTTTCCGCTGTGAATTCTCTGTTAAAGTTATGTGAGTCGTTGATGAATCCGACCCCTGGTCCCGCCTCCAGTTCCCTTCTTCCAGGTAGATCCCTCCCCATCGGGATCCTCCTTACTATTCTACCCCAATTAAGTGGTCCTCCCACGCTCATGACACGACAACGGCGAGCGAACGCGCATTGCGCGACATCGGTGTCATATCTTCTAAATCCGGTCTCCCTTTCTAGTAAAGAGTCCCCTTGCTGATTCTCCTTACTGCCCCACCCTTATTGGTAACTTCCTACTGGTCCTTCGTTATTGCCTAAATCATTCTTGGTACCACCTCCTGCCCTGCTTCATTGTTCCCCTATCGACCCCCCCCCCATCCCGATGCCTCTTCCAGGTCACTTCCTCCTGGTCGCTGTTGGTTCTCCACCCTCGAAATCCCAATTCCACTCTTATCCCTTTAGTGATATTCTCATGCTAATAATACGAAGTCGGCGGCACGGCATCTGAATCTGGACGCTCAGAAACGCGCGTAGGTGCTGTAGAGCTAAGCAGTAAAGGACTACGCTTTCCTCGCTGCAGCATCATCCCACGTTCAATAGCAAATTTGGCCCGCGCTGTAGATGATGAGGCGTATCTCACTCAGGTTAAATTACTCGACCGCCCCCGCTTTGGATGATGGGGCGTGTCTGTCACTCGACGGACGAACTCTTTTATATATAGGCGGTGACTTTGATAGGTGGCGATTTCTTCGTGCAATTTCGATAGCTAACACACGAGAGAAAGCGACTATCAATGGCTTACTGAACCTAAGGCAATTCCCACCATAAACTTCACATAATTTCTTCCGAGCTGGCACCGTATTTTTGCCTTTTCGGAAGTAAAACAATAATATGCCAACAACTCTTTCTTTGATGGTCCATTTTCAACATTTTTTACCGATTTTTTTTCACTAATGAAGCTCAGTTTTCGACAAAAAACTGCGCTTCATTAGTGACAAGTCTAGCCTTTCAAATAGTGCATAATATTGTAAGCCACGCAACCACTACTACATAGGAATATACAGTTCAGGCCATCTATGCGAAAACACGACGTTAATTATCGAACAACCCAATTAAATGTAGGACGACTTCTGCAGCTTCTTCTTTTGCAGGGACCTTCGATAGGAGAATCGCTGCCAACAAGCAATCACGTCAAGCTGTGAGCCTCTCCCCTTCAATTGAAGTGGCTCAACTCTATATAGGGAATTCTATTGCTGGATCAAATAATAACGCGTTGATATTAAACTGTTCTTCTTCAGATATAAGTAAATATGAAACATACGCTATATTTTGCAAACGACTATGAGAGACTTTCTATGGTAAAGGAAAATTGAGCTCCGGTTCCGAAAAATCTCGGTTGAATTACCCAAATTAAAGGTTGTCCTGGAATAAGAATGTGTGGTCTACCGCGTGGCGACAGAAATACGATGCTAACATCTGCAAATGATAAGAAAATTAACGTCCTATATAATTCAAAGCTGGTGTTGAACAGTGACCGTTTCCGTTTCCAGTCCAGAACAAGTGGAAAGCAGAACGGAGCGACATGGCTAAAACGGTCAGAAACTGGAATTCGGAGCACGGAAACGGAAATTCCACACATCCCTGCCTACAACAGCAATGACACCCAAAAGAGACGCGCTGGGCAAGCAACTGAAGTCAGCATTGCTTTAGTTGGAAAGGGCATTATTCTCGAACACTTCAAATGAACAATGTGCTACATCTTTGGAAACTCCCTTCCTAGAAAAATGCGCTGTCGCGTCCAATTTCCAACTTAAGTTGAATTAAAACCTAAGGAGAAGAAGAACAGTTCTTGGTTAATATTAGTCATTCAAAAACAAGTGATACGAAAGGAGTCAGTACAACATACTGCTAAAACAGTGAAACTATATATTACTATTATTATTTGCATATGAATTGGCAGAATTTTGCTAACTCAATTTCTCGTCTGGATTTTGTGTCTGGATTTTTCGTGCCTGCGAATGTTCCCGTTTTAGGCATTGTATAGTTTTTGAAAGTGCAGAACCTCCGCTTTATTATCATTTATGGCCTTTGTAGTATAACTGCCTATTGCGCAGCTTTTGACGTCGTTTTTACAGTATGAATCAATGTGATATTCCATATTCGGGTGCTCTACTTATATGAATGGAAAAAAGAACACAACGTCGCAGCTGCAGCTCGTAACATCATTGAGCATTTGAGGAGGATTTCGCTGTAGAACGCAGAATTCGCCACTGGTTCAAAAAGGTTTCGATCTGGAGATGAATGTCTCGATTGCTTAGATCGAGGTAGGCTGCCATCACTACTCAACGACGACCAACTCAAAGCCATGGTGGAAGCGGATCCTAACTGTGCAAGAACTAGCACAGCATTTCGGCTTAGACGGCAGGACTATCAGTCGCCACTTAAATGCGATTGGGAAAATAAAGAAATGGGATAAATGGATTCCGCACGAACTGACGGCCGGGCAGATGCTGAAGCGCCACATCACCTGCGTTCCGTTAAGGCTGCAAAATCTAATGGCTTTTTTAAAGCATTTTATAGACTGGATCGTGGCATGGGACAAAAAATGGATTCTCTATGGCAATCGCCGTCGCTCTGCACAACGGTTGGACAAGAATAAGAGTTCCAAGGAGATGCCGAAACTAACAAGGGAAGGGTCTGAAGCGTATGTCTGAACGGGGGAGCGAGTCATATAGGGAAAATCCTCACCCCTCAATTGGTTTGAAAATGTGTTTATTTTTTGCCAAGCCGCTAAACCCAAGGAGTAGGGGGTCACAGTGGTCTCAGCACGCGTTTGGGGGTCTTGTACGCCCGCGATGCGTATGCACCCAGTGGCTCGGAGCGCAGGTGGGTGGTGGGTTGACTCGTGCGAGGGAGGTCAGGGGCTTGGTTACTCTGCGCTGCTGCATTTTTGCATTTCAACTGATTGGTTGAGATTTGAGGATTTTGACGTCTATATCATTTTCAGACGTTTTCTGCACATTTTTCCAGCTGTACGCTGTGGTATTCGACATGGTGATAAATGTCCAGTACCAGTGATACACAGGTACAAAGTGCCTGTGTAGTGAACGGCGGTGTCTTCCTCCATGGTTATGAACACGCAACCGAAATCAAATTGAAGATGTACCCTTTACTCCGAAAAAAAAAGTTCCACACGAAAACGTTATCATATGCCACTGCTTGCTGGCCTCTCCACGTCCATCAGTTCATCTTGCGGATCCCAATCTTCCTCTTCTTCTTCCACCACTTCCAGCTGTTCGTCTTCGTCAACTTCACGTTGACGTGCTTCGAAGTCCTTGAGTATGCTGGGCATTCGTTCGGCCAGCTTGATTTCTTTCCTCGAAGATTCCTTGTATAAAGGTGCGCCACACTTCAGCGTGAGCAGATGGATCACCACTCGACCGTCGGCGGACATTGTTGGTATTAGTTTCTAGAAAACCTTCAGCAGACCTTTGATTTCCAGGTGACAGGCACTCATGAGGGAAAGAGTGTATCGATGTCGTTTAGCTTAATTTGCGGGATCCGCACACCTCGTTTCTCAGTTGAACCACCTCCGACGTCACAATGTAGTCTCCTTTGAAAATGCGAGCATGGGATGCAAGCAAGCATGGGATGCAAAACTCTGCTGCATCCAGCATATTCGCCAGATTTTTTCCCCATCGACTATAATTTTTCAACCAATTAGATCGTCATGTGAAGGATAAAAAATTTTGCAATCAAAATTATGTCGAAAATGACATCTCATGTTTTACTATTTCGTGAAGTTGTGATTTTTATAAAAATGGAATATCTAAGCTCTTGTCGCGTTAGAAAAAGCGTAATAATTGTAATAGTGCTTATTTCGATTAATAAAATTGCTTCCAAGCAAAGTTGTGATCTGTCTAAGTTTTCAGTGTGTTATTAGGTCGTTCCATATGCAAGGCTGATTATGTAGCAGTAGCTAATGAAGGAAGAGATTCGGCCTAATAAAGCCTATTTTCTACTTTATATATAGCAACACATAGTCCTCTGAATTCCCAGGCATTTCACGATCACAATGTCGTACTTTCTTGAAGGATCCGATAATTTAATTGCTGTTATTTTCAGAAAATGTCTCCATTTTGGAGAACCCTAATTTCAACATTTCAAGCTTGTGAGCGTTTTTCCTCGTTTGACCCGTTGAAGGCGACAGTGGAAATCAAGCTGCAAAAGTGGAACCTTTCGGGTTGAAATTGCTAGCAATTACACGCCGTCAAAGTTGCTCTACATACACTTCTTTGCAGTTAGCCGCACACTTTTCGCATGATTAAAATGGTCACAAAATCGTTTCTTTGAAGAAAGAAACATTGATATTTGGAGGATTATGAAAACACCTTATCGTCCTCGAAGGATGAGATTTCGGCTAGGTTGGAAGACATTTTGGCCGCGCACTTGCGAAGCAAACTTACCCCAAACGCAAACTGAATGTCAATTGAAAAATTGTTCAAAAATGGAAAAATAGTCTATGAGAGCATTCCCCAGCTAATTCTGATTGAAAGGGTGGTTCGATTTCAAATTTTCGTTCGTTTGTACCGGTTTATTACGAGTGAAGTGTCGTATAGCCCTGGTCGGGACCTAGATTAGTTCCGGAGCCAGTCCACTCTCCTGCCCCTATGACCCCTCGCGCCATCTGAGGGCGCCGTAAACCGCCTAACTAGAGTCTTCACACCTCCAGAGCCCCGGCGCGTTGATCCTTCCAAACGAGGGTGGAGTAGAATGTCGTACACCGAACAAGGTCTGAGTAACTACGACCTCTTCCTTTACTTAATATACTTGTATTTTCCATTTCGTATTTACGCTTTTACAATTGCTGGATGTGCGGCGCATTCCAAGAAGACTACCTGAATTCGCTCCCCTTTCATAACGCCCTCAAAGCTCACGACTTCAGTTTCCCAATTATTCGTTTACCAGACGTTCAACGGCCTGCCGGCCGCCAAACGTCTGGTTGGGGCTTCGCCCCAAACCCGGAGTATAGAACACCCCGAACGTCTTCTTCTCCTCTTTAGGCCTTCTCTCATTCATTAAAAAACTGGTTTTGCTATATAGAATGGTATAGCGGAATAGGACAAAGCAGGCCCACCACTTTCATTGGACCCTCTTTAACTGGTCCCTTATCATTGGTTTCCCTTTATTGTCAGCCCATTTCCGGTTCACCCTTCACTGGTCCCCCTCCCCTTCGTCGGTCCCTACTACTGCAACCACCTTCACTGGACCTCCCTTTGTCCCCTCTTCGCTGGTTATCCTATCCTTCACCGATCCCCATTACTGGTCCCACCCTCACTGGTCCCCTTTTAACTCATCAACCCTTTTCCAGTCCCCCTTCACTGGCCCCTTTCCCCCCCCCACTACCTCACCGGTGCCCATTGCTGGTCTCTTCCTCAGCGGTCCCCCCTTCACCTGGTCCCCTCTTCACTGGTCAACATTCTACCGTCCCCCTTTCACTGGACCCCTCCCCCTGCTTCACCGGTCCACCCTTCACTGGACCACTCCCCCCCCCCCCTTCACCGGTCCCCTTTGCTGCTTCCCCCCCCCCCCTTACCGGCCCCATTGCTGGTCTCACCTTCACTGGTCATTCCTTTATTGGTCAACCCTTTACCGCTCCCCCTTACTGGAACCCCCCCCCCCTTCACCGGTCCCCATTACTGGTCCCTTCCTCACCGGTCCCATCTTCACTGGACGCCTCCCCCCCCCTCCTTCACCGGTCCCCTTTGCTGCTTCCCCCCCCCCCCTCTTACCGGCCCCATTGCTGGTCTCACCTTCACTGGTCCCTCCTTTATTGGTCAACCCTTTACCGCTCCCCCTTACTGGAACCCCATCCTTCACTGGTCCCCAATTACTGGTCCCACCTTCACTGGTATCACGTCGTCTGAATCCGGAATCCTCGCGCGACAGCGGTGACACCTCTTCCAAACCCGGTCGCCTGTTGAACAACGTCAGTGACATGTGTTCTCAACCCGAACATGCTTTGCGCGACATCGGTGACACGTCGTCTGAATCTGGAAGGCCCTTCGCGACATTGGTGACACCTCTTCTGAATGCAGGCACCTGATGAGCGACGTCGGTGACATGTCTTCTCAAGTCGGACGTGGTTTGCGCGACATCGTTGACACGTCGTGTGAATCCGGAACCCCTAGCGCGACATCGGTGGCACGTCGTCTGAATCCAGACAGGCCTTTCGCGACATCGGTGACACCACTTCTAAACCCAGGCACCTGATGAACGACGTCGGTGACGTCTTCTCAAGCCGGACCTGCATTGCGCGACATCGGTGACATGTCGCCTGAACATGGACGCCCGTCGACAACTACAACAGTTGACAAACTGGTGACAACTGCAACCTCCTCCCCCCCCCCCCCCTTCCCCACACTTCCTCCCAACACACTCCCCAGCACTTCTGTGCAAACAAACACACACACAAACAAACTCACCCACAGACAAACGACCGTTCTCGCTTATATATAGTAGGATCATCTTTCATAGTACATCTATCATCTTCCTTATTTTACATCTCAGAACGTCCACCTCTGTTTGAATGTTGCCTGATTTTTTCACAATAAACATATTCACTAGGAATGAGATGAGTTACGCACTCAACCAAACCGTTCTGAGATAAACCTATTTTTTCTGGGGTAAATAGGTACCAGGGTTGTATTAAAAACACAGGACACAGGATTGTCCATCGGCTGGCTATTGCAAGTCATTCTATTGACCACATACGCTTTCAAACTGCATGTCGCGACCGCGATCGCTCCTCGGTCCGTGGCTGGCCCGGGCGCGCTGTTTCTCACGGCGGCTTGTCGATGAGGTACCATCGATCGGCCTGGGAGCGTGGGAAAACAGGTGACTCACCATCGATCGGCGCGCGCCGCCTCCTCTCGACGGGCGCGCGTCGCATTCGACGTCCTGTGCTCCCGCGACGAGGTCTGCCGACCTCATCCGTCGTCCACCATCCCGAATGGCCGCCGTGAGGCCTCGACGCTGCCCCCCACTACGCACGCCGGACGGAAGCGGCACCAGGAGAGAGGCCGCGAGGTCTGGTGAGCACTACGCTCACCCTCGCGGCCTCGGGAACTAATTCAGCCTACCGACACCGAAGGACCTTCTACTGCTATTCCCATCCTCTACTATTCGTTCTGTATTCTATTCGTATTCGAGATAAACTGCTACAACTATCAGGTGTACTGTGAAGACGGAGGAGGAGTGTGAATCACTGTCAATACGTCCCGTTGCCTATCTTCTTGGCCAGTCTTCTCGGCATATCGTCTTGTCGTCGGGGTTGTGCCTTGCCCTCCAGGGGTTCCGGGTTCCTCCCTTGTCCGCAAGGAGGAGACGGCTGGAGGGGCGAGCCGGGAGACGGTGAGGCACGGGAGTCCTCGCTGGAGTCATTACCAATACGTGCCAATACGATCAATACTCCGGGCCAGGGCTAGGAACCTAAGGCCTCGTCCCCCCACGGGTTCGGGTGTCCCCTTGGCGATCCTTGGGTGTTCCGTGGGGCGAGAGGGGGCTTCGTGCGCAGGGCTTGCCTCTACCTGCGGGGCCGCCGATCGCAACACTGCATCCTGTTGAAGTGGAATCAGGGTCAAGCGTGGGGTTCGATTTTTGCTGAAAATTTGCGACCCCCACCCCCGAAGCGGAATTCGTACGACCCCCTCCCTCCTTCTTCCACTGTTTCATTCCTTATTTATCTTGATTTCTTCAAGGTTTTATGTGCATTTTGAACCCTTCAATAGGTTCTTATTTTCAGGAGCGGCTTCGACACAATATAACAATGAAAAGAGGTCACTGAACAATAATACTTTGATAGCACAATAAACTGAATACTATTTTTCGACACTTTAAAATAAAGATTTTCTGGCAGCAGTCTTCCAATCACCACTGTTTAATTTGTGCAGGTATTTTTTTCAGGACATCATGGTCACGACACATTTTTCTACCAGAAGGAGCGACGTCTGCATCTGAAATTGTGCTCTGAATTAGTATTATATAAAATTTTGAGTGTTACCTTTTGATGAAGAATTAAGTGCTTCTCCTGGATTTTTTTTGAAGCGCTCATCGAATCGACTACGGAGGGCAAAGGAATGGTGGACGATGGAATTCCCATAAAAATAATGTTCTGCCATCTTAAAGAAACACCATAAAAAATCAAAATGAAGCCTACAAAAACCCAAGCCCTGGTCTAAGAAAAAAAAAAACAAGCTTCTCTTTAAAGATGACAAAGCTGCAATGACGATATGATCAGAGTGGATCGTATGCAAAAACCTCGTTTTTCATGAAAAAATTATTTTTCTAAATATCGACACACTAATCACATGGAAGGTGTTACTTTTAGAACCTACCATTTAAAGCATAGAAAACACATCTACTTAAGCTTTATGAATTTTCCAGGAGCCCCAAAAAATCTCCGAGTTACGGCAGTTTACATGCGGCTGCTGCGTTCTCTGACATGATCGATCGTAATTGAAATATGGATGAACTCCTCGCTGGAAAAATTTTTTCTGCCTTTTGAAGGACAGGACGACAGAGAGTAGAATTGTACCATATAAAATTTTAAGTCATGCTTAAAATACAATAAAAACTAAGCTTCTCCGCTGCGATGAATCTCCGCTGAGGATGGACCGCATACAAAATTCTCATTTTTCATGAAAATATTATTGTTTAGCCGAAGCATATCACCCTACGGATAAAATCCAGCCACACGAATCTCGAAGTCCTGATTAATTCACTGTGAAAAAATCGTGATTTTCTGCATGGAATAGGTTGAATCGACCTCTGGTCGACTTTGCACCAACGTCATCGGAGCATAAAAATGAACGTTTACAAAAAGGTTCATAACTCGGTAAGGTTTTCGAATTTTGAAAATTCTTTCAGCTTTTCATAAAGTAGATAAAACGCCCTTTCTCATAGTGTAAAAATGAATTTCCTAAAAAGGAGTCGTCACACGTGGCGGTTGGTTCGATTTTTGAGCGAAAAATTTGAAGCGGCTTCACAAAAATATTCATAACTCGAAGTTTCAAAATACCGCTAGCTTTTCAGAAACTAAAAGAAGAGCCCTTTTTCGCTATATAGAAATCAGTTTCCAAAACTTCGGCATTCATGCGGGGCGGGAGGGGTTCGATTTCGCGTCCATTTCGCAAAAATACGTACCGAAAATCGAACCCCCCGCCACGCATGAAGGCCCCTTTCATGGAAATAGTTTTTTATATGGTAAGAAAGCATACTTGCTCTATTTTTGGATGGCCTAGCGGAATTTTCGATTTTCGGAAAAATGGCCGAGATATGATCAATTTTCGGAAGTCGTGAACTGAATCACGGATTGACCCTTCACCGTCGTCATCGAAGTGATAACACTAAAATATTCATATCTCAGCTAGTCCCGCTAGCTCGTCAAAAAGTAGAGGAAAAGCGCTTCTTTATGATTACAAAAACGCTTTATAAAAAGGGGTCTTCATGCGGGGCGGATGCGGTTCGTTTTGTTGTCGATTTTTGCCGAAAATCGACCAGAAATCGAACCCCCCGCCCCGCATGAAGACCCCTTTCTTAAGAATTGATTGTTACATATTTACAAAGCATATTTTCTCTATTTTATGATGGCCCAGCGGGATTTTTGAGATTCGAAAATTAGCTGAATTATGAAGATTTATGTGAAGTCACTCCGATGACGACGGTGAAGGAATGAGTTCACGACTTCTGAAAATTGATCATATCTCGGCTATTTTTCCGAAAATCAAAAATCCCTCTTGGCCATCGAGAAATAGAGCAAGTATGCTTTCTTATCATATAAAAATCTAATTCCATGAAAGGGGTCTTCATGCGGGGCGGGGGGGGGGGTGGTTCGATTTTCGGTACGCATTTTTGCGAAATGGACCCGAAATCGTACCCCCCCCCCCGCCCCGCATGAAGACCGAATTTTTGGAAACTGATTTCTATATAGCGAAAAAGGGCTCTTCTTTTAGTTTCTGAAAAGCTAGCGGTATTTTGAAACTTCGAAGAATTGGTCGAGTTTTGAATATTTTTGTGAAGCTGCTTCAATTTTTTTAGCTCAAAAATCGAACCAACCGCCACGTGTGACGACTCCTTTTTTGAAAACGATTTTTACACGATGAAAAAGGGCGTTTTATATTCTTTATGAAAAGCTGAGAGAATTTTCAAAATTCGAAAAACTTACCGAGTTATGAACCTTTTTGTGAACGTTCAATTTTATGCTCCGATGACGTTGGTGCAAAGTCGACGAGAGGTCGATTCAACCTGTTCTATCCAGAAAATCACGATTTTTTCACAGTGAATTAATCAGGACTTCGAGATTCTTGTGGCTGGATTTTATCCGTATGGGTGATATTCTTCGTCTAAAAAATAATATTTTCATGAAAAATGAGAATTTTGTATGCGATCCATCCTCATCATACCTTCATCGCAGCGGAGAAGCTTAGTTTTTACTGCATTTTAAGCACGACTTAAAATTCTGTGTGGTACAATTCTACTCTCTGTCGTCCTGTCCTTCAGAAGGCAAAAAAAAAATTCCAGCGAGGAGTCCATCCATATTTCAATTGCGATCGATCATGTCAGAGAACGCAGTAGCCGCATGTAAACTGCCGTAACTCGGAGATTTTTTGGGGCTCCTGGAAAATTCATAAAGTTTAGTAGATGTGTTTTCTATGCTTTAAAAGGCAGGTTCTAAAAGTAACATCTTCCATGTGATTAGTTTGTCGACATTTTTTCGGTAAATCGAGACGTCTGATCATATAGAATATCGTTTCAGAGAATCATTACTTAGGTCGTCCTCAGTAATTAACACTTGAAATTTTATAGAGTGCAATTCTGGGAGTAGATGTCGCTCATCAGGCAGAAAACTACCGTGTCCATGACGTCCTGGGAAAACCTGAAAAAAAGAAAATCTCTCATTGACTCTAAATCTGCGGAAGGGAAATCTTTATTTTTCACTGCACAGTAATCGGCATTAAAAATTTTTTGATATTCAATCCTATTTTTTTAACTTCAGGAAACGCAAGTGCTTGTATATCTTCGCATTGTCGTAGTCATACCTGAAAAAAAAACTTATTAATAGATGCAAACATCATCTAAAAACCTGAATTTGGAGAGGGTCCTCTGCCAAAACCGAGAGAGTACGACCCCCCTCCAGTCGAGGCTACAGTACGACCCCCCCCCCTTCGATTCCCGGACCTCAGGCTTGACCCTGAGTGGAATGCGTGGCGTCTCCCTAAAAAAACTATTGATTAATTCCGTCTGCCAACAGCGACAGCCAGGTAGATTCGAGACAGTGATAAACTCGCTGGTGAACCCTGCCAAGATTTGCACAGCTTGATCCATGTCCTATAATTTAAGCAGCATTACAAATGCTCTATCGGCTAGAATTCGCAAGTCGTTGTATAGGCCAAGTACGCAGTGAAGTCGCCACCAAGACATCCTCAGAGAAAGCTTTAAGTTCTAACCCGGACCGTCGATCTTCCCGTAAACACCGACTGGAATTTTAACCAAACAATGGAATGCGTGGCGCATTTCGCAATCGCATTGGGTGACGCTTTTTGGGGTGTGGCAAGCATTCAACTCCCACTGCATGTTGTGAAGGCAGTTAGAATGAATATTTGGCCTATGGAAAGAATTTTGGTTGGCAGCCGATGGAAGTCAGTGTTCTATCGTTTCCATATAAGTCACCGAGCCCAGAAGAATGGAGGGCTTGCTCGCCCTGGGCAAGTAGTTCAAACCAAGAACGTGGAATCTGCTGCACGGAACAGCACGCGCCACCTCAGACTGCGCAACACGCGCTCAGTAGTAAAGTAGTTTGATTATCTATATCTGAATCGTATTTTAATCATATTTCTATTGAAAAGTGACGTAGTTACAAGGCATTTTTACCTGGAGAGTGCCAATGCGCTGCATTTCCTGTTCATTGCAATGGAATTCAAGTAGGATCCCAAGAAATAATTCAGAAAAGCCGTCCGTCATCGGCGTGTTGAGTGGAGGCGCTAGTTATTGCGTGCATTTCGAATTGAGGTTCTTGGTTCGGATGCCGCTTGGACTTCCATCCATCCGTGCTCGACGGACTGAATCCAGATATTTGAAAGTGATCAGATTTCATGTTCAGATTGTGGGAATAATTTTCTGCTATATTATGCTCTAAAAGAATATGATCAAATAATTACAGTCGGGCAATTAAGCGTCTTCTAGGTTTCAATTTTCAAAATAGCCTTTCAACGTTTTCAAGTTCATCAAGATTGTTATAGGCCTTTCTTCAGTCTATACTTCGACTCTTATCTTGAACTATCACTCCGTTTTTTTAAGCAGATGTATGCTTTAGAGATATTGAGCTTACTTTTACTTTAATACTTTAACGCTCCCTTCCAGGGTCCATGAACGTGAGCCATACTTGCATGAGAAGTGTAGAATACTGAATCACATCGATGGGTGAACTGCATATTTAATTGTGCTCCAAAATATTGAGTGGAAGTCGAATGCATGGCGCATCTAACAAAAGATTGGCGGGCGCCGCCATGTATGTTTTTTTATGACTTAGTTCATCTTCAGTGACTCGCAAAGTTTAGCCGATGAACAATGAACATGAACATCAGTGCTTCTTCGTTTCTAGATAATCCTGTACAAATTGAGTGCTTCGGAGGTATGGAAGATTTGGTTGGTCTAGTCCAAACCAGAACAATCAATCTGCGACTGTGCTCAGCGCTCTTCTGAACATATATGAAGCTTAAATAACAGAAGATGTATAAGGCTAGAGACCAATAAACTTTTAAAAAAGCTATCTAAAAGTACAATACCGGCCTTAACTTTTGGTCCTTCATTAGCTACTTAGGAGCTGTGGGTGTAATTATCTATGGGTCGAGGGGAGGGGTCAGCCGCGCCAGGCAGAAATTAGGTCAACGAAGTATTTTTCAGGCGCCCTCCAGGCGCTTTGCAGCTCATTGGGAAGAGGGCTCGGTGCTGATAACGAATATGTGCTTCAATTTACAATGCGCTCAATTTGAAGAGCGCTACAGAAAAGCGGCGGGAAAGGCGTGTAAGGCGTTTCTTTTTCGCTTTTTCCGCCCAAAGACCAGAAGTTAAGGCCGGTATTGTACAAAGACTGATGCTTTTTGATTAGTGTCATTCAGGATGTGCGTATTGCTCGCCCACCGATTGCGTCGAAAGACTCCGGAACAGGGTCAAGCCTGAGGTCCGGGAATCGAAGTGGGGGTCGTACTGTAGCCGCGACTGGAGGGGGGGGGGGGGTCGTACTCTCTCGGTTTTGGCACAGGACTCTCTCCAAATTCAGGTTTTTAGATGATGTTTGCATCTATTAATAAGTTGTTTTTTCC
The DNA here is from genome assembly GCA_947359475.1 of Heligmosomoides polygyrus bakeri. Taxonomy (NCBI): domain Eukaryota; kingdom Metazoa; phylum Nematoda; class Chromadorea; order Rhabditida; family Heligmosomidae; genus Heligmosomoides; species Heligmosomoides polygyrus. The sequence continues at coordinate 47,604,863 of OX375868.1, read as the reverse complement.
AGGTGTGACTACGACAATGCGAAGATGTACATGCAATTGCATTTCCTGGAGTTAAAAAATAGGGTTGAATATCAAAAAAATTTTAATGCCGATTACTGTGCAGTGAAAAAAAAAGATTTCCCGTCTGCAGATTTAGTCATTGAGAGATTTTCATTTTTTTCAGGTTTTCCCAGGACGTCATGGACACGGTAGTTTTCTGCCTGATGAGCGACATCTACTCCCAGAATTGCACTCTATAAAATTTCAAGTGTTAATTACTGAGGACGACCTAAGTGCTTTCCCTACAAGATTTTTGAAGCGCTCTTCGAATCGATGACGGAATGGCAACCGAAGGACGGACTTGACTCCTTTGGAAAACGGTTTTTACACTATGAGAAAGGGCGTTTTATCTACTTTATGAAAAGCTGAAAGAATTTTCAAAATTCGAAAAACTTACCGAGTTATGAACCTTTTTGTGCACGTTCAATTTTATGCTCCGATGACGTTGGTGCAAAGTCGACGAGAGGTCGATTCAACCTGTTCTATCCAGAAAATCACGATTTTTTCACAGTGAATTAATCAGGACTTCGAGATTCTTGTGGCTGGATTTTATCCGTATGGGTGATATGCTTCGTCTAAAAAAGGTACTTGTGAAGCAAAGGGCCCGTGGTGCCGTGGGGTTGCCGGGAAACATGTTAAGGAGGCAAACCCACGGCACCACGGGACTGGTACTTACGAAGCACCCGTCCTTGGGTGCCGTGGGTTGCCGCGTTAACATGTTTCCCGGCAGCGCCACGGCACCACGGGCCCTCTGCTTCATAAGTACCCTAAAAAATAATATTTTCATGAAAAATGAGAATTTTGAATGCGATCCATCCTCATCATACCTTCATCGCAGCGGAGAAGCTTAGTTTTTACTGTATTTTAAGCACGACTTAAAATTCTGTGTGGTACAATTCTACTCTCTGTCGTCCTGTCCTTCAGAAGGCAGAAAAAAATTTCCAGCGAGGAGTCCATCCATATTTCAATTGCGATCGATCATGACAGAGAACGCAGTAGCCGCACGTAAACTGCCGTAACTCGGAGATTTTTTTGGGGCTTCTGGAAAATTCATAAAGCTTAAGTAGATGTGTTTTCTATGCTTTAAATGGCAGGTTCTAGAAGTAACATCTTCCATGTGATTAGTGTGTCGATATTTAGAAAAATAATTTTTTCATGAAAAAAGAGGTTTTTGTATGCGATCCATTCTAATCATATCGTCTTTGAAGCTCCGTCATCGTTGCGGAAAAGCTTGTTTTTTTTTGTTGGACGATGCCCAGGGCTTGGATTTTTGTAGGCTTTATTTTGATTTTTTATGGTGTTTCCTTAAGATGGCAGAACATTATTTTTATGGGAATTCCATCGTCCACCATTCGTTTGCCGCTCCGTAGTCGATTCGATGAGCGTTTCAAAAAAATCCAAGAGAAGCACTTAATTCTTCATCAGAAGGTAACACTCAAAATTTTATATAATACTATTTCAGAGCACAATTTCAGATGCAGACGTCGCTCCTTCAGGTAGAAAAATGTGTCGTGACCATGATGTCCTGAAAAAAAAACACCTGCACAAATTAAACAGTGGGATTGGAAGACTGCTACCAGAAAATCTTTAGTTTAAAGTGTCGAAAAATAGTATTCAGCTTTATTGTGCCATCAAAGTATTATTGTTCAGGGAACTCGTTTCATTGTTCTCTTCAGTGCCGAAGCCGCACCTGAAAAGAAGAATCTATTAAAGAGTTTAAACTGCACAAGAAACCTTGAAAAAATCAAGAAATACAAGAAATAGAACAGTAGAAGAGAGAGGGAGGGGGTCGTACGAATTTCGCTTCGGAGGAAGTGGGGTCGTAAATTTTCAGCAAAAATCGAACTCCACGCTTGACCCTGCTCCGGAATGTTCCTCAACTCGGGAATGTTGTCAAGAACTAATTTCCTGCGGGGTTCTCGTAGCCTTTTGAGGAGCCTATTTATAAACACTAAAGCCACTGCTAATGTTCTTTTGGATGGACGATCCCGATTACTTACCGCCAGAGGTATGAACCACTCTCACAACAAAGAGGGACGCAGAAGAATCGCTTAAATCATCGTGTGAAATTACGGATCGCTTCTGGAAGTTCTGGCAGCGTAACTAGCTGACTAGCTTACGAGAAAGGTATAAGAAGTTTATCACCTCTAAAGGATGTCACCAAGTTATTCACAAAGTTGACACAGTCGTTCTTTTTTATGAGCCTGTACGACCACGGAACGAATGGAACTGGCCACTATTACAGAAACCCATACTGGCAATGATGGGCAAATTTGCGAGGTCGAGTTAGTCACATCAACAAGACGAAAAATTAGGCGCCCGTCAATTTCATCGTACCGTTGGAACTTGATCACGATCAGGAAACACCGCCTGACGAGGATAACTTACCGTGAACTCCTCAAGCTCAGAGCGACAACGTAAGTATCACCTGTATCACCTGTCGTCCCGTTGCTCTTCGACTTGCTGGAGCGGGCGCCAGCAGCGTCTCCATTCGTCCCTGTCGCGTGCCAGAGTGCTCCAATGGATCCTCATCGCTCGAGGGGCACGAAGAGCGTCATAGCGGTCGTTCAGGGCTTTCACGAAGAAGTCCGACCAACGCGTTGGTGGGCGTCCCGGTGTTCTCTCGACATCCCGCGGAATCCAGTCGGCAACGGCTCTCGTCCAGCGGGTGTCTCCGAAGCGCATTACGTGGCCGGCCCACCTAATTTTCGACAACTTGGCCCACGCGACAGCGTCTCTGATCTTCGGACGTTGGCGAAGCTCGGAACTCCGGAGGCCTTCTCTCACTTACGTGAGTCGTGTCACTCCGAGCATCGTCCTCTCGATTCCACGCTGCGCGACGCTGATCGCGTGTTCATCCTGCTTTCGTATAGCCCAGGTCTCTGAGGCGTATGTTAGGGCAGGAAGAACGGTAGAGTCGAATAGGTGGGAACGGAGTCGGACGTTCTTCGTCTTCTTCGCGGCTTCTTCGACGCTCTTGAAAGCTCCCCAAGCCGCTCGTTTCCTCCTGCTCAGCTCCGGCGCTAGGTCGTTGGCCATATTGACTTCGCGACCCAGTTACACGTAGCTGGAACATTCGGAGATGTTCATCCGTTGAGCGAGAATGGGGCATCAAAAACTTCTCCGTTTCTCATGAACATCGTCTTCGTAAGAATCAGCTGCAGTCCAACGTTCCCACATACATGGTCGAAGTCGGCCAGCATTCGCTCCGCCTGGCTGATGCTCGGTGTTATGAGCACGATGTCGTCAGCGAAACGAAGATGGTGCAGCTGCTGGCCGTCGACCTTCACTCCCATGTCTTCCCATTCTAGTTCGCGCATGACGTTTTCGAGGGTGGCGCCGAAGAGCATCAGGAATATCCCTTGCCGTACCCCTCTCTTCACATCGATGACGATGTCGTTGTAGAATGGTGAGATCTTGGTCGTGAATCCATTGTATAGCTCTCGAAGGACTCTGATGTACTGAGTAGGAACCCCCTGAGTGAGCAGGGCGTTGATGACCGCTTCAGTTTCGACGGAGTCGAGTGCCTTCTCCAGGTCGATGAACCAAGGCACAGCGGCAGCTTGTACTCTCGCGACACTTCGATGAGCTTCGTAATGGTGTGAATGTGGTCGATCGTGCTGAATCCTCTCCGAAATCCTACTTGTTCGCATAGCTGTCCTTCGTCCAGCGTTCTGCTGATCCTAGATCGGGCCATAGTTGCCAATGTCGTGCACGTCTCCCTTCTTGTACAGCAAGACGGTATTGCTGGTCTTCCACTGAGATGGAACCTTGCACTCCGACAGGCAGCGTGTGAAGAGCCGCGCCAAGGTGTTGATGAGCGTTGGCGGGAGATTCTTCAGGTGTTCGGGTCTAGAACGGGTGCTGTACGCTTCTTCACCGACGAGATGGCGTGTCGGATCTCGGAAGGGAGAACAGAGGGAACGACGTATCCATCCTGCGGAAGATGGCATGGGGGCAGGTGGACGTGGCTATCGGAGAGATCGGAGTAGAAGTCGTGGATGACCTTCTCCATTGTCCTTCTGGAAGAGGTGACGGTTCCGTCAGGATGTTGGAAAGCGGCCACCTTGGTCTTGAAGTTGGCGAAGTTCCGGCAGGCCTTGTGGATTGTCCTGCCTCTGCTGCTTCAGCCAACACTTCCGCCCTTCTCTCCTTGAGATCTTCCTTTATCGCCGCTCTGCATAGCTTCGCAAGCTCGGACGTCAGCTGGTAGTTGCCTGACTCTCGTGCTGCTCCACGCTGGCGTATAAGCTCGAGAGTTTCCGGAGACAGGCGTCTCTTGGTGGTCTTCAAGCTCTCGGCTCCCTTAGCACTATCGTGGAGATGGTGCACGAAGCGCTCGTATTCCTCGTCGATGTTGTCCATGACGGCATCTTCCCAAAGGCCGGCAAGAGAGGTGTAAAGGTCCCAGTTGATGGTCGTTCTGGGACTCCTTTTCTTAAACCTCATGGCCTTCTCTACTTGACGCGAAAAGCGGAGCCTTGCGCGAAGGAGGCGGTGGTCCAATCCCGTGTAGAACTTGGGGACAACGGACACGTCGGTCAGGCAATACTTGCGATTGAAGATGATGTGGTCGATCTCCTTGTGGAACTGGCCACTTCCCAGGTCCATCGTAGAGAGGGAGGCTTCTGGAACTGTGAGTTTCCATGGATGGTCTTGGTCGACATGATAAACTCAGACAGCCTTTCACCTTGCTCGTTCCACTCCAAACCGTGGGTTCCGATGTGAAGTTCTTCCGGCGACCTTCGCGGTCCGATCTTGGCGTTGAAGTCGCCGACGATCACCTTGTAGAAGGTGTGATCTTCCTTATAGAACTTCTCCAGCTCCACGTAGAAGGCTTCGGCCTCTTCATCGTCGTAGTCGGATGTTGGGGCATACGCGAGGAATACAGTCAAAGCTGGCACGGAGCCACATCGCTTCAGTCGCAGACGTCCGATTCGGGTTGTCAGAGACTCGTACGAATCAATGTTCATGGTCAAGTGCGTGTTGACGAGGACACCAACGCCGCCTACTCCCCTGCTGTCGCATGTTCCGACCAACAGTTACGTCGTAATTGATCTTCCTGGCTTGCATCCTCAGGTCCTCGACTGATGCTTCCGATGCAAGTGTGCGGGCGTTGTAAGTACAGATCGTCATCCTAGTCCTTCTCAATTTGCGCAGCCTGGTTAGGCCCTGAGATTTTAGCAGCCTCTCCGTACTCGTCCTTCCCATCGCTGCAGAAATGGGGGCTCTTTCGGGGTCAGGGGAATGAGGCCCTTTAGTGCTGCTGTGTTTGACTTCATACAACACGGGTAGCTAGTCAGGCTCTGTCGCGCGGGCGAAGAACTCCGGGCAGCCAGCTAGACTGCCCGAAGGGACGGGGCGAGACTTAAGGCGGCCTCGAATCGCCTTACATGTGCTCCAGTCTACCGAGTGCAAGCTTTTGGCCGAGCCGACACAGTTACAATCCGCACAGTCACGAACACATCCCTGTACACTGTGCACGAACATGCCGCTCCCACGCACAAGGAACGCGTCGACCCAACACAGCAGGAGCAAGGAGTTTATCCCCTGCATCCCACCTGCGTCTCTGGACAGTACACGGTCGCATTTGGTTCGCGTTTAATTCCCCTATCCACCACCCGGGGACGCGCCACATGGCCCTGCGACAAGCGGCCCTAGATCCCTCTTAACAAGAGAGCCCGAAGGCTCTCTATCGAGGGAGATCCGTGGACAACGTAAGCATCTCTTACAATTTGCGACCGTGCTCATGTAGAAATTACCCTGAGAATTCATTTCACGTTAACTTTACGCATACGGATATACCCTTGTCGCACAAGTGGTTCCTGTTTTATATTATAATCCTCTCCATAATGAATGGACCAGCAGCAACCACAGCCATGGGTACGAAGTAACGTGCACAGAAAAACGTGTGCCTATAAACACCAGCGCCAATGACGTAAATGAAGTTTGCGCTAACAATCACTGCAGGATGTTTGAAACTACTACGGACGATTATCTGGTACGGTTTCCACCAGAAGGAACTTTGTACGACCACCTAGTTATCGTGAAATGGCACATTCGAAACCACCTGTCTACATTGGGGACTGCATGCTCTGGGATAAATTTTCTTGAAAATATTGACTGCAGCATTTGCACTGAGGTTTTATTCAACCCAGAATGTCGGCCTATAGGTGCTATTTTCCTTTTCGTCGTGCTTCTAAACGGCATTATTGCAATGATTTATCTTCTCTGCGTTCCAATGGCCATTGGGAAACCAATCAGGATATACTCTTCCTGTGGGTAATTGCGATATTACTCCGCTCTTTCCTTAGATGCACTGCAGGCCGCTTTGAGGGTAGTATCAAAAAACGTACTCTTGATGGAAGCTCTGGCTATCAGCGAAACTCAACGCTACTAGCAAATGTAAAGGTACGTTGGAAAGGACTTTACCTCGAGTGTGTAACCGGGAAACGCTATTCTTCACACGCTCCTCAACGCTCAAAGTAATAGACAACAAATGGTATCTCCATATGGGCTCATGTGGTGGGAACAAATGCGCGGACGTTACCTAAGATGCGCTTTTACCCGAATCGGGAACTTCACTGGTCGTACGGACTGTCTGGTGTCATGCAGGGGCCCCGGTTGTGACTGTTTTTATTTAAGTTCTGGCTGTTTATTTAATTGTGTATACGCAACACCAAAAAGCGATAAAATATGTGAAATTTTTCGATGCGCCCACTGAAAAGAAAATGTGAAGCTCGATATTACTATAGGGGAACTTCGAGAAAGGAAACGCTATGTACCTGCGCTTCTGTAGAAACAAAAGCCTCTTGTCATTGTATTCCTAAAAGTCTCAACAAAGAATTTAGCAATATCGAAAGCTTTAAAGCTTCTCGTAAAAACCGCTTCGGTAGAATACCGCAGACAGAACGATGGTACAATACAGTAGTTGCAAAAGTATCTCATACGGTTTCAGCAGAATTCATTTTACGCGTGGCTCAAAACATAGTTTTTGATGCTACCGACCTTATGGTTAACGAGGAATTGTGCTCCATTGAAAATAGTACCCTACAAAGATGCTATAGCCGCGCAAAGGGGTCTCACGCTAAACTAAAGTGTAAATCACGTCGTGAAACACTTGCCGAAATTATCTGTGACCATTACGCATGGTGGTACCGTGGTACCATGTGGCCCAAGTGTTCCGACGTCATTAATACGCCTTCAGTTTTACAACGCAAGGCAAATGGTTAACTGCTCAGTTAAATGCGGACGATCACCAAAGTTTTTCCTATTAACGGGATATATACTTAAATACCAATGGTTCAGGCTTCTCTTAAAGAAACGCAATAGAAGGGAATAGCACGCTATACAATGAAGTAGCATGGCCTGATGTGACGCTTATTATAGATGTCATCTATACTTGGAATAAAACGCTCATTCTTATGTTATTTTTAGTCGTATTAGCACTACTTCTCTATACGTTCCTACAAACACTGGAGTACGCATAATTAAATATATTTTTACATTAGCCCAAATAGCCTTACCAATTTACGCCTTAACTTTTTTTTGAAAAACGAACCCTACCAACGCACCCGAGAATCTGTGATTTATCTAATTTTCTCTAACATGGGAAGACAATTTAATTTCGTTATCTACGCTATTCATCAAGAACGCAAGAAAAAACAAAAAATTTTAATTTTAATCATCTATTTTTCAGGACATGCATCCGCAGACGAAGACGTTGAACGCAAATACGCACGCCTACGCAACGCCATACCACCACTCCCTTCACCAGGTGACACCTATGAGAAGATCGTATCAACGCGTCGATACCTACTCGATAAACTCGATATATGTCTACGTTGTATGACCGTTTTGAGTAACTTCGTCATTCAAATGAGGAGTGGAAAGAGCGCATGGTGAACTGGAAATCCTAGAGATCTCCGAAGAAAAAACGGTTCGCTTTAATTCATGCTGAGCTACGTACCTTGTCCGCCGTTTCGCCGCTTCTCTTCGACGACGCAATCTCTAAGGAATGCTGGCAATCAATGTAGGAGACGGTCAGGATGTACGAAATAGACCACGCCCCTTGCCGGGGTGGCTGCGATCTTCGTCTCATCTCCCCTGCTCACCCAATCCCATCCCCCTAGGTTTTACCGAGAGTCTAACGGCTGCCTTACGAAGCCTTTGAGACGCAAAACAAAATTTCCCGGTCCGCAGAACAGCGGCTGTACCTCCTGACGCCACGACCCCAGCAGGAGGCGGGTGTGCATCCCGACGCTGCTGAGAAAATCAAACTCACACGTAACGACTTCGTAGAAATAATGCAGCAGAACAGCCAGCTGGACACAATCCGAGCCGCCGTAGAGGACGCAATGGCCGCGAACTGGCTCGAGCCCGATGACGCATCCGAAAACACGCTCGACGACCCGATGCGCCGGGCGAGGGCCAACGCGCACTTTCGAGATCGTCCAAGAGCAGCCGCCTCCACTCGCAGACGACAATGACGACGGAGATGTCGAAGACGAATTTGAGATCATTCGAGACAATATCGATTTCATCGAAGGTATTGAGGAAGGGGACGGTATCGAGCCTATGGATGACGATGAAGAGGAACTACGCAATGCTGCTGAGAGATCAATGAGGTGTCGGCTCATCGAGGAGGAAATCCGTCAAACACCGAGCAAGGCATTGAGGATCTCGAGAACATCGTATGACCTGGAAAAAAAACTGTGTTCCCGTAATTTCGAGAGAGGAATGATCAAAAGAGGAGAAGACGAACGCACAACGCGATCTGTATACTGTGGACGCATCGGCTACTATTATTCGGATTCTTGTGTCGTCTTCCAAAATTCTGTTGATCGACGCCGCATCTTGAGAGAAGAAAATCGCTGCGACAAATGCTTGGACATCAATTCCACCCGTCACGAATGCCGCTGGACTTACTCTTCTTGCTACTACTGCAAGACTTGAGGCCATCATTCTTCAATCTACGACCTACCCGAAAGGAGTGAGATATTCGGAACAGAATTCGCAACGCGCTGGAGGCACGGAAGCTAGCGAAGGAATAGATACGCGATCTGCAGGTGGAGCTGGAGCAACACCACCGACCGTAAACTTGTTTTTTTTTCTAGAAGGAATCAGATTTTTGGGTATTTTCGCCTTTCTTGGCCCGGGAGCTATCACGACTTTCTCTCGATCATAGGACGGTTTGGTGGGATGCTGTAAAAGAATTTCGCTTAGAGCTTTGTCAGATTGTGGCGCTATGCAAACAAAAACTCCTTATACAAGAGTCATATGAGAAAATTACCATGGCGCTCTTGTCACGTTCCTTTTTTATTCTTTATATTAATCACTTGTAGGATGTTATTAACATGCTCTATTGTGTGTTGTATTTGTAAGAAATACAGTTTTGGCTTAATTGCCCAAGTTTAAGGTAAAATGTGGCCGACTGGTGTATGTGTGTCCCGATGGACGTAAACTGAACCACCGACAATCTTGTTCAGGAAAATCACTCCACCTGGTCGGATGAAAGGTTGCTTAGGAGAGGCCTGATTTTTTTCCTGCTACAAGATGAAGGCTAAATTTTGGTAAGATCCATTTTCAAATTTAGTAGTTATACCTCTCAACTATTACAAAAAACGTGTCGCGCCGTCTCAGTGAAAATTGGGCAGCAATCGATCCATTTCAGCTAATTTGAAAGGTGTTTGAAAAGATTTATTATCTATGGCAATAACTGCTCGAATTTTTATTAGATACGGTTGAAATCCAAATGACGTCCTTTTTCCGTAGAAAAAGTGGTGCTCAGGGTGTCGCCATGTCGCTTCTATGCCTAAAAAAATTTCACTTAAATGCTTTGTTTGCGTCAAAAATTTAAAAATGTCTTTATTTTTTGCCAAATCGTTGAACCCAAGGAGTAGGGGTCTTTGAAGTCACAATGGAGTACGGTGCATCACGAGTTTGGGGGTCTTCCACGCAGACGATGTCTCTCCCGGCAAGCGGCTCGGAGAGCTGCATTTTTGCTTTCTTTTCTTTTTTTCAACTGACTGGTTGAGGTTTGGGGAATTCTGATGTCTATACCATTTTCAGACGTTTTTATGCCTAATTTTCCAGCAAATGCTGTGATATTCAACATGATGATGTAGAAATGTTCAACATCCGTGATACACAAGTACAAAGTGCATGAAGCAGCACTGGTCACAATACGAGCAGCGTATAAAGCTACAGGCTCCTCACGGTGTGTTTCCCTACATGGACCGATGACTACGGAAAAAACTATCCTGCTCGGATTTTCAAAAGAGACAAGGATGGGACGTCTCAGGTGGCTAAAATGTGAGACGAGGTGTGGATCACGCAAACTGACCTAACCAGCCATCGATACACTCTTTCCCTCATCTTTCCCTGTCACCTGGAAATCAGAGATCTGCTGAAGGTTTTCTAAAACCTAACACCAACAATGTCCGCCGATGCTCGAGTAGTGGTCCACCTGCTTACGCTGAAGACACTTTAGACAAGGAACCTTCGACGGAAGAAATCAAGCTGCCAGAACGGATGGCCAGCATACTAAAGGAATTCGAAGGTGTTGAACGTTTATACATCATTATGTTGAATAGCTTTCTCATTGTCTTGTGGTTAGAAAACATGTCAGTAATAAGCAAGTCGCAAGAAAGGTACTATACACAGCGTACAGCAAGAAAATGCGCAGAAAACGTCTGAAAATGGCATAGACGTCAGAATCCCCCAAATCTCAACCAGTCAGCCGAAATTCAAAAATGCAGTGGCGCACAAGAACCGAGCCCCGACCTTCCTCGCATGAACCTACCCTACTTCCACTGCGCTCCGAGCCGCTTCGCGACAGTGGCATCGCCTGCGTGCAGGGCCCCCAAACTCGTGATGCGCCGTATTCCATTTTAACTTCTAGGACCCTTTACTCCTTTGGTTTATCGACTTGGCAAAAAATAAACACATGTTTATACTAATTGAGGGATGAGGATTCTCCCTATGTATATGACTCGCTCCACGTTCAGATGTACGCATCAGACCCTTCCCTTGTTAGTGTACTGGTGCCCGCATCACAGCGGCTGGACATTTTATTAGGGTGGCCCAAAAGTAATGAGACAAATTCAGCAAGTTTTTTGTCTCTTTATAACCCAATTACAACTCAACGGTGCTGAGGAATGTATTCGCCATTAGGGTCAATGCTATTAAGGTCATTGACCTTAATGGCAATAGATCAGTCATCTTCCTGATCCCATCCTTCCAGAACTGCTTAGGCCTGGTGCTGATCCAATGCTCGCTATGGGTGTCGAGGTGTGCTTGGGTCCTTGTGTCCCTTCCGACCATGAAGTCCTGTAGGCTCAAGAAGTAGTGGTAGTCGCATGGAGAGATGTCCGGCGATTACGGTGGGTGAGACATGTGAACGTAGCCCAACTGAGCAAGCTTATCCGTGGTCACTTTTTTCCGATGAGGTGCGGCTTGTCGAAGAGGAGGACCTTCCTGAAGCTCTGAATAAGTGCGAGCCGCCGGTCCATCTCTTCTATTTCGTTTACCATGTCCCTGGATTCCATCGTCGTGTTTTTGGAAAACAGCTTCCAGTATATCGGTCCATGGGCGCAGACGCAAAAGCTCAGAATGTGCTTCTCGCCGTGAACATTCCGCCGAACGAAGGTCGGTAACAAGTCACCACGTCTCACCCTGACTCGCTGCTTTGCAGGGTTAAGGTAGAAGACGTTCTTCTCATCTTGCGTGACTATTGAGTCCAGGCTGCTCGGGGTTGGGAATTGGGCGAGATTTGCGCGACACAGGTCTCATTACTTTTGGCCTACCCTAATAAAATGTGCGATCAGACAGACCCCGGAGTTCCCCCTTTCCTGGTTCTTTGCGAAACCGTTTTGTGTGACTGTTCTGCATATACAATATACACTATACAATGCTTGACTCTGGTGCGAACCTATGAACGGTTTATAATGCAGTACGATGTCAGGCATTCTAGTTACATATATTCTCCCCACTGGGTAGGTTATTGGAAATCCAAATTGCGGGTGCGATAAGGCGAAGTAGAAGTAAAATAATGGTATTGTACTTGAAATGGGTGGAGAAAATAAACACATAGGCACCTAGTAATTCATTCGTCGATTCTGCAAAGCTCCCTCGGTTAAATGCTCCTGAACTGTGGGTGACGACTACTCACGGTTGATTAAGGTGCCGCGAATTGCTAGTATGGGCAACTTAGTAATGATGTGCTTACTGCATTCGCGCAAAACAAAGCATTTACACCTTGTTTTGTGGCTGGGATCGAGTACGAGTCCTGGTCGCCGGTGATAAGTGTCACAGTATAGCGTACGCCATATTTCGCCTTCATGTGTTAGGGAAGGCGGGGCTGAGAATTCGTCGTCATTTGCAGAAAAAAACAAGCTCTCCCTAGGTTTTGCTATACTCTAATCTCCCGCCCTTCATCCACATTTCGAGCTTACCTCTCATGTCCGTGTTGTTTCATGCTGGATAAAAACCGTTGCTTGTAACATCGCACTGTGGCCTCTCATCTGAAAATTAGACGATTGTGCGTGGCTTTTCCGAATGCACGTTAAAATCACATGTATAGGGCGAACGCTAAAAGGTCGATTAAACTGAACACGCAAATAATCAGTAGTTGAACTGCACAAGCAGTAGTATTTTTGCCGTGAAGAGTTCTTGCTTAAAATCAGAGGGTAGTACGGCCTGCAGTGAGCACGAAGAAACTGAAGCCAAGTGAAGATTGCCTGCATATTCCTCTTGAGCAAAATGGAGTTGAAAAAGTTCAAGCACGTAAGGGAATCCACTCGAAGAATGGACACCTAAATGCGCAGCTTCTCAAAATCTTTCAGTTTTAGCATGTAATACTCCCGCTCGGCAGCACAATAGGTGAACCCTCGTCGCATCCCAGCACCTTCATTAGTCGTCTCCATCAGACCAAAAAATAGCAGAGCCCGACGTTGATTTATCCCATTTTGTGGGGTACACAGATGCGTCACGGTTGTACTCCAACGCACTATCATGTAAGCGACTCAAATGCGCGTCTGACCTACATGGGTGCGTGGTAACCAGGAGTGTGAAATGAAATTTGAAATTTCGTAAACCGTAAATCGTAATTACGAAGGAACCGCCGTAATTCGTAAATCGTAAACCATAAATCGTAAAAGTCACCTGAACTGTGGTGCCGTACAACTAAATTTCCAGAGGCTTTTTCTGGCAATGTTAATCAGATGTGATTCCATTCAATTCAGTTTATTTATTTGTCTTGTTATTTTCAACGGAAGATGAGCAGTTTTCTTAACAAACTGTTTCTTTTTTCCCGCTTTCTTGCTGTAAGACATCCTTCAACCTAAACCTTACAAGTTTCAAAAAGGTCGAAAAAATAAAATTAATACAATTTGCTTAGCTTGCATATCAATCTAGGATTTAGCAGAAACAACAGCGAAAAAATTCGCTGCTAAAACTTAAAATTTAAAAAATCGTTTCACCACTGACCAATGCGCCGGTTTTCTTGTAAGACTTTGTCTTGTTTTGTAAGATTTCGAAAGCTTTATAATATTGCAGTTCTATTTAATAATTCTCTGCACTTGCTTGGGCTACCCTTCGCCAAATCTCTAACAAACCTTTGTTCTCCCAGAGTCTTCAGAATCGTAAGCTTGGGTAGGGTCAGTTCAATAAACTCAATCACACCACCGAAACTGAAGATCAAAACTGTCAAAATCAGTTCGATCCGTTCTTGAAATGCTACGCGCTCGGTTTTGCTACAATTTGTATATCAATTTGCTCCTGTATCACATGTCACCTGTCATCCCGTTGATCATCGACTTACTCGAGCGGGCGCCAGCAGCGTCTCCATTCGTCCCTCTCGCGTGCCAGAGTGCTCCAATGGATCCTCCTCGCTCGTGGGACACGAAGAGCGTCATATCGGTCGTTCAGGGCTTTCACGAAGAAGTCCGACCAACGCGTTGGTGGGCGTCCTGGTGTTCTCTTGACATCCCGGGAATCCAGTCGGTGACGGCTCTCGTCCAGCGAGTGTCTGCGAAGCGCATTACGTGGCCGGCCCACCTAATTTTCGACAACTTGGCCCACGCGATAGCGTCTCTGATCTTCGAACGTCGGCGAAGCTCGGAACTCCGCAGTCCTTCTCTCACTTGCGTGAGTCGTGTCACTCCGAGCATCGTCCTCTCGATTCCACGCTGCGCGACGCTGATCGCGTGCTCATCCTGCTTTCGTGTAGCCCAGGTCTCTGAGACGTATGTTAGGGCAGGAAGAACGGTAGAGTCGAATAGATGGGCACGGAGTCGGACATTCTTTGTCTTCTTCACGACTTCTTCGACGCTCCCCAAGCCGCTCGTTTCCTCCTCTCAGCTCCGGCGCTAGGTCGTTGGCCATATTGACTTCCCGACCCAGCAAGACGGTCTTCCACTGAGATGGAACCTTGCACTCCGACAGGCAGCGTGTGAAGAGCCGCGCCAAGGTGTTGATGAGCGTTGGCGGGAGATTCTTCAGGTGTTTGGGTCTAGACCGGTTGCTGTACGCTTCTTCACCGACGAGATGGCGTGTCGGATCTCGGAAGGGAGAACAGAGGGAACGACGTATCCATCCTGCGGAAGATGGCATGGGGTGGACGTGGCTATCGAAGAGATCAGAGTAGAAGTCGTGGATGACCTTCTCCATTGTCCTTCTGGAAGAGGTGACGGTTCCGTCAGGATGTTGGAAAGCGGCCACCTTGGTCTTGAAGCTGGCGAAGTTCCGGCAGGCATTGTGGATTGTCCTGCCTCTGCTGCTTCAGCCAACACTTCCGCCCTTCTCTCCTTGAGATCTTCCTTTATCGCCGCTCTCATAGCTTTGCAAGCTCGGACGTCAGTTGGTAGCTGCCTGACGCTCGTGCTGCTCCACGCTGGCGTATCAGCTCGAGAGTTTCCGGAGACAGGCGTCTCTTGGTGGTATTCAAGTTCTCGGCTTCCTTAGCACTATCGCGGAGATGGTGCACGAAGTGGTCGTATTCCTCGTCGATGTTGTCCATGACGGTATCTTCCTAAAGGCCGGCAAGAGAGGTGTAGAGGTTCCAGTTGATGGTCTTCCTTTTCTTGGACTTCGCGGCCTTCTCTCCTTGACGCGAAAAGCGGAACCTCGCACGAAGGAGTCGGTGGTCCGATCCCGTGTAGAACTTGGGGACAACGGAAACGTCGGTCAGGCAATACTTGCGATTGAAGATGATGTGGTCGATCTCGTTGTGGAATTGGCCACCGGGGGATTCCCAGATCCATTGTAGGGAGGGAGGCTTCTGGAACTATGAGTTTCCATGAATGGTCTTGGTCGACATGGTAAACGCAGACAGCCTTTCACCTTGCTCGTTCCACTCCAAACCGCGGGTTCCGATGTGAAGTTCTTCCGGCGACCTTCGTGGCCCGATCTTGGCGTTGAAGTCGCCGACGATCACCTTGTAGAAGGTGCGGTCTTCCTTATAGAACTTTTCCAGCTCTACGTAATCAATTTGCTACTCCCTATAAAGTACAATGCAAACCGATGGAAACATTAGTGGTTTATCCTTTCCCCGTGAGCGCAGCAACTTACAGGGCGGAGGAACCTTCACCGCTGCCCTCCGCAGCTCTAAAATGGCAGCTGGGACTAAGGCAGGTTAGGCAGCTGAAGAGCTATGGGCACCTCATCGTGAAGTACCTTAGCTGATTTGATAGCCTACGCATTCGTAGGCCGCTAGCTGATCGCGTGTTCCTACAGTGGCCGACTGAAAATCGTGTCACACAAGGTTTACCAGCATACTCGCACCGCCGTAACTTTGTCCATTCACGAGCTACATTGCTGTGTTTCAGCGCACCTATTGAGCTTTTTACTGCTTACAAAATTCACAAGTTGCTGCCCGAAAGATTCAAAGTGACAGAATTATCGCGCTCAAAACACGCCTGTGCGTCTAATTTAGCACAACAACGGTCGATGTTCTCCGCGCTCTTACTCGCCCAGATTAAAGTTCTTGCTGCTAGCAGTAAAACCGTTTAATTCACCACGAGAAGCTCTATGAAACGGTACCAAACTCGACCAATATCGGAAATATCGGTTTTCGATGACGTCATCGTCCGTCTGGCGCGGCCTAGAAGCGTCTTCGATGAGAAATTGTCAAAAAAATCGATGATTTCAAAATTGGTCGAAATTGATATGTTCGATAGGGCTTTTTGAGCTGAACAGAACGGTACCCTGGCTGGGGCTCGAAAACTCGAATATGGGCGAGTTAGGGCGGAAGAAACTTCACCGCTGCCGTCCGCCGCTCTAAAATGGCAAATGGGGCTAAGGCAGTTTAGGCAGTTGCAGAGTAAGGAGCAGGTCATCGTAAAGGTGCTTTGCTCGTCCTGCATGCCGTTAGCTTGCCTAGTATACCCGTAGCGGTCGAGCGAATTCTGAAAAAATCGTGTCACACATGACCAACATGCATTTTCGCACCGCCGTAACCTTGCCAATTCGTAAGATAATTTGCTGCGCTTTGGCGCTTTACTAGAGCACATTACTGCCTACGGAATACACACGTTCCGGCCAGAATGATTGGAAGCTGACAGAGTTATCGCGCTCCGAACACGCCCGCGGTGCAATTTGCGAGCTGTCGCGCCGAGTCGATTGATAGGTTCGATCCTATATACATTGTGCACAGCGCACTCCAAAGTCTTGCCGGGACAAAGTGCAGCAATTCCTGAGTAGGACGGCTGAGAATTTCCCATAAAACTCCCTAAATGCTCACTCTACAAACTGTCCCCCACCCCCTCGATTGATACGTTCGATCCTATATGCATTGTTCACGGCGCACACTGAGGGAATTGCTGGCATGACAAAACACTTGATGCCATGCTTGAGATGCTCCGAGAACATGCAAGCCTGGAATATAAGCTTCTCCAACTGCAAAAAGTCAGCTCCAGACATTTTTGACCACCCACTGCGAAAATGGTGTGGTTTGGCGAAGTTTTATATACGATTGTGTAGATCTCGAGGAGACAAATCGAACGGTATCAACCGTTTTCCGAAAAACCTCAAATTAGAGGAATTGTGAGCCTGCAATGGTTTTCGACGCCTTGCGGGCGACAACTCATCCGCTGCCGCCCTTCTCAATGGAGCCCAAGTTTTCAATTTTGACCGTTTTTGATCTTTCAGATGAAATTTATATAACAAAAGATAGAGCTTGTTCTCCTGAGCTCAAATATACTCCTGCTTTTTCAAATGGATGCCATTTTGGCGAGTTATAACAAAAAGACGCAAAAACCGCAAAAGCGCGGTTTTTTCGGCGTCTATTCAAAAGACGCGTCCGGTACTGTACTAGACTCCGCTTCCAATCACGAGTGATATTCGATTGTGGATTTGGGTATATCTCGCGAAGACGGGCAGCATTGGGTGTTGGGAACGCCCCATCCAATCAGACCGCCTTGAATGAGCGTGCCATTCAGAGAGGGTGTGTACAGTCCGTGCCCTGATCTACTGGCATGTGGTCGGTCTGTGCTGCTCTGCTTGGTTACTATTGGCTGGTGCGCTCCCACCTACCAATGCTGCTCACCTTCGCAAAAGGTACCGAGTAGGTCGAATTCGAGAAGCATGTGCACAGGACGGTGCCTACTGCCACAGCAACACATTAGGTCACCAAAGACAACTCTCAGGAAAAGCGGGAATGAGCCGTAAGAGGATAACATCAAGGTGGGCACATCTTTGTAACCCGATCCACCACATACATTTGGACGCCAATTGATTGTGATCAAAGATCACATCTACGAAAATTTACGATTTACGACCCAAAATGTCGTAAATCGGAAATCGTAAAAATTTTGACCAAAATAGCCGTAAATCGTAAAATCGTAAATCGTAATTACGCACACCCCTGGTGGTAACGCAGTCAGAGGATGCGTATACGACCTATGGGTTGCAGCGTGCATCTCCAATAGTGCTTCTGGGTGTCGATACGATCTAGACCAATCCAGCTCTTCATCTCTTCCTGGTTGCCTGAGGAACGTCAAACACTGACTGGTCCATTAGTTGGTCGCCGCAATTCATTATGTAAGCAAATTAAGATCACCTCTACGACACCCTGTTGGGGTGGCTAGCGCTGTGCCACGACCAGATGATGAACAAATCTCAATCTCTGGTCTTGTCCTACCAAATCACATTCCAGGAAAGATACATGAGTTGTATGGCGTGTGCGGGACCTGAATCTTAAAATTGAATTCAAGACGCTAGCGACACCCTCAAGATGCATAGTATTGTCCGTAATGGCATTCATGGATTTCTTGTTCTTAGGAGATGGTCAGTTTTGTAACTGCTATGAGATGCTGGCACCGTAGTCAAAAAGCATTATTAGTCCTTATCTCTACTATAAGCGTAGTTCTGTGCCAGCGCGTCTAGGTTTTGGTTTCAGCTTCTCAAAAATGCACGATTTTTGAGTTCCGCGATTACCACGAAGCAAAGCGGTCGTACAATGTTTGCTGAAAGTATTCAAACTGGTTGTTAGCAGTCAGGTACAATACTGGCCGTATCTTTTGACCTTTATGCGAAAAACCGGAAAAACGCCTTTTCCGCGACCTCTGCTGTAGCGCTCCTCAAACTGCGTGCATTGCAAAACGAACCGCATCTTCGGGATCAGCACCGAGCTGGCTTTCCGATGAGCTGCAAGGCGCCCGGTGAGCGCTTGAAATTCAGTTCAGTGACCTAATTTCTACTTGACGCAGCTGACCTCTTCCCCGGGAGATAATTGCACCCACCGGAAATATGCTCCTAGCTAACTAGGGAAGAGGCAGATTCGGTCTATTTTCAAACCTATTATGTACACTACAGATAATGTCACACAGTTCTTCGGACTCCCTAGTTTTCGAGGTCACAATGATATTTTTTAAAGGATCCTGTAATTTAAGTGACATTAATTTCAGAAAATGTCTCCACTTTGGAGGTCTCTAATTTTGGAACATCAATTTTGTGTGCTCAAGCTCTTTTGTCCCGTTAAAAGTGGCAGTTGAAATCAAGCTGCGAATGTGAAAGTTTTAGGGATAAAATTGTTGGCAATTATACTATATTATATATTAAAATATAAAAGTATCATTTGGTCGACTTTGCCAGCGTACAATTATTAACGATTTCAAAGGGTTCCACATTCGCAGCTTGATTTCAACTGTCATGATTAACGAGATAAACAGAATGATCACACACAAACTTGATATTCCAAAATTGGAGTCCTCCAAATCGGAGGCATTTTCTGAAATTAATGTCACTTAAACTACCGGATCCTTTAAAAAACATCTCATTTTAACAGCGAAAAACCTGGAAGGGTTTGAAATTAAGCCGAATCTCCTTATTTTCTAGCTGGTTAGGAGCATATACATATATAAATGTATATATATATATATATATATATATATATATCTGGTAGATGTAATTATCTCCCGCGAGGGAAGGGGTCAGTTGCGCCAGCTAGAAATTAAGCCACTGAACTAAGTTTGAAGCGCTCGCTGGGCGCCTTGTAGCTCATCCGGAATATAGCTCGGTGCTGATCACGAATATGTGGTTCATTTTAGAAATAGCATTACAATAAAATCAGTTTGAAGAGCGCTGCAGAATACAGCAGAAAAAGGGTTTTTTCCGCTCTTTCCGCCCAAAGACCGAAGATAGGCCGGTATTGTACAACGGTCTTCTTCTACTGTTGCTTCTTTTTGATTCTTCTTGAGACCACGATTTGCATTCGTCCTTGGAAAGCCGTGGCACTACGTTCTTTTTCGCTTTATGAACATGAGCTACAACTGTTCGACTCCAACATTTCCACTTATTGGTCTGTCCCGAATTTACTATACTGCTACCTGTATTGTGATTATTGCTGCTTCTCTTGTACTGCAAGCTATCTTCGCTGTGGTAAGTTCCCTCTGTCATTAGAAAAGTTTATAAGCAATTTGTACTTAAGTAGCATGATAATACGGAAACAAATACGCGCAAGTTGAAAAAGCCCACCTTAACACGTTGACGACAATGTCCCCCCCCCCTTAGCGCGACGTTACTTTAACAAGAGTGGTATCCGGTCCATCCAAACTTCGTTCAGAGAGGTTATTCAGGAGGCTAACACGATGCCAATGTCCTTTTGGACGACTACAGTCGGTTTCCTTTTTAATCGATAGTCGTGTCTGGACCACCGACTTTTTAATTCAGCTACCTAGTAGGAGAACATGTTGTTTACAATTTTATAAAATTTCTATTTTTTGAGAAAAAATAATAGATTGAAACTTGTGTTAAAGAGCAGAAAGGCGGACACTTTTTTAGTGCCAAAAAAACGAGATTGCGCCATATCTTCTTGAAGGTCCGACTTTGATTCCATTGAGTAGAATTTCTGTTCGCACGAAGTTTGACACCTGTTAACGATACAACAAGAAACACTGTAAAGTACACATTATCCCCACTTTGATGGTTAATGTAAGTGGCATTCATACTATCAATCGAGTAAACGTTGCTGCGAAATTTTTAAGCGCATAGCGCGATCTGATCTTTTAATGCGCTATGTATTTGCTTTTTTGCTGTGCTTTAAAGCAAATTTTAATTTCGTATTTTCTCTAAAAATAATAAATAATAAATAATTTAAAAAATTACAATAAATAAATAAAAATATAGAGTTATGGAGGGGCAACCGACCGTAACTGTTGACACGAACATTAGCACCATGTTTGGCATCTCAAGTTTACCCTGAGACGAAGTTTGAGTCACTGTATGTCGTGTCACATTTGTGCGGCGCTCATCGTCGCACACGCCAGACGCGCGAGATCACTCTCGTCGTCAACGTGTTAAAAGCTTGATTTCGATGCGCAGTTGCATTTTTGAGGTGAACTGATATCAGATGTGATTTTGCAGATCTGCCAGAAGATGAAAGGGTGGAAGTCGGACTTCGCCTTCTACCTTCTCCAGATCATGGCCTTCTACTGCTTTTTGGGTTATGTAGGACTGCTTGTATCGTATATACATGGCCTCATCCTATTCGACTCAACTCTGCTCGCTCGGGTATGAGCAGCTACTGAACTTTCGTTCCCTTTTGTGCAGTTGAGGTTCTATCAACGAAAAATTGTGTCACTTCCTTAACGCATTTCTCAACAAGTATAATTCCTTTGCAAGGCGGCTGTAGGCTTGGGAAAAATGCTCTGCGGGATATGCTCCTGCGAAAAGTAAATTGTGCAGTGCACAGCAGCGCAATTCCGTGAAACCTGACTAGCTATGTAACACTGACATCAGAGATGACCGCGGCATCGGGATACAAATCTTTCAGCAACTCGTGATCACAAGAGTTGTCAGACGCGTTCTTCTCTCTAATTGACCTATCTGAACACAGAGCGTAATTTTTCGATACGTTCAGAAATTTGTACATTCTGGGAAAGATCGAACACTCCATTATGGTGCTGCTTTTTACATATGACCAAAGCGCACTATTCTGAGGCCGATTTTTGCCTATTTCTTTTTCTTTTGGGGTGAACACTGCTTATCATTTTTCTTTTGGGGTGAACACTGCTTATCATGCTGCTTATATGCACTTCATTCGTTTTTTCGATCTTTTTATAAAATAAACATTTTTCACAGCATTTGCAAAATAACTTTTTAACTTAACACAACAATTTCCTGCGCTAACATTTGCCTCAGAAACCTGAACTCTACAAAGACATGCTAACGACTTCGCACATCGAGAAATTGGCAGGACAACGCTGGGAATGACACGATTCACGCAAGTGAGAGAAGGCCTCCGGGGTCCCGAGCTTCGTTGATGTTAAAGGGTCAGAGGAGCTGACGCTTGGGCCTAAAAGTCGCCGAAAAGTAGATGAGCCGCCCATGAAAGTCGCCTTATAGGCACACACTGGACAGGATTCCAATGGATATCAAAAGAGCTCCAGGATGGCCGCCTTTGAAGTTGGACTCCTTCGCAAGAGCCTTGAATCGAAAATATGACACATCTTGTGTGCCTCCCTCAACTGAGAATGGTTTACTCTAGCACGCGACAGAGTCCCATTGAGACTTTGCTGACTCCCCTCGAGTCCCCTGGTTACGAACGAGACATCAGGTGATACTGTTGATCAGCATAAAAAGGTATTCAGAAAATATCGAAACCAAAATTCGCAAATCAAGTCTGAGAAATTCGATAATATTTACTCACTTTATTATCTGTTTGATGGCTCCGCCCCTTATAACTGGAACTGGAACACTTAAAAATTCTGTTTATGCTTTGGAAGAAGACAAACGCACCATACATATTTGCCAATATCGAAGTACAACAGCAGGCGCTACTATCTGGATGCTCTCGATTTCGGAACTTATTTTTCTTAGCCTGCGATAGCATTGCTACCATTAAAGGACCATTGCATCCTATTTGGCACTTTCGAATCTGACTGTTGTTTTGCTATTACGTTAAAGCATAATTTTTGCCCACATTTGGGTTTACTCGGAACTTCTTGAGGACAATCCGGGAACTCCTGGGATGTCTGCAATATCGCGTAGTAAGTTCTACAAGCTTCGAAAGGACGGGTACATAAGCGAGCCGGTTGGCAAAAACGACTAAAATGAATTGGATCAGCGTCAGCTACGAACCATCCACCTCTACGAGCACAAACTCCGCATCATGTTAAAGGGTATTGCCGACCGGACAAACACTGCGTTTGGGCCAGACACGACTACCAAATCGAAAGAAAAAAATTTAAAAAATAAGAAAATAGATTCTCCTCTCCTTGTTTCAGGGTTCACAGGACGTTATCTACTGGGAGCTGTTAGACTATAGTCGCACCGTCAATGTCGGTGTTTACACAAAACAGCTTTAGAACTGGACGTTTCAAAGGAAAACGACCGAGTCGTCTCGAAATCCTTTTCCTCCACTACAACGCGATACCGCACACGGCGAAGTTAAGAGAGGATTGGGTGAACAATAGTGCCTTATCCACCGTACGTTCCTGACATGGCCGTCAGACTACTACCTCTTCAGAGCCCTTCAGCGTGCTGCACCAACGCGAGAAAAAGTTCGATAATCACGACCACCTGAAAAAATAGATTTCCCTCCTTTTTGACTCTCAGACTCGTTCTTTCTAGAGCAAGGGCATTGAAACCTTGCCTTAAAGACGGCCTGCTATTGCGACACTAACTGTATTGTTGATGGATGATTTGTTTGGTTAAAGGAAAATAAAACTTATAGTCATGCTCTTTTATGGACAAAAATTAGGCACCAACCTAACATCCCCTCATGTGTGCTTTTCAGCGGATGCCAATTTAGATTTTCACCATAAATGATTTTGGTAAGAATCAATTAGAAGTGTAAAAAAGGCAATACTTTTCTGCAGCTGTACCATCGATAGAGGCCCTCTCTCTTGCATTCATTCGAAACATTGCTCGATCCTTACCTTCGATGTCAAATTTTACGGACAACTGCATAAGGACCACGTTTTGGAGGGCAGATTTGCCTATCCCCCAAGTTTACTGGTTCCCCATGCCTGCGCTTCTAGGTATTGTTCCTTATCTGCGATATTTTTTACCGAATTTGTGTCCAGTTTGAGTTTGGCTTGAACAGCACTTTATTATATTAAAAAGTTCATACAACTAGGAAAAATTATGTATAACGTGTCATGTCATGTATGTCATAATTATGTATGTAGTGTCATACGAATTACAGTATATATAAAGAGTAAATCAAGCACAATAACGTATCCATCGTTCAATGACATTTGATTACTGTGTATCGTTAGTACATGTTTATTGAGCTTGCAAAACTAAGCATTGTTGTAAAAAATTGGTGTAGCTATAGGTGGCTTATCGAGACCTCTCTAACATCTATCACATTCAACCAGATAACCGGAGCGAATTATCAAGGAAGCTTCTTCTGCTTCGTCGCCACCAATCTGTGTCTCACTGCCCATCGCCTCATCTACACTCTTCTTCCACTGAAGGCACAACATATTCTAACAGCGACGGTTGAGAGAGTAAGTGGCACAACGCGTTTGGCAGCTGTCTGGTTTAGCTCTGTGATCGAGGCAATTTTCGAATTTTCGCTAGAATCGCGATCACCTTGTGTGGTGGCTACAAGGATTATTTGCTGTTTAAAGGCGTGCATGACGTTGATCTTCATCTTCTACCTATCGTATATTGGCGTTACTTTGTCGCCGCTGGCATCCGTTATATTCTGTCCAGCTCACTTTTTCTTCTACTTCGAGCTGCGACCGCTCTACCCACTGTTGTCGATGTAAGTCCAAGTGAACTTCACGTGAAATTTTGCATGTATTGAGTACATAGTTCGCTTGCTGACCTGCAATTGAACGTATGAAATGATGGCGATACTCGCAGCGCAATAGCCATAGGAATAAGCTATTACTTCAGAAAACAGCATCAGCCGACTACCAGGGCCATAGCAGTAGGCTTTTCGCAGCTGCCTACCGTTCAGCCGTCTTAAGGTACCCTCATGTATCTGCCAACAAGCGAAGGGATCGTTCAACGCTGCCACATCTACTTCTCACATCTGAGAGACACACTGGAATAGACCACGGCAGTGCTTTTGGTCGACGAGTTTCTCTGGGACAAGTCATGTTTGTGTTGTAGAGAACTTTCATTGCATTGAGCGGATGGGGTTGATGGGTACCATACATTTCCAGACCTCCAGACTTCCATTAACCCTACTTGATAAGCGGCCACAGAGCAGGATTTTTCAACACTAACTTGCAACTTTTTACTTAAAGCCAGAAGAAATGTACTACAAACACGTGCTAAACAGATGCACTCTCTTCCGTAGCCTATTCCACCACAACGTTATGAGAAAAATTTTCAGTACAATGATGTATTTCACTTGGCTGATGCTTTGATTTACATCGAGAGAAGAAAGCGCTTTATCATGTGTTTCTCGGCGACAAGACCGCCAATAATTGGCAAAAGTACCACGAAGCGAAAAAAGCTGCCAAGAAGGCTGTGGCCGTAGCAAAAGCCACTCATTACAATGATGTCTACGAAAAGCTTGAGTCGCGCGATGGCGAGCGGTATTTATACCGACTTGCGAAAAACCGTCATCGCCAATCCGAGGATATAGAGAAGTTCTTTGGCATCAATGATGAGAACGGCCATCTTCTGACAGAGCGCAAAAAGGCCTTGAAGAGGTGGTGCGATTATTTCGAGGGAATTTCGACTGAAGAGTTCCCTCATCCGGCCGTCCCTTCTGTGGCTCCTATCCACGGTCCCGTCCACAAAATCACTGTGGAGGAAACTGACGCGGCTCTGAGGATGATGAGACCGGGCAAGGCGACTGGTCCAGATGACTTGCCAGCTGACTTATGGAAGTCGAAGTTCTGGTACTCTGCTGAGTGGTTGGCCAAGTTTTTCAACCAGGTTGTAGCGGAGAAGAAAGTGCCTGATGTTTGGCAGGAAAGTACGACGATCCCGATTTAGAAGAAGAAGGGCAGCCCTGCAGACTGCTCAAATTACCGTCCGATTAGGTTGCTCTCGCACAGCATGAAGATCTTCGAGCGAATCCTCGATAGCCGAATTCGCGAAATCGTCAAGCTTTCCAGCAATCAGTGCGGCTTCGTGGCACTATCGATGCCATACATGCCGCCCGTCTTCTTGTAGAGAAGCATCGCAAGAAACAGAAGCCGGTGCATCTTGCCTTTCTCGACTTGGAGAAGGCCTTCGATGGCCTACCGCGTGAGGTTATATGGTACGCCCTACGACAGCACGGTGTTCCCGAAGAACTTGTGGAGTGGGTGCGAATGCTATACTCTTGTCCAAAGAGTCGTGTGCAAGCGGCAGCAGGAACCTCGACGGAGTTTCCCATCTCTGTTGGGGTGCACCAAGGATCTGCGCTTTCCCCACTCCTCTTTGTTGTCGTAATGGATGCCATTACGCGAGATCTTCAGAAGCCCGTCCCTTGGACGTTCCTATATGCTGATGATGTGATGCTCGCCTGCGAAGACAAAGGTGAGCTCGAGCGAGAGGTGCAAGCTTGGTGCGACCGCCTGGCCATGTTCGGACTCAAATTGAACGTCAAGAAGACCGAGTATTTCACGACTGACGTAAATGAGTCCGGCTCCATTAAGATTAACGGTACTGAGCTTGCACGCACTTCGGTGTTTAAATATCTGGGATCAGCAATAGCTTCTGATGGCAGTCTGATGGTTGAAGTGAACTCACGCGTGAGTGCAGCTTGGTCGAAGTGGCGCTCGTTGACTGGAGTACTCTGCGACAAGAAGATGCCAGAGCGCTTAAAGTCGAAGATCTACAAAACCGTCGTCCGGCGGTAGCGATGTACGGAGTTGAGTGTTGGCCTGCGACAAAGGAAATGGAAAGTCGCCTCAGCGTCATGGAGACGAAGATGCTGCGCTGGATGGCTGGAGTCACGCGCCTGGACCGCATCCGAAACGAGGCTATTCGGCAGAAGTTCGGTGTCGCGCCGATAGCGGACAAGATGCGTGAAGCTCGCTTACGATGGTACGGCCACGTTCTGCGTGGAAAGGAAGACAGCGTCCGTAAGATAGGCCTTAACTTCGTAGTGTCTGGAAAACGGCCTAGAGGGCGCCCGAAGCAGCGCTGGGCTGATACGTTACACAAGGACTTTAAAGTAGCTGGTGTCCACCCTGATCCAGCACGGGATCGGGAAAGATGGCGACATGGCACCAGAAAAGCGGACCCCGTCATGAAGCGGGACAAACGCTGAAGAAGAAGAAGATGCTTTGATTTACATGTTGTTGAAATTGTGTGTTTGTGTTTCTGTGTTGATTTGTTTCTTAATTTCCTCACGCTAGACCCTGGTCTACACATTGAACATATAAATTAATAAATGTATGAACGCTCAAAACCACTGATCCACAGCCACAATGTGCTTGAAACATAATACAGAAAGCGTATTAAAGCTACAGGCTCTTCACAGCTTGTTTCTTTATATGGATCAGTGACTTCTGTCGATATGTGTACGCGACATCTTACCGGCGAAAAATCTTTTCGCCGTAGCAGGTTGCTCACATGTCATGACGACTCAAGCTATGCTCTATTTATTTGAGCATGTCTTCGTCTCACATATGCCCGACAGCTGTGTTGTGTTACCCTCGACTCTTGGACCTGCTTCTAGAACCACGTGGTCATTCACTCTAGGGAAGAGCTTCTTGCGTATTCGTACTGATTCAGCCAGCCGACGCGGTGCGAGTAGTAGCCTGACCGACGTCTCGGTTGTTCCCAAAATCTCCACGGGATCGGTCCACCGCCTCCTTCGCGCGAGGTTTCATCTTTCGCGTCAAGAATAGAAGGCCGCGAAATTCAAGAAGTGGAGCCCCAGAACGACCATCAACGGGACCTCTCATCTCTATCTGGCTTTTGGGAAGACGCCGTCATGGTGAACATCGACGAAGAATACAACTGCTTCGTGCACATCTGGAGCCGAGAGCTTGACCACCAAGAGACGTGTCTCCGGAAACTCCCTATGCCAGTGTGGAGCAGCACAAGCGTCAGGCAACTACCAACCAACGTCCTAGCTTGTGAAGCTATGCAGAGCGGCGATAAAGAGGATCTTAAGGAGAGAAGGGCGGAAGTGTTGGCTGAAGCAGCAGAGGCAGGGTTGAGCATCCGCAATGCGGGCGTAACTTCGCCAACTTCAATACCAGGACGACGCGCATCTGCCCCCATGCCATCTTCTGCAGGATGGATGCGTCGTCCCCTCCGAGAACCGATGCGCCATCTCGTCGGTGAAGAAACGTGCAACACCTGCTCCCGACAGGATCAGACCCCAACACCTGAAGAACCTCCCGCCAGCGCTCGTCAAAACCTTGGCGCAGTTCTTCACACGCTACCTGTCGGAGTGCAACGTTCCATCTCCGTGGAAGACCAACAAGACCGTCTTGTTGTACAAGAAAGGGGACGTGCACGACATTGGCAACTATCGCCCAATCTGCCTGTATCCGTAGTCTACAAGCTGTTCACTCCAGTGATCTTGAAGAGGACCAGCCGAACGCTGGACGAAGGACAGCCGTGCTAGCAAGCAGGATTTCGGAGAGGATTCAGCCTGGACCACATACACACCATTACGAAGCTCATCGAAGTGTCGCGAGAGTACAAGCTGCCGCTGTGCCTTACGTTCATTGACCTGAAGAAGGCATTCGACTCCGTCGAGATTGAAGCGGTCATGGAAGCCCTGCTCACCCAGGGCGTCCCTACTCAGTACATCAAAGTCCTTCGAGAGCTGTACAGTGGATTCACGACCAAGATCTCACCATTCTACAACGACGTCGTCATTGACGTGAAGAGAGGGGTTCGGCAAGGGATATTCCCGATGCTCTTCAGCGCCATCATCGAAAACGTCATGAGCGAACTAGAATGGAAAGACATGGGAGTGAAGGTCGACGGCCAGCAACTGCACCATCTTCGCTTCGCTGATGACATCGTGCTCATAACACAGAGCATCAGCCAGTCGGAGCGAATGCTGGTCGATTTCGATCGTGTAGTGGGAACGTTGGACTGCAGCTGAATCTTATGAAGACGATGTTCATGAGGAACGGACAAGTTTCTGTTGCCCCATTCTTGCTCAACGGCACGAACATCTCCGAGTGCTCCAGCTACGCGTATCTTGGTCGCGATGTCAATATGTATAACGACCTAGAGCCGGAGTTGGGCAGGGGAAAAGACGGCTAGGAGAGCTTTTAAGAGCGTCGAAGAAGTTGTGATGAAGACGAAGAACATCCGACTCCGCACACACTTATTCGACTCCACCGTTCTTTCTGCTAACATCCGCCGCAAAGACCCGGGCCATACGAAGGTAGGATGGATATGCTGTCAGCGTGAAATCGAGAGGGCGATGCTCGGAATGCTCAGAGAGATACGATTCACGCAAGTGAGAGAAGGCCCCGAAGTTCCGAGCCTCGTCGACGTTCGAAAATCAGAGGCGCTGTCTCAGGGGGACTCCTTCATAAACATGGATATAAGGTACACCAACAGTTCGCACTCTTCCGATGCTTCGATGAGATTAGTCACCGCAGAGGTCCATGCAGTAACATCGTGGAAGCACTTCCTTGATCTAACAACTACACAAAACCGTGTCATATGTAGCTGCAGCTTCGAGAGATCTTATTCCAGTTCCTGCGATTCTGCCAAGTGATTCACGGAGTTCCTGTTCCAGATTGAATCAAATATCAAACTATGCCGTTGGGATTGTAAACGTGATAGCCTACTTCATTATGTTCACCACATTGTTCATCAAAGGAACGCTCACTTTCAAAAATAACAACGAGATAAGAATGACTGTCCAGGTGAGCATCGTGACCTCCGATAGAAGCGGCGAATTCTTCAGTGTTTTGGTTTAACTCCAATTTATATACAGGCAGCTGTTGTGTCAGTTTTCGAACTGGCGTTTTTTGTCTACTGGGAATACGGGCCGTTCGGGGGCCTATCAAATTTCTGGAGACGAGCCCTTGATGGCTATTCGATGATTATTTACTACGACGTGCTCATTCTACCTTACGTCATCTTGAACAGGTTTGTTACCCAATGAATACTCATAGATAGTAGTGCAGTTCTAGCTGATTTCCAGAAGCGTCAAGGCAGAGATGAAGTCTCTTTTCCGCAAACGCAGCGTCTCCATATCTCCGCTCGTGAAGCTGTCCTCTGGTCAAGAAAAAGCCTTCCAGCGCAGAAGTGTATAAGTGTTGAACCTGCATAATCTTGCATAGTTTTGTGCTCAATCTGCCCTCATGAAGTCGTGCGACACGAATGAACAATGTCATCCCATGTTTTGTTGCCACCTGCGCGCGGCGAAGTGCAACATGAATTGTTTCTGTTCAGTTACCATTGATTCACTTGTCTTATATCGATTCAGACTTCTATAACTTTTTGCACTTTGTTGGAGACGCAACCCTTCTCTCTGGCAGTAGTGGCGATGACTTACAGCCACTTACTGTTGCCAACAGCGCTACGATTCCCAACTTTCTTCTGGTTAAAACCCTAACATGTTTTCGAACTTTGTGCTATTGTTGTGTGCCTATTTGGATACGTTGTTATCGGCAAAAGCCTTTGACTAGGAGGTATTACGGCAAGCTCCTTACCTCATCACGTTTGTCATATGCTATGCACTTAAACGCCACTATACATCAGAATAAACTTGAAGGATGGGTGCTGTGTGGAGCCAACAGAATCCCGTCATGTGTAGCCACTATACCTTTGTCCTTTTCGAATTTCGAATAGTCGAATTTCGAATATTCGAATATTCGACTATTCGAAGAAAGTCCAATATTCGAATTATTCGTTTATTCGAATATTCGAGAAAGTCCAATATTTGAATTATTCGTTTATTCGAATATTCGAGAAAGTCCAATATTCGAATTATTCGTTTATTCGAATATTCAAAGCCTTCGAATTTCGAATAATCGAATTTCGAATATTCTTTATCAACCTCTTAACAAGTTAATGGCACTCCTCTTCGAAAACCAGGGAATTGTGACCTTTTGATAAGAACGGTGTTTTGTTCCGCGCGTCATTCAAAGTGGCCGAATTGTGCGTATGCAATCTGACAAGGAAAGGGCCTGGAGCGTATGTCTGAAAGGGGAGAGCGAGTCATATAGGGAGAATCCCCACTCCTCAATAAGCGTAAAAATGGGTTTATTTTTGACAAGTCGTTAAACACAAGGAGTAGGGAGTCTATTACAATAGAATTCATGGGTATTGTAGGCCCGGCAAATGGCTCGGAGCGCAGTGGATAGAGACGTTGTTTCATGGGTGGGAGGTCGGGGGTTCGATTCTCCTGCTCTGCACCGTTTTTGCATCTCATATGTTTGGTTGAGAGTTGAACGAATCTGACATCTATACCATTTTCAGATGTTTTTGCCTAATTTTCCAGTTGTACGCCGAGAAGAAATTTATTGACACTTGTTTATTACTGATCGGTTTTTTAACCACAAGGCAGTGGGAAAGCTACTCAACGATGTATAAACGTTCAACACCAGTAAGCCGTTACAACGATGTTTTGCTGCGATCAAAACTTCTAGCGCCAGGCAGGACTCGAACCCGTACCTCCCTCTGACCAGGCGGGAATGCTCTACGCCATTACACCACCCGCGCCGTTTGATCGAACGCAACATCCACACCTCGTGGGACCGATCAGCACCCACCCGTATATATATTGAATATATTATATATGTTCTTCTTCCACGGATCTCCCTCGATAGAGAGCCTTCGGGCTCTCTTGTTAAGAGGGATCTCGGGCCGCTTGTCGCAGGGCCACGTGGCGCGTCCCCGGGTGGTGGATAGGGGAATTAAACGCGAACCAAATGCGACCGTGTACTGCCCAGAGACGCAGGTGGGATGCAGGGGATGGACTCCTTGCTCCTGCTGTGTCGGGTCGATGCGTTCCTTGTGCGTGGGAGCGGCATGTTCGTGCACTGTGTGCGTGGATGTGTCCGTGACTGTGCGGATTGTAACTGTGTCGGCTCGGCCAAAAGCTTGCACTCGGTAGACTGGGAGTACATGTAAGGCGATTCGAGGCCGCCTTAAGTCTCGCCCCGTCCCTTCGGACAGTCTGGCTGGCTGCCCGGAGTACCCCGCCCGCACGACAGAGCCTGACTAGCTACCCGTGTTGTATTCCAGTCAAACACAGCAGCACTAAAGGGCCTCATTCCCCTGACCCCGAAAGAGCCCCCATTTCTGCAGCGATGGGAAGGACGAGTACGGAGAGGCTGCTAAAATCTCAGGGCCTAACCAGGCTGCGCAAACTGAGAAGGACTAGGATGACGATCTGTACTTACAACGCCCGCACGCTTGCGTCGGAAGCATCCGTCGAGGACCTGATGATGCAAGCCAGGAAGATCAAGTACGACGTCATCGGACTGACCGAGACGAGAAGACACCACCCCCTACACGCCGCCTACGACTCCGGAGAAGAACTGTTCCTCGGAACATGCGACAGCAGGGGAGTAGGCGGCGTTGGTGTCCTCGTCAACACGCACTTGGCCATGAACATCGATTCGTACGAGTCTCTGACAAGCCGAATCGGACGTCTGCGACTGAAGCGATGTGGCTCCGTGCCAGCCTTGACTGTGTTCGTCGCGTATGCCCCAACATCCGACTACGACGACGAAGACGACGAGGCCTTCTACGTGGAGCTGGAGAAGTTCTATAAGGAAGATCACACCTTCTACAAGGTGATCGTCGGCGACTTCAACGCCAAGATCGGGCCACGAAGGTCGCCAGAAGAACTTCACATCGGAACCCACGGTTTGGAGTGGAACGAGCAAGGTGAAAGGCTGTCTGAGTTTATCATGTCGACCAAGACCATCCATGGAAACTCGCAGTTCCAGAAGCCTCCCTCCCTACGATGGACCTGGGAATCCCCCGGTGGCCAGTTCCACAACGAGATCGACCACATCATCTTCAATCGCAAGTATTGCCTGACCGATGTCTCCGTTGTCCCCAAGTTCTACACGGGGTCGGACCACCGCCTCCTTCGCGCGAGGTTCCGCTTTTCGCGTCAAGGAGAGAAGGCCGCGAAGTTCAGGAAGAGGAGTCCCAGAACGACCATCAACTGGGATCTCTACACCTCTCTTGCCGGCCTTTGGGAAGATGCCGTCATGGACAACGTCGACGAGGAATACGATCGCTTCGTGCACCATCTCCACGATAGTGCTAAGGGAGCCGAGAGCTTGAAGACCACCAAGAGACGCCTGTCTCCGGAAACTCTCGAGCTGATACGCCAGCGTGGAGCAGCACGTGCGTCAGGCAACTATCAACTGACGTCCGAGCTTGCAAAGCTATGCAGAGCGGCGATAAAGGAAGATCTGAAGGAGAGAAGGGCGGAAGTGTTGGCTGAAGCAGCAGAGGCAGGGCTGAGCATCCGCAATGCCCGCCGGAACTTCGCCAACTTCAAGACCAAGATGATCGCTCTCCGACGTCCTGACGGAACCGTCACCTCTTCCAGAAGGACCATGGAGAAAGTCATCCACGACTTCTACTCCGATCTCTTCGATAGCCACGTCCACCTGCCCCTACGCCATCTTCCGCAGGATGGATACGTCATCCCCTCTGTTCTCCCTTCCGAGATCCGACACGCCATCTCGTCGGTGAAGAAACGTACAGCACCCGGTCCTGACAGGATCAGAGCTGAACACCTGAAGAACCTCCCGCCAGCGCTTATCAACACCTTGGCGCGGCTCTTCACACGCTACCTGTCCGAATGCAAGGTTCCATCTCAGTGGAAGACCAGCAAGACCGTCTTGCTGTACAAGAAGGGAGACGTGCACGACATTGGCAACTATCGCCCGATCTGCCTGTTGTCCGTAGTCTACAAGCTGTTCACTCGAGTCATCCTGAATAGGATTAGTAGAACGCTGGACGAAGGACAGCCATGCGAACAAGCAGGATTTCGGAGAGGATTCAGCACGATCGACCACATACACACCATTACGAAGCTCATCGAAGTGTCGCGAGAGTACAAGCTGCCGCTGTGCCTTACGTTCATTGACCTGAAGAAGGCATTCGACTCCGTCGAGACTGAAGCGGTCATGGAAGCCCTGCTCACCCAGGGCGTCCCTACTCAGTACATCAAAGTCCTTCGAAAGCTGTACAGTGGATTCACGACCAAGATCTCACCATTCTACAACGACGTCGTCATTGACGTGAAGAGAGGGGTTCGACAAGGGGATACCATATCCCCGAAGCTCTTCAGCGCCACCCTCGAAAACGTCATGCGCGAACTAGAATGGGATGACATGGGAGTGAAGGTCGACGGCCGGCAACTGCACCATCTTCGCTTCGCTGACGACATCGTTCTCATAACACCGAGCATCAGTCAGGCGGAGCGAATGCTGGCCGACTTCGATCGTGTATGTGGAAGCGTTGGACTGCAGCTGAATCTTACGAAGACGATGTTCATGAAGAACGGATGGGTTTCTGATGCCCCATTCTCGCTCAACGGAACGAACATCTCCGAATGCTCCAGCTATGTGTATCTGGGTCGCGAAGTCAACATGGCCAACGACCTAGCACCAGAGCTGAGCAGGAGGAAACGAGCGGCTTGGGGAGCTTTCAAGAGCGTCGAAGAAGTCGTGAAGAAAACGAAGAACGTCCGACTCCGTGCCCACCTATTCGACTCCACTGTTCTTCCTGCCCTAACATACGCCTCAGAGACCTGGGCTATACGAAAGCAGGATGAACACGCGATCAGCGTCGCGCAGCGTGGAATCGAGAGGACGATGCTCGGAGTGACACGACTCACGCAAGTGAGAGAAGGCCTCCGGAGTTCCGAGCTTCGCCGACGTTCGAAGATCAGAGACGCTGTCGCATGGGCCAAGTCGTCGAAAATTAGGTGGGCCGGCCACGTAATGCGATTCGCAGACACCCGCTGGACGAGAGCCGTCACAGACTGGATTCCGCGGGATGTCAAAAGAACACCAGGACGCCCACCAACGCGTTGGTCGGACTTCTTCGTGAAAGCCCTGAACGACCGATATGACGCTCTTCGTGTCCCTCGAGCGAGGAGGATCCATTGGACCACTCTGGCACGCGACAGGGACGAATGGAGACGCTGCTGGCGCCCGCTCGAGCAAGTCGATGATCAACGGGACGACAGGTGAACAGGTGACAGGTTCTTCTTCATCTTCAGCGTCTGTCCTGCTTCGTAGCGGGGTCCGCTATTCTAGTGTCATGACGCCACCTCTCCCGATCCAGCACTAGATCAGGGTGGACACCAGCAACCTTCAAGTCCATATGTAACGTGTCAGACCAGCGCTGCTTCGGACGCCCTCTAGGCCGCTTTCCTACCACCTCGAACTTAAGGCCTATCTTGCGGACGCTATCTTCCTTTCCACGCAGAACGTGGCCGTACCATCGTAAGCGAACTTTGCGCATCTTGTCCGCTATCTGCGCGACACCGACCTTCTGCTGAATGACATCGTTTCGGATGCGGTCTATGCGCGTGACTCCATCCGTGCAGCGCAGCATCTTCGTCTCCATGACGCTGAGGCGCGTTTCAACCTCCTTGGTCGCAGGACAACACTCAGCACCGTACATCGCTACCGGCCGGACGACAGTTCTATATATTTTTGACTTCAAGCGCTCTGGCATCTTCCTATTGCAGAGCACGCCAGTCAACGAGCGCCACTTGGACCAAGCTGCACTCACGCGTGAGTTCACTTCAATCATCAGATTGCCATCAGATGTTACTGCTGATCCCAGGTACTTAAAAACCGAAGTGCGTGGGAGCTCGATGGCGTTAACCTTGATGGAGCTGGACTCATTAACGTCCGTCGTTTCCGTCGTTAGATACTCGGTCTTCTTCACGTTCAATCTGAGTCCAAAACACTCCAAGAGATCACACCAAGCTTGCACCTCTCGCTCGAGTTCACTTTTACTTTCGCTAGCGAGCATTCCGTCATCAGCATAAAGCAGTGTCCAGGGGACTGGCTTCTGAAGATCTCGTGTAATGGCGCCATCACGACAACAAAAAGGAGTGGAGAAAGCGCAGAACCCTGGTGCACCCCGACAGAGATGGGGAACTCCATCGAGGTTCCGGCTGCAACTTGAACTCTACTCTTTGGAGAAGAGTAGAGGATTCGCACCCACTCTATGAGCTCCTCAGGAACTCCATGTCGTCGCAGGGCTACCATATCACTTCACGCGGTACGCGGCCAAAGGCCTTCTCTAGGTCGAGGAAGGCGATATGCACTGGCTTCTGTTTCTCGCGATGCTTCTCTAACAGGAGGCGGGCGGCATGTATGGCATCAATGGTGCCACAGCCAGCTACGAAACCGCACTGATTGCTGGAAAGCTGGACGATGTCACGAATTCGACCATCGACAATTCGCTCAAAGATCTTCATGCTGTGCGAGAGCAAGCGAATCGGAAGGTAATTGGAGCAGTCTGCAGGACTGCCCTTCTTCTTCCAAATCGAAATCGTCGTGCTTTGGCGCCAACACTCAGGCACCTTCTTCTCCGCTACAACCTGGTTAAAGAACTGCGCCAACCACTCAGCAGTGTACCACAGCTTTGACTTCCACAGATCAGCTGCCACGTCGTCGGGCCCACTCACTTTGCCTGGCCTCATCTTCCACAGAGCCGCTTCTGTCTCCTCCACTGTGATCTTGTGAACGGGACCGTGGACAGAAGCCACAGAAGGGATGGCCGGGTGAGGAAATTCCATAGTGGAAATTTCCTCAAAGTAATCACGCCATCGCTTCAGCGCCTTTTTGCGGTCTGTCAGAAGATGGCCGCTCTCATCATTGATGCCAAAAAACTTTTCAATATCCTCGGTTTGGCGATGGCGGCTCTTAGCAAGTCGGTATAAATGCCGCTCACCATCGCGCGATTCGAGCTTCTCGTTGACATCTCCATAATGAGTGGCTTTTGCAACAGCCACGGCCTTCTTTGCAGCTTTCCTCGCTTCTTGGTACTTCCGCCAGTTATCGGCTGTCTCGTTGCTGAGAAACACGTGATAGAGCGACTTCTTCTCTCTAACTTTGGCTTTCACGTCATCTGTCCACATCCACGCCTGCTTTTCGACCTTGCGTCGTCCAGGCACCGTGATGCCGAGCTCCAACCTTGCAGCTTCACGTATCGCGTCGGCAGCCTTCTTCCAAGTTTCGTCGACAGCTGTGACTGTCGGTAACCGCACGCGAGAAATCACAGCTGCTTCCTCCTCTCTCATTCGCCACCATTTGATTCTCGGTGCACCGCATCGCTCGACCTGCTTATGCCTCGGAGCGGCGATCTTTAGGGTGCAGATCAGCGGTCGGTGCTGTGGGGCGACCGTCTCATACGGCACGATCTTCGCGTCTGTAACAAGACTTCGGTCGCGATCCTTCACAAGGACGAAATCTATCTGAGACTTGGAGCTCCCACTATAGTATGAGATGAGGTGGGAGTCGCGTTTACGAAGTACGGTGTTCACTATGGTGAGGTTATGCGATTCCACATATTCAAGGATACGCTCATCATCGGCGTTACGCGACCCGTAACCGAATCCACCATGACAGCTGAACCCGTTTTTCGTCGCGCCGACGTGCCCATTAAGGTCACCAGCGACTATGATGACATCTTTCGACGGCACCTCTGCTGTCTTCTCATCAAGCAGGCTCCAAAACTCATCCTTGGCTTGATCGGAGCAGCCAGTCTGCGGAGCATGCGCAGAGAAGAAGTGATAGAGTCGCTCCTTAGCGACGACAACGATCTTCATCAACCGATCGTTAAAGCGTTCGACACATACAATCGAGTCACGAAATCGTTCGGAGACGATGACTCCAACTCCACTGGTGGTCCTGGGACTTCCACACAGAACGGCCTTGAAGCCTCGTCCTATGTCCCTTGACTTGCGGCAGGACCACCTCGTCTCCTGCACCGCACAGAAATCAACTTTTCTACGCTCCAGTGCATCAACCAACTCGCACGAGCGGGCCGTCAACGTACCCACATTCAGCGTTGCCACGCGGGTCCTGCTTACGTTATGGGACCTTCGGAGTAGCTCTGTTGCCCCCCCCCCCCGATGCCGTCCTCGCATCAGGGACCCTCGCATACTTCTCACACTCGCCGGGCTCTGCGAGTGCGCGTCGGCTCCCGCGGACGCCGTAGCACTATCTCGATAAACCTGAACAGTCATACACCATGTGATGTGACATGGGTCTTCGTAGGCCGGCCTGTCACAAGGGCCTGTCGCCTGCAATCGAATGTCCGTGATCGGCTTAGCTCGCAGAGCGAACCGTTTCCAGTGGCACCACGTGGAGGAACGGACATCGCCACCAATATATTATATATATTATATTGAATATATGTATATATATATATATATATATATTCGATAGAGATTGCCGTTTTCTAAAGCTCCATCTTATCTCTAGACCTCGTTCACTTCAGGCGTAAAAATCTTAATTTTTGAAAAAAAATTGAGCACCTTACCGGATCACAAGGAAGATCATATAGGAAAGACTCGATTTCTCGAACAAGTGCAAAATAAAAACTGCGCTATTAGGAACCCCAATTTAACACGTTGACGAGGAGAGCGATTTTCGCGTGTCTGGCCCATAGGACGAAGCCCGCCGCACAAAAGTGACACGACGTATCGTGACCCAAACTTCGTCTAAGGATAAATTTGGGATGCCAAACACGATGCTAATGTTCCTCTTAACAGCTACGGCCGGTTACCCCCCCCCCCCCACGTCGTTAACTAGGGTGGTCTTATCAGGATATAAAAGAGACGGAAGGAGTGGGTCCGATGTAGACAAAACTTCGTCTAGGAGGTTATTTTGGTGCTCATGACAAATCGGACGTCCGTTTTTAAAATTTCAGCCAAATAGCGAGGGTATGTTGCGATAGGTATGGGTAACGCTCACCAGTGCATACCTACCGACACATACCCTGGCGACGACCGTTCTGCCTTGTGGAGGAACGCAGCTGTAGATTGAAATTCGTGATTCATCGGGATTCGCAACGCTCATGATGTTGCTTTTCGACAGCTACTCTAGAAAATTCCTTTCAAACTTCACCAATTACCTTTCAACTGTGTTATCAAAGCAGAGAAAGTATGGAGAATTCAAAGGGGAAAAAGGGAACGAATGAGGCTGCTAAGGAGAAAAGCAATAATTGGAGGTTAATACGAAAGTTGAGTTGAACGCATTTCTAAACAGCCGAGGTAAGATTTGTTTCAATCTTCTCACATAACTCCGTCACAGAGTTTGGAGAAGTCGGTGGTCCCGACACTACTACCGATTAAGAGGGAAATCGACCGTAATTGTAGAAACGGACATCGGCATCGTGTTCAGCATCCTGAATAAGGTATTTGGACGAAGTTTGGATGGGCCGGATATCTTCTTGTTGAAATAATAGCCGTCGCGCACCATTGCGCGACATCGTCCCACGGGACAGACTGGCTGTCGCTCACCATTGCGCGACAGTGTCGTCAACGTGTTAAGCCGCCATCCAGTGTCACCTTGTTAAGTGAACATTCTATTTTTCGGGAAAATATAGTACACAGTAAGGGGAATCACTCCATCTGATGAAAGATTGTTTAGGAGAGGTCGGATTTTTTTTCCTGTTACAAACTGAAGGTTAAATTTCATTAAGATCCATTTTCAACCTCAGGAGTTACATCCCTCAGCTAAAAAATGTGTCGCGCCGTCACTGCGAAAACTAAGCAGCAGTCAACTTATTTCAGCTATTTTGAAAACAGTTTCGAAAAGTTTATTATTTAATCGTGGAATATCTACTTGAATTTTTGTTAGATACAGTTTCAAATTCAAATGACGACCTATTTCCGTAGAAAAAGCGGTGCTCGTATGTCGCCGTGCCGTTGGCATGCCTGAAAAATCTTCACTGATTTATTTACGTCAAAGCATTATTAATTAAATGTTAATAATTATTAGTTAGTGTATATTGTGCCACACGAGGTTTTTTAGATGGATCTTTATTTCGCAAGGCCTGACGCGTTTCGACTTCACGTCATATTCAGAGGCCTGAACGTGGTGCATAAGTTAGAATTGCACTCTACTTCACCAAGCGCCTTAACTGCCCTAGCATTTTCGACCTACACCTACGACCACAACTAGAAACGAACCCACCAATTGGATCCACCGCAGGGCCGATTCGCCCACGTAAGTTGACCAGTAGAGGCGAATGAGGCACACTGTGCATCACTGTCACGACCGGTCGTCTACATTCACAATGAGGCACAAATGGTAAGAAGTCACTCGTCGATTGTTCAGATTTCTTGCGAGAATCCAGAATGCCTCTAACACTTTTCTTGCGGAAATGTCTCCCTCAATGGCCAAAATTGTGCATTTCACCTAGTCATAACCGTTATGCGCATCAATTCTATGTTTTCCAAGTGGCTTGATGAGTAATCCACGTTTCCCAGATAGATGTTCCCTTAGGCGTATTCCTAGTGCCCTTCCCGTCTCTCCAATATATTTTGCGTTGCATGCCAGATACTCAATCTGACAACTTGCTCCTATCTTTGAGCAATCCCCTAAACTACCATTTGAGCATATAGCGCAGTCTTCCGAAATGCACTGCTTATCATAGAGTCTATTTCGTACCAACTGCCGTTTAAAGTTGTCCTTAGGAATATTCACTAAGACAACGACGTCCTGCAGTTGTGCTCTTACAATAACCCTTTGAATTTCAGAAGTGACTCTATCGGAGATGAAGGGTAGAACGAGAGGCATCTTGTTTAAACGGGATCTATCGTGAGAGTTAGCGTGTGCTCTCCGATGGCGAGTTGACGCCACATAGCCATTCGAAACGGCTATATCCGAAGCCAACCGTAATGATTCCTGATATTCGCTCGTGCCCGTACACATCCTCGTTGCCGTAAGGAACATGTTGCTAATAACAGCAAGTTTCACAGCAGCGGGGTGCGCGAAATTGGCATGAATCAGGATATTCTTGGAGCTTGGTTTCCTGCACCACTTCACGCTAACTGTCCCGCCAGACACTCTAACTTGTGTGCTCAAATAGACGAGCCAACCATTGCTCGGAGTTTCTCGAGTAAGTCTAATGAACCGAGACTACTCGTTCAGCAGTCTGAAACACTCCTCCATTTTAGACTGTGTTGATGTTCCGATACAACGGTCATCTATGTATCTACAGTACATTAATGGTGAGCGACCTAGCACCGGTTGTTCAATCCTACTCATAAAGCAGATTGCCAGAACCGGCGCTAACCGTTGACCCATGGCCAATCCTCTTAGTTGTGAGTAATACTACCCTGACCACTTAAAGATGTTGCAATGCAGACATTCCTTGACTAGAGTCATGATGTGCATTTTTGACAGTCCAAAGGTGTTTATGTTCCTTACATGCAAATCCAACATTTCAGATAATGCTTGTAAGGCTTCATCGTTTTTAACGTTTGTGTAAAGTGACGTCACATCAAACGACTCTATTACACAACTATCACTGAAGTTTGACTTATGTAATATTTTAAGAAATTTGCTTTTGTTGGTCAGATGAGAGGGGACATGGGTCAACAACTCGCTCACGATGCTGTTAAGGAACCAAAAAATCCGATCGGTTGGTCCGCCAACACAACTGATTATAGGTCTTATTTTATAAGTGTCTGCGACGTGGATTGCATATCTTGCTAGGTGAGCTTGTGCGTTTTCACCAGGCTATAAAAAACAGGACAACAAGGATTATCCAGTCCAAGGTCCCTAAGAAACTTTCTGTCGATTCCCGCAGACAATGCAGTAGTCATCCAAGTACGATTAAGGTGTCTGCATCTTCAAGTCTCTCAGTAACGCGACGGTATATGAGGTGTCGCTAAGGCGAAGCTCGGTTATAGCCCGATCCAAAGCTTGCGGCATAACAACGAACTCTCCCCCTTTATCGCTAACGGAGTTTTGCATCGTGCCATTAGATCTAAGCTCACGTAATTCTCTGAGTCCTTGCCATTGTGCGCGATTCAATTAGAGGTATGATTTCGTTTCTGGCGGTTGAGAATGTCCAACGCACCAGATGACAACATTCTGAACTTGATATCTGCAT
The DNA here is from genome assembly GCA_947359475.1 of Heligmosomoides polygyrus bakeri. Taxonomy (NCBI): domain Eukaryota; kingdom Metazoa; phylum Nematoda; class Chromadorea; order Rhabditida; family Heligmosomidae; genus Heligmosomoides; species Heligmosomoides polygyrus. Next base: position 47,563,370 of record OX375868.1, on the reverse strand, counting down.
CAGGCACAGGAGCAGGTTCCTTATAGAACATACGTGGAAATGGCATAGCCGGTAATCGTCCATTGGAGTTCGAGGGATTATCTTGGCGCACCTCGCTCCTTCTTCTGTTTCGCAATAAGTCCCTAAGCCTATGCAAGCCTCCCACCACTTTAATGTTAATCATTATTTTTCTTTTTCACATTTTTAAAATTGTTTATAACACAAGAGACAACATTACTTTGAAGTCCATCGATTTTCTTGGAGGGGGGTCATAAATTTTTCGTAGAAATCGACGCTTGAGCCTGGTTTGAACTCTCGCATAATATGTCGAAACCCTCGCCCTTGTGACAACTACAGGTGTCTGAGGTATCTCCGGAAGGCCTGAACAGCTTCGGTTCTGAACCTCATTTCCAGAAACTCGATCTCGACCTTGCAAAGCTCTCCTTTATGGCAATGGGACCCAAACAGGGATGAACGGATTATCCGTTATCCGTCATCCGTTATCCGGTTTCCGGCGGGTTTTGGCCTATCCATTTTGTTGTTCGTTATCCGCCCGAAAATCGCCGGATAACAAACAACAAAATCTGGCTTATGACTGCTTATCATTGGCTGCATTAATTTGACCTTCTGGCTTCTTATGGTTAGTTAAATATAAGGACAACTTTTTACAAATCGTTTTGTGTTTTTTGCACTGATAATCAAGATACGTTTGCCATGCTAGGTTACTGTCTTCTCTTACGGTTAGTTCCCTATGGTCTGAATTGACTAAACTACCTACTCATAGAGGATTTTAAAATGTAGAACGCTTCCTTGCTCATTTCTGTTTATAGGGTTTTCACCAAAATTTCTTCTAGCATGATACACGATCTCGAAAAACCGGTCGACAGAAGAGGAAGGGACAAATGTTCATATGAATCAACTCGTTTAAAAATGTGCCAGATATTCAACTTCTAGTTCTTTGAAACTATGCTTACATTGCTTCCAGTGGTAACTTCCTGTGGCTGGCCGATGTACTAGTATTATGTACCAGTACTTTAATAGTTCCAAATAATTCCAGTTTCATCTGTAGGTTTACGGGTAGTTGTTGAACAGTAGAAAAAGCTATCAAGGGGCAGTCATACTAGTATACGAACCTAATTCGGCTGACGTTTTGGCACAACCACCTTCAGAGTTTAAACAGAGAAAGCGAATCTTGAAAGAGTACTTGTCCATGAATCATAACGGTTTGTAATAGCTTCTTATGCTATTGGAAAGACGAAATGAAGAAGGGGCAAAGCAACCAGACTAACCGTTACTGTGGAAGCAGCCGGATGGCTGATAAATCACTCTGGGATAAGCATAGATATAAGTGATTGAGGTGCATTAGTCACGTCTATTTCTATGCGAAGATGTTTACGAGGTTTTGCCCTGCTTCCGTAAGGAAACTCATTGTACAACGCCTCTTTCATCTTGTTTTCGAATCAATATGAAACTACTGTACTTGAAATGATCATCAAATTAGCAATTCCTCTGCTCTTGTTCAGGCTCTGAAGATGACGTTTGCGGCAGCCGAGATAAGTCTGTTTGACAGCATAGCAGCACAGGTTCCACAGCAGCTTGATGAATTTACTGCCATTCTCCCAAAATACGCTTAGCAGCAATTCACCTTGTTCGAAGCAAGCAATATAGAGAGTCTTGTTCCATCTGGGCAAGAATTAGTGTTAAAGCTGATTAACGAGTAGACAAAAAGCGACTGTTTTTAATGACTGCCCCACCAAGGCTCAGAAACCCGTAGGATCTATACCTACCGACTCTATTGCAAATAAAAATTATGAATAAACGATATCAGACGACGTTAGTCAATTCCATTGTAGGATGCGCCTCGCATTCTACTTCTACGGGATGTGGTGGAGGCAGCATGAATGCCCATTTGGCCTATAGAACGGCTTGTGGTGGCCAGCATATGGACAAGTCAGTGCTATAGTTGTGCTCGAATGACCTATTCGAATAGGTATTCGAATGATTTTCATTCGAATTTGAATATTCGAATTCGAATGTTCAAAAAATCGCGTTTTTCGAATACATTCGAATTCGAATGTTCAAAAAATCGGGTTTTTCGAATGTATTCGAATTCGAATGTTCAAGAAATCGCATTTTTCGAATGTATTCGAATTCGAATGTTCAAAAAATCGCGTTTTTCGAATGTATTCGAATTCGAATGTTCAAAAAATCGCGTTTTTCGAATGTATTCGAATTCGAATGCTCGAAAATTGCGGGTATTCGAAACCTTCGAAAACTGCCAAAAACACACAATTATTCGAATGTTCAGTGGATGCCATTCGAATAGGCAAGTTAGGATCTGCATTGTTTTTCGAAGCCGATGCATGGATAATTTGCAGTGAAAGTCCAGAAAATGTAAGCACGTTGTCTCCCTTTCACTCCATATATGATGAGTCTCCTAATCCCTCTTCCACAACACCGCGCAGGAAACAAAAAGCACGGCTGAATCAGAAGCTGAACCTTCAGCTTTATTCACAGAAGGGCTTACACTTTCATTCGTAATCGAACTTTTCCTATTGGACTTCAGGAACCAGTTTTCTGTTTGACACTACCTACGACTAATCTTGTTTTTCGTCCTCATCTTTGCATCATTGAACTTTGCTTGATCTCTTGTTCTCTATAGGGGACCTCTAGTATAGATCCGAAAACATTAAGGGCTATGTTATACTTCGGCGATGCTGGAGACGTCGGCGACAGTGTTGAGCGCGTGCTACGCAGTGCGCTCAACACTGTCACCGACGTCAGCGTCACATGCGACAACAGCGTCGCCGAAGTATAACATAGGCCTAAGGGTTTTGAGCACCAGTATTGACCTTCGCGCTCCAAATTTCCCATCTTCACTGCGAGGTGCTGTGATCCTATCGTAACTTTTTTAAACTTTCTTTTCACATCAAGTTGCTTTTTAATCCTAAAGTGAAGAGGCCACCTTGTTTCCATGGTATGTTCGCCGCCCGAGGGTTGGCAGACCAGGATCACTATGCGATGCAGTTGCATTCACTACTAGCTGAGCAGTAAACCATACAGTTGGGTTGCAGTAGGGACGATAGTATAGTCGGGCTAGTGGGTATAAGATTTCTAGGTGATAGATCAATTACAGCAACCGGTTTTTACAACTGCTCAGACACGTCCGATCAGAGGTGATAACTTTATAAGAGACAAAAGACGCTATGAAAGGGTTTTCGAAACAAGGGTAGACCTTCCTTTTCGAACCACTCTCCTTTGCATCCAGGTGAACACTTATGGACAGCTTGATCATTAAGAGCAACTACCTCGGGACCATTTCCGTGAGGCATTGCCTTTTCCTTCCGTGTACACGGCCATGCAAAATGTTTCTTAGGTCTGCCTTTCTGCCATTTTGGATGGAGCGAATGTTTATGGAAAGAATGTAGTTTCTTTTACGTGCTTCTGTGCCGAACGAGGTCGTAATGTTGATCAGTCTTTACTGAGTTTCCTAACATTCCGACCATCATCGTTTTTGCTCGCTAAAATTACTCAACGATTCGGACATTGCCATTTAATCCATCAAGCACTTAATAGGTTGGAGCTTTTCGGCTATTATTCAGACGCGTAACTAGAAACCTGAATCTACTAACAAGTAGTTCAATTGCTGATTGGGGACTTACTGGGACTATCAATACAAGGAGTGGAGAGGTTAGGCTGCTCAATATTGATCTTCCTTGCAATCCTATATGGCGCAGAAGCATGAAAACATCTAATCGCGAAGTTTTGGTTAAGAAACGCTGCTTCTGTTTGTTGGGTTTTGATTATCACTTAATAACACATTTGCTTCGTTCAGGTGGTCTTAGGCATCGACAAGAAGAAGTCAGATCACTCAATGTTTCTCGGTTATGCTCTTCTTGGTCCTGGATTGGCTGTCTATAACCCGAAAGTACTTGTCCACATAGGATATGTTGTTGTTCAAATATCGGCAGGACAGCAAAAATGCGACACCACTGTTCTTCAGTTCTTGATGTAAAGTAATGGCAAAAATATTGGTGCCTATAATATATATCCGTCACCCCTATCGGCGTGCTTCGCGCGATGTTGCAGTATCACTAAGGTAAGGATAATCATATCAAACCAGTTGCTCTGCTCATTCTGCTTTCTTCTCTCCCTAGCAGTACAAAAGGCAATATTTAAGTGCCTTGTTATGTTCCAACCTTGCTCTACCTTCCTTAAGATCACGTGAGTAGTTTTGCGGTATGGAGCCATCCAGAACCTTCCCCCCCCCCCCCCACTGCCACTGCTCTTCTCAACATCGGCATCATCTTCGGACGGTTAAGTGACGGTCGGCGATATCTGAGTCTCCAGTCACGTTAAACGACGACTTCGGTACGTCTTCTGAATCCACATGCACGTTGGGTGACGAGTACGGCACGTTTTCTGGATCCCCAGACACGTTGGACGACCCCTTCGGCACGTCCTCTGAATCCGCAAGCACGTAGAAGACCTTTGGGTATTTTTCGCTATTTTATGACTAACTTTCTCCGATTTTTCACCTATTCTATGACTAATTTCTGCGTGGCGCCGATCAATAGCTCTTAGCGCTTTATCGTATAGTGTGGTAATTATAACAAACTTTCCATTTTTGCGCAGCATATGTACTCCTGGGATCTATCAGCTGTACAAAACCCAATCTGTTGCATGGTGCAGACTGTAGAGCAAGAAAATGGCTCCTATTGTAACGTATTGAAACTTTGAAACGTGGCGCAAAGAGCACTAAAGAGGCGGTTCCATAAAAAGGGTGGTGCTGAAATGTATTGCGCGGAGGCGCTCATTGAAGAAACTTAAAAGAAACTTAAAAGAAACTTAAAAGAAACAGGCCATGCTATTTTATTCGTCGGGACGTACGCCCGATCTGACTATGGGTCTGACTTTGTTGAGAGTGGGGTCAACTGCGGCCAAGTTTTCGGCTTGAACAATCGTTATGTAAGCACTGTAGAGAAGGCAGCTATTATATTATACACATCTATGCGACGACCACTTTTCTCAATTACGGAGATCACTTAGACCTATAAAGTTTCCGCACTCTCCGATGCCATCAAAAATAATTCACAAACAACGCTCAAGACTTCTCAGGGATACGCATAACTCTAAGCTCCTTCTTATGTACACTTCATGTTTCTTAGAAAATGTGAATAAAAAGGTGAAGCAGATGGCACCTTCCGGTTCCGAAGATCTCCATCATGATGACTTTTGTCTCCGATGAAGCAAATAGTTTCATTGAGAGTTTCCAGGGGTTCCATGCTAAGGGGTCCCATGGTAAGCCGAAAAGGTGGATGCCCGTACGTAACTCCCAGTAATTCTAACCAAAGGTAAGCGCTTCACCATACACCTGCTATATCCCGTGCGATTTCACCTGGCCCTTTATTGGGCTAAGGTAAGGTATGGCCTTTGGAATCTATTTATCAGTCGACCAGGAAACAGAACTAAACTTTTTAAGAACGTGTTGTTTGGTTTGGTGACCCGTAACATATTTCATCCTTTCAGGCATAGAAGAATTCGGCGGAAAGATCATTCCATTAAAACTTCGTTAAACGCTTTACAAACGAATGTAAATTTCCTACTACGTCAGGGTAAACCGTCTATTGGTCATTGCCACCAAAGCACCAGCCATGTATTTTTCCTTTCTGTAACCCAATGTTCCATTCGAAATTATTCGAATATTCGAATAGAATATTCGAATCGATATTCGAATTCGAATGTTCAAAAAATCGAGTTTTTCGAATGTATTCGAATTCGAGTGTTCAAAAAATCGCATTTTTCGAATGCATTCGAATTCGAATGTTCAAAAAATCGCGTTTTTCGAATGTATTCGAATTCGAATGTTTAAAAAATCGCATTTTTCGAATGTATTCGAATTCGAATGTTCAAAAAACTGCATTTTTCGAATGCATTCGAATTCGAATGTTCAAAAAATCGCGTTTTTCGAATCTATTCGAAATTCGAAAATTGCTCGAAAATTGCAGGTATTCGAAACCATTCGAATATTCGAAAATTTTGCGAGAGCACAACTATAGTCAGTGCATACTTCTTCCCGGACAAGCCTGGTACCAGCTCATCGAGCTCAAAAGGGTGGACGACTTGGTTCACTTGGAGGGGAAATTCGAACCAAGAACATTGAATCGGAGAGCATGCGATAGACGGCACCTCCAACCACGCGCCTTCAAGAAAAAACACCAATAAGAAGAGAAGTGGCTTATTTGACATGTGACGTGGACAGTATTATAACTCCTGACTTACTAAAAAAGAAAGAATGGTTTAAAATTAGTGTTAATTTTTGTTGTTTGTTCGTTATCTGTTTTTCCGTTATCCGGCCATTTTTGGGCAAAATTATCTGCTATCCGGGTTTCAAAATTCCATTGTCCGCTCATCTCTGGTCCTAAGGCAACCCAAAGCTGTGAAAGTTTTTCGCTTCTCCTTTCCGTCAAGATCTTCCTTGATCCCAACATGAGCTCTAACTTCTCGACATATCCACTCACTTAAGGTTTTCGTCTAGATGAAGCAGGAGTGAGGTATGTAGTCCACAGAAGGCGTCCGTTTTCGTATGCCACGAATCTACTTTCAGCTTGGACTCCGGTCAGCCACGGACCACAAGACCATGCTCTAGACCGAATTGGCTGCGAGGTTGTTCAGAATAAACAAAACACTCCTTCCACGGTTAATATTTATACTGAAAAGAAATCCATTTGTGGCAAAACTTATCTTCTGGCAAAGGAGTTTCGGAAGGTGTTACCTTTTAAAATTTCAGCTACCTAACTAGGGTATGTTACGTTGGATATGGGTAACGCTTACCAGCTCATACCCAATGGATCGACGCAGAATGCAGAGAAAGAAGGGGAAATCCAGAGTGAGAACAGGAAAAGAGAAAAGCTGCTAAAGCACCTAAGAAAGCAGATTGTCACAGATGTGGAATCTAATGAAATTCCGTAAAGAAAACGTGAGATTTGTGAACAGCTTCTCAAATAACCTTCCACACAGACTTTGAGTAAAATTGAATGTCACGACACGAAAAGTGCAGTTATCGATTTGGTAGAAAACCAACCGTTCAATCGATACTACGGACATCGGCATCATGTTCACCATTCCAAATAACCCCTCCCCAGAAGAAATTTGGATGGACCTGATGCCTTTCTTCTCAACTACATAAATAGACCGCCGCGCACCATTGAGCGGCATTGTCGTCAACGTGTTAAAGAATGTTTAATGTGCAAGAAGTGTATAAATATTAGGTCGTTGCATATGAAATGGCCGATTTTGACTGAAAACTTTGACAATTTATAACTTTGCTTGGAAGCAATTATATTAATCGAGGTAAGCACCATTACAATTAATACACTTTTTCCAAAGCGAAAGCCTGGATATTCCATCTTTGTAGAAATCAGAACTTCGAGAAATAATGAAGCATAAAAGTCATTTTAACATCTGCTTAAGCCTGGAGCGGCTGCTAGAGAGGCTATATGTTGTTACAGGATGTTTTGTTGCGATCAAAACTCTTGCGCCAGGCGGGACTCGAACCCGCATCTTCTGCTTTCCGGGCAGCGATGTTCGCCTTACACCACCGGCGCTGTTTGACCGCACGTAAACATCCTGTAACAACATATAGCCTCTCTAGCAGCCGCTCCAGGCTTAAGCAAATGTGTTAGAACATTGTTACTAGTAAGGTCTTCAGCTTAACCGGCTCCATGCTGATATCAGCGACCGGCCCATCCCGTATCACGGGTGGGTGCTGACAGGCCTCGAGGATATCGCGGATGTTACGTGCGGTCAAACAGCGCCGGTGGTGTAAGGCGAACATCGCTGCCCGGAAAGCAGAAGATGCGGGTTCGAGTCTCGCCTGGCGCAAGAGTTTTGATCGCAACAAAACATCCTGTAACAACATTTTAACATCATCCTAGTTGCTGAATTTTCTATCCTTCACATGACGATCTAAATGCTTGAAAAAAATGTAATCGGTAGAGTACGGATCCTGCGGATATGATGGATGTGGCAGAGTTTCGTATCCCAAATCAGTTTCTGGACAACAATTTTTAAGACTTGCGGACTCGCGTTTTCATGGATTTGGCCTCTTCGATTGACCGAAACCGGCTGTTTTTCGATCAACTTCTGGTACATCACTTCAATTTCGGCACAGTACTTCTCCGCTGTGATAGTCACTCCAGTTTTCATGAACTTGTAATGGACTATACCAGCCATCGTCTACTGTGCGATCACCATGGTCTTTTACGGATGGAGACTTGGCTTCGGCATCTCCTTGGGACTCTCATTCTTGTCCAGCCTTGTGCAGAGCGAGGATGATTGACATAAAGGATTCGTTTTTCGTCGCGTGTCACGATTCTGTATAAAAAACGTTACTGACTCCAGTCTTGATCGACATTTGCCCCTCGCTGAGCTCGACTGGGACAGAATGAACAGAGTGAGGCTACCACACAATTCCAGGTGATCCGCAGGAGCGTGGAAGTGAAGACGAAAAAGCTCCGGTGATCGCGTGCTCCCAAATCGACGTCCTTGGTGAGAGTCCCGCCCAAGCCGTGCAAGCGTTCCGTTTCTCTGTAGTGGGTGAGTTGGTACTAGACTTCTGGGAAGGAAGGAACACTGAGTTGTCCATCGGCTTTTCTCCGCAAGTCGTTGTTCATGCTAAACACGCATTCAAATTGCTGAAGTGTGGCGTGCATCAAATATGGTTTGATTAACGTCGAACTTCGTTTTGATTTCCATTACAGTACTGCCTCGAAACATTCAACCAATTGACGTCTGCGACGCAAAAACGCGTTTTTGCGTCGCATCATCATAACCTTGTTCAAAATTAAGGCCTTCCCACCAAAATTTACAAGGGCTCCTAACACCGTCCTACCTAGCAACGGACATGCAACCGCCATTAATAAGTGGATGGGAACCTGAAAATCAGTGCCGCAATTAAGGAGGATCCTAAATACTGTAACCTGACCAAACACCATCGCCGAGTCTCGCTTAATTATGTCTCCAGCCAAGAATAGTGCTGACCAGTTAAGTTTTAAAATCCTTAAACCTAATTGAATTTTATTTTCCTTCCATTTATGACATTGCTCTGGCTGCGACAATTTATTGGGTACCAAATTTGGCAGGAAAATATTCACTGAGTCTGCAGCTGCATCAATCGATTTCGTTTATTTCAACGGAAGGATCCTCAGTCTAAAACCTGCTATTGAAGCTTCTGATCTACTCATCTTTAGGGAGGGAAAATTTCGTTTCGGGTTGATTTTGGGCATTTTCGTGCTGGTTGCAATTCGTCAAAATTGTAAGTGAACATTGGTAAGCAGCACTCTCTGTCGCCGAATCATACACAATGAAGAGACTCGAAGTATCAAATATCGGAAAGCCAAGTGATCAGATGGCAGAAATTTAAATGGTTAAAGTGAAGACTTCTTTCAAAAGTGCGACTGAGCTTCTACAGCGTTTCATGCTCAGTCTTCGCAGAATAAATGCTGGAAAGCCCACTATTGTAATTACGCAGTTATTCGCTCAAAATCCTCAACCAGTTCCGATGCCAATATTTGGGCGCGCCATATCGAGCGCTAATGTAGAGGCCTTCTTCGATCATAATTGCGCTGACCTGACATACCTACAGAGACATTGCATTCGGCTGTATGACCAACAAGTTCATTTCTCTTTCTCGTAATTACGGTATCGACTTTATACAGCCCACCATTATGGATCCATACTGCCAAATCTTGATGATCTTTTGTGTTTTCCGGATTGCGTAGATCATATTAGGTTGTCCGAAAAGTTCTCAGCGTTTTGAGTTTGAGTGTCTTACTTTAAACTACCATAACTTTCTCAAATCCTATGGATTCAGTAGAAGTAAACACCATTCGAGTCAGCACACTTTTGCCAACGGGCCACCAATCGACTTATGCCATCAGCGAAAAAATGAGATGGTCGAGATTCAACAAAACGCACAAAAGCTGTTGACCTTTCACCCTGATTGGTAAAGGTTTTGCTAGCGAGAAAGTTCTGAAAGTTTTTGAAAAGGTGGTAGTCGATTGGTGAGAAGTCTTAAGAATATGGAGGGTGAGACAGAACGTCGACTCTTAACTCGTTCAATTCTCGAATAATGATTTGTGAAACGTGTGGGCGGGCATTATCGTTCAACAGAATCGGGCTTCCGCTGACCAATGCTGGCTGAAGCTTACGCAGTTTTCGGTGCATTTCGTTGATTTCCTTACAGTAGGACACTGCTGTGATCGTTTGGCCTGGTGCCAAAAAGTTGTAATGGATCACACCAGCCGACCACCACACAGTGACCATTACCTTTTTGGAGAAGGTTCGCCTTCGGAAAGTGCCTAGGGGGTTCGTCGGCACCCAACCACTGTACGGAACGTCTCCTGTTACCAAACAGAATCCACTTTTCATCACATGTAATAATACGATCCAGTTTTGTTGCGTAGAAGTAGACAAGAACAAATCTTAAAACTTGACAATTTTTGCAGCTTACTCAACTCGTAGGGCACCCACTTTTCGAGGTTTTTCACCTGCACAAGACGTTTCAAAGCATCCGCAACAGCAGTATTACTGACGTCTAACTCTTTCGCGATCTTGCGAACTGTTTGGGATGGTTCAGCTTCCACCAATTCCTACAAGTCATCGGCCAGGATTGCTCTAGGTCGACCGCCACTGGGGTCATCTTCGAAACTGAAATCTTCGGTCCGAAAATTTACTGAACCACTGGCGCGCAGTGCTTTCTTCATCACTAATAGGCCCCCACACTCGGTTGATTTGTAGAGCTGTCTCGGCTGCGGATTGTCCCAATTTGAACTTGAAATAAAATAACTTCGGAATTGCTCCTTCGACATACTTCAATAAGTCCTTCAAGAACAGAAAAATAAAAAACGTTGAAACATAAATTATTTAGTCAGATAGAGTGAAAAATTTTGTACAGAAAATTTTGTGCATTAATATGCAATGCGAGTTGAATTTTTGCTTCATAATAGACGAATAAAAAATAATAACACAAAACGCTGAAAACTTTCCGGACAAACTAATATCATGAACTCGTTGGTCAGTATTTAAACTTCGCACAAAATAAATTTCAGCAGCTGTTGTTAAACCCAATCAACTGTATTTTATTTCTCTATTTAGAAATTATATGTAGTGTAACAGCTTTACTACGGGTGGTAGAGCTAATTAGCATAGAAGCTGACCTTAATATACCATTTTCAGCCATTTTCAGGTCGAGCTTGAAAAGGGCACTTTTCAATTCAAAATGCACACTTTCACATTGAATTGAACACTCTTCAAAGCTAGCTTGAGACTTTTGAAGCCAAAGCGAACTCGCCTAAGTTGAAATGAGCTTCTTCTACACTGAACAGTCTCTAAAAAGATTAGAATAATTGTTTGTTTAAGGAAAATTTCAGTATGATTTTCTTCAAGTTCTTATTCACTTACATAAAACTGAACACTTCGTTTGATGTTTCATAAAATTCCCATTTTACGTGGAAAATAATGGTTTATATTCTGCTTCAAAGAGCAAAAAGCGATTGCGCCTTTCCGGACAAACTAATATGATCTACGCAATTCGGAAAACACAAAAGGTCATCAAGATTTGACAGTATGGATCGATAATGGTGAACTGCATAAAGTAGATAGCGTAATTACGTGAAAAAAATGAGGAACTCGTTGGTCATGCAGCCAAATGCAATGCCACTGTAGAGCATGTCAGGTCAGCGCAATTATGATCGAAGAAGGCCTCTACATCAGCGCTCGATCTGGTGCGCCCAAATATTGGCATCCGAACTGGTTGAAGATTTTGAGCGAATAACTGCATAATTACAATAGTGGGCTTTCCAGCATTTATTCTGCGAAGACTGAGCATGAAACGCTGTAGAAGCTCAGTCGCACTTTTGAAAGAAGTCTTCACTTTAACCATTTAAATTTCTGCCATCTGATTACTTGGCTTTCCGATATTTGATACTTTGAGTCTCTTCATTGTGTATGATTCGGCGACAGAGAATGCTGCTTATCAATGTTCACTTGCAATTTTGACGAATTGCAACCAGCACGAAAATGCAAAAAATCAACCCGAAACGTAATTTTCCCTCCTTAAAGATGAGTAGATCACAAGCTACAATAGCAGGTTTTAGACTGTGGATCCTTCCGTTGAAATAAACGAAATCGATTGAAGCAGCTGCAGACTCAGTGAATATTTTCCTGCCAAATTTAGTACCAAATGAATTGTTGAAACGTCAAAACGAATCCACATCGATCGATATTATTGATTTTCTCTCAGATTCAACCGATCGGGATGGGTGTTAAGTGATTATGGTCGGTCACAATAGCATGATGTTCACGTGCACAGCAGGCTATCACCATCACGTCATACTTTATAATAGTTCGCTAAGCGATGAGCTATAAATCTAGAAGGGGGAAGGAAATCGGAAGTTTTTTACTCACGAACTACCTTTACAGTCTGACTGTTGCTCAGAAATGCGGTCTGAGAGAAGTACGAGACCTAGTGTCCTCCGGTGCAATAAGAGTCACTGTCAGTGACAAGGGCGAAGAGTTCGTTGTACTGTCTGAAACGATGGACAGGGATATCACGAAATTACACCTCGAAGATCGAACGATCTATAGTCCTAGTACCAAAGAGGAATTTGCAAGAGAGTACCGCCGACTAAACAGGAAGTGGACCGAGATTGCGAAGTCGGCAAACCTCCCGAAGAGCATAATAAACGTTTGAGATGTGACATGCCGATTTGTCCTGTGTTATATGTTCTTATCAAAACCCATAACTTGCCACCGGAGGGTGCTACTACCGATGATCCAAGAACCTTTAAGGTTAGACCAATTGTTGCATGCTGCTGCAGCTGCTCAGATTTGTACCCTCCCACCTGACCAACACAAATGATTTCCACCAGAAACTTCGCGAAAGCAGGATGGAGGATGGATATGTTATGGAGTCTTTTGACGTTAGCTCGTTGTACACCAACGTGTCCAGAGAGGACGCCTTACAAGCCGTGTCTGAAATTCTTTCAGAACACCATGCAAGCGTTAATCTTTACGGCCTGAGTATAGCTCAGGTAATGACGTTGGTAAACGAGTGCTTATCATGTAACATATTTAGGTGGTCAGGTAACTATTATAGTCAAATTCGAGGGCTTGCTATGAGGCAGAGGCTAGCTCCTGTCCTTGCGGTAGTCTTCATGTCAAAAGTGGAGAAACCTGTGCTTGAATGTATGCCAATTATTCACTGTAGATATGTTGACGACTGCTTCGTGATGTGTTCTACTAGGCTGAGATGGACACACGCTTCGAACTGTTGAACCAACAGTTCGAGCATATAAGGCCTAAACGCGAAACGCCTACAGAAAATTGGTTAGCCTTCCACGATGTACAGGTGTATTTCTCTCACGGAGAAATGAAGACTAGATGGTATCGGAAACCCAGCAGCAAGAACATCCTTGTTCATTGTTGCTCTGCCCATCCCTCTAACACTAAAAAGAGCATTATTAAAAATATGTTCCGGACAGCCATTGCCACTTCGTCGGATAACGGGCAA